>VDFB02193867.1:753705658-754436136 GCA_007258455.2 Sequoia sempervirens | reverse complement strand
AAAATCACCTTTTTATTAAAGGATGATACATTATGATTGTTGTCCTTTTTCAACACCATGATATTATCCCTAAAAGGATATTTTTTAGAACAACAAGCCACATTTTTCTTGAAAAACTGGCTTCATTTCCAATATGGGAATGATCAATGATGAGAAGAAAAAGTATGATTGTTTTGTTTATCTATAGTACCATTCACACCAATGGGAAATATAATATTAAGGATTGTGTCAAGGGTTTGATCATGTTTCTTAAATTCCTCATTATGGTAATCAAAATTGAACTCGTAAGAGTGAATGTTGTACTTATACAATGCACTATTAACAAAATCAAAGCCACATCATTTGAAAGAAAATATGCTACAATGAAAAAGGAAAGAAAGTACAATATAATGACTTCAAAGGAAATGCAATTTTTAGTTTTTAAGCAAGCTAAGTTTTTTTTTACACAATGTAAAAGTGCAATTAAGCAACACATGAAATGAGCCAATTTGAGCTAAATCAAATGAAATGCATGTTACAAAAACTTAGCTAACTGATATAGGTAGGTAAAGGCACCAAATAGAAGCTTAAAAATAGAGTTTTTAATTCTATAAAGGGCAACTTTAGGGGTGAAAAGGGACTGATTCGCCCAAGCTGGTGAATCAGTCCCAATATGGATTTTTTTTCCAATTTTCAAAAAAATTCACTGATTTTGATGCTTTATAAGTGCTATGATGCAAACCTAAGTTAGAAAGAAATATTCTTAGAAAAATTGAATGAATTTATATGCCAAAAATGCAACCTAAATGTACTTTTTAAGAATGTGAAATTAGAAACCTAGCATGCAAATGAATTCATGCAAGTCCTAATGAGAGATCAACAAAAGCTATATGTATGATGAGGGACACTAAATTAGACAAAAAAGTGTTAAAAAATCAGGTTTACCAAAATGTAACATATATTTTTGGCACCCAAGGTCTTTCTAGCACTTATAGGGTTTTTCACCTAAAAGGAGAAAGAAGGGCCAAAATGCACTTGTCTACATTCAAAGTCAATGCAATATGGATGGAATATAGATGAAATATACCTAGATGCAATGTTGGAATGAAAGAAGCTAATAAGATTAATTGATTAATGACTAAAAACTAAGGAAATAAAGAATGTTTGTAAACCTATTGTGTAATGCAAAAATACTTAGAAAATGAGTGCAAAATGAAATAGAAATGCATGAAACTAGAACTGTGCACCAAGGATCTTGAAGGAAGCTCGAAATGGGTTTTGGAATGCTTCTAATGCTAATTTTCAATCCTTGTGGGACTCACTCACCATTCTGGGTGAATCAATCCTAGTTTTACAAAACTGTTCTAGAACCTGTTTCTGATAAAAGGGTATCTAAAAATAAAGAAAACCAAAAACTAACCTTGGAGTGGGACTCATTCACCATCCATGGTGAATGATTCCCCTTTTGAATTTTTGAATATTAAAAGGTGGAATCCAAAGCTTTTAGTCTGCACTTTGATTCCCTATAGGTGTCTTCTTTTGAAACTCTGATTTCTGGGTCTAAAAATGAGTTTTTGCTGATATTTTGACTTGGAAATTGAAGAGAAGACCTAAAAAACTTTGAAACTTGATTATTCATGATTTTCAAGCTTCCAAGATGTCTAAATTTGCAAACACACAAGACAAGAGAGAGAAATGGTGAATCTTAGGGCATGGGGGTTTTCCTTGGTCAAACCCGTTTTAGGTAATTAAACCAAAATCATGAGAAAATGCAATGAAACATGCAAAAATGGAGTTTATTATCTTTCCATGATGTTTTATCTTGAAATTCTATAGCAAAACATGAAGGATCTTGCGTTGAAGGTTTGAAAATTGATATCTTGGTGACTTGAAATGATGAAACCCTAAGTTGCTTGACTTTAGATGGAAGAATGATGGATGAATAATGAAGAATGAATGTGGCTTAGGGTTTAGAGAGGTGATTTTATAGGAAAATCACTTTATTAGCCTAAAAATTGGATCCCTTAGGTGAACATATGAAAATAACATACTTAAATTTCAATTTTTCTTGCTCAAAGGTCAAAAATGGGTCAAATGGGACTCATTTGTCACCCATGGAGAATGGGTCCCACTTGGATGGGACTGATTCACAATGGATGGTGAATGGGTTCCATAGGGGCCAATTTGACAGCTAAGATGCTAGGAAGTTTAAAATAACGTTTAAATTATGACTTTGTTGGTCATTTGATCAATTTAAGCCTTGAGATGCATAATATGGGTTAATAGGGGCCTATTAGTGATGATGTAAAGGTCAATTAGGGCTTGAGACATTGAATTTAATGCGAAACTATGATTAAATACATTTTACAACACTAAAATGAGGTCCACATAGCCTAGGAAGGCAGAAGAACCAATATGAATGTGTAAGACAAGTTACAACACTAGTTTACCATTAATTTTGTTTTACAAGCCTTCTAAATTGATGTGATAATGTTATTAAAGACATTTTATAATGTTGAATTAGGGAGAAATAGGTTCATTAAGTTTAGAAAAGCGTGAAAGTCCTTTACAACACTTTACAACACTTTTACAAGACATTAATAAAATCATGTTATTCAATTTTCAAGGGTCCAAGACCTAGTGTGGATGCATAAAATTCCTCACAACACCAAATCAAGGCCTCATTAAGTCCATTCTATCATGAATTATTCCCATGTCAGGCAAGAGGCCCTTTTTTCTATGGTACAAATTTCTTTTGGCCTAAGCCTATGGAACCTATTAAGCCTCATGAAGACTTCTTTTTCAAATAATACCAAAAATTCAAGGTGAAATGCATAGTGTAGACACATAAAAATGGTCTCAACTTGTAAACCATATTTTCTATGAAGACCATGCTTCTCCCTCACATTATTCAATTATTTAATCATGTCCTAATGTCATAATTATTCCTCCATGATTATTTAAATAAATAAATTAAATTTATTTATTTAAATATGTCACTAATTAATCTTTATTCCCTCCAATTATTTAATAAAATTCTCATTTATCCTTCAATCAAATAAACTTATTTATTTAACCCACTTTCCATCCCACCAAATAAATAATTAAAATAATTATTTATTTCCTTTTGTCTCATTCCCATTTATGAATAGAACCATTATTTAATTCATAAGTCAACATTTGTCCATAATTAAATAATTTCTATTATTCCAACTACCTCTTTTTCTCCACCATTGATTTGATTATCTCCAATTAAATCTCAACCGTTCATTTCAAAGCTTGACCTAACTTTGACCTAATGTTGCCCTAACCCTAATCCTCCTTATGAAATTGATTCTTTGCCTTTGATCTTAGGGCTTCACCTAATTTTAATCCTGGCCATCCATTCTCAATTTGGAATTCTTTAAAAGGTCCTCTTTCAAGTCATTTTAGACACACAAAGTTATTTTCAGCATGCTTGAGAGCTTTTGAGTACTTGGGCAACCACATATTTCTTCAATATTTTTCTTGTATTTGGAATAGCTTATAGTTTCACTTAAATTATGAGGGTAATTATACCAGTCTTAGCAAGATGGAGAAGGCCAATGGAGGTCAACCATTGGAAGCTTGAAGACTAGGTGATGTTGTTTCACTATTTTTATCCTTTTTGTTTTCATTGTGCTCTATTGGTGATTAGAGATTTAGTTTTATGCTACTTGCAACTAGCTTGAAATTTTTTATCCTAATACACATAGAAAAACTATTGCTTCAAAACATGCCTCAACCCATCACCAAGCCTACCATCCTTGACAAAACCATGATTGAACCAAAAGATATTCCAAACAAAGAATACCAACCTAAGAAAAATCCTCTGCCTATTTCCTACAAAATACCAAGAGATAATGAAAACAATCCCATCATGCCTCCTAGAATGAAAAAAGTGTAGAAAGTTAAAGAGAAAGTGGTTGAACAGCCTTCCATGGTTCCTTCCATTCCTCTCCTTTGGGAAGAAAAGAAACCTATGGTTGATCATCCTTCCCCCATAAAAATACAACTTGAAAACCAAACTAAAAGAAGCATACGTGATAGAGAAATTAGGCATAGACGTCATTCCCTTTCTCGAAGGTTAAATAAAGAAATAGACCAAAAATAAAATCAGTATAAAAACTTGACTAAAGCAATGCATGATGAGTCTCCCCCTTTGCAAAAACAAAAAGATCCTATACCACAATCATAACAAGAGATGAATCCTTCTTTATACATTATCATTCAACCTCTTATTGTGATTAATTTGGATGATGATGAGGAGATTGCAAAGATTGATGATGAAGTGTATAATGAATTGAATACATTTTTTTCCTCTTCCATGAGATTAAATCAAAATTCTCTTAAGAAGAGTGTTGACCCTGGTGATGGCCCTAGTTCAACACTTTCTATTGTCACTTTAGCTAGTTTTCCACCTTTGGTCTATAATGAGCATGATTGGGATGTAGACGACCTAGTTTAGGTTTACTTGCATGTGCCTTACTAGTATTTTTCATTAATTATTTTTCTTTTGTATGATTGCATGTGGGTAATGTGATCCCCCATGACATTTTGTTTCATGTATCCTTCTCTCTTTATGACATTCCTCTATTTGTACCTACATTCTTCTCTATTTCATAAATATTTTATCTTTTCTTTTTATCTTGTCTTGTGTTTTCCTTTTGGGGATGATGCAAGGTGTCGAGTCATTTAGGTCTCTTCCATGTTTTTGATAAAGGAAAAAATAGGTTTTATAGGGACTCAAAACCACAGAGTTTACAAAAAAGGGAATACACATTAAATTCACTAAAGGAAAAAAGGTTGCATCAAAATAAAGCCGAAGAAACACAGCAGCCACCAACCCAAGGCCAGCAAGGGGCACCAAAAAAAACTAGTAAGAAACCCCTAGCTAACCTAAGAACTTAAGAGCTTCAGCAGCCTCAACTTCAAGATTGTGCATTTCTTGAGTGCCCTTCTTCAGGACCTAAGCCATCTGGGGCATAGGAGGATTCTCCCTCTTCATATTAGCTCTCATCCACTTAGAAATACCAACATCCTCAACACTATTCTTGTCCTTATCCAGAACCAGAGAACCCTACTGTGAATTCTCTAGTTTCTCAGACATTGCACTAATAATGATGGCATTATGTTTTTCCATTCTGTGATTATGCTCCATAATGGTTTTCATAGTATTTTTCATTTTACCTATTTCATCTTCCAGACGTTTGAATTTACCTTCATTATCCTCGACCTCCATTCTCATTCTATCCTCCTTCCTCCCGCACTTCATAGTAATAAGGGAGCTAACTTTACCTTTCAAATCCTCCAATTTGCCATTGAGGGCTCTATTTTTGAGATTAAGGTCTTTAATTTCATGGAAGGCCCATTTCATTATTCTAAAGTAATCCATAGCACCATTCCTAGCAATAGCCAGGATATCCCTAGGAAACTCATCGTCTAGTTTAAAAAAGTGGTCCTTAGGGTTTAGGTCTCTGGGGAATTTTAACCTTTTTTCTCTATCCAAAAAAGGAAAATATGAGTAAGAGTTCTAGCTTTCTTTAGGGCCCTCTGAAAGGTTCTCCTAGGATTCCTCAGAGTAAGAGAACAATTTATTAGTAGGGGATTCTTTTTGGGTGGGCTTGACACTCTAACCAAAGTGGCTAGGGTTTATAGCTTTTAGAACAAAGCAGTTAGGGTTTTTGACAACACTAGGATTCTTGGGCAGGGGAAAACCCTACCGGGTTTTCTTACCATAATTTGGGGCAGGGTATTTTCAACATTCCACTCAAGGTCAAGCTCC
This sequence comes from Sequoia sempervirens, assembly GCA_007258455.2. Classification (NCBI taxonomy): domain Eukaryota; kingdom Viridiplantae; phylum Streptophyta; class Pinopsida; order Cupressales; family Cupressaceae; genus Sequoia; species Sequoia sempervirens. The sequence continues at coordinate 754,430,354 of VDFB02193867.1, read as the reverse complement.
TTACCCTCCTTTGAAATGCTATAATCAGCATGTTCATCTTCTAAGGGCGAAGCTAGGATAGGGTTGGATAAGGCCGACATATTTTGAAAGTGTTCATAAATGAGCCTAATAATGCCAAAATGTAGAATAGGGTACTTCTTAGGATCCTTCTTGTGATCCTCTAGGCTATTGCTCATGGAATAGTACAAATAATAAGGTAAATAAACCCTTACCTTGTGATGGAAATGTTTGAACAAGGTGAAGTGGTAGCCATAAACCCTGGTGAATCTACCGTCCAAAGTAATGTATTCCATAATGATTTTGAGCACCTTCCTCCATAGCAATTTAATCATATCCGCTTCAAAGTAGTTGTTGGAGACTCTTATCAGCTTGCTCTCTTCTTTGTCTTTCCTATGGAATCTGATAATCGCTTCATTAGAGAACCTTTTGTCACAAAAGAATTTCATTCCCTCAGTAGACATGCCAGTCTCCTCTCCATTGAGGTTCTCATCCACCTTGACCTACCTACCAAATAAAAATATTTCCCCATTCTTCCAATTTTTCTCAAAGTACTTGGTAGCCTTCAAATCAGGCCCATGAAGCCTCTCAATGAATGAGATCAATCCACCACATTAAATTTTTTTTGAAATGTTCAGATTCCTCTATGCATTTCATAGCTTTTCGGCTCCACCCTTTTCTGATCTCCTTCCATTTTCGCAAACACCTCATTACTAGAGAAAAAAGTCTAAAATGAAATGCTACAACCAAACCAGAGAACCCACAAAATATCCCACCTCTTACTGCCAGTTAAGAAATTAAAAGCAGTCACATCAAATTTAATGATATTGAAGTACTTGGCCCTACTCACTTTCATCATCAAAATAAATTGTTGCTTTCCCATGTGTGATATCATAATTAATTAGAGCCTTGACATCAGCACCAAGATCATTGAGTTTCTTCCATGTGACCAACTCTAATTGTTTAACCCCTTCATTAGTAAATAAATTAGCCACGCAGTTGGCTTCCCTAAACGCATGAGTAATTTTAACTTTATCAAAATTAGATAAGAGGGACTTAGCCTCTTCTATCCAACTCTTAATAGACGATGATGGAGGGGACTTCCCTAGGAGGCAATCAATAATGTTTTTAGACTCTCCTTTGAGCCATAAATATTTAATATTCCTGCTAATAGCTAAGTTAATCACATGAAAGGGTCCAATAGCTTCAACCACGTGATTAGTTTGAGATCCAATGGGAATAGCCACTGTTGCTAAAAAAATACCATTAGAATCCCTAATCACACCTCCACTTCCACCCAACCTCAGGTTTCCCTTAGCTGCAACATCAAAATTAGCTTTAGACCAGCCACACTGACGAAACTCCAGCACACCCTTGTATGGTCTTTTTTTGAAGGTTTAGAAGCCCTAGACACATAATTTTTAATCTTCCACTCCTTGGCTATCTTTAAATCATATGGAGTGCAAACCACTGCCTCTTTTTTATTTTCTTGTTGAGGAATGATATTATAGTTTTCAACAATTAACCTAAAGGTTTTTTCAAATACATTATTCTTCAACATTTCCTTGTCTCTAAAGAGTCAATTATTCCTTTCTTTCCACACACCCCATGCTATATAGGGGAAAGTGAAAGCCCATAATCTTTGAATAGAAGGATTCAAAGAGGGAACTTTCCATTGATAGAAGAAGTCTTCAATAGTATAAGGAAATGCCCATGATATATTCTAGAGAGTCATAAAATTACTCCATATAGTGATAGTAAATGGATAGTGGAGAAATAAGTGATTTGCAGACTCCACTTCATTCTTACATAGATAACATCTAGTTAGTATATGGAATCCTTGCTTACAAATATTTTCAATTGTGAACACTTTGTTTTGAAGAAGGATCCAGAGGAAGCCATTGACTTTAGGAGTCGAATGTTTAATCTATGCTCTAGTCTAGAAGGGAATGGGGGATTAAGAAAAGGATAGCAGAGAAATAGTCGAAGAAATAGATAAATTTCTTGAAGGGTTATTTTTCCAGACTAATATGTCCTCCTACTGATTTGAACCCATCCTAATAGCCAATAGAGATGAGTGGATTGGAGCAAGCTCCGGGATAAGCTGGCATAAGTCCACCCAACTCCCATCATGCCAATACTCCTTAACTTGAGTTCCAAAATTCCTTTTGCAAATATCGCACCTGTTAAATCTCTCATTGTTAATAAGGGGGTCCCTTAGCATCCATCTGTTCTCCCATAACTTAGCTTGATTTCCACTTCTTATATTCCATCCAACACCTAAATTCACAATCTTTCTCCTAGTAATCATGTCATTCCAACATGTTGATCCATGGGGCAAAGATGGAGAGTCCAGAAGAGCCTTAAGAGATCCACAATTAGCCATATACTTACTTTTTAAGATGTCTTTCCATTCCCCATTAGATGAGAAGGATCTCTAGATTTTCTTAGCAAGAAGCATTTTATTCAACATTCTAATCTTTCTTAGACCCAGACCACCCATCTTCTTTGGCCTACAGTAAAGATCCCATCCAATAAGAGGCATTCTCTTTCTTTCTTCAACCCCTGACCAAAGAAATATTGTTTGGATTTTTTAATAGCATCAATGGGTATGTGTAGCATCATGGAAAAAATAGGTCCTTAAGTGGCAAAAAAATTAGAAATATCAGAGTTAGGAAAATTGACATAAAAATTTGAATAATTTATCTATATTATTTCAAAAATATGTAAGAATAAAATTTGTAGAAAATTGAATTTTGTTTCTAAACTAATAGGTTTATTTAAAAGAAAAATCTATTTGGTGAAAATTTGAAATTTCAATGCAGTAGTACTTAAATTTCATCGAAAAAATAAAAAGTAGGTGTCTGTCTAATCACCCTAACCACAATAAAATGATAATATTTTTTTATATTATTTTAGATATAAGTAGAGGACTCATGTCTAGATGTGATGTATATTTTTTTGTAATTTTTTTCCAAGTAAATAATTAATTATGATTTTTTTATTAAAACTTTTAAAAAATATACAAACACATATGTTTGACCAGTTTAACTTGCTCAAAACTTCATGAAATTCATTTTTTTTTCTTTTAATCCTATAGTATGCAAAACATAAAATGTTACAAAGGTTTTATATTTAAAAAATGTGACACCGTTTGAAAGTTATAGATGTTTTTCAATCAACCTATCAATCATGACTTTAGTCATAATTCAAATTGAAAATAAATAATAATTATTTATTAAATTCAAAGTAAAGCATAATTTATATTGGTGGAAAGCTAAGAATCTCCTTTAAAAACCCTTTTCATTTCATCAATTTAGAGTAAAAAGAAAAGCCATCAGCCACATACCCTACACATACCCAGATCATATTGTCACTTTTTGGTCCATAATGATTCTACACATATCCCAACCATATTTAGCGAGAATTTTGAAAAGACTTAGGGCATAAATCAGAAGATTTTGAAGAGAGGCTTTAAGAAGTTGGATTTTCCCTACTTGAGCAAGAAGGGGCTTATTTCCATCCAACAAGCCTTTTGCTAAACCTATCCACCAACAAACACTGAAAGGACTCATGAGGTTTAAGGCCTAAAGGAAGACCAAGGTAAATGGAAGGTAAGGAGTTCACTCTACAACCCATAATTCTAGCTATCTTGTCTTGTTTGTGATTAGGAGTATTGAAAAAGAAAAGATAACTTTTCAATCTATTAATTAACTAACTAGAAGCTCTCTCATACTCATCCAAAATTCTTTTTTAGATTCTTAGCTTTAGTTACCGTGGACCCCCCCATCAACATAGTATCATCAATAATTTTTTGATGAGAGAAAATCAAATTACTAGAAGAGGACCTTAGACCCACAAAAGAACCCTGGTCAATCAATCTTTTCAAATTATGCCCAAGACATTCAGCCATAATAGTGAACAGAATAGGGGAGATAGGATCTCCCTGTCTTAAACCTCTCAAATTCTAGAAAAAATGAGAGGGGGATCCATTCACCATAACAAAGATGGATGCAGTGGAAACAAGTTTCTCAACCATCTGAAGAACTATGATGTTGAATCCAAACTTTCTCAGATCTTAAGTAGGAATTTCCATTCCAAACAGTCATAGGCTTTTGCAATATCGAACTTTAAAAGAAAACCTTCAGTTCTGGATTCCACAAGGAAGTGGATATTCTCATGGATGGTAACAATAGATTCAAGGATCTACTGACCAGGAACAAAACCATTTTTCTGGGGTGAGATCAGTGAGGGAAGGATTAAGAGAATTCTTGATGTCAAAACCTTAGAGATAATTTTATAGAAAGAATTACAAAGGCTTATGGGCCTAAAGGCTTCAAATTCTACCGCTCTAGGTTTATTGGGGATAAGGACCAAGAAAGTAGCATTTATTCCCTTTAGGAGACTTCATGATCCAAAGAACTCTTTGAATACATTTACAACCTCCTCTTCAAAAATCTCCCAAAACCATTGAAAGAAGAACATGGGAAAACCATTGGGGCCAAGGGCCTTATTCCCCTCAAAGGAAAAAATAGCTTTTTGAATTTCTTTCATTGAAGGAATAGCAGCTAACATGGTATTTTCTTCCTCCTTGACTAAATAAAAGGAAAACTTGTCTTCTAATATCATCCTCCTCCTTGAACCGAATGTCATTACTTTCAATGTAAGAGATTCTATTGGCAGCCCTGTATTTTGATGCAGACAAATGAAAATATCTAGTGTTTTTATCCCTAGTTGACAACTAAAGAGCTCTAGATCTCTATCTCCAAAAGTCCTCTCTAGCTATGACTTCATGCATTTTGAAAAGTATCTCATTTTCATTTTCCTTGTAACAATCAATATACCCTTCCCTCTGGATTTTATCCTAAATCTCCACCAACTCCATTTGAAGCTTGGATTTGATTCCAAAGATGTTGCCAAAGGTCTCATTTTTCCATTTTCTTATTTTACATTTAACTTCCCTTAATTTCTTAGCCACTCTCAACATGGAGGTCCCTAAAACAACAATATTCCACCAATTCCTTCTTTCCTCAAAAATCTAAGGTTGGGAGAGCCACATTATTTCAAATCTAAAGGGAAAGTTCATCTTCCCCTTAACCAGATCTGCCACAAAACTTATAGAAAAGTGATCAAGACCCACCCTAGAAAGAGATTTTAGGGAACCAAAATAATTTAAGAACCACTGATCAGAAATAAATGTTCTATCTGACCTTACTTGGATCAACTCCATACCATTTCTTTGATTTGACCAAGTAAATTTAGCTCCCTACAAATCCAAATGAATCAGCACCTGGTTGTTAATGAAATCCAGAAGATCCATTATGCTTTCCAAGTTAGCCTGAGAACCTCCAAACTTCTCATCATCCTGAAGAGGGGTATTACAGTCTCCCATAACCACCCAATAATCATTGTTAAAAATCATGTGAAACGCAACAAAATCCTTCCAAAAAAACCTTCTAGCACCTATCCCATTAGGGGCATAAATTTTAGACTGAATCCAACAAAAAATGTCCTTTATATGGGTAAATCTTATGGCCACATGATTAGAGCTTTCCAGTAAGGGTTCTCCTTTAATGAGATTTTGGTTACAAAATGTAACAATACCTCGAGAGGCACCAGATGAACTATTTCCATGGACACTACAAAATTGAAACATCTTGATCTTTTCCACCTTCTCCTTAGGAATTTTGGATTCTTCAACAAGTAATATGTCTAGTCTATGGTCCCTGAAAAAATTGTGCAACAAGTCTTGCTTATGGGGGCTATTTAGTCCCCTTATATTCCAAAAAATGATGTTCATATCTTACTAGGGGATTGAAAAATATCCAAGATGGTCTTCTGAATACCATCCACAATATCTTGAAAACTACCATGCTCCCTCAACCACTTTTAGGATCTTCTTCCTTGGTTGCTCTTAGTAGCTCCACAATCTACCTTAGCTCTAGTTCTAGTTGACACTCCACTCAAAGTATTTTGCTATTTCTTTTTCTTCTTTTTCTTCTTGGACAAAGAGTTGGATTCATCTCTATCTGTTTCTTCTTAGATTTCCATCTCTCTAACTGAGTCCCATATCTTGTCACACATCCTCTATTGATACAAGGGGAGGGTATCCATTAATCCATTGTTGCACTGGGATGAATTTTAACTTGAGATCTCTTGAGTTAGACTTAAATCCTTAAAGGTATCCTTGACATAATCAGGGGAGATAGTATTTCTTGGATTTAGAAAAGAGTCTAGACTAGAGGGGAGATCTCCTTAGGAGGAAAAAGGAGGAGGAGGAAGACCAAAATCTAGCATTAAACCCTAAATAGGGATATCATCCAATCCTGGTCCCCCCAACTCCTTAAATTATGGGTTGCTAGAGGAGTCCTAATTCAATGAACCATTTCCAATTCCACCCAGACCATGCACTCCATCCTCCTTAACTAAATCCATTTATTCTTAACTAACTCCCTAACCATTTCAATGTTTGGTCTAGGACCCATAAATTTTCCAACTAGTGCACTAATCATTAAGGCTATACATTATGATCAATAATCAGATCAGGCACAAATATGGTGAACTTACCTTTACCCAGATTAGATATATCGTTCAGTGGAGGGAAAACCAATTTCCCATTAGGCTTAACTCAAAACAGAGAAGACCATGGTTTACATTTAACCCCTTCACCTCCAGTGGCCCCCACCACATCAACAAATTTATCACCTTTTTGTCCTTCCAAAAAATCACCAGGGCACGCAGGTTGGGTAACCTTCCCCCTGAGTCCACCAAAATATTATTTTTGGAATCCTTCTCATCTGAGTCATCCTTACCTATGTTTACGCTTGAGACTTGTGTCAATTCTACCTGTGATTCCTCAGATCCTGCTCCATGGCCTGATCCATTTTTTTTCTTTTTCTTGTGTTTTCCTTTTGAGGATGATGCAAGGCATTAATAAATTCATGTCTCTTCCATGTTGACCCAAAAGGTTTTTACCTTGTTTTCACTCTCTTTGTGTCATTCTCCTAGTTCTATGATTATTTGGAGAATGATGACACTTTCAAACTCTCTAAAAATATTGTAACAAGAACATAGTAACCCCAAATCCATAGATCTCTCATGTGTTTGGAGTTTCATTTTGGGGGAATCCCTTATTTTCCTTTGCATGACGTAGCTTCGATTGGAATCATATGACACAGTGTAGGGCTTTCCAAGCTATCTCTCGTGTCTTCTTTATTGTTGGCATTTATCATCACTAGGGTAAAAACACAAAGCTATGCGACACTTTCAACCAACTTATCAACACAATTGAATTTAAGTATTTCTAAATAAAAATAAATTTTGTTCAAACATATAATCTAGTAAGATTCATTATAGCTAAGTTAGATACTTCCACAATTATTTCAACAAAAAATGTTGGCTAAAAATGTATGGAGCACCACTTTCAGTCTAATTTACTAAAAAATAAAATTATTTGAAAAAATTGAAGTTTCAATAACTCCTACTCATGTAGATAACTTTCTTTTAAATATAAAAAATACCCTTTTGTAGATCCATAAGTGTAATTTTCAAAAATATATTTATTTTAATATTTTAATTATTATTTATATTATATTTTTTATTTTTACTAAAAGTAGGTTATCAGCATAAAATATTAGGTTGATTACCATGCCAAGGAAAAATACTCAAACTTATTACAAATATATAAAAAATTATGACGCACTAGATAAGAGAATCTATTTCAAGATGGCATATTTTTTTTTCCATTTAGATAAATATTTAATATAAATTTTGAAGTCTGATGTAAACAACTATTTTTTGATTCATGCACATTTTAATATTTATTGAAAAATAAATATTTATCAAAATTGAAAAAAATATATACATGCACTTAAGTTTCAAGTTTTAAATAAACAAAAAAAAATTGAAAAAAAATATACTATAAAAAGTTTGACATTTCATGCAACTTCATTTTTTAGCATTTTATCACTAACTAAATTATAGTGTTAATTTATTAAAAACTAATTTAAAATAATTTTTTTTATTTTCTTAAAAATAAAAACATAAAATATACTAGAAAATGCATATTTTATTAGTTTACACCATTTCAAATTTCAAAACGTATATGCCATTGTTTAGTGATTCAAGTTTAAAAGTTGGATTAGTGTTGGTCGTTTCCTTTATAAAGTTTGACACAAATTTGTGCTTTTACCCACTACTTTAAAGTAATTGTTCATAGAATGGTGTTTAGCAATTTATTTAAAAGTGGGGGCATACATTGGCATTATTCTTTTTGCATTTTTCCTTTTCATGATTCATGGTGCAGTCTTCTTGCTTCATGCGATGCATTTTTGCTTTGTGGTGACATTGGGTATGATGTCCTTCTAGAGTGTGATCTCTCTTATCATATTATATTCCTCTTAATGGTTTTATGTGACACATTTCATACCCTAAGTTGCAAATCTTCTATTCTTTAATTGGTCCTCTCTTAGAGACATTAGGAACAATGTTCCCTAAATTAAAGATCTCACATGAATTACGCAAGACTCCTTTAAATGTTACCTATTCTTGCATTTGAATTTTTAGTTATTTGGCCACCTTGCATAACACACTTTGCATGCCTGTGGAGCCATCTTTTTTTTTCATGAGTTTCAAGCATATGAAGCTTTACTTCCTCATGAAGCTTGAAGTTCATTGTTCAATGACACTTTATCAAAGTTATCAGGAGGTATAACTTTGGCCTGGTTGGACGGGAAATCGAACCAAGGCATGAATTTCCCCTAGTAACTCATGTGTGTGTGTGAGTGCATACCAACCATGCGGTCATGTGTCTCACCTTCTTGGATTACTCACCCAGTGGACAGCCTAGAGTATAGTTTCCTCAGAGTGAGCATGCACTTTTTGACAAACAACCTAGATCTGATCCACACCGTGATGGACAAATGGTCGAAGCTTGATCCAGCCCTCTTCTATTTTTTTTTTCCTTTATTTTTGTCTTTGGTAGTGTATTCTTGTGCCTTTTTGAACCATATATTTTAAAGTTGTGGAATTCTATGACTCTCTTTTTCTCAATTAGGGTCTTTCACCTAATGAAAAGAGATAGATCACACACCCAAAATCTAGATGGTTCACTCAAAATAGTGTATGTATGATGAAATTATGCCTAGATGCAATGATGTAGATGCAAAAAATTGATATAACAGATTGATTATTGAATGGAAACTAAAGAAAAACTTGTTTGAAAACACATTGTGTAATATAAAAACACCTAGAAATGTCAACAAAACTGAATAGAAAAGGATGAAACTGAACGTGTGCACCTAAGATATGGAAAGAGGTTGGAAATGAAATTTTAAATGTTGTTGATGCTATAAATTTGGCCTATTGGGACTCATTCACCATTCTGGGTGAATTAGTCCTAGTTCTATAAATATAACTCAAAACTCGTTTTGGACAAAAGGGTATCCAAAAATGCAAAAAACCCTATTTAGGTCTAGAAATGGGACTCATTTTTCACTAATGGAAAATGAGTCCATTTTTGAATTTTTGAAGATCCAAAAGAGGAAACAAGACTTCTCAGTCTACACTTTGGCTTTCTACAGGTGTCCATTTCCGAAACTGTCATATTCTGGCCTAAAGGTGACTTATTGTGGGTATTTTGACATGTCCAATTAAGAGATGACTTGAAAAAAAATTCAATTCAATATTAAATGATTTCTGAGCCTCCAAGAACTCTAAATCTATGAATACACAAGAAGAGAATGATAAATGTTGGATGTTAGGGCATGGGGGTTTTCCTTGGTCAAACCCCTTTAAGGTAATTAAACCAAAGAGGGAAATAATGTATTGAAATGTGCAATAATGGAGTTAATTTCCTTTCCATGATGATTGATCTTGAATATATACAAAAAAACATGAAGAATCTTCCCTTGAATGTCTTAGGAAATTATCTCAATGACTTGCAATAATGAAACCCTAACTTGCTTGGCTTGAGATGGAAGAATGATGGATGAATAATGAAGAATAGTTATGAGAGATGTAAATTAGAATTTAAAGACTTATATTTATAATAAATTCACTTTATTAACCCATAAATTAGATCCCTAAGGCTGACATGTAAAAATAATAAACTTAAATTTTAGTTTTCCCTGCTCAAAGGTCAAAATTGGCCCAAATGGGACTCATTCGCCACCTAAGGTGAATTAGTCCCACTTGGAAAGGACTCATTCACTACAGGCAGAAAATTAGTCCCAATGGGGCCATTTTTCTAGCTAAGATGCTAGGAAGTTAAGAAATAAGGTTTATATGGTGACTTTGTTAGGTATTTCATCAAATATTGCCTTGGGATGCACAATATGGGGTAATAGGGGCCTATTAATGATGATGTTATAGTTAATTATGTCTTGGGACACAAAATTCAATGTGAAAGTGTGATTAAATACACTTTACAACATTAAAATGAGGTCCATCTAGCCTAGAAAGGCACAATATCCAATGTGAATGTTTGGGACACATTACAACACTAGATTAACATTAAGTTTATTTTTCAATTGTTTTAGATTGATGTGATAATGTTATTAAACACATTTTATAATGTTGAATTAAAGGAAAATGGGTTCATTAAGTCTAGAAAAGTGTGAAATTCCTTTACAACATTTTATAACACCTTTAAATTGCATCAATAAATACATGTTATTCAATTTGAAAGGGTCCAAGACCTAGTGTGGATGTGAAAAACACCTCACAACACCAAATCAAGGCCTCATTAAGTCCAATTTATCATGAAATCAAGCAAGTTTCATTTTTTCTATGTTACATTTTTTATTGCTCTTTATATCATTTTCATGTGTGTCATTTTGTGCCCATGTTGGTTTGCCATAGGATCTTGATCCTAGGGGCTTGATCACCCCTCTTTATTGTTGTCATCCTATCTTATTGGCATTAGTGCATTTGGACCCCTATCGATTCTAGATTGTCTACTTTGGTGTGAGTTTGAAAAAAGTATCCCTTCACTTTTCTTTTCCTATTTGGGCACTCCTTGTTTGAGCTTGATGTTTCCTTGATTTAGTGTTGTAATGTGATTGACACATTCACATTAGGCCTTGGGCCCTTGTGAACTAAATGGACTCAATTTTACCTTATTTTAAGGTGTTGTAAAGTGTTGTTCCACACTTTCACACTTTTTTAGGGTTGTCATTAATAATTGGGCTTCTTTATGCTTTAATTGGCCTTATTTTGCATCAACAGGCCTCATTTAATGCATCTTTTTAAGGATAATCCTAACATAAATCAACATCCAATCATAATTAATATTTTTTTAGGTTGTGTGGCCTGGATTTAGTGATCTGAAACTCATATGCCACCTTGGGCATATGGGTCCCACCTAGGTTTTTGTGCTCGGATCTTGATTTCACATCATTCTAAGAAATTTTGAAAATGTGTCCCATAATTAATTCCTAATGGGACTCATACCCAATTTATGGCATATGATTCCCATGTGGCCCGAAATAAAATTTAATTCAAATTCTTAGTGGTATTTTATTCTCCTAGATTTGATGTCGGCTTGTAATGTTGTAATTTTGGGAAATTTGGCATAAACAAGTATAAATACAAGTTTCTTTCACTCATTTTACACCTAGAAAGTTGAATGAGAATCCTTATAGAAAGTTGGAGTTCACAAGAGCATTCAATTGTTTACAAGATCATTCTAGAGTCTTCAAGGGTTGATCATCAAGTGTTTTAGAGCATTATTCAAGCATCAAGCATCATGTCAAAGTTATCATGCATCATGCTTGTTATTGTGCTAACAATTATGATGTAGGGTTTCATGAGTTAAGTTAGCATTCAAGCCAAGATCTATCACATTCAAGCAAGATTCAAGATCTACATCCATTGGATCCACTTCATACATATTTAAATCACTTTATTGCTAGGGTTTGGTGAGTTACAATATTGCATTTTTTTCATTCATCATTCTTATTTCCTATTTTATTTCATTTTAAGGTTTGATTACCAAAATGGGGTTTGACAAGAGAAATCCCATTTCTACTTGAACAAGAAAGAAAATAGGTGGAGGAAATGCCACTATTTTCCTTAGGTCATTCAAGAATGAACTAGGATCCCAAATTGGATTGACTATCAACCCCAAAGGTGAGTCAATTCTCAACAAGGAAGACCTAGGAGGGGGTTCTTTAAGCTTTAAGGGGTTCACCACCAAGAAAAATCTTGGAAAAGATAACTTAACATTCAACTCACAAAACCTAATAATGGAAACCAAATAATGAGTGAAAATGACAAAATCAAGTAACAAAAAGTTAGGATGTGTGTACCTGGGAAGTATGGAAATGTGATGAGGATTCTGAAAATGCAAAAGTGTTGTCAAAATATGCTAGGGAGGACTAAGATTCCCTTACTATTGTCTTAGTCCCAAAACCATTTTTTGAGGGAAATGTAGAATCTTCAGACGTTGGATCGGGATCCAAAAGAATCTTTGTAAAATTCCACTAGGAGGACTAAGACACCCTTACTAGCATCTTAGTCCCAATTTGAATTTTTGAAATCTCCAAATGTTATCTCGAGGTTCAAGGTATGCACTTCCTTCTTCACCAAGTCCTCAGATCTGAACCTATAAATAACCTACAAAACAAAGAAAATTTGATTGATTATTTATGGGGGTTTTCCTTGGTCAAACCCCTTGTTTGGTAATTCAACCTTGATGAAAATGCATAGATCTAAAAATGAAAATGTGTGTGATCCCTCATCTTAAGTGCGTCTAATATTATGCAAGCTAGAACATGGAAAACCCCTATTCAAATGTGTTGGAATAGAATTCCTAAGATGCAAATGAAAATGACCTAAAAAATGAGATCTCTAATCACCCTAATAAGTCATAAACATGAAGATACCTTCCTTAGGAAGAAAATAGAACAACAATAGAAGATGGAATCACTCAAGAAAAAAGTCCTTAGGCTTGGAAGAATGACTAGTTGCATCTCCAACCTAGAATCTCTCATGATCCTCCATAAGTATCCATCATTAGTCTTTGGAAATGCTAGATCTTGGCTTGAAAATGGATTTGAAAACTTGCAAAAACATAATAGAAGTCTACTCCAAGACTTCAATTCTAGATCTTGGCTTGAAAATGGATTTGAAAACTTGCAAAAACATAATAGAAGTATCCATCATTAGTCTTTGGAAATGCTAGATCTTGGCTTGAAAATGGATTTGAAAACTTGCAAAAGCATAATCACCCTAATAAGTCATAAAAATGAAGATACCTTCCTTAGGAAGAAAATAGAACAACAATAGAAGATGGAATCACTCAAGAAAAAAGTCCTTAGGCTTGGAAGAATGACTAGTTGCATCTCCAACCTAGAATCTCTCATGATCCTCCATAAGTATCCATCATTAGTCTTTGGAAATGCTAGATCTTGGCTTGAAAATGGATTTGAAAACTTGCAAAAACATAATAGAAGTCTACTCCAAGACTTCAATTCCTTGCTTCTTGAAACTCTCCTTCACTGATCTCAACTTTCTTTCCTTCAACCTACTTGCTTCTTATGTGTAAAAATGGGTGTGAATCTTAATTTCATAGGCATTCCTATCTAATAACCAAATTATTAGATCCCAAAGATAAAAAATATTCTAAGATGCCCTCAAAAATAAATCTTGTGAGACTAAGATTCCCTAGGTGGCATCTTGGTCCCACTAAGGGGGACTAATATGCCACCAAGGGCATCTTTCTCCCACAAGAATTATTTTGTAATTTTAAAAGGTGGGTCACCAAGATTAAAGGTTGTTTATGGATTTTGGTCAAGTTTATAGTTGAAATATGTATCAAGATGCACCAAAAGGGGTCTTAAGGGCCCATAATAAGTGATCTAAAGGGAATTTAATGCAAGGGGTGCTAAAATAGGTCCAAATTAAGTGTGAAAATTCAAAGGTATACATTTTTCTACACTACAATACTAATAAAACAACATTTTTTCCTCTCTTTAGTGTGTGATTTATAGGTCTAGGTTGAAGAAACATTGAATAACAATTTTGGAGAAAGTTGTCAAAGCTATCACCTTGCATTGGAGATCATTGGAATACTTCTATAGGTTGCAAATCAAAGTTTCAAATCCAAAAATTAGGGGAAAAGGACAAAGCAGACATTTAAGAGAAGATTCAGGCTTTGAATTTCTAGAAAACCCTAACTGGACTGATCTACCACTTATAGCATATGGTATGTGCAGGATCATCATGGAAAAAATAGGCCCTTAAGTGGCAAAAAATTCAAAAGAATTAGAGTTAGGAAACTTGATGTAAAAATTTGAATAAGTTATCTATATTATTTCAAAAATATTTAAGAATAGAATCTATATAAAATTGAATGTAGTTTATAAACTACTAGGTTTGTTTTAAAAAAATCTATTTGGTGAAAATTTGAAATTTCAATGCAGCAGTTACTTAAATTTCAGGGAAAAATAAAGTAGGTGTCTGTTTGACCACTCTAACCATAATAAAATGATAATATTTTTTTATAATATTTTAGATATAAGTAGATGACTCATTTCTTGATGTGATGCATATTTTTGTGTAATTTTTTTCCAAGTAAATAATTAATTATGATTTTTTTATTACAACTTTTGAAAAATATATAAAAATTGTATGTTTGACCACCTTAACTTGGTAAAAAATTCATGAAATTATTTTTTTCTTTTTTTAATCCTATAGTATGTGAAGCATAGAATGTGATGCATGTTTTGGATTCAAAAAATGTGATACTGTTTGAAAGCTATAGATGTTTTCCAATTACCTTATCAATCAATACTTTAGTTGTAATTCAAATAGAAAATGAATAATAAGTACTTATTAAATTCAAAGTGAAGCATAATTTATATTGGTGGAAAGCTGAGAATCTCCTTTAAAAACCCTTTTCGTTTCATCAATTTTGGGTAAAAAAAAAGTCGTCAGCCACATACCCATCATATTGCCACTTTTTGGCCCATCATGAACCTGCAAATACCCATGTGAGTCCCATTATAGGAAATTTTGTAGATTTTAGAAGTTCCAGAAACCTCTCTGCCAGATTTCAGTTTCTACCCAAAAACCCTCACCGAGGAAAAAATCACCCAATCTAGTGTATGAGTCCTAGTCAACATTAAAATTAGTGTTTTCAGTATTTTAGAGCTTCATCCATTCCTCTTCACATTTGCAAGCACACACCCTTCATCTCTAAGCTTTATGTTTTGTTTTACATGCTTTTCTAAGTCTTTTAGTGAGATATTGCATCATAATAGGTTTAAGTATTAGGTATTGCATTTCATTAGTCTTTCCAAGCCCTATCTTGGTTGTGAACCCCTCTTTAGTTTATAATTAGACCCTAGGAAAACCCTATTACAAGATCTATTTCTCCTTTGCATACTTTAGATTGAGATCTCTAAGGTTTTCCTTTAAAGGAATGATTGTGAAATGGGTTGTTCTATGTCCTAAACCATAAAGTAATCTATTTCCATTGTTTCAATTCCTAACCTATTATGGATAGAAATTATCATGAAGGAATCATTTTTCTTTCTCATTTGCAAAGGAGGTAGCTCATGTTGATGAAATGTATTATCTACATTAACTATATTCATCCCTTGTATTAGAGCTACCACATCATTTGCATTTATAGCAAGGGGAACCATTACTTGTTGCAAGGTAGTTTAAAGCATAGTATGATAATTAGGTGAATTATGAATTACATCCCATAGGGACATCTTTGCAGGAGTATTATTAAGTTGTTCAAAAGGTCATACTCCTTCCCACTATGTGAAGGAAAATGAGGAGCACAAGCAAGATGGGGTTAGGCAAAGGTAAGGTTGTTGGGGTTGGTTGCTTTGGTTGCAGATTGTTTTGAGTATTATATGTAGGAGCTATGGTATTATCACTAGATTGTTGCAAAAAATTATTCTTAGGTGGGTAAAGAATAAGTCCAAGCTTGTATTGAGTTTGAGGTTTGTGTGAAGGTGGGTAAAGGATAGGTTGAGGTTGAATACTGTTGACTTCTATTTGTTTTGGTTTGTTATAGAAAGCCTTAGTGGATGAACCTTGTGAGATGAAGTCTTCAAGGGATTCATATAACATGTCAATTTCATCACTACTAAAAGGCCTGAGGGTTAGGTTAACTTGGAAAAAGAGATTTTACATAGTCAAATAACTATGCTTTCTCCAAGTGGTCCATCGATTTATAGGTGTTTTTGTTTTTTTTTCTAAAGAATACTAAATGTAATATAATCTAATTGAGTTATGAAATAATGCTAAAAATGAAAATTATAGTAAGCTAATTCTATCCACAATTGAAATGAATGTAAACTAAGCTAGATATAAAAAAATGAATGTAACATAAACTCTGCAAACTAGAACAAAAAGTTATCAACAACAAATAGAAGCTTAGAAATAAAGTTTTGGATTATGGAAAATGAAATTTAAAATCTTCCCTAGAACTAAATTGCCCAGAGGGGCATTTGAGTCCTAGTGAGGGTTTTTTTAATAATTTTTTTTAAAAAATAAGTTTTTTTAATGTTTTTTTGTCTTGGATGATGTCCAAACTAAGTGCAAATTCAAATTTTAAGTCAATTTCAGTGATGAAAGAGACAAAAGTGCAATATATATGCACTTTCACTAATGCAAGATTTATAAACCCTAGATTGGAATTAACAAATGTAAACCCTAATGCAATGTTAATGCAAGATAAATCTAGGATGATAATGCACTTCAAATCAAAATTATGATACTATCAATAGTTGTTTCTAGATTTGATTGTGTGTAAGCTTTTTGAATCAACGTTTTGAATCACACTCCATGATCCATCATCAGGATAGAGAGTTTAAGGATATGATGGATCAAAATTATGATGTTTTAAATATGGGTTCACAAAAATGAAAAGTAGAAAATTGTTTGACTTCCTATGCTTGGGAGATAGAATAACAATCTTCTACACTTCTCATTCCAGGAAAACCATACAGATCTTAATCTAAGATATGCAAAGGAGAATGAGATCTTGCAATAGGGTTGTTCTAGGGTATGATTAGAAACTAAATAGGGGTTCACCACCAAGCTAGGGCTTGGAAAGATCAATGAAATGCAAGACTTAATTCTTAAACCTAATATGATGTAAGACTTCACTAAATGACCTAAAAATGCATGTAAATAATTACAGAGAGATGAAATATTAGGGGTGTAAAATTAGGAATAAGTGGAGGCTTGGAATGAGCTTTGAAACTCATACGCCACTCTAGACATATCAGTCATAGACTAGGGTTTCTAATCCAGAATAGGTTTCTAATAGTCTAGATTCAAAATTTCCAAAAAATCTAAAAAAATTCTTGTAGTGGGACTCATATGCCACTTCTAGCATATCAGTCACATTTTTCTTTTTTGGGAATTCAAAGTTTAGATCTATACTCCAATCTCCGGTCTTCTATTCCAAACTGATTTCTAGATCCAAACCTTTTAAAAGACCTACAAAACAAAATATAGGATTGATTTTCTTATGGGGGGTTTTCCTCAGTCAAACCTCTAGTTTGGTAATTAAACCATGATAGAAATAATGAATCATAAATGTAAATGTGAACATAAACCCTAACCTTAAGTGTGTCTAAGATTAGGAAATCTAAAATGCAATGCAACCCTATTCTATTGTGCTAGAATGAGATGCAAGAATGAAACATAGACATGAATGACTCATGTTGAGAGATCCCTAATCACCCCAAATAAGCCCTAATAACGCATGTACATTCCTTAGGCTAAATGTAGAGTGATAAAGGAGAATGCAATCACTTATGAAACAAGTCATTAGGTTTTGCTTGATGGCTAGTTGGATCTCCCCAACCTATAATCCATCATGATTAACCATATACAACCATAATCAACCCTTGAAAATGCTAGGTCTTGAATGAAAGTGAGCTTGAAGACCTGTAAAAATAAAATAATGTTGCTCCAAGACTTCAACTTTGTTGATTACTTGCTCTTGAATGGTCTCGTGAAGAATTCTTGAATTCTCTTGAATGTTTTGATCTTGAAATTGCTCTTCTAGATTATTGCTTGGATAAAAAATGAATTTAAAAGCTACACCTAATTTATTGTTGTTTGGATCTCAAAATCCGACGTCAACCCAAATTTTGAATTAAAAACTTGAATTTCTCATGCAAACACTAAAAAGGGCCCATGTGGGACTCATATGGCCAAGGTGGCATATGAGTCCCACTCTAGATTTTTGGGATGGGTTGTTAGAAATCTTGATATTTTTGATGATTTTGTTCAATTTTTAGCTGAAATAAGCCTCGAGATCCAAATTAAAGGGTCCTAGGGGCCTACTAATGATTATTTAAAAGGGTATTTAATGCAAGGGTTCAAAAATAGGTCCAAATTAGGTAAGGAATTTCACTGTCTCCAAGAAGGGAGTACAATTTTCGTTGCCACATATAATACAATAATTTTTACAAATTTATATTGTATACACTATTAATAATTTTATATTATCACAAAAAAAATGTTAAAATAATGTTAGGAAATTCATTCTTACAATTTAATTAATACAATGAAATGTTAACTCAAGTATATATTATTATAAATAAATATAAAATAATATTATTAGAAAATATATTTTTAGAAATATCTATGTAAAAGACACCTATAGATATCGTTATTGAGGTGTTCATTTCACTTAAATAAAAAATCTATTCAAATATAGACACCCCAAAAATGATATATCTTAGGATCTTTTACATATATTTTTTTATAGATAGATATGCTAGTTTAAATATATCAAATACATCTATCTAAATATAATTTAAGATATAAAATTTATTTTATAAATTTGTTTAATTGAAACATTTCCACCTAAAGGGAATGCTACAAAGAAAAAAGAAAGTGAACTATTACAACAATGACACATCGTATAATAGAGTCTCTATTTTGCTAAGGAAAGATTATACAATTAAGACAATGTTTGAATTTTTACACTTTTCAATATATTAATTTGATATATCAAATTATAGATTACTCCTAAATACATTAGAATTACTTAATCATTTTTATAATTTCCTATAATTTAAATATCATAAACAAAGTTTAAATCTTCTCTTTCTAATTATTCTTCTCCACTTAATTATGACACATGGGATTAAGAATTTAAATGTTACAAACAAAAGATAATGCCATCATTTACACAAACAAATACATTACATAATAAAAAACTATATTCTCATAATTTTATGCCATCATTTACACAAACAAATACAATACATAATAAAAAACTATATTTTCATAATTTCATATAACAACATATATCTAAAATGAAAAGAACATACTCATAAAGAGTGAAAAATGTTTTCATCATCTTTACTTATAAAATTCTTGACACCAAATTTATAATATTGATTATAAAATGACTCCCTCACAAAGCCATAGAATCCATAAAACTTAAAAAACATATATGGGCCTCCCTCATTTCTATTGAGAATGGTTTCCAGTTTCTTGAGATAATGGAAGTCGTGTTCTTTATCTTTTGAAGCAATGCACCTCTTACTTTCAAATGAGTTTCATTCATGAAGTCCACGAACCTGTGACAACCACCTATCACTACTTTTTGTTTCCCATCCCTCACTTTCCAAATTTGTGGCCTTTCACAGCCGTCCAATATTGTCTGGAGGAGCAACAGAAGATAAATCATCACCATTTCGCCCTAGTCTATCTCGTGTACGTTGAAAATTGACCAGTCATTTTGTGAAGCTTTTTATAAAGGTGGGATTGATTGAAATTTTAAAATATATAACTTATGCAACATGGGAAAAAGCTGTCTGCTAAATTTTTGGTCTTAATATGATTTAAGATGAATCGTTTGGATTTGATCAGTAGTCTTGAGCTTTTTAATAGTTTTTAAATTTCATAATTATGGAAAATAATTTAATGCCTTCAAAAAAATAATCAATTAGTATTTTATATGTATTTATAAATAATGTTTTTGTGTGAATAAGATTCATCATATTTAATATTTGAATTATATTATTACTTATAAAATTTGAATGTTTTTAATATGTTGTTTTAAATTGGTGGTATGAGTTTTCCACTATCTATATTAGTAAGTATTGTGTGCTTCTAACTTAAGTTGTGTATATTTTTAGTTCGATTTTCGGATCACATTTAATGGTCCATCATCCAAATAATGTTTTTGTGTGGATGATGGATCTCTCAGTGTGGTCCAAACGTTGAGCTAAAATGATACCCAGTTTATCCTAGAAGCACACAATACTTATTGTTCTAAATTGTTTTTATAATCATGTATCTAAATCCTTAAAATTTAAGTGTAGTAAATCTATTCTATTAATAGTTGCGACCTTATTTAAATTTAGAATTCTAGTTTAATCTTTGAAAATCTTTTCTACTAATTATTGGGAATCAATACAAATACATTTCTCATTATCCATATACTTGATTCTATTTGAAAACATTTATTCATTAATTTTGAACCCACCAATAAATCTATCAAATACATTTAAATTTAAATTTGTAAAAATTATAATAATTAATATACTTATTTAAAAAATTGAAGATATTAAAATCCTTGTTACAAATTTTAACTAATTTTGTTAAAATATGAATGTTGCATGTGATTAAACAACAAAATAAATATTATAAATTTTTAATAAAAAAACCATTAAGATAGAATTTAACTAGTACTTAATAAAATAATAATATGATAGATATAATTAATTAGTATAATTATCTTAAATGCATCTATCTAAAGAATATTATAAATATCAATCTTGAATTATTTTATTTTATTTTTAAATTACTTCAGGTAGCATGACCCCCCTGGTAAACTTTTTAACGTGACCACGCCCTCCGGTACCACGGGACGAGGGAGACTAGAACTCGTGACCAGCAGAGCCGCAACAGAATTACTTAGCCAACCGAGCTAGGGCCCCCGCCCATTTTTAAATTACTTATTAATTATTCTATAATAATTTTATTTGATTTATTATTATTATTTTTTTAAATTAATAATTTTTATGTTGGAAAAACATTAAATAAATAAAAATTTCAAATTTACCATATATTTTAAATAAATCTCTCTCTCTCTCTCTCTCTCTCTCTCTCTCTCTCTATATATATATATATTTAAAAAATTATATATTTTAAAATATTTATTTTACTATTAGAAAATTATTACTCATCCTTTTATTTGTTAAAATATTACTTATAAATACACAAACTTGTACACTTCATTTAATCTTTATTTTATCTCAAACATTTAAAAATTTATATCATAAACAATAACCAAAAGCTTGTGGTGTGAGATGAAGAGTAACACGTGATCAACTTGTGGCAATCCGCCACTGGTTTGCCAATGTACTTGAATCGCCCACTAGTTTCCCTCTGAGTAGGTGGGGGAATGGCTGTAAATGTCAGGGTAAAGAAGTAGACGAAAGTACCAGAGAGCAGAGAAACGTGATGGATAAAGCTAAAACTATCAAATATGGAAGGAAAGAAAAAGCAGAGGAAAAACATTAACTCGTGTTGTTCAGTGTTAGTTGAAAGGAAAGGTAGTCTATCTGTGGCTCTGATTTTCTGGTGAGTGACATCTGATATGTATATTCCAGATGTTTGGTTGCTGCAGGCCTTTCTGCACAGTAATATTGATTAATAACAATGGGTGCTCTTAGATTGGAAACCTGTATATTGGAGAGAACTACGCTTTTTGCCTGTACAATTCCTCCCACTGGACATTAAGAAGAATAAGACGAAGCTTCTTATAGTACCTAAAATCGGGATTTTAGCAGACCTGCCAGGTTTCTATTTGGAGGCCGTTCAATGTATCATGCACGTTGATGTCATAGAAGCTGACATTGAAACACGGGCGTTTGTTCCTCCCTACCTACAATATCAAATCTAATTGATTGCTTGATTGCTTTTATGAATTGAATGTATGCATAGAGAGCTAATTAATGTGAAAATAGCTTTGCATATGATGTTGTGAATTTTAGGATGAAAGTGACTGAAAAGAGACTGAAATATGGCTCAATCAAAGAGAGACTAGCTTAAAGAGTAAGTCAATAATTCTAAGTCGGATTACATAATTTTTGTCTAAATTATTTTTTTATTAATTTAAAATATTTTAATTAAATAAATAAAAAGGTTCTAATTATAAATAGATGTTTATTTAATTAAAATAAAGCATTCAAAAGAATCAAATTATTGTTAGTTATAGGATGTGTTAATCCAGTATAGAGATGCAAATATTTTGCTCCAATGAAGAGCAAATGGATTGATTAATTGGCTAAGTCTTGGAACATAGTTTTCAGTGTACAGAGCATCAACTTTTTGGTCTGTATTGGTTTGTTTTGAGATATCCTTTTTTGTGGTTCTAAGATAATTTTGGTGTTTCTTAAATCCAAAGTTTCGTATATTTATGTCCTCTGATGCAAAAGTTATGGTTGATAAGGTTTTCCACTAATAGTGTTACCAATAGAGTACCTATTTGCAATGGTCTTCATTCCAACATGGAATAATATTTGGTTATGCAGAGTTGTGAAAATGTTTAGAGGTGTCAAAAGAGTATGAAGTCCAAGTGGCATGTCTTTTGGAGGTCTGCATGTTAGTTTGTGGATATTTAGTTGGTTCATTTTGGTGTTGTTCGCTGGTGGTGTCGACCTATAATGTTTGGGGTTGTGTGGAGTTAAAGGAAGTGTTGATCAATTATGCATAAGCTATTATAGGTCCATTTCAACCTATTTGATGTATTATAAGTTTTGAGTTAAGGCGTGAAGGATGTATGTTTGATCTTGGGATACCAAGTTATTGTTTTGAATGATACATCTAATTAGGTTGATCTAATTGATGTAAGTTTTTGTGACAGTAAAGGGTATAAATGTAAGTTCATTTTCGATGTTGCAATTATGAGATGAGATGTGAGATTACTGTAGAATATGTGTGATGTGAATTCCTAAGCAGAACATATGAATGTAATGCAAATGTAGGGTAGACCAGAGTGTTAGAGTAGAGTAATATGAAGTCTGTTGATTCAGTATTTTAAGCTTCAGTGGAACTATATTTCTTGCATATTTTAGATACATTTGTAGTAGTACAAATCTTTCCAGTGAGCCACTCCTCTCTTATATTTCTCTTATTCTCTGCACAGTGAGTACATTGAATAGTGAGTCCACCTAGTAGTGAGTCTTTCTGTAATATATTATAATTGGTTATAATATATTGTGAGCTAATCCTCACTGTGGTTTTTCCACGTAAAAATTTGGTGTTCATGTGTTATGTGCTTTGATGATTGTTTCATGGTTTCTTTCCTTACTACAAATTGAATGTGATGCTCGAAATAAATGTTTAAATTGTTTAGTGGTTTTAGAGAATACTAATTCACTCCCCTCTTAGTATTATGGGTGTTCAATAGACAAAAGATCTTGGCAAAGGATCTTGAGATGATTCTATCACAAAAAAATTGAGCCAAAAAGAGTAGGAGGATAGAGGATCTCAATGGAATCTATGTCCTAGGGAGGTTTTCAAGAAATTAAAATTCTGATTGTGTGTGATTCTTCTTAAGGATTATGTGTTGGGAAAATGTTTCTCAACCTTGCAATTGCATAAGGTACTAATGATACATAAGTGTAACAATGGAAAAAGTATCCATTTTTCTTGCTTGATTTGGGGATGATTAATGTTAAAATAAACTTAAGGTTTTCTTTGATCTAGCGTTGTGATGTATTTTACACATTCACAATAGGTCTTGGGCCCTTTTTAAGATAAATAAACCTAACTTTTCCCTAATATAATGTTGTAAAGTGTATGCATTTACACCATCACATTAAATTTAGGAGCCTTGGACCTAATGTTTCCTTAATCTAGTGTTGTAATGTACTGAACACATTCACATTGGATTTAGGGACCTTTTAAGCTAAATAGACCTGATTTGGCCTTAATTTAATGTTGTAAAGAATATTTATTTACACTTTCACATTGATTTTTGAGCCCAATTGCATTTATGACCTTCATATCATCATTAATAGTCCCATAAGATCCTATGTTATGCATCTTGAGGCATATTTTTACCAAGATCCTGACATAGACATCAAATAAACTTAATGTCTTAACATCCTGATACTTTTGGCACCTAAAAAGGCACTATGGGACCCATACGCAATGTTGGGCATATGAGTCCTACCCAAGGGGGACTCATATACCATAGAAGGCATATGAGTTCCACCCAAGTGGGACCCATACGCCACAGAAGGCATATGAGTCCTACCCAAGGGGGACCCATATGCCATAGAAGGCATATGAGTTCCACCCAAGTGGGACCCATACGCCACAAAAGGCATATGAGTCCCATTTGGCCCTTTTTTAGGGTTTTGAGTGAGAAATCTTAGTTTTAAGTTCAAATTTCATGAATGTCAGCCTATGGGATCTAATAAATAGAATATTAGATAGATTTCCTATATAAATGAGGTCTTAAATAATTATTTCATTAAACCTTCATGATATCAAATCAAGCACTCAAGAGTTAAGCATTCCAATACTTCACAAGAGCATTCAAGGGCATAATTCTTCATCAATTGTTGCAAAAATTTAAGATCCATCATCATGTCAAGGCTATTAAGCATCAAAACATGTTGTTGAGCTAGTGTTGTGATGTTGCATTGGAGATCCAAGGTCAAGCATTTTTCTACACTTATCTCAAGATCTAGATCTACATTGTTCATGGCCATGTCATGTTAGATTGAAGATTTATAAGACATCATTCAAGGTATAATTATTTATGTTTCATGTTCCATGTTTAATGTTTCATGTCCTTATTTCTTTATCTCATCATTTGGTTTAATTACCTAAAAGGGGTTTACCTATCCTCTAACAAACAACAAATATTTCTTCTCTTTGATGTGTGATTATAGATCTAGGTGTCTTGGAGCTCGAAGATCCATTAAATACTAGATTACAAGCTTGAAGAAAGTTGTTGGATTTTTCCCCTCATTTGCACAGTTGCTATCTTCACAAAAAGTCACCTATAGGTCCAAAATCATGGTTTTATATCCGAAGACAAGGTGTGGTAGAAAGAGAAGAGATTGGAGGGAAGAATTAGATCTTAATCCTCCAAAAGAATCCCACTGGGAGAGATACACCACCTTGGGTGTATAGGTCCTAGTATAGTCAATTCTAATGGTTTTAGGAGATTCAGAACAAGGACTGTTAGATTCCAATTTTGGTGCAGAAAACCCAATCTAGGACTAAATCGCCCAAGCTAGTGTATGAGTTCTAGTCAGCCTCAAAATTAATGTTTTCAACATTTTAGGTCCCCATTCAAGTCTATATAGGTTTCTAGGTGCACACTTCTTATTTTACAACCTTTTGTTCTGATATATGCATTTCTAGGTCATTCATTCAATTTTTATGAATCACTAGGTTTAAACATTAGATCTTGTCATTGATCTTTCCAAGCCCTATATTGGTGGTGAACCATCTTGTAATCATAAATAAAACCCTAGGACACCCTATTGCAAGATCTCTTTCTCCTTTGTACACCTTAGTTTGAGATCTCTAAGGTTTTCCTTGAATGTGGAATAGAAAAGATTGTTGTCCTATGTCCTAAACCATGGCAATGAAAAAATTTCTATCTTACATTTTGGTGAACCTACATTTAGAAAATTTCACTTTCTAATTTGGAATGCATCATCTTTCTAGATCTTGCTTGCACTAACATTACATTGCATTATGCATTAGTTAATTGACATTCTAGGGTTTCTAAATCTTGCATAAGTGAAAGTGCATATAGGTTTCTTTTTGCATCTTGCATCATTGAAAATCAAGGTATGTGCAAGATCATCATGGAAAAAATAGGCCCTTAAGTGGCAAAAAATTTAGAAAAATTAGAGTTACGCAACTTGACGTAAAAATTTGAACAATTTATCTATATTATTTCAAAAATGTGTAAGAATAGAATTTGTGGAAAATTTAATGTAGTTTCTAAACTACTCAGTATGTTTAAAAAAAATAAAAATCTATTTGATGAAAATTTGAAATTTTAATGCAGTGGTACTTAAATTTTAGGGGAAAAATAAGAAGTACCTGTGTCTATCTGACCACCCTAACCAGAATAAAATTATAATAATTTTTTATAATATTTTAGATATAAATAGAATATTCGTGCCCCGATGTGATGCATATTTTTTTGTAATTTTTTTCCAAGTAAATAATTAATTATGAATTTTTTATTACAACTTTTTAAAAAATATAAAAACTCATATGTTTGACAACCTTAACTTGAAAAAAACTTCATGAAATTAAATTTTTCTTTTTTTAATCCTATATTATGCGAAGCATAGAATGTAACATATGTTTTGGATTCAAAAAATATGATACCGTTCGAAAGCTATAGATGTTTTTCAATCATCCTATCAATCAGGACTTTAGTCGTAATTTAAATAGAAAATGAATAATAATTACTTATTAAATTCAAAGTAAAGCATAATTTATATTGGTGGAAACCTAAGAATCTCCTTAAAAAACCCTTTTCATTTCATCAATTTTGGGTTAAAAATAGCCATCAGCCACATACCCATCATATTGCCACTTTTTGGGCCATCATGATCTTGCACATACCTATCATATAAAATCTACATTTACATTTGGTCTATAGAGCATACAAACTAAAAAGTATAAAAACCACTTAGAATTTGTGAAAATTGTGAAAAAAACCTCACGAGGACTCATATGCCCCTTTGGGCAATTTAATGTCGATGTAGATATGAAATTGAATTTCTATAGCATTTAAAACCTTGTTACTACATTTTTATTTACTATCATTAGTTATCTGTTTCAATTAGATGAGTTTCTGTTACATGTATTTCATTAGATCTAGCTTAATTAGGTTCATTTCATGCATTGCTTAAATTCCAAATTTGCATTTACAACATTTTATTTTCAAATTGTGGCATAGTGTAATCAACAAATTACCTTATTTGAAATCTAAAAATTGCATTTACACATTTCATTCTAGGTCTTTACATTACATTTTAAGTCTCTTTCCATTTTAAGTTTGCATAGATTAGTTTCCACAAATGTTAGTATCCATCTTTTCCATGTTTTCAAAGAAAAATTTAGTCAATAAGCATGTTAGTCATTTGTTCAATATATTCCCTAGTTATGAGAGTCTCTTAGTGCAAGAAAGTGAAAATGTTAATGATTTCCTTAAACTTGAAACCCCTCTTATCTCTCATTCTTGTGGGAATGATGTGATAGAAGAGGATACAAGCATGGACATTCATGACAATCATAGTTCTTCTCCTGATACCTCTCCTTTGAGTGATGAAGGTATCTTGGTGAAATAAGATACAATCGCTGAGAATCATGAAGATCATGTTTTTCCTTCTCCTCATCCCCTTTGGGAAGATATTATAGTACAAGAGAATGAGTTCATAAACACATTTCTAAATATCATCTTACCTAATTTCCATTCTCCATTTTCTTGTGAGAATGATTTAGTGGAAAAGGATTAGATTGTAAATGGCGAGGATATGTTTGTGTTATATGATCAAATATTTAAGGTCTATAAAAATCCTCTTTATGATCCTTCCCCTATCTATCCTATTTTGGAAGGCATTATGGGGAATAAAATTATGGATGATTATGATAGCCACACTTATTCTTCTCCTAGTATCTCTCCTAGTTGTGAAGAAGATACTTTGCTGCTACAAAATAAAAGTCATTAGAATCTTATGTGTTGCTCTTTCCCTAGGAAAAACATTATTGAACAAGGGAATGCCATCATTGATAAACAAGACAATTCAGCCATTGATCATTCCCCTACTTCTGATGAAGTCATTTTGGAAGAATCAATCCTTGAATTTCAAGAAAATTCAGTTTGTAGTTCTAACAACTCTCCTAGGGAGGATATCTTGGTGCAAGAAAATGACAATACTAGTGATGTGAATTCCTTGGATTATGGTGAAAAGGTGATATTAGATTGCGATTAATTACAAATACATCAAACCGTGACTATTGAGGTTATGAATGCGCAAGTGTCCATTAGACCCCCCTTGACTATTGGAACTCCTACATACCCTTTGGGAAATCATTTTGAAACACAAATCTTTGGGACCCTATGGACTTCTCTTGCACTCTTAGGGTTTTTCACATAAAAGGAAACAAATAGGGCCAAAAATGCTTATGATTCACTCAAATTAGGATGTGGGTGATGCTATATGAGCTAAATAAGATGATTTGAATGTAGCTATATGAACTAATTGATTGATTAAACATGAAAAACCTAAGAAATATGACTTGTTTGAAAACACATTATGTTATGCAAGAATGAACTAGAAACTTAAGTGAATGATAACATACACTGATGAGACTAAACAAAGTGCACATAGAGGTAGATTGATGTTACTAGAAGATTTTGGAATGTCTCAGAAAACACTGTTCATGGCTACTAGGACTGATTCGCCATAGATGGCGAATCAGTCCTGCTTATGGTGAAAACTTCTGGAAATAGGTTTCTAAATGCTAAGAGTTGAATTATGAGAAAATCAGTTTTAGGCCTATGGGTGGGACTAATTCACCATGCATGGTGAATCATTCCTCCTAAATGAATCTATAGTGTTAGGAATTGATTCTATAGGTGTAGATCTACACTTTTGTCTTCTATAGGTGTCCACTTTGGAAACTATTGGATTCGGGTCTGAAAATGATTTTTTGTTGATTATTTGATTTGAATGATGAAGGGATGAGTTGAATGACTATAGATCTTGATCTCAAATGATTTCCAAGCTTCCAAGATTCCTAAATTTGCAAGAAAACAAGACAAAAGAGAGATATGTTGAATGTTAGGGCATGGGGGTTTGCCTTAGTCAAAACCCTTTTAGGTAATTAATCAAAAGTGATGAAACGAAGTAATGAAACATGAAAAAATGGAATTGATTACCTTTCCCTAATGATTTATCTTGAAATTCTATAGTAATACATGAACATTCAACCCTTGAATGCTCTAGAAAGCTAACTTGATGACTTCTAATAAAGAAACCCTAGCTTGCTTGACTTGGATGAGAAGATAGATGATGAATTAATGATAAGAGAGGTGAAAATGAGTTGTTAGATGTAAAATCAAGATAAAAACATTTATTTATATAAAATTGTGCCTTAGTACCTGATAATACCTCATTAAAGGCTGACATGTAGTGAAAATAAACTTTAAATTTCACTTTTTCCAGCTCAAAGGTCAAAATGGGGGGCTGATAGGACTCATTCACCACACATGGCAAATGGGTCCCACTTGGATGGGACTGATTTTCTATGCATGAAGAATAGATCCCATAGGGGCCATTTCAATAGCTCAGAAGCTAGGGGATAAGGAAATAAGGTTTAAATTGTGACTTTGTCAGGTTTTTGATCAATTAAAGCCTCAAGATGCACAATATGGGTCATTTGAAACCTATTGATGATGATTTAAATGTTAAATAGGGCTTGGGACACACAAATCAATGTGAAAGTGTGATTAAATGCACTTTACAACACTAAAATTATGTCCACATAGCCTAAAAAGGCACAAAAACCAATCTGAATGTGCAAGACACATTACAACACTAGTTTATCATTAAGTTTACATTAATAACCTTCTAGAATGATGTAATAATGTGATTAAACACATTTAATAATGTTGAATTAGTGAGAAATAGGTTAATTAAATCTGAAAAGTCATAAAATTCCTTTACAAGACTATGCAACACCTTCACAAGACATTGATAAACACATTTTATTTAGTGTAGAAGGGTCCAAGACCTAGTGTGGATGCATGAAATGCCTCACAAAAATAGATTAAGGCCTTATTAATTCTATTTAATCTCATGTCATGCAAAGGGTTCTTTTTTCTACAACACATTTAGCCCCCACTTTAGTGAGAGGATGAACCTATTTCAAACTACACTAACATAGCCATTCAAGAGAGATCCACATGTATGTCAAGACCCCAAGATACAAAATCATGCAATGGAAAGATAAAAAGAAAGACAAGGTGGAAAAGATTTACTCACTCTAGGCTTACAGAACTTCTTGTTTGTTTTCCAGGTGAGAAAGGCCAAATGTATACTCACTCTAGGGCCATGAAACTAGTTGCCCACGAGGTGAGAAAGCCCAAAAAGGTAAGATACATACACTAGTTGGTATGAACTTACAAACGCAAAGGTGGATATGGGGAAAAGTCATGCCACTACATGGGCTTCCTGCTCAACCATGTTAAAATTATACCTGCCGAATAACTTTAATAAGGTGCCACAAAGAAAAATGATTTTTGAGCTCCATGAGGTAAGCAAAACTTCATATGAAAGACACTCATAGACATTGTTAATGCAAGATAGTGTAAGGATTGTGCAAAGGTTTTTTTTTTTTTTGTGCAAGGTATCATCTTAGGGGACACTGTGCTTAATGTCTCCAAGAGAGGATAAATGAAAAAGAAGTATCACACTATTGGAGGGAATCAAACCCAATGACTCCACCAAGAAAAGAATGCATTGAAAGAAGAAAGAAATAACATAGTGAAACATGAGTGGTGATGTATGCCCCCACTTTAAAGTAGTTGTGAGCACCATTATTGAGAGTAGTTGCTTTAAAGTAGAAGAATATAGACATGAGAGCTTACTCAGAAAGTCCTATACCAAGTCATAGGTTTCCAATAATCTATGTCATGAGAGAGAAAAGTATGTCATATGCAAGCCAACTTAAGGCATGTCATTCACATCGCAAGCTTGCCCGTATGTGTTCATGAAAGGTTAATGACTAGCCAAAGGAGGAAACCACAAGTGACATACAAGGACAAGGCTATTGAACCCTTTTCCCCCACTTAGTGTAGGAAAAATGCGAGCTAAACGGATTGATGTATGCTAGAGTGAAAATCAAGAGAAATTAAAGGAATTAGATGCCCCCCACATAGGGAAGTATACCAAACTCTTGAAAATGTTGTATTTTATAACTCAAAGCATGACATTCATTAGTGGTGAGACTATGAACTCTATGATATGCATAGAATGAAATCTTGGAAGAGGATTTCTTTCAAGTTCTGGGAGGGTGGGTGATCAAGTGATCTTAGAGGAGGCTTGACAAGATACCCTCTAGATCAATGGGAGAAGGTGTTGTTGTGGTTTGGTTCAAAGGTACATCTTGCTTAGTAGTATATTTCATACTTTCACAAGTGTCTCTAGATTGTGAGATTTTATTCTTTCCATTATAGGAAGGTAAAAAATATAACAAATTGAAATCATGAGCATTTTGGAAGATAACATTGACATTAAGCTAAGGTGTAGTTATGTGTTTCATACTAGATGAAGGATGATGGCAAAGACCACTAAATGTTAAGGATGATTTAGAATGGTGTTGTGTGATAGGGTTGATGTTGAGTGAGGGTGTGGTGATCTTGGTCAAAGGAGAATAACCAAGACCATGAGTTGTTTGCTATGTGTTAGGCTCGATAGGCTTGCAGATACCTTGTTCATGAGGATCACATCCTTTTCCACTATACCCAATTTGTTTCATGAGGTCATAACCTTTTCCATAAAGCATCTTCATTGCTTTTGGATTGGGTGAGGATTCGTTATTGTGGTCATCAAAGGTTTTTGTGTATTTTGTGTCATCGTTTAAAGTGGTTGAGGTGGATGCTTTCAAAAGGTTGTCCAAATTTTGCGTTGACATGATGGTTGGTTGTCCTTGTGTCTCATCTGTCTTTTGTGTGAATATATATTCACCCATAAATGAAGGTGTGAATTCTAAGGATCCCCAATTGTCACCAAATAATTTAGATGGGAATTCCTCATTGTTCAATTCAATTTCTATGTTGGTTGGAATTAATATTTTCAAAGGACTTGTAGTTCCTTTTTCAAGGTGCAAGCAACTTTCAGGCTCAGGATCTGCTTCAATTTAATAAATGTTATTCTTATAGACATATTTCATTATACAATGAAGGGTTGAAGGCACTACATTCATCTCATGAATCCACGGTTTTCCTAAAAGAAGATAGTACAAAATATCATAAGGCATGACATGAATAGGAGTTTGCAAAGTAACCACCCCAACCATAATAAGTAAAGTGATTACACTGAGTGGTTGCTTTGTTGTATTAACAAATCCTTGAATAGAGATAGAATCAGGTATTATTTGTGACCTATCAACATTTAATTGATCAAGGAGACTCACACTGCACATATTAAGGGAAAACCATTATTTATGAGAGTGAATTTGATACCTATGCGATGGAATTGAGCAATGATCATAAAGGCATCATGTTGTTTACACAACTCCAAAGGAGGGAGCTCATGTTGATGGAAGGTAATGTCAATATTCTTTGTATGGATGAGAGCTACTACATCATTAAGAGTTCTATCAGAAGGAATTTTGATTTGGTTTAAGGCAGATTGAAGAATATTGTGATAAGTTGGTGAGGTCTAAAGTAAATTCCAAAGGGAAATTTTGGCAAGAGTATTCTTTAATTGTTCAATAAGGTCAGACTCCTTTGTATGTGAGAGGTAACAAGGAGCACTAGGAAGATTGGGTAAAGGTAAAGAGGGTGGGGTTGGTTGTGGCAGTTGTAGATTATTTTGAGTGTTATATTTATGAGCAATAGTATCATTACTAGATTGTTGTGATACATTAGCATTAGGGGGATAAAGGGTGTGTCGGGGTTGATTAGAGGGATGAAAAGGGATGGGATGGTGGGTAAAGGATGAATTAGGTTTATAGGAAGGATGAAGCAAATATGAAGGTGGGTAAAGGGTGTTGTGAGGTTGAATATTGTTAACATCCCATAACAAGTGATATTTTTCATTATCTTTGAAGAGGATATTATCTTGGGTCACAATATCCTCCCTAGAAGGAGAGTTTGTAGGAGAATAACAAACCACATGTTCATGAAAATTAAGGTTTGGTTCATCCTAAATAACATCATCACCACTAAGGGGGTTATTAATGGTTGAATGTGTTTGATAATTGATAGTGGGAGGATTAGGGGAAGATTCTATTGGATTGTTTGTTTTTTCTAAAGTCTCATTCTCTTCCATATTTTTCAGCATACTAGGAGAGCTTGTAAGATTTTCATCTAAGGTGGAAATTTGTAGAGTAGCTTCATCACAAGCAGGAGAGGAATCAAGAGAAGGACCATTATGAGTTTCAAATGGATCTTCCCAAATGGGAGGAGCATTAGGGAACCTTGAGCATTTGAATGTTAAAATCATATCTGCATGAGATGATGTGGGTCTCCCAAATCCATAAGTCATTTTATACTAACACATATTTTTCAGTATATCGGAAAGAGGTCAAGAATGTCATACCAATAAAATCTCATTTGAGGATACGCATCGAGAAGATGTAGTTCAGAGTCTCAAACGACAAATAGATTCTATCGACGAGATAATAATCATAAAAGTGACAGTGAGAAATCATATCGAGCTTATATATGTCTTACCGCTCGAAGCACAAGGAAATATGTCGGCCAAACTAGCACCATCAAAGAAAAATTCCTAAAGTCAGCCTGAGACATTCATTTGGTCCTTCTGATGAAGCAAAGGAGGATTTTTTTGGTAGAATAATGCTACTGGGATGAGTTCAATATGTCCCACCGACCCTCCATGACACATTGGTAGAATTATATTGGTAAGGGACTTGGTGATATGTTTGGAGGGAATGATCACAAGAAAGACATGATTCATGGTCTCATCGATGAAGAAATGCATCAGCAAGACAGACTTTAGTAGAGACAGATAAGAAGGTCATATCAAGTGTAGTTCCATTGGTAGGAAAACCATTATGTCTTAGGGATCCAAATTGACAAAGAAAACATACCGATAGGATTGGCTTGGGGATCTTGTCAATAAAGAACAAAGGAAATGTTTCGGCAAGATACATATCTTTGGAGTAAGCTGAAGAATGTCTGTCTGACCTACTAAGTCATAGTGATAGGTTTGCATTGGTGGGAGTCATAGCGATATACTTGAGACCAAAGGGATAACTCTCTAGGAGACTTATAATGCTAGTGAAACTATATGACATCTTAGCGATATATGATCTATTGATAGTGAAGATATGAGTGAATCAAAATAACTGCCAGGGAGACTCGGAGTGTTGGGGAAACTACAAGATGTTTTAGCGGGTGTTTAATGAACATTGGTAAAATCCTGAATAAAAGGATCACCCAAGATTTGAAAATGTCTTACTAACAATATTACATGATGTGACAGTGAGAGTTTCAAAAAAACCCGCTACACTCGTGTTTCAACTAAAACATTAATGGCACCATGAAGCATAATTAATTTCATGAATTAAGGAAAATTCAATTGACAAAATTATTACGAAATTGACAGTGGAGGAAGTAGAGGGTTGAACGAAGAATCAAGGCATTCTTTCAGCTCAAAAGTTTCTAGCAAAATATAGTAAGTTCTTCGTACCTTAATTTATGCCATTTTGAAGAATGGAAGCCACTAGTTCAGGAAAATCAAAGAGTAGAAAACATGGGGAAAGTAGTTAGTCTAGAGAGAAAAAATAGAAAACCGAAGTTGAGCCAGAGGGCACTGAGTGAAAGCCAAGTCAAGATCTTATCGACCAATTACCTGGCTCTGGACCTAAATCCAAATGATCTGCACAACTTAGGGTAGAAGTGGATAAATAAGATGACAAGTGTAAGCTCATTGGAGATATTTGGACTCCAATAAGAGGTTATGAACTATTTAGCTTTCATTACTATCAGAGGAACCATTTTGAACCAGTATGTAACCCATGGAAGCTCAATCTGGGAAAGCTGGTTTGCCCTAATGTATTTGTCAATGTAGAATTGGTGAGATTGTTGGCTACCCATTATAATTTGAAACTCAAAGCTATATGTGACCCATCTGTGAAACCACTGATACACATATCAGAAGATGTAGTAAGTGAGGTTTTCAATTTGGAAGGGGCATGTAATGAAAAAATCATATGTGAAGAATTAGAAAATGAATTCGAGAGGATGGACACAATTTATAAAAGTTGGAGATTTCCCTTGCACAAAATTAGGCATGGCAGCAAACCAATTCTGCTAGAAGATAGTGAAGGGCCCCCATTCCATGTTGATCTTTTTGAGCCCTATATGAAATACACTTATTTCTCGGTAGGTCAAGTATTGGGAATGGAAGTCCCTGAGTATATGACAATTGTTCCCATATAATTTCAATAGATATTCAATATCACAACTCTAGACCTTTTGATTATGCCTTATACATTTTTAAGGGGCTTGATTCTGGGTTGATGACAGTAAAAAGTGGAGCCTCTATCTTACATCTTAGGCATTATTCACTGTTGATGCATATAGTGTTGTATTTTGGACAAGAGTTAGGGTTGTGGCCTCAGGAGATGAAAATTTCACAATTTGACAAGGCATGTCATTACCTATTTAATTATGGACTGTTGTTTAGGACAATAGGTTTTCTAGTTCTATTTTTGTATAATTTGAGTAGTATTTTGTAAAGAAATTGTACAAATTCTATAATCATCCATGTGCTTATTCTTTATCTAATGAGATAAATAGGTTTCTCAGGCCTAAGGAATTCAATGGGCCAATTAGTCACAGTTGGGGGGATTGGTATTGCTTGGAGCATGCCACCATGATTAGGGTTTACGGATTTGAGGATGCCCCATTCTTTTTTCCTAAAATAGTTTCGAACAAGATTGCATACCTAGAAATAGTTAGGCAATTGGACTTTTCTAGCATCATGAATTTGAGTTCTTTTGGAAAGCAGGCTTTTATGCCTAGTACACTATACTTTGGTGATTTTACTATATTGGCGAAGGAAGGGTACAACTTGATTTTTCATAAGATACTGAAATACAACATGAAAAGAGGACCACCAAGAAAGAATTTTGATCCAAAAGGATATATCAATTTTTCTAAACAAAAGATAAAATTTGGAGGGTATCAACATGTGCCCTATCAATTTGATTATATGATCAGGAAATTGGAAGTAGAAGAAGCAGAAATGGTGGTTGAAGAATACAATCAAGGGTTGTAAGATACAAAGCTATTATCTTTTAGGGAAGAGATGTTTGGGACTAACATGTTACAAGGTCTACCTAATAAGATGTCAAGATTGAGAACTCAGGATTATGCATGCCCTACCAAGAAATTGAGTGCTGAAGAGAGTATAGATATAGATACAAGGCATGTAGAGTACAAGTCATTTGTGGTAGATAATAAATTTTTAAATTCTCTAGAATTTAAGGTATATCTATATAAACAAAAGGGAAAAGAGATAGAGAAATGGTTGACAATGTCACACTAGGTAATGAAGAGTAGTTATTGAATGATCTTAAAATGAGTGTGGGTAGAGAGATGGCGGGTATGACCCCTAAAAAGGGAAGGAAAATGTTAGAAAGTGTTGGTGTTATGATTTTTATAGGGTTAGATCTCAATTTTGCATTAGTCTTTGACAATTTCTTGAAGAACAGTAATGCTACACACAAGCTCAGCCCGGAAAAGGTGACAAAAGTATATGCAGGGTCAAAATACAATCCAGATGAAGGATCATTAATAATTTGGGCCTTGTATCCACCTCATAGGAAATCGGTTGTTATTGATCTACTAATAAGGAATTTTGGAATGTTATGAATCTAAAGGTTGGGGAGACTAATCCTATGGCAACAGTAGAGATTGGGATCAATGTAGCAAAACAGAACAAAGCCCAAATACAAATGTTGATCAAAGAAAAAGAAATGTACAAAATGAATAATGAGAGAATGTTGAGAGAAAATGACCCCCTAAGAGATATGTTAGAAGTTACAATGGGATCAAACAAGCTACTCACCCATGGAGAAAGTTCAAAAGCAAAAGATCATTGGGAAGGATCAAGTGCATATTCTCAAGGGAAATATGACACACTTATAGCAATAATCAAGAAAAGACAAGCCAGTCTAACAACTTGGTTGAATATGCTCTGGGGAGTTCACTTATATATTTTTTTCATTACAAGAGCATGAGAGAATGGATCGTAGGATTCTGGAGAAGATCCAGAAAATGAAGCAAAGGGATGCTCTTGATAATGTAGCAATTGAGGATGCAAATCATCTTATGAACAAGCATAGAGACTTCCTTGAAGAATTGCAAGGGGATGTGTAGGGATTAATTGATGCCACTAAAAAGGGATTGGCTACACTTTTCAATGATAGAGGAATATTAAAAGAAATTAGTAGGTGGAAAGGTGAAAGTGAGTCAATATTGCAAGAAGTTGTGAAGACAGCTACTGCAAAAGATACAACACTAGATGAAGCATGCGAACAAAATGAAAAGATGGTAAAAATGGAGATCATGATCCAGAATGCTTTGGGAGATGCAGATACACATGAGCACTGGGACTACTTGGACCATTTGTCAAAGATTCATTTATGGCTTAATAGAGCCTAATTACCTATTTTAATTTATTGTTGCTTTAATATAAGACATTCCTGAAAGGACACGTCCTTTTAGATAGTTGATGTATAAATATTCATTTTGGGTAGCAAAAGAGGGGGGAATAGGAAAAGGTAGATTGTAATATTCATAATCATGAGACTATAATGCATGTTTGAAATTATGGAGATATAAATGAAAATCATTTGATGTGGTGGCGTATTTCTAGTATCAGTTGTTTGTTGTGCTAATTGATAGTATTGTTGAAGTTGTCTCCAAGGTTGATGTTTTCTAGTTATTTAAATTGATATAACAAGCGTATATTCAATTTATTAGTGCACAATTGATGTGTCTATATGGCTTAATTAACTAGTTCTTTCAAGGAAAGATTAAATCATTTAAGTCAATCATAGTAATTAGGGAATCTCATTTGGATCATTAAGAAGAACTTTGTAATCATTTTCTTGCATGTACATACAAGTTGTAAACTCAATTTTATATGCCAAACAATTAGAATATCTTCTAGAAAGAAGTTACTCATTTTAGATCT
Source organism: Sequoia sempervirens (assembly GCA_007258455.2). Classification (NCBI taxonomy): domain Eukaryota; kingdom Viridiplantae; phylum Streptophyta; class Pinopsida; order Cupressales; family Cupressaceae; genus Sequoia; species Sequoia sempervirens. The sequence continues at coordinate 754,392,408 of VDFB02193867.1, read as the reverse complement.
TTCATTTGACTTCATACACCCAGTAAGGCACTAGTCTCTATCACTTCATCATTTAGTTTTATTCATTTTTCACATCTGTTAATTGAACATATTAGTTTTAGCCTTGATATTGCTTATACAATCTATACCAAAATAAAACTCATTTATCCACTCCCATCTGCCATTGTGGGTAAATTACTTTAAAGAGTAAACATAAGTCAAGTTTACCTCATTCATATAGGTATACCTACCTAGGTTTAGCAGTACCTAAAGAGAAGAAGGTTCAAATCATTTGGCCTTGTTTGTTACCCTGAAACATATCAACAGATTGGCAACCCCTTGAGGTATTTTTCCTGTGTTTTTGAGAGCTAACACCTTGATCAAAAATAGGAGAGGTATTTGGAGAAGAACAAGTATGTGTGTTATGATTTTCTACACCTCCATTCACACCAATGGGCAATGTAATATTAAGGATTGTACCAATATTTTGATCATGCTTCTTAAAGTATGCATTGTGGTAATCAAAATTGAACTCATAAGAGGGAACATTGTACCTATACAATCCACTATTAATAAAATAAAAGCTACATATTTTGAAGGAAAATAGACTATGATGAAAAGGAAAGAAAGTACAATGAAATAAATTAAAAGGAAATGCAATTTTCAGTGTTAAAGTAAGCTAATTTTTTGTTTACACAATGCAACAATCTGAAAATGAAATGTTGTGAATGCAAAAGTAAAATGAAACAATGCATGAAATGAGATAATTTAGGTGAAATCTAGTGAAATGTATGCTATAGAAATGCAACTAACTTATATATACAAGTTAAGACACCAAACAAAATCCTGAAAATAAATTTATGAGTTATGTACAATGTTGTTTCAAGGGTCCAAAGGGACTGATTCGCCTAAGGTGGCGAATGAATCCTAGTATGGAATTTTTTCAAAAAAATTAGAATTTTTTATTTGATTTTATTGTTTTCAGAATGCTAATATGCAAACCTAAGTTAAGGATGCAGAATTTTAGAACTTTGCAATGATTAAAGATGGAAAAATGCAACCTATTATGCACTTTTTATGAAAGAAAAATTTAACACCTTGCATGCAAATGAATCATGCAAACCTTAATGCAAGCTAGATCTATTATGAAAGACTACAAAATCAGATAAGAAAGTGTTTTAAAGGCAGGTTCACCAAAATGAAATATAGATTTTTGGACCCTATGGACTTCTCTTGCACTCGTAGGGTTTTTCACCTGAAAGGAGAGAGATAGGCCAAAAATGCTTATGATTTACTCAAATTAGGATGTGTATGATGTTTTATGAGCTAAATGAGATGGTATCAATGCAGCTATATGAACTAATTGATTAATTAAACATGTAAAACCTAAGAAATATGACTTGTTTGAAAACACATTGTGTTTTGCAATAATGAACTAGAAACTTAAGCGAATGATAACAAAAATTGATGAGACTAAATAGAGTGAACCTAGAGGTAGATTGATGTTACTGGAAGGTTCTGGAATGTCTTAGAAGACACTATTGATGGCTACTAGGAATAATTCTCCACAGATGGTGAATCAGTCCTGCTTCTAGTGAAAACTTCTAGAAATAGGTTTCTGAATGCTAAGAATTGAATTATGAGAAAATCACTTTTTAGGCCTACAGGTGGGACTAATTCACCATGCATGGAAAATAATTCCTCTTTCAGGATTCTGCAAAGTAAGGACTTGATTTTGTAGGTCTAGATCTGCATTTTTGTCTTCTATAGGTGTTTGCTTTGGAAACTATTGGATTCAAGTCTGAAAATGAATTTTTGTTGATTCTTTGACTTGAATGACTTTACAACTTGATCTCCAATTATTTCCAAGATTCCAAGATTCCTAAATCTGCAAACAAACAAGACAAAAGAGAGATATGTTGAATGTTAGGGCATGGGAATTTGACTTAGTCAAATGCCTTTTAGGTAATTAAACCAAAATGATGAAATGAAGTAATGAAAAATGAAAAAAATGGAATTTATTACCTTTCCATTATGATTTATCTTGAAATTATGCATCAATACATGAAGATTCAACCCTTGAATGCTTTAAAAAGCTAACTTGATGACTTCTAATAAAGAAACCCTAACTTGCTTGACTTGGATGAGAATATAGATGGTGAATTAATGATGAGAGATGTGAAAATGAGTTGTTACATGTAAAATCAAGATAAAAAAAATTATTTATAGAAAATTGTGCCTTAGTACCTGATAATACCTCATCAAAGGCCAACATGTAGTGAAAATAAACTTTAAATTTCACTTGTTCCTACTCAAAGGTCAAAATGGGGCCCAATTAGGACTCATTCACCACACATAGTGAATGGGTCCCACCTGGATGGTACTAATTTTCCATGCATGGTGAATGAGTCCCATAGGGGCCATTTCAACAACTTAGAAGCTAGGGGATAAGGAAATAAGGTTTAAATTGAAACTTTGTTGGGTATTTGATCAATTAAAGCCTCAAGATGCACAATATGGCTCATTCGGGACCTATTAGTGATGATATAAATTTTAAATAAGTCTTGGGACACATAAATCAATATGCAAGTGTGATTAAATGCACTTTACAATACTAAAATTAGGTCCAGATAGCCTAGAAAGGCACACAAACCAATGTGAATGTGCAAGACACATTACAACACTAGTTTATCATTAAGTTTACATTAAGAACCTTCTAGATTGATGTAATAATGATATTAAACACATTTTATAATGTTGAATTAGGGAGAAATAGGTTAATTAATTCTAGAAAAGTGTGAAAGTCCTTTACAAGACTCACAACACCTTTACAAGACATTGATAAACACATTTTCTTTAGTGTAGAAGGGTCCAAGACCTAGTGTGGATGCATGAAATTCCTAACAACACTAGATTAAGGCCTTATTAAGTCTAGTTAATCTCATGTCAAGCAAAGGGTCATTTTTTCTATGGCACACCTTTGAACCCTCTATTTCTTTACCCACCCTCACAATGAGCACAAACTCAAAACAAACATGAACTTATCCTTTACCCACCTAAGGATAATGTTTTGAAGCAATTGGGTTATAATACCATTGATCATATAGATAACACTAGAAACAATCCGCAACCAAGAAAAATACCTTCAATATCCCTCCCATTGCCTAACCTTGTCTTTCCCGATCCTCCTCATTTTCCTTCACATAATTAAAAGGAGTACAATCTTTTTGAACAACTAAAGAATACACCTACTAAGATATCATTATGGGAACTTATTCAAGCCTCCCCTCATTATCACAACATGATTCAAAGTTATTTACAACAAGTTCCTACCCCTTCTAATGTGCAATTGAATGACATAGCACCCTTGATTCACGAAGTGAATGCTGACATTATTTTCCACCAAAGTGAGCTCCCTCCTTTGGAAGTGCAAAAAAAAAATTAAGCTTTCATTATAATATCTTGATATAAAAGGACAAGCATAAAGAGAAACCTCATTGATAATGGCCCAACTCTTAATGTGTGTAGTGTGACCCTTTTGATAGGCTTGGTGTGGATAAATCAAATATTCAACCTGACTCTTTACCTATTAAGGTATTTGACAATGTAGGAAAATAATTGCTTTGTGTGATCACTTTTCCTATTATAGCTGGAAAGGCCACATTAGAGACACTAATCCATGTTATTCCTCAAAATATTTCATATAATCTTCTTTTGGGTAGACCGTGGATTGATGCAATGAATAGGGTGTATTCTACTCTTCATTGTATAATGAAGTATTTCTACTACAAAAAATTGTACACAATAAAAGCTAACCCTAACCAAAATAGTTGTTTGAGAATCGAGAAAGGAATGAAAAATCCTTTGAAAAAATTAACACCAATTACACAAGTAGAATCTATGCAACAAAAAGATAAAGAAAAATATATTGAGAAAATCACGTAGTTATTAGAGGATGATTGGGATCCCTTAGACTTCAAACAAACATTCATGGGAGAATACAAAATCATAAAAAAAGAAGCTAAAAAGGGAAAAGAAAAAGTGGTATTGTCAACACAAAATTTAGAAGACCCTTCAAAATCATCAACCTCAACCAGTTTAGAAAAAAAGAAAAAAATTACACAAAAAAATTTGACGAACTTAATTATTCGCAACCATTAAATCCAAAAGAGATGAAAAATATTTATGGAAAAGGTTATGAAATGATTTAACAACTTGGTTATAGTGGAAAAGGATGTGGTGCTAGAGAATAAGCTATCTGTGTCACTATAGAGCCTCACATGCAAGAAAAGACTAGTGGTCTTGGTTATTGTCCCAAACAAGCCTTCACTTAATATCAACAATATTACAAAAGATTCCTCTAAGCTAACTTTAACATTAGTGCATCCTACATTGATAAAAACTAGTGGTCTTGATTGTTATCCTTTGCAAGAAATGAAACAAACAAAAAAATATTCACTTCATGTCAATTCCATAACACAAGGCACTAATGATTTGAATTCATTAGATTTTACACCTTCCTTCAAAATGGATTGCAAAATCTCACAATATAAAGAGTCTTGTGTAAGTATGACACTTACTACTAAGCAAGAGATATATTTTCCATAAAATAAAGCAACATCTACTTTTGATCAGGATAGTATCTTATCAAGACCCCTCCAAGATTGTTTGATATCCCTCCCTACAAGAACACAAAATAAATTTTATTACAAGAATTCATTTTGTTTGTATCATAAAGTTCATGGTCATTCTAGTAATGAACATAAGGCTTTGAGTAATAAAATTAAACATCTTATGGAGTGTGGTACTCTTCCTTATGTTAGGGCACCTAATTCCTCTAATTGATACGAATTTTCACTCTAGCATGTTTCTCGTCAAGCATCTCGGCTCATCCTTGTTCTACACTAAGAGGGGGGAAGGAATAAAGTAGCCTTGTTCTCATATGTCACTTTTTGTTGTCTCTTTTGGCTACTCGATTACTTTTCATGTATATATAAGAGAAACCTTGGGATGTGGATGACATGCCTTAATTTGGCTCGTATATGACGCATTGAACTATACAATTTGGGGGCTATGGACATAGAAAAATAACCCTTCTACTTTTTCTTCCTTATTAGGCCCTCCTTGTGATTTTGGCTTGATTTTTCCTTTATTTAATTATGTGAAATGAATAAAATACATGTTTGGGTATATGTAGGATCATGATGGGAAAAAAAGTGGCAATACGATGGGTATGTGTAGGCTATATGGCTAATGACCTTTTTTTATCCAAAATTGATGAAATAAAAAGGGTTTTTAAAGGAGATTTGTGGATTTAAGCCAATATAAATTATTCTTTAATTTGAATTATGACTAAAGTCCTGATTGATAGGTTGATTGAAAAATATCTATAGCTTTCAAACGGTATCACATTTTTTTAATCTAAGACATGTGTCATATTTTATGCTTCACATACTATACAATTAAAAAAAAACTGAATTTAATGAAGTTTTGACCAAGTTAAGGTGGTCATACATACAAGTTTTTATATTTTTAAAAATTTGTAGAAAAAAATTATAATTAATTATTTAATTGGAAAAAAATTACAAAAAAATATGGATCACATTGGGACATGAGTCCTCTACTTATATCTAAAATCTTATAAAAAAATATTATCATTTTATTGTGGTTAGGGTGGTCAAACAGACACCTACTTCTTATTTTTTCCCTAAAATTTAAGTACTATTGCATTGAAATTTCAAATTTTTACCAAATAGATTTTAAGAAAAAAACAAACCTAGTAGTTTAGAAACTACATTAAATTTTCTATAGATTCTATTCTTACATATTTTTGAAATAATATAGATAACTTATTCAAATTATTATGTCAAGTTGCCTAACTCTGATTTTTCTAAAATATTTGCCACTTAAGGACCTGTTGTTTCCATGATGATCCTACAAATAGCCATCTTCTAAAGGTGTTGTAAAGTGTTGTAAAATAATTTCACACTTTTCTGAACTAATGGACCTATTATTCCCCTAATTCAATGCTATAAAATGTATCTAATTGCATCTTCACATTAATTTAGAAGGCTTGTAAATTATACCTAATTTTAATTTAGTGTTGAAATGTGTTTTACACATTCAAATTGGATGTTGTTCCCTTCTAGGCTAAGTGGACCTAATTTTAATGATGTAAAGAGTATTTAAACGCACTTTCACATTGAAATTTGTGTACCTATCCCTAATTCCCCTTTGTGTCATCATTAATAGGCCCCTATGGTCCCATATTGTGCATCTCGAGGCATAATTTGATCAAAGACCTAATAAAATAAACATAAAAACTAAAATTCTTCATTCCCTAACAATCCAACTAGAAAAAGAGCCCCTATGGGACTAAGTCACCCATCTGGGTGAATTAGTCCCATCCAGGAGGGACTAAGTCACCCAACTTGGTGACTTAGTCCCATTTGGGCTATTTTCAAGGTTTGAGCTTGAAAAATTGGATTTTAAGTTTATTTTTCCTTCTTATCATCCTTAAGGATCAAATTAATGAGAATTTTAGGAGGATTTCCTATAAATACAAGCTTCTAAACCCCATTTCATGACTTAATCATCTCATTCATCATCCATCATCTCTATCAAGTCAAGCAAGCTAGGGTTTAGCATTCTAAGTCATCAAGATAGCTTTCTCAGACATTCAAATGCATATACTTCCTCCATTGTTATGGAAATTAAAGATCTATCATCATGGAAAGTTTCTACCTCCATTATTTCATGCTTCATTACCTTATTTTTTGATTTTGGTTTAATTACCTTAAAATGGTTTTGACCAATGCAAACCCCCATGCCCTAACATTCAACATTTCTCTCTCTCTCTTATTGTGTGTTTGCAGTTTTAGGAACTTCAAAGGTTTGGAAATAATTGAAGGATAATTTTAAAACTTATTGAAGATATCTCCTTGTTGGATAGGTCAAAATATCCATAAAAATTCACTTATAGTGCTAAAAATCAGAGTTTTGGAGGCAGACACCTAGATAAACAAAAAGTGCAGATGGAGAGCTTTCATTTCCATGTTTGGATTTTTTAGAAAAGCCAAAGTGGATTAAGTCACCATTAGTGTTGACTTAGTCCCACTGTACCTATTTTTAGAATTTTCTATAGATTTGGATACCCATTTGGCTGAAATGGGCCTCAATGCAGTTTTCCAGATTTGGGACTAAGTCGTCCAGAATGGCATAAGTGTCCCAGTAGGCCAAAATTTTAGAATCAGTAGCATTTCTAGTCTCTATTCCAGTCTACAACACATTTCCAAGTGCATGCTTTCTATTTTATTTCCTTGTTCTATTTCATTATCCTTTCTATTCATCTTTCTAGGTGTTTTTGCATACTACACTATGTTTCCAAACAATGTTCATTTCTTTAGTTTTCATTTAGTAATCAATATCATTTACCAATTTTCAACATTTATATCATTTCATTTAGACATATTTCATCCATATTTTCATTATTCTTGAGTGGGGACATTGTACATTTTGGCCTGCCTCTCTCCTTTTAGGTGAAAAACCCAAGAAGTGTTAGGGAGCTTTGTGGTGCCAAAATATTTGTCCAAATTTTGGTGAACTTTCTTTTCAAATACCTTCTTGTCTAATTTAGGAGTTTTTCATCCTAAAATTCACATTACATTGCATTTTTCATTAGTTAAATTGCATTCTAGGGTTTCAAATTTTGCATTAGTGAAAGTGAAGATAGGTTCAATGTTTTGCATCTTAAATATTTGATTTTTTTTGAAATTATGCATTTGCATCTTAGATCTGCATCATACAACACAAAAAACATCAAAATCAACAAAAAAATTCTTAAAATTTTGAAAAAAATCATCACTGAGACTCATTCACCACCTTGGGCGACTTAGTCCCTTTACGCCCCTGAAACTACCTTATACAGAACTAAAAACCCTTTTTTAAGATTTTGTTTGCTACCCTTACCTATCTGTATAAGTTGGCTAAATTTTTGTAACATGCATTTCACTAAATCTAGCTTAATTTGGCTTATTTCATGCATTTCTTAATTTCAAATTTGTATTCCCACATTGTTATGTATAGCATAATCAGTCAATTATCATCTAAAAATTGCATTTCCTTTTAAGCCTTTACATTGTATTTTGAGTTTGCATAGATTGTTATTTAAAACATGTTAGTATCTATTCTTTCCACATTTTCAAAGAAAAAGTTAGTTAATAAGCATGCTAGTCTTTCATTCAATGCATTTCCTAGCACAAGAGAATGAAAATGTTAATGCTTGCCTTAAACATACACCCCATACTATCTCTCCTATTTGTTTGGATGATGCGATAGAAAAAAATAAAAACATAGATAACCATGATTATCATAATTGGTCTTCTTCGAATACCTCTCCTTTTAGTGATGAAGGTATCCTGGAAAAAGAGGATACAATCATTGACAATCATGAAGATCTTAGTAGTCCTTCTCCTTATCCCTTTTGGGAAGATATTATAGTTCATAAGACAATACGATTGAAAATTATGAGGATTATAGATTGGCTCTAGATAACCAAATCTTTAAGGTCTATAACAACCCTCTTTATGAGTTGTCTCCTACTTATCCTATTTTTGAATATATTAGGGAGAAAAGACATGAACTCATAAATGATCATGCTAATCATACTTTTTCTTCTCCTAGTATCTCTCATAGCTATGAAGATGATACTTTGATGTTGGAAAACACAATGGATAAGAGTCATGAAAAACTTAGTTGTCTCCCTTCACCTAAGGATACCCTTATTAAGAAATATAATTCAACCATTGATCATTCCCCTACTTGTGATGAAGTCAGTTTAGAAGAACTAATCCATGAATGTGAAGCACATTTGATTTTTAGTTCTTCTAAAAAATCTCCTCCTTCATGGTGCTAGAAAATGGCTATAATAGTGGTGTGTCTTCCTTAGATAATGATAAAAAGGAGATTCTATATTTCCCTCTATTAGAGATGCATCAAACCAAGACTACTAAGGTTATCAATGCGCAAGTGTCCAATAGATCACCCTTGACTATTGGACCTCCTACGTATCCCGTGGGACATCCTAAGAATCCTATAATCCTTTACCCACCATCACACAAACAAAAAAATCACAACAAACCTGAACTTATACTTTACCCACCTAAGAATAATGTGTCACAGCAACCAAGTCATAATATTGTTTCTCATACATATAACACTAGAAATAATTTGCAACCACAATATCCCACCCAAACACCATTACCTTTTCCTAATCTGATTTTTCCTCATGATCCTTGATTAACTTCGCATACTAAGGAGTATGATCTTGTTGAAAAAATTAAGAATTCTCCAACAAAGATATCCCTATGGGATTTAATTCAAAATTCCCCTAACTATCACACTATGCTTCAAATGGCCTTACAAAAAGTTCCTATCCTTTTTAATGTGCAACCAATTGACATAACAACCCTAATTCAAGGATTGAATACTAACATTTTTTTCCACCAAAGTGAACTCCCCACATTGTAAGTGCAAAAGAAAAATATTTCTTTCATAATAATATCTCAATATAAAAGAATAGGGATAAAGTGAACCCTTGTTGACAATGGCCCCACCCTTAATTTTTGTAGTGTAAATATTTTGGATAGTTGCATGTCGATAAATCAAAAATTCAACTTGATTCATTGTTTATCCATGAATTTGACAATGTAGGAAAACAACCACTTGTTGTGATCACTTTTTCTATTACAGTTGGGGAGGCCACATTGGATACACCAATCCATGTTATGCCTAATGATCTTTCATATAATCTCATTTTAGGTAGACCCTGGATTCATACAATGAATGACATGCCTTCTACTCTTCATCGTATAATGAAATACATTTACAAAAACAAAGTGCACATACTTGAAGTTGATCCCAATCCAAATAGTTGTTTTAACATTGAAAAAAACAAAATGAATCATTTAAAAACATTAACACCAACCACACAAGTGGATCTTGCACAAAAAAAACACACAACACAACACATTGAGGAAGTCACAAAGCTATTAGATGATGATTGGGGTTCCTTAGATTTCACACCAACATTCATGGGAGAATACAATATCATAACAAAAGACTCTACACATGCAAAGGAAAAAGTATTTATTTCAACACAAAACTCAGAAGACCCTTCAAAAACATCCACCTCAGCCACTTTAGAACATAAGACAACAAATTACACAACAAACTTTGAATAAATCAACAACAAACAACTACCCAATCCAAAGGAAATGAAAAATCTTTATGGACAAGGTTATGAGCTTATGAAACAACTTGGCTATAGTGGAAAACACTATTGTGCTAGAGAAAAAGGTATCTATGTCCCCATCCATCCTCACACACAAGAAATAACTCATGGTCTTGGTTATTGTCCTTTGATAGAAATCACGAAGCCTTCACTCAACATCAACACTATCACAAAAAATCCTTCTAAGACAACTGTAATAGTAGTGCATCTTAAGCTGATAGACACTATTATTCTTGATTGTTCTCCTTTTCCTAAAATAAAATTAAAAAATACATCCTCACTTAATGTAAATTTTATCTTGGAAAACACTAATGATTTGAGTTCATAAGATTTTACACCCTCCTATAAAGGAGAGAATAGAATTTTGCAATCTATAGAGTCATGCATACATATGACAACTAATACTAAGCAAGAGGTATCTTTATCACAAACTACAAGACCACCTTCTACCATTTATCAAGAGGGTATCGTTTTGAGACTCCTCCAAGATCACTTGATAACCCTTCCTCAAAGAACTTGAAAGAAATTCTATTACATGGCTTCATTTTGTGCCTATCATAGAGTTCATGGTCATTCTACTAATGAATATAAGGCTTTGAGTAGTAAAATCCAACATCTTAAGGAGTTTTGTCTTCTTCCTTATATGGGGGCACCTAATTCCTCTAATTGATACTCATTTCCACTCTAGCATTCATTTTATCAATAATTTTACCTCACCCTTGTCCTAGACTAAGTGGGGTAAAGGGGTTTGATATACTTGTCCTCTGATCTGTATAGGATCTAGACTAGATTGCAGTTTAAATGTTTAAACTTTTACAATGCTTTTACAATGATTATTTCAAGTTAATTGAATCAAAATTAACTTAAGGAAATAACGGAATAAAAGTAATAACAAGGTGATTAAACAGAAAGGAAGGAAATGAGAGACAAAAAGAGAGAAAAAGAGAAGTGCAAATAGTGTTTGATTTCGGAGTTCGTCACGAGAGTGACTACGTCTCCGGGTCCACTCCAATAGAGAGACCGATCCGATTAACTCCAAAATCAATTACAATAGCACCGCAATCATTCTCCAAGCACTTCGGCAGCGTAACGACGCTCTGATATGCAAGAATGATCTGAAAGAATCTCCACAAGACCTCTCTTCTGATTATCTCCACAGCTTCAAGACTTCGTCACCTGAAAGAAAACTTGTATCTAACACTCACCTCAAACCCCCTTTTTATACAAAGAATTTGCTCAATTTGGCTCTCAACCAATTGATTTGCAAAATATTCACCTTATCTCTCCAAATACATAAGGATCTTTGCAATCTCCCTTTTACACATAAAAATCTTCGAGATATCCCCCCTTTTACATAATAATCTTTAATAAATTCCCAAAATTAAATTTAAGCCCTTCCATTTATTTATTCTCGGGCTTTTGTCATTTGGGAGGTTTGATTAAATCCTTTAAAAAGGATTTTAGTTTGCTTTTAATATAAAAGTTAGGGGTGTTTGTTTAATTTAAAAACATTCGGTTTTGAGACAGTCATCAAATACAACCGATGCTAAATATAGATTAAAGTATGCGCATGGCCTAGCGGTGGATATAGATTTTACTTGGCCGGCGGTCGGGGGTTCGACCCCGGCCGCTGGCTTTTATTAGCCAATTTCCGGCCGAGAGATAACAAAACCAAGCTGTCTCTATATATGTTTAGAGCGCGCATGTATAGGAGTTGGTAGGCGGTCGTTGCGGAGAATGGATGGTAGGGGGTTTGAATCCCTCCCCCACCATTCAATTTTAAACAAACCAAACAATTTTCGAAACCGCCGGAGAGGAGAGAGAAGACACGTGTTCCGCCACCAGGATGCCACGTGGCACAATCTGATTCGCTGCCAAAGACACGTCAGCTGCCAACTGTCTGCCATGTCACCGATGACTGGGTGTACGACTGCTGACTCATCACGCCACGTGTCAAATTCTAGTTTGCCCAAACTACTGACTGGACTACCACGTCTATGCTGACTGGGCCGCCACTTGGACTGCCACGTCACCACCGAACCGACTGCCACATGTCCGCTGACTCAGAGTACGGTGCCACGTCAACTATACGGATGGACACGTGTCGCGATCTGATTGCTCCATACAATTCTGACAAGGATGCCACGTGGCAAATCTCAGTTGGTCCGTACGGACTGCTGACGTCATCTTGTACGGACGCTGACGTCACCATTCACCTACTAGTCACCAAGTCAACTAGGAGCTTTGACCGCTGATAACTCTCGCGTCCGATGTCGGATTTCAACGAAACGAGTTGCGTCGAAAAGCTTGTGACGAGCTCTTCGCGATGACGCCAGTTTCGTCGACTTCCAAAACAATCATTTTTTCCACTTCCTGGATGCCCCTGATCCCAGTTTGACCTGAGGTTTGACTGGCCATAACTCGTGCAAACGGACTCCTTTTCGCTCCATTCGAGTTGCGTTGGAACCAGGACACCGAGCTCTTTCTGATGGTGTAGATTCTAGAGAAAAATGAGACACTTCCATTTCCATTGAAAAATGTCCACCGGATCAGGCCTCCCCACTGAAGACCTTTTGGACCTCCAAAAGTGGCATTTACTCTGACAATAAGTGAGGACTTGGCCTCCCCACTTGTCCTGTATCTTCTGTACATCTGAAAACCTGACTCACAAGCACAATAAAGACTGCAACAATGTTGTTGAACATAAACATAACTTTATCACTTCCATAAGCATCTACATCCAATGTCGTAGCCACTAACCAACAAAAATTGACTAGCATCAAGCTGAACAACAATGCAGAAATGAAAGAAATTAAGTCAACAACAATTCGATCCTTCACAACAGGAACATTATTACCCAAGGATCCATCAACGCTTTCAAGCATCCTTTTCTTATGCTGTACTGCAAGTGCATCCTGCAACTTCTGACCCTGGTTAGCTACTCCAAGTTCATGTTTAGAACCACCTGTACTGACAGACATAAGAGTTAATTCTTTACTTGCATTAATTACCCTCTTTAACTGCCCTGTGTTTGCAAAAGATTGATCAGTCTTAATCCTGTGAGAATGTACTATGTACTGAATGCCATCCTTAAACAAGTGATAATGATTCTTTTCCCTATAGAAGATTGCTTTTCTGTCATAAAGATAAGGGCTTCCAAGCACTATCCCACAGATATCTAGTGGAACTACATCAAACTGAACTTCATCCACAAATTTACTAGTGATTGTGAACCTTAAGGTGCATTGTTTCGTTACTTGCAGCTTATCATTTTCACAAATCCAACCTAATGGATAAGGTTGCTTATGTTGTGTAGTTTTTAACCCCAAGTTATTTACAACACTTTCTGAAATTAAATTCACCTGAGATCCACTATCTATGAGTGCATCAATTTTAGTGTTCTTAGCTATAACCCTTAAATGAAACAACTCATTCCTTTTTACATCTTCAGAGAAATCATTAACTATAGAAGAAGAAGCACAACTTGCAACAGAAACACCAGAAATAGAGGCTTTACCTTTTAGACCCATCGCTGTTATCTTAGTCTCATCATCTGAATCTGAACCAAGATCCATAACAACATTCATGGATTTATCCTTACCCTTCTGTTTCTGATTACGTCTTTGAGCCCACTTAGGCCTCAATTCGGGATGTAACTTCCAGCAGTGATTTTCATCATGACCTTCCTTGTCACAATGAGTGCAAGAAAGTTTCTCATCCTTCTTGATTGTAGCTGCCTTCTTTCCTTTCCCTGTCTCTGCATTCTTAGAAGATTTCTTTACATCATTATCAAACTTGTCAATGAAAGATCCTTTACCCCTTGACTCTAAGTGTGTAGCTTGAACAGACACTTCATCCAAATTACAAGGGTTCAAAACCAAAATAGAATGCCTAAGGTAGGAATGCAAACCTCCTATGTACTTCAACAATGTGTCTTGGGTATACAAAGGAACATTCAAAGCAATAGCCCTTTTCCTGAATTCATGGGTGTATTCTTGGACAGTTTGACCCTTCCCTTGCCTAAACATTTGCCAGTCCATCATTAATTGTGCATATGTCCTAAGGGATAAAACTGCTTCTTAAGAGCATTAATAAATTCTGCCCAAGTTAAACTGACTCTACCATGATGTGAAACTTCTGCCTTAGACCTACTCTCCCACCAAGTTAAGGTTGTACCTCCTAAACGAAGAGTAGCTAATTGGATCCTATCAACATCATCTAATAGGTTCTGGACTCTACAATAAACCTAAACTTGTTGAATCCAATCATCCAATTTTTCAGCATTAAGTTCACCACAATATTTAGGCAAGTCAAATTTTACATCCAATTTGATTTTAGGCTTATACCCACTCTTGAAAGGATTAGAAGAAATAGAATGAGGAGAAGATGGAGAAGAAGGAGAAGGAGAAGAGGGAGGAGAAGAAGAAAAGGGATGATCTGGTTGCTTGTCACCATCTTCATGATGTTTCCCTTTCATGTCTTTGCGATCTTCTTGCTTCGACGAACCTTCTTCACGTGCCTTCCGCTCTTGTCTCTCCTGAAAAAGTATGTCCAACTTTGCCTTCATCTCGAGGAATGCTCTTCGAAACTCCTGCTCACTGATTTCTTCAGGAACCTCCATTCTAGAAATTGACATCTTCGGAAATGTTCTTCGCCTTTCTGAATCCTGGATCTCGTTAGCATTCAAAAAGAAAAACTACTGCAATAATAGCCAACTTGCTCTGATACCAACTTGATCTGTATAGGATCTAGACTAGATTGCAGTTTAAATGTTTAAACTTTTACAATGCTTTTACAATGATTATTTCAAGTTAATTGAATCAAAATTAACTTAAGGAAATAACGGAATAAAAGTAATAACAAGGTGATTAAACAGAAAGGAAGGAAATGAGAGACAGAAAGAGAGAAAAAGAGAAGTGCAAACAGTGTTTGATTTCGGAGTTCGTCACGAGAGTGACTACATCTCCGGGTCCACTCCAATAGAGAGACCGATCTGATTAACTCCAAAATCAATTACAATAGCACCGCAATCATTCTCCAAGCACTTCGGCAGCGTAACGACGCTCTGATATGCAAGAATGATCTGAAAGAATCTCCACAAGACCTCTCTTCTGATTATCTCCACAGCTTCAAGACTTCGTCACCTGAAAGAAAACTTGTATCTAACACTCACCTCAAACCCCCTTTTTATACAAAGAATTTGCTCAATTTGGCTCTCAACCAATTGATTTGCAAAATATTCACCTTATCTCTCCAAATACATAAGGATCTTTGCAATCTCCCTTTTACACATAAAAATCTTCGAGATATCCCCCCCTTTTACATAATAATCTTTAATAAATTCCCAAAAATTAAATTTAAGCCCTTCCATTTATTTATTCTCGGGCTTTTGTCGTTTGGGAGGTTTGATTAAATCCTTTAAAAAGGATTTTAGTTTTCTTTTAATATAAAAATTAGGGGTGTTTGTTTAATTTAAAAACATTCGGTTTGGAGACAGTCATCAAATACAACCGATGCTAAATATAGATTAAAGTATGCGCATGGCCTAGCGGTGGATATAGATTTTACTTGGCCGGCGGTCGGGGGTTCGACCCCGGCCGCTGGCTTTTATTAGCCAATTTCCGGCTGAGAGATAACAAAACCAAGCTGTCTCTATATATGTTTAGAGCGCGCATGTATAGGAGTTGGTAGGCGGTCGTTGCGGAGAATGGATGGTAGGGGGTTCGAATCCCTCCCCCACCATTCAATTTTAAACAAACCAAACGATTTTCGAAACCGCCGGAGAGGAGAGAGAAGACACGTGTTCTACCACCAGGATGCCACGTGGCACAATCCGATTCGCTGCCAAAGACATGTCAGCTGCCAACTGTCTGCCATGTCACCGATGATTGGGTGTATGACTGCTGACTCATCATGCCACGTGTCAAATTCTGGTTCGCCCAAACTGCTGACTGGACTGCCACATCTATGCTGACTGGGCCGCCACTTGGACTGCCACGTCACCACCGAACCGACTGCCACATGTCCGCTGACTCAGAGTACGGTGCCACGTCAACTATACGGATGGACACGTGTCGCGATCTGATTGCTCCGTACAATGCTGACAAGGATGCCACATGGCAAATCTCGGTTGGTCCGTATGGACTGCTGACGTCATCTTGTACGGACGCTGATGTCACCATTCACCTACTAGTCACCAAGTCAACCAGGAGCTTTGACCGCTGATAACTCTCGCGTCCGATGTCGGATTTCAACGAAATGAGTTGCGTTAGAAAGCTTGTGATGAGCTCTTCGTGATGACGCCAGTTTTGTCGACTTCCAAAACAATCATTTTTTTCACTTCCTAGATGCCCCTGATCCCAGTTTGACCTGAGGTTTGACTGGCCATAACTCGTGCAAATGGACTCCTTTTCGCTCCGTTCGAGTTGCGTTGGAACCAGGACACCGAGCTCTTTCTGATGGTGCAAATTCTGGAGAAAAATGAGACACTTCCATTTCCACTGAAAAATGTCCACCGGATCATCCTCATATGTCACTTTTTGTTACTTCTTTTGGCTAGTCGTTAACCTTTAATGATCATATAAGAGAAATCTTGGGATGTGGACAACATGCCTTAAGTTGGCTTGCATGTGACATACTACCTTTTTCATGAACTAGCTTATCAAAAACACATGACTTGGCATAGGGCTTTCCAAATAAGCTCTCATATCTTCTTCTAATTTAAACCAATTTCTCATAGTAATGGTGTTAGCAATTCCTTTAAAGTTGGGTCATACATTGACACTCACATTTCATTGTGTGATTTTCTTTTTCTTGCAATTTCTTCTCTTGGAAACATCAGGTACAATGTTGCCTAGGATGAGACATTGCACTTTCCCTCTCTTGGAAACAAGATGAGACCATTTTCACTTTTTCTCTCTTTGAGAAATTAACCATGATGTTACCTAAGGTGATACCTTGTGTGAACTAGGCAAAATACCTTTGAACATTTCTTGCATTGTTTTTAATTACAATGTCTATGAGAGTCAAGCATACAAATTTTTTCTTACTTCATATAGCTTAAAGATCATTTTTGCATGGAACCTTATCAAATTTATCAGGAGGTATAACTTTGGTATGCTTGAGTGTGAATCCCATTCTGAGGTACAAATTTTCCCATATCCACTTGCATATGTGTGACCACATATCAATTGCATGTGTTTCACAATTTTAGAATTCTTACCTAGTGGATAGCCAAGAGTTCTGTCACCTCAGAGTGAGTATACATTTTTTGAAAAACAACCTAGATCTGATCCAAAAAGTGTTGGACAAATGGTTGAAGTTTCATCCACCCTTTTAGTCTCACTCTTCTCTTCCTTATAGTTCTTTCCATTGCATGATTGTGTATCTTTTTTTGCTACAAATCATTCACCATGTGCATGTCCTTTTGCACTTATGTTGGTTTGACTTAGGATCTTGGATCCTAGGGCTTGACTTCTTCCTTCATCTTTGTTATCCTAGACCATTTGCATTGGTATGATTTGACTCTTCTTGAATGTCTACTTTAGTGTAATTTTGAAGCAAGTTCATCCTCTCACTAAAGTGGGGGCTAAATGTGAACACAGAAAAAGTAACCCTTCTACTTTTTCTTCTTGTTTAGGCCCTCCTTGTGATTTTGGCTTAATTTTTCCTTGATTTAATGATGTGAGAAGTTTTACACATCCATATTAGGTCTTGGACCTTAGAAAAATGAATAAAATACATGTCTTGTAAAGGTGTTGTAAAGTGTTATAAAAGACTTTCACACATTTCTAGACTAATGGACCTATTCTTCCCCTAATATAAAATTCAATGTTATAAAATGTAGATAATTACATCTTCACATTAATATAGAAGGCTTATAAATTAAACCTAATTCTAATGTCCCATTGTAATGTGTTTTACACATTCACATTGGATGGTGTGCCCTTGTAGGCTAAGTGGACCTCATTTTAATGATGTAAAGTGTATTTAATTACACTTTCACATTGAAATTTGTGTCCCTATCCCTAATTCCCCTTTACATCATCTGTAATAGGCCCCTATGGCCCCATATTGTGCATCTTGAGGCATAATTTGATCAAAGACCTAATAAAATAAACATAAAAACTAAAAACATTCATTCCCCAACAATCCAGCTGGAAAAAGAGTTCTTGTGGGACTAAGTCACCCATCTGGGAAAATTAGTCCCATCTAGGTGGGACTAATTCATCTAGGTTGGCGACTTACTCACATTTGGGCTATTTTTGAGGTTCAAATGGGAAAAATTGGATTTTGAGTTTATTTTTCCTCCATGCCAGCCTTAGGGATCAAATTAATGAGAATTTTAGGAGGATTTCCTATAAATACAAGCTTGTAAACACTAATTCATAGCCCAATCACTTTATTCATCATTCATCATCTCTCTCAAGTCAAGCAAGCTAGGGTATTAGAATTCTAAGTCATCAAGATAGCTTTCTCAGACATTCAAGGGTAGATTCTTCCTCCATTGTTGTAAAACTTCAAGATATATCATCATGGAAAGTTTCTAACTCCATTATTTCATGCTTCATTACATTATTTTTTCATTTTGGTTTAATTACCTAAAAAGCAGTTTGACCAAGGAAAACCCCCATGCCCTAACATTCAACATTTCTTTCTCTTTCATTGTGTGTTTGTAGATTTAGGCACTTTGAAGGTTTGGAAATCATTGAAGGATAAGTTACAAACATGTTGAAGATATCTCCTTGTTGGCTAGGTCAAAATATCCACAAAAAGTCACTTACAGTGCTAGAAATCAGAGTTTCAGAGGTGAACACCTAGAGAAATGGAATGTGCAGATAGAGAGCTTTTGTCTCCACTTTTGGATTTTCAGAAAATCCAAGGACTAAGTCACCATAAGTGGTGACTTAGTCCCACTATACCTATTTTTCAAAATTTTCTATAGATTTTGATACCGATTTAGTTGAAACAGGCCCTAGTGTAGTTTTCCAAATCTGGGACTAAGTCGCCCAGAATGGCGTAAGTGTCCTAGTGGGCCAAAATTTTAGAATCAACAACATTTCTATTCTCTATTCTATTTTTCAACATTTTTCTAGGTGCATGCTTTTTGTTTTAATTCCTTCTTTTTCATTTGCATTTCTATTCATCTTTCTAGGTGCTTTTACATAATATACTGTGTTTTCAAACAAGGTGCATTTATTTATTTTTCATCTAGTAATCAATATCTTTTACCAATTTTCTACATTTAGATCATTTAATTTAGACATATTTCATCCATATTTGCATTATTCTTGAGTGGGGACATTGCACATTTTTTCCTACCTCTCTCCTTTTAGGTGAAAAACCCTAGAAGTTTTAGGGAGCGTTGTGGTGGAAAAATCTTTGTCCACTATGGCAACCCCTTCCCTTTTCATGACATAGCTTATTGGAAACATATGACTTTGAATAGAGTTTTATTGAATATTATATAATGTCTTCTTCTATTTTAAATCAATTTCTCACCATAATGGCATTAGCAACCACTTTAAAGTGGGGGAATACATCGACACTCATGTTTCACTATGTAATTTTATTTCTTCTTGCAATGCATCCTCTTCTTGGTGGTGGCATAAGGCTTGATATCCTTTTTGAGCATGATAATTATTTGACTTATTCTCTCTTGGAGACATTAGGTCCGATGTTCCCTAAGAAGAGACCTTACATGAACTAAGCAAAATCCCTTTTAATGCACCTTATAGTATGTTACATTTACAACAATTACATTATATTGCCACCTTAGATAATACACTTTGCTTGCTTGTGGAGCCATATTTTTTGTTCATGATTTCCAATCATACAAAGCTTTAATTGCCTCATGAAGCTCAAAGTTCATTATTGTGTGGTACCTTATCAATGTTATTAGGAGGTATAACTTTGGTATGTTTTGATGGGAAGCTCATCCAAGGCATGAATTTCCAATAGCCACTTGCATGTGTGTGTGAGTGCATACCAGCCACATGTGTATGTGTCTCACCTTCTTGGATTACTCACTAAGTGAATAGCCTAAAGTTCCATTTCCTTAGAGTGAGCATGCATTTTTTGGAAAACCAGCTTAGATCTAATCCACATCATGTTGGAAAAACATTTGAGGCTTGATCCAACTATTCCTATTTTTGCTTGTTTTTGTTTTTCCTTTCTTTATTAACATCGCATGTTTGTGTATCTTCTTTTGTTGCATATCATACACCTTGTCTGTGCCCTTTCATGCTTATGTTGGTTTGGTTTAGGATCTTGGATCTAGGGGTCTTGGCTACCTCCTTTGATATTTTTCTTCCCTTTTCATCCACATTGGTATGCTAAGACCCCTCTTGAATGTCTACTTTAGTGTGAGTTTGAAGGAACTTCATCCTCTCACTAAAGTTGGGGCTAAATGTAACAATGAAAAAAGTATCTCTTTTTCTTACTTGATTTGGGGATGATTAATGTTAAAATGAACTTAAGGCCACCTTGATCTAGCATTGTGATGTGTTTTACACATTCACATTAGGTTTTGGGCCCTTTTAAAGCTAAATAAACCCAAATTTTCCCTAATTTAATGTTGTAAATTGTATGTATTTAAACCTTCAAATTAAATTTAGGACCCTTAGACCTAATGTTGCCTTAATCTAGTGTTTTAATGTGTTGTTCACATTCACATTGGATTTAGGGCCCTTTTAAGTGAAATATACCTAATTTGACATTAGTTTAATGTTGTAAAGTATATTTATTTACATTTTCACATTGAGTTTAAATCCCTCTTTCATTTATGACCTTAATATCATAATTAATAAGGCCCTAAGACCCTATATTGTGCATCCTAAGGCATATTTTAACCAAGATACTGACATAGACACTAGCTAAACTTAATTTCTTAACACCCCCACACATTCTCCATGTAAAAAGGCCTTGTGGGACCCATACACCACCTTGGGCATATGTGTCTCACCCAGGTGGGAACCATATGCCATAGATGGCATATGAATCCCATTTGGCCCCATATTAGGGTTTGGAGTGGTAAATCTAGGTTTTAAGTGGATATTTCATGAATTTTGGGTTGTGGGATTTGATGAAACCCCCCAAAATTACTTTGGTTCCATTTTAAATTTTGCAAAATTTGGTTTAATCCCTTGTCTTGGGCTTATGGTTATGTTCCTCATCAATTTTTTTAAGGGTTTGTGTTGCCAAAACCCTTCCAAATTAACCTTTGAGTTTCAAAATCCTATTTGGCACTCTATTTTGTTGTTAATCTTCTAATACAAGTTCCCAATTTTCTAAGTTGTGACTCATGCTATCAAGTTTGTTCTTTTACTGGCTCCTAAATCCTAATGGAACCAATTGATTCCATTGGCGTTTTTAAATGTTGTCATTATTTTTCAAGGTTGAAATCTTTCATGAATGATTTCCTAAGTCTATGATTAGGTTTTAATATTTCCTAGGGTTTTAATCCATGTATTCATGTACTTGACCATTGTTTTCCTAGTAATGGCCCTCTTTTGAAAACTAATATTTGTGGCATGTGCAAATTTTTGGTTATGTATTAATCATTTGATCTTAGCAAGAAAAACATAATTGTTCATTGCACCCCCATTTTGTTTCATTTTTCATTAAGATAATCAAGTGGGCTAGCAAGTGGTTGCCATGTGTCACAATCGACAATGGGTTAATTTCATAAAAAGGGTCAATAGGCAGAGCTTTGAAGAAAATTGATAACTAATATCTCAATATGTGTCTTCATTTGGGCCATTCCCCATTGCGCCATTTGTTCTATGTATTGTGGTGAAGTAATTACATGGGCTAACAGGTGCAAGATAGATGTCATCTATATTTCATGGGACCAATATCCTTTTGTGATCTATGAGTGGTATCAAAAGGAGATCTATGGTGGTCATTGGGTGATGTGTTTTCATCTTGGCCACCCCCCACTACCTCATCTGATTTTATTATTTATTTAAAGAATGTCACCCGTTAGCAAGCAGATTGATACTTTATGCTTCATTGAGAGACCTACTAGGCTTTGGATATGGTGAATGATTTATGAGGAAAGATATTAATGGTCGATGGTGGGTGACATGGGTCAATGTTGACTATTCCCCACCCTCCCGTGGGGGGCCCACTTGCACCTCTTGTTTCTCAATGGTCGAATGGGTGACTACCACATGGAATATCTTAATGGTTTGGATGGACTTTAGTGGAGATAAATTATTGCTAAATTTGTTCAATACAACATGAAGAATAAAACGTCATATTAGAACTAGTTTCTTTTGGAATGTGTTCAAGATTTTGGAAATGCTTTTGATTTTGGTTGATAATTTTGGTAGATGTTGGTACACATGGGAAGGTGAAATTGAACTAAGGTAGAGTATGACTTGATATTCTAAGATTAAATCATGATCATTCCATACCATCTCCTTGTGATGAGTTGCAAGTGGATTAATTCCCATGGGTGAATGGGTAAACACTGATGGGCTTTATCTAATGCTAAGTATGTGACTAAATGAGCAGATAGAGTGGATATCTATCCAGTTGGGATTTTTTGATTAGGAAAAGGAATCAAGCACATGTAATTAACTTTTTCATTATTAATTACCCTGATGGTAATTTTTCATTGATTTATCTCAATGTGTGATTGATGGTCAAAGTTCAAAGCTCAAGCTACTTAATATTAGCTTTCTCATACAAGCTTTCCTCAAGTATTAATGGATTGCATGCTTCCATTTTTCAATATAACGAGGATTGATAGCCATATTTTCTTCACAGTTTGCTAAAAATTAAGCTTAATTCCATGAAATGGTTAGCGAAGAGAGTTTCTTTAGGTTACAGAGGTATTATGATAAACCTTTCCTTGGGTATGTATGTACTCATACCTACTTGTTTTAATTATGGTTATATTATTTTATGGTTTTAGAAGCCTAGGGTGGTGAGGGTTTATAGTCTATGATTTCTTTATGAGTTAATGGTAACTGTGGATACTTGAGTTGTCTGCTCATCAAGAGTCTTTTAAAGCATAAACCTATGAAAGTATTTTTGCAAATTCAGAGTCTCCTTGTTCTCATCCTAATCATTGAAAAAATGAGTAATCCAAATGAGTTTTTCAAGCTAGTCCAAAGTTCTAGGAGACAAGCTATTTGAGTCCAAAGACAATGCTCTTGAGAGTGAGGTTGAGATACTAGGAACTCCTGATACACAAAAGGAGAAGAAAGCACACAAGAAATATAAGATTATTTTTTTTACGAGCACATATAAGTTGAGAGGAAGGACCATTTCAGAAGAATTGGCCAGTTTAAAGGGAAGGAAATGGTTGAGCCTATGAAGAAAGAAAAGAAAAGAAGAAAGTATCAAAAGGCCTACTTGGGGAAACACAATTCTCCCATTGAAGTTTCAGACAACCCTTCAGATGGTGGAGGTGATACTGACCTAGAGTACAACCATTATATTTTTTCCTAGTGTCATTTGAGGACTCTAACAAGGGAGGAGTGATGGTTCCTCCAATTTCATCATGAACAAGGAGCGGGCAAGCATACTCTAATGTTGATGACTCAGAGTAGTGTCCTCACCCTATTTTTGAATTTGATGACACCATTACCACTATAATAGGATTGTTCTCTTCAACATTTTCATAGGTTTTTTTCTCTAATGATGATATGGTAATATTTTTGGCTTCTATGAAGGAGACATATTGGACTCCATGTCTTCGATGGCAAATATGCCTTTTTCAGGTATTATATGAGTTTTTGTCTCTGGTACTGATGGAGAATATTCTTTGGTCTATGTGAATGAGGGATTATGGGGTTGTTGCATTGACAAATGATGCCTTTTGGAAAGTTGACTCATCTTCTTCAATGAACCATGTGGAGTTTTGTCTTCCCCTATTCTACAATGATTAATTGTAACTATTTTGGGAATATCTCAAATTTAGGTGAATTTAGCTTTCAAATGAAAATGAAAAGTAATTGTAATTCATCCTATCAATTTTTTCTCCATTATTCTATAAAAGGTATTTCAGGGCTGATTACAATTTTTTTTTTTTGGGTAGTGAGTTATTGAGTGCTTGGTCACATAGGTATTATAAACAACACTGAATAGTTCAATGATAAGTATTAGGTTTGAGTCTATCAAATATGCTTATGTAATCTTAATGGTAATGTTGGAAATATAGAATGGTAATAGTGCAAGTTCAACACCATTTACTCTCCTATGTACTAGTTTTATAGATTATGAATAAAATAATCAAGGTTATCTTATTTGTCTTTGTCAATTTTAGATGGATGTGTAGTTCTATATTTGTTTATTAATTAAAAAAATTAATGTAAAAACTTGAATATGGCTATGAATTTATATTAGTCCAAGTTCTAGGATGTTAGTAAGAAGTAAAGGTTAGAATATAATGTTGAAATACTGTAATGTGGAATTTCACGGCTTCATATATTGTCATGTGTGAAAACTACTATCAAATTATATGGGTATTGACTTCATTATGAGGATAAGGCACTGGACTAAGATAAGTAGTTATATTACATTGTGTTGATTAACTCAGCCACTACCCATTCATTCAATCAAATTTTATAAATATGAGTTACAATGATATGCAGTTTTACCATTCTCATGCTCTAGAAGTGAACTATGCTCGAGAAGCATCCAACTTGTCATGACATGTTTTACTAGCTAAGCCTCCATATGAGAATCATCTATGTATATCATGGTTTTATTGATATAAATGACACAAGAATATTTTGTAACACTATTAGGATTACTCTCCTAGGTTTGACAAAGGCCAAAGTAAAGAAGTAAGGGCATCATAATCCTTACTTGTGTGTTGGCCAATCCTTACCCTTGCTAATTATTGATTTTTGGTAGATTCATAGGTGAACATTAAGATTAGGTTTGGTTCATAAAAATAACTAACAAAAATGGTGACTCTGCTAGGGAATGGCCTAAGAAAATTATGATAGAAGATCATCATACCTTAAAAAGTTAAATAGTTTTTTAGAGAATTATATTGCCAAGCCTAGCCCTATGTCAATGAGTCAATCCTCTTAGATGTTGAAGGATTTTTTTATGTATTGTTTGAATATTTACAAATGTTGTCAAGATCTATTATAATTCCATGAATAATATTAGAATTTCTCACCATATGTGGGTGGTAACTCTGAAGATCTTTTTTCCAATGTGAATTACTTGAGAGACTAGTAAAATAGAATGAATAGTTTCTGGAGACCAAATAAGAAAGTATAAAGGACTTATGTAAGCTTAAAGTGGAAGCAACTTGTGAAAGAAACTTCATATTGTTGAATTTTATTCCTCTATAATGGAGGTGGAAACTCTATGCAAAGAACTTGATGAAGATGTGAAGAAAGTTTTAGATCTACAAAGTTTTCCAGTCAAAAGAATAATTTGGAAAAAATGTGGTATATTTAGGTATTCTCCCCTATTTTGGGTTTTCAAGAAATAATAAATCTATGTGAAAACCATATTGAAATGATTTTGTGAAAATTGTGTTTCCCTGGTATGTGAATTAAGCACAAATAGAGGGAATGGTAGTCATTTTACATCTAAGGTGAAATTTGTAGTATCTAGGTTGGGTTGAAGAAGTATGTTTATCTTTGGACTCTTCCTTTTTTAGAAAGATTCAAAGCATGAATGTGTTTGAGCTATGCATTTTAAAATCATAAAGAAATGAGGCTATAGACAATCAACTATGAAGTTGATATTTAAAGATTGAATAGGGATGAAAGAGAGATGTAGTATTCCCTTGTATCACCTTATAGAACATCAAGTAAAAATATGTAGGGAATGCAATTCTTATCATGCCATCAAATGAAATTCTCTGTCGAGATATATAAGCCATTAAGTTTTAATGGTATTCAGGGTTTCCCTAACAAGATTCTCAATGATATTAGGAAACATTTTCCTAAATTTATAGGGAAAAATTCTAAGTTAGCTTCCAAACATCTGAATGTATTCATATATTTTATGGGTGATTTTGAGATAGATCATGAGGATGTTGTCATGAATTTTTTCCCATTCTTTAAAGGAAGATGTCATAAACTAGTTCTCATATTTACCAGTGTGCTCTATAGCTTCATGGGATGTCTTCATGATAGAATTTGTGGAACAATTTGGTGAAGGGATTAGTCCAAATGTGATAAGAATATGGAAATCCATAAGGATGAAGAAGAGTTGGTCCTTACTTTTAACCTCAGATTTGTAAAAGTAGTAAAAAGTATTCCTAAACACCTAAGACCTAGTGATGCAGAATGTTTGATTATGTATCTAGGTGGATTTGATAATGAGATGAGTTATTTGATAAGAGATAATGATCCCAAAACATTACAGTAGGCATATCATACTGCTATGGATATTGAAAACACAAGGAAATACTCAATGATGAGGGGAAATATAGATGCAAGTGTTTTTTGTCCTAGTGCACATCATATAAATAGAATATATAAGGACTAAAGGAATGATCAAGGTAATGATGTTTTTGGTGCCTTATCTTGTTCACATTCACAACATATTAATCATGAATAGATTCAAGATGGACTTCAACAACATTTAAGTAATAATTATCAAGTGTTGTTAGTTCAAAGACTATCAAACATAAAGATGCATGAGAGGGGATTACTATATGAATTATTAGCAAGTGTGGACACTAATTTTGGGTGTCCAAGATGCTCTTTCTCTTCTAGGGTTTTTCACCTAAAAGGAGAGAAGTGGGCCCAAAATGCTAATGTCTTCACTCAAGATTAATGTTCTGATGGATGCAATGTATCTAATATGATTTCTAAATGTAATAAACTAAAGGAAAGATGATTTATTGATGCTAAACCTAAGAAATGCAAAGTTATGGAAAACACACTGTGATATGTAGAATGGTAAAATCAATGCAATAAAGAACAAAATAAAGATGCCAAACATAAACTATCCACCTATAAATTGTTGAAGAGTAGAATGGATATAGTAGATAACTATGGAAATATGGAAAATCTAATTTTTGAGCCAACTGGGACACTTACGCCAAGCTGGGTGACTTAGTCCCAAATCAGGGAAATTGCCCAGAAAGCTATTTCTGCTAGATGGGTATCTGAAATTGTAAAAATCTATGAAAAATTAGTGTAGTGAGACTAAGTCACCACTATGGGTGACTTATTCCACTTTGGATTTTCTACAAATTTGAAGGTGGAAATGAGAGCCCATAGTCTACATTACATTTTCTGACAGAGATCCAAATCCAACTCTGTAGAATTACTTGCAAAATAGAAGATACCTTGATTTCTAATGGGGGGTTTTCCTTGTTCAAACCCCTAGTTTGTATTTGAAATTTGAAAGAGATAAAATCTACATAAAACCCTACCCCTAAGTGTTTCTAAGACTAGGAAGTCTGAAAATAAGATGCAGCCCTATTTTAATGTGCAAGAATAAGATTTATCAATGGATTTAGAACAGTGCAAGACTCATCCTAAGAGACATTGAATCACATTAGAAATGAATCTAAATGACATGCAAACCTTCCTTAGGCTGAAGATAGAGAGAAAATGGAAGATGGAATCACTTTGAAAATAAGCCTTTAGGCTTGATTTGATGGCTAGTTGCATCTCCTCAACCAATATTTCTCCATGATTCTCCATAGGAATCACTCATCAACCCTTCAAAATGTAATATCTTGGATAAAAAGTGAGCTTGATGACCTGCAAAAACCCTAGTTTAATTCCCTAAAGCTTCAACTTTGTTGTAGAAAGACTAAATAATATTCTTGTGAAAGATATTTGGCTCTTGACTTTTGATTTTGCTTTGTTAAAATGACTTAATGTTATAAAAAAATAACCTAAAAACATGTATTTATAGGAATTAACATTGAATTATTCATTATTTTAACTTCATAGGCCAATATCCCACAAGTATTTGAATTAAATCGATGATTTTCCCACTCCAAAGTGAAAAATTCTTCAAAAGGGACTAAGTCCCCACCCTGGGTGACTTAGTCCCACCAGGGATTTTTGATGTGGGTTTCATGAAATTTCAGTGGTTTGAATGTTGCTTGTTAGGATTTGTATGATTTGTGAGTGGAATAGGCCTTAAATTCCAAAATTATGAGCATTAAGGACCTATAAATGTTATTTTTAAGGGGTGATTGATGCAAGGGTGTCTAGAATAGGAGCAAATTAATCATAAAATTGTCTCTTTCTTCAAGAGTATATAGTTTTTGGAGACACATTAAGCCCCCACTTTAGTGCCCATATGTGATGCAGGAGCATCCAATGGTGTGAGGGAAACCTTGCATCACCCAAAAATATGCTTTCCATTTATTTTTCCATTGTTTACTGTTTGCAGATTTTTTTGCATTTTCGGATACCCTTTTCGTTGAATAAGAGTTTCCAACTTTTAGAACTGCTTTTCTACTTTTTCTGCTCAACTACTATTTTTAGTAGGTGTGAATTTGAAGGCATGGGAAGACAAAAATTTATGGGAAGGTTTAGGATGGAAAAATAATCACTTTGGCGAAAGAATCAAGTCAAGATCATTCATGGTTTGAAAGTTATTCAAGTTCAAGTTTCTGCTTTTTTCCCTGAAAAACCTTTCGAGTCCAGTTTGAGGCACTAAACGGTTCCAGATGGGCCCAAAAATTTGCAAAAACCCCAAAGTAGTCAATTGTAAGCCTACCCTATAGAAAATTTTCTTTTCAAGAGCTTTCCGAAAAGGTATTATCATTGAAGATCCGATGGTTGGATTAAAAGTTATGGCTTCCGGAAGTTGGTGCATATTTTAGAAATGTGCTAATTTTCAAATGTGAATTTAAATTTGAATTTCAAATTGTAATTTTTTGCACCAAACTGCTAAAACTCATAACTCAAATGTTTTTTGGCTCCAAACTGAAAAGGGGCTATTTATGGGCTAGTTTCTAATTTTTGGATAGCTTTTTGGGGAAAGAGTTTGCATGCTGCGAAAAGGGGATTTTTTGTAATTCTGTAATTTTTTTATGAAAATTTTGTAGCTTGCATGTATCACAGAGCTTGAGGATTTGGGATCCTCTGCATGTAATATTTTCATTATTGAATAATAATAAAGTTTTCTAGTTGTGTGCATTATTTCTATGTCTCGGGTTTGCTCCCTCGTCAGGTGGTATCAAAGCGGGTTTTATTGAGTGTATGAACAAATCACCGATCGTGAGGTAGTTTGCACCAAGGCCATGGTTGTGGGTTCAAGATCTTAAAGATGCCTCCAAGGGTGATTCTTGGTAGGCGTGGTGGTGCCAGAGGTGGAAAAGGTGGCAAAAATGTTGGTGGAAGAGATCCATTGGCGGCTGAGGGTTTCAGAACCCTCCAGAGACAAATTGATGCATTATAGGAACAAATGAGAAGAGAGTTAAACCCGGGAAGGAGAGGAGAAAGTGAGGATGAAGAAGAGGTGGAAGATTCAGACATAGAAGAGGAAGAAGAAGCAATTGATCAAGATTAGATACAGCTGATAAGGGCCATTTCGAAGATCAAAAAAAGACCTAGAATAGAAGTCCCCAGTTATTCCAGAAGTTTGAACCTAGAAGAGTTGATCGACTGGATCAATGAGCTAGAAGAATATTTTGAGTATGAAGAAGTAGAGGACCCAGATCGGGTTAAGTTTGCAAAACCGAAGCTGAAGGGCCATGCCAATATTTGGTGGAAAGAGGTGCAGTTGGAGAGAAATTGAAGAGGAAAAGGAA
The DNA here is from genome assembly GCA_007258455.2 of Sequoia sempervirens. NCBI lineage: Eukaryota > Viridiplantae > Streptophyta > Pinopsida > Cupressales > Cupressaceae > Sequoia > Sequoia sempervirens. Next base: position 754,362,427 of record VDFB02193867.1, on the reverse strand, counting down.
AGATCAGCAGTTGGGATTGCATGGTGGAGAAACTGAAGAAGTAGTTCATTTTAGTAGACTATGAGTTAGATCTAATGAAGAAATTGCAAGGGTTGAAGCAAGGAAGTAGATTTGTGAAAGAATACACAGAATATTTTCACAAGATGATCATCAGAATGGGCCATGCAGAGGCCAACAAAGAGAAGGTACCCACCCGATCACAGTAGTGACTAGGGGTTAGATAGTTGAGCTTCTTGAGAGATTTAGTCCCATCACTATTAATTGAGGAGATAGAGAAACTTCAGGCTGTAGGCATCTATTAGGTGTACCTCATGCCTCCCATGATGTACCATGATGCTATGTTGATGGCTCTCTACAAGTATTGGGATGTGGATACATGCACATTCCATCTATCGATAGGGGAGATGATGATCACCTTAGAGGATGTACATTGTATTCTCTACATTCTAATTCAGGGAGAGTTGGTATGTTTCTAGAGAGATTGTACCTTCCATGAGTAGAAGGTCAATTTACAGTGATGAAACCTACAAAAACAATTATGTTCCATCTCAAATCCTTGTTACATTTGAATGATGGGCCGATAACTAAGGGCTTAGGGTTTTGCTAGTCATCACTATTGAAGGGTTATTGTATTGGCTTGGAATCCTTCCTTATGAAACGGGTGATCCCACAATAATGGGTTATAGTTTTTGGCCAGACTCGACATTAAAATTAGTATTTTTCACTAGACATTCACTTTCTTACACCTATAGCAGCTAAACCATTAAGGTTTTGAAGATGAATCAAAATAGTTATTTGTTAGATATTTTCTGTAGATTCTAATTATATTTTAAAAAATAAATTAAAAAATAAATTGAGTCATTGTATGTAATTTTTAATAACTTATTTTTTCTACTAATTAGCATTTTTAAAAAGTGATGTTTACTTTGGCCCACATAAAAATTTTTATAGATAGGATACAATTCTAATTTTTAAAATTCAAAAATTTCACACCAATATCTAGGGAATTGATATTTTTTCATAATTTTTTGTTACATATATTTTTTTTAATTAATTTTCCAAGTCAACGTAATTATAATTTGGATAGAGGTGTACTTCGGCACACATAAATTTTTTTGTATTCATTTGAATTAACTTATTCTTTTTTTGTTCGAATAAGGACATCAATACCTAGTGCAATGTATTTTTTAGAATTTTTTTTTCTCTATTTTTCTATTTTTTCACATGTGTGAAATAAAGAACTTGATCTTCATTGAAAATCCTACATTCACAAGAAATAAAAAATAAATATAATAATCAAATTAAACATGTTTAAAATTATACTTTTTGGGAAGCTTATAATAAGGGTTGTAGTCTTACAAAACATAAATTTTAAATGAATTCATTTGATCACCCAAAAGGTAAATCAAAAGTGATTTTTTATCAACATTTTGATAGGTGTAGAGGAGACTCAATTATAGGTATGGCTTAAATCTAACAAGGTTCTATCCAAGGGGGTTTGATCTAAGGGGGTTTGATCAATCCCTCTTTAATTAAAATAATTTAAATGGAACCTTTAAAGTCATAAATCATTGTATTTTCTAAAAATATGTGATTTCAAGCAAAAATTAGGATGTCCCAAAAAGTGTAACCCATTATTATGGAAGCACCCAAACCCTTGGATCTAAACACTTGAAAATGATCTATTTTGTTGTTTACTTCATGTTGCACATTTCCTGTCACATTAAAACATCTTATGTCATTCATAGGCATCAGGTAACCAGTCCCCCATGCCTACATCTAAGTTTCTTATTTTTATAAGGTTAAGTAAAGAGCCTTTTTGGCCTTTACATCCTTTGCATTTTATGGCTTAATAGCTTTTGATCCTTTTCTTTCATATTTTCCTAGAGGGTCCCGTTAATTATAATAACTTATGAGCACGTACTTAGAAGATTTCACTTATGTCCCATTGGCCATCTATCTTTATTGCTAATCATAGATTACTTCTAGAGTGTATGTTTGAAATTGGTGATGAGTGATGAATGGTATTTATTTGGTTTCACTCATCACAGATAGCTTCTAGAGCTCTTGATATCAATGCACAATGAGCGATGTTCCTTGTATTGTGAAGGATAACCTATGCTAATGGCTTTTGAGCCTTGAATATTGTAATAGTGATAAGCAATGGTCTCTAGTCTTATGTTCTTGTCTTCATCACTCATCATGAATGGTTTGCAAATGGTAAATTTCTAATAGTGATGAGAGATATGATGAGTGCCCCATGCATCATGTATCATTGATAAGTTTTGAGTGCTAAGTTCTATATTAGTGATTTGTGATACATGTATTAAATGCCACTGTGGGAATCTCTCATTGCTAATTGCTTGCAAACTGTATGTGGAGAATTAATGAAGAGCGATGGCTTGATGCTTTTGTATTTTATTGCTCATTGCGCATTCATTCCAAAGCTTAAGTTTCATAATAGCAATAATTGATGGAATTCTCTAATAGGTTTCTTTCACTAATATGATAATATCTTATCTATGATTTATTTTGTACCATTGATTTTCATATAGGTGTACATGTCTTAACCTGATCTCTTCACTATATCTCCTATCGCTAATAGGATTCAAGGTGCAAGGTTTAAATTAGCAATGTGTAATGGGAAAATGAATGTGAATGAGGATGTGACATAGATCTAAGGGATAATATTTAATTGCATGGATGCTTGGATCGTTGATGGAGTTGGTGAAGGATGGGATGCATTGGTCATAGGTAATGACTATTGCTGGAAAAGGTGATGTGGAAAAATCTTAAGGACATCGTATAAAGAAAAAAGGAAAGTAGCAAGGAGAATGGATAAACGTTGATGTGGCTTTAAAACAAGATGATCCAATGAACTAAACTTCATCATGGAAATACTCTCATCACTAATTGCAAACTAAAATTCGGGGGAGGCAAGTGATGAGCGATTAAGTATATGAGGAACTATTCTCTTGAAAATGCTAGTCTTATGTACTTCGTCGATATTAATGAAGGGGCATGGATTGAGTTTGTGATGCATGTTAATTTTTAGATTGCATTTGATTAATCAAGATTAAGGGAAAACATGGCAGCGCTTGAGGTGGCATCGCCATTTTCTAGGAACAAGTTACTGTTGGTGATCAAGATTGCACCCTCTAGGCAAGTTGCACTTGTCTATCCTATCATAACATGGAAACACTCCCTGGTTTGTGGGTAAACCAATTGGGGAGAGTGAATCTCCAGAGTGGATTATTCCCTTCTAACTAATCATCTAATCTAAGCACCTTTAGGGGAAAAGGGAGTAGGAAGAAAGCTAAAAATTAACACCTACAACTTCAAATGATTAGCTAATTATTGAGATTTTGATGAAACTTAACTCATAACACTTCCTTCACAACAATTAACTCTCACAATTCACCACAATGCATGAAGTTCATTAGTGTTTTTCATAAAGACTCTTGAAAACAAAATACAAAGTGCAACCTAAACTTATTGTAGACCTTAACAATAACCCACAACAATAGGATAAACAAGGATTCATAGTTTGAATCACAACAAAATCACACTATTAATTTCATCACATGACAAGAAAGGGAAAAGGAGAAATTTTCTACTTTATTGCAAGTGGAGGAATAATACATCAAAATATGATACCAAAATGAGTTTACAAAGCTCTCAAAGTGGCAAAGAGAGCAAGAAATTGAAAAAATTATGAACCTTGAGAAAATCAGGTTTTGTCAAATTTATAGCCAAGATGCGACTTGTACTGCCAAAAATAGTAAAATCAAGTTGTTGTCCCTCCAAAAGGAAACTCTTTTTTCATTTCTGAGCTCCCTCAAAAATCCTAATAAATAGCTTCCAAAAAGGCTCCAAATGGCATTAAAAGAAAAAAACTTTCTATCATCCAAAGGTTGATCCAGAAAGGCCTCAAAATTAGGCACTAACTATTGGAAACTAAAATTAGAAACTTCAGTTTGGCATCTCCTTTCTAAATTCACCTAAGTCTGAACTCAAGAATAGAAATTTTTAGTGCGAATTGAATTGCATTTTAAATAACAACTAATCAAGCAATTTATAGAAACATTTCTTAATTAGTGTTTTATATCTTGCAATTTTTGAATTACAAAAATGGTAATCCTCCCTTGTTACATCTTATTTTTCCAATTTTCCTCTAATTTTCCTCTTTTAACCTCCAACTATTTTTTTTTTTCATTTACTTCTTGTAAAAAAACAAAAATTACAAATGATTCTCCTTTACATAATTTTTTTTTTATATAAAAAACCATAAAAATATATTTGGCTTATCATCCATTTAGGCAAAAAAAATTGATGAACTAAGGTCATTAGTTGGTTTCCAAAGGAAATCAACACAAGAAAATCTCTAAAGCACTTAATAAGTAAAATACAGTTAACCCTAATGGGGCCCTATGCATGATATGTTTTTTGATTTTCTATAAAAATTGAAAGAAAAATTATAATCCATAGGGTTATATTGGCCTAGGAAAAGGAAAGGAATTTAAAAATTAAAAATATGTGATAAAAATAACATGGGATTATTGTAGGGTGAAAACCCTAATACACAAAAAGGGCTCCAAAACGTTCACTTTTCAGTCATATGCATCAGCCTTTGGTGAAGGAAGAAACTATGCATATGTGTGCCACCATGGGGAGATTTAGGGTTTGATATCTGAGCCTCCATTGAGCCTTTTTTCTTTGAAACTTTGATGCATTCAGCCTTATGCACTCAGTGGTAAGTCATTGACTATGTTTCTTGTGCTTTCTTGGCTTTTCGATTAGGAACAAACCCTTAAATGTTGCAACTATTATTGTATATTGATGCACTTTGTTTTTTTTTCCATGTCGACTCCCTTTGTTATTCTTTTGTAACCAGCATTGGAGACTTTGTTTGAGCATTTTGAAGCTCAGATTGTAGGCATAGTTGTGTTTCTCCACCTTGATACAAAAGGCAAGCTTCACTATTTCTCCATTCACAAGCATTTCCCTTTTAAATAGAGCTTATCCAAGCTTTGTCTTGCAAACTATATGATCATTGTGAAGAAAATATTGGAGGCCATTGTACAGGTAGTGACCTCACTATGTGTTCTTCTTTTTGTCGAATGAAGACATCCATGGGGCTCATCCCACAATGTGAAAATGGTATTATTGTCGAATGCAAATAATTTTCAAATAAATGTTCTTTACTTTGTGGGTTTTTTAGAACCCTTCACGACTACAGGCCTGTAGCATTTATTACATTATTTTGAAAATATTTTTATGTTATTAGGGTTTCAACCCTTCTTTTTCACTTTGATTTGGAAACCCCTAAATGGGTATTATGTCTTTTGAAAGTAAAACCTTGGCCTCTCCAGGCCATGAGCATGAGAACATACATTTTGTTTTTCACCATTTTTATGAACTTGAAGTGGCTCATTTCATTTTTTCATTCTTGGAAATAGCATCATGAAAAAATTCAATGGGATTTTCTCTAACCGAAGTTAGCATCATGTAATTGCATTTTTTGAAATCATTATTTCCTTTTTGTTTCTTTATCTTGAAATGCATAATATAAGCTCCATTCACTTGTCACCCTTAAATAACTTATCAAGAAAACATCATGCACCTTTGATTACACTTCTTGGATGCTACTGTTATGTTTTTTGCATTCACTTTATTGCATTCATCAAATGCACTTCTAAACTTTAGAATGTATTTCATCTTCACATTTTAAATTGAGACAACATCTTTTGACTTTGATCAACTTAGGGCATTGAAAATACTAAAATAGTACACATTTCCTCTAAAACCTCATTTCTTAATGATGTTGTTTTGGATTGCATTTTGGAATTTTGGAAACACTCTTTGTAATAGATTTGTTTTACTTCAATGATGCTTTTCATTGTTTCATCTATAACTAGTTGTCATGACTTTAATAAATTTCATGCTTGAAAACACAGACATTTCCCTTCTTTTTTACAATCTTATTCTTCAATTTGTGTTTCATATAAACATTGAATCATGGAATTAGACTTTCTTCTCATAATGATGACACCAAAAAATTGAAACAACCTTAAAATTTGCAAATTACCTTCATAAGACATTTTATTTTTTCCCCAACACTTGATTCCTTACATTTAATTTACCATGCCATTTTGTGCTCATTCTTTGCCTTTAGTAGATTTCTTGTAGACACTTTTCACTTTGTCACTGATGGATCCAACTTCTCTTCTATACCCTTCATGCATTTTTATCTTTTGAACAACAACATGATGATGTGAAGTTATCATTGTATAGAATATTTTGAAATAGAAGCACTTGATAATGATGTTCTAGAGATTTTCCATTTTCTTTAGTTATAATTGATGATTTTCAAACAAGCAATTATGTATGCTTGTTCACTATCAAAATATGAGATCATGCACTTGAGTAGTTGATCATTGATGATTTTCAATTCACTGCACTTTGAGAGTTGATTGTCCTAAATGGTCAACTATTTGAGTCCTTTTGGAACTTTAAGATGCACTCATTTTATGGATGTCTTTCCTTAAGCATTTTGGATCTATTTCTTTCTCAATCCCTCTTTAGATGCTTGAGGGATAGCATGTCAAGTCTCAACCATTCTGGGGGGCCATTTTACACCACATGCTTTATGATATTCCAACTGGATCAATAGCATGAATTTTCCTATACCAACACATGGAAACAAACAATGTTAGATTAAAACAATATATTATTATGATGTTTCCTCCTTGGCTTCTGTCACACTTCTTGCTCTTGAAAACTTAGTTGGTTCAATGTATCACTAGCAAAATTCAAAATTATTGTTGATGATTCATATAGGAATGTTCATAATCAAATCTCTAAAAAAATTTAACATCTCTTATAGGTCTATCAGGAGCTTGAGAACAAAGGATGGTGCACAATTACAAAATCAACTAAAGACAATAGGCAATGATGATTATGTTCCGTCTTATGTTTCTTTCTTTTCTTTAATCTTTAGTAGTGTAGAATGCTCCTTTTGATACACTATCTCACCTACTCCCATGACTTGTGTGGGAAACTTGGTTCTTATTATCCAATGAATAAAATTACAACATTTGTAAAATACTTATTCAATTTTGTACTTTTTCCCTCTGCAAAAAATAATGTTTGGAACAGTGTAAATGAATATCAGAATGAAATAATTTCTTTCTACATTCCATGCAATACTTAATGTTGTAATTGATAACAAACAGCTAAACACATTGCATCTAAAAATTCCACCAATAAACTCAAACACTGGAAATGGTTAAACATCTGTAGAGGTAAATTGAAATTCTTCACTTTAAAATGAATCTTGATGAACTAGCTCTGTCAGATTGAGTTGTAGTGAAAATTTGATAACACTTTTGGTGACCTTTGCTAGATGCTTTCCTACTAAGCATCACACTAGTTTCCTTATGCAAATCCATTAGGCATGAAGTCACTTCTTCCCTCTCCAAAACTTAGAAAATTCATGAATCAGAATTGAAAACTCCTCCGAACAACACCAAGAAAAACAAAAACCAAAACAATAGTAACCAAGAGGCCCTAATGGCTAGAGAAACATCTACAACAACACTTATGAAAGAAAACTAAGAGAAAAATTTTCTTCAAAAGCACTTATTAGTAGTAGCTAATGTAGTATAATACAAAGTGGTACCTCAAGCTTCAAAATCAATGATTCAAATGAATCCTATTAATTGGGATTGGCAGCATTTCTCCATTCAACATAGAGAGCTAGAATGAATTCTACTCCTTGCATTCGGTTATGACAAATGGGCCTTCCTAGATTTCATCAAATTTAGTATGCATCCCCAACTTACTCTTTTACTCATCCCATTTGAGGATGAAATCCCCAACAACAAACTCTCTTAATTTTTCTCTTTTGTCAAAGGAGCTCTTCATTTGAGCTTGATGAACTTCAAGTTTCCTCTATGCTTCTCTTTTGGTCTCTTCCAGTTCCATCAACTCTGCAAGTCTCACCTCCATGGGCCCTTCTTCCATCAGTTCAAGCTCCTTGATAAAGCTTAGAGTAGGTATCTCAATAGATATGGGAAACTTGGCCTCTTTTCCATATGTAAGAACATATGTGGAACAACCAATGACCTTCTTGGGAGTTATCCTATCAGCCCAAAGGGACAATTTCATCTTCTCATGCCAAACTTTTTAATTTGCATTAAATAGTCTTTTTGATGATTCTAATCATATTTTTATTAGTTGATTCTGCTTTCCCATTACCTTGTGGGTAATAGTTAGATGATGTGCTTAAAAAGATATTGTTCTTGACAGACCAATCAAAAATATTTAAACTAATGAGCTCCAAATCATTATCAAATATGATAGAATCTAGAATACCAAACCTTGACACTAAGTCTTGATAAAAATTTAGAATGGAGGCCTCATTTTCCTATTTTAGAGTAGCAACCTCTATCGACTTAGTGAAATAGTCCATGGTTGTTAAAATCCACTTGTGGCCAGCACTCAAAGATGGGTTAATTGGCCCAATAATATCAAGACCCCACTTAGTGAATGGTTGTTCAACCTAGATAGGATTTAAAGGAAAAGATTTAAACTTTTGTTTACTTGCAGAGTGCACATTTCTCACATTTCCTTACCCAGGCAAAAACATCTCTAAAAATATCCAACCAATAATAACCAACTTTCATTATTTTAATGGTTGTGGTCCTTGCTACAAAGTGAGCTCCTAAAAAACCACCATGGAATTCCTCTAACAACTTATCTATTTGGTTAGGCTCAGTGCACCTCATCAATACACCTTGAAAATATCAATTAAATCAAACACCATCCACAATAGTATAAGGAATAGCTTGTAACTCAAGAAATATCTTCTCTTGGATTTATCAAGGCCTTCAAGACACTCATCAGTCTACAAGTAGTTGATAATTTTTTGCACCCAATTTGTGCTAGGAGCTAGAATTGTAGCTTGCTCTTTGTCACTTAGCACCATTGCAATGTTTGTATCTTCCTCTATGTAGTTTTTTGCACTTTCAGGAAACTGTTCATACAATCCTTTTCCTCTAACTAGCTTAGTGACCTTAAGTCAACATCAAATTCCATTACCCTTCTTATCCAACTAGCCCTCCTATCATTCATGCCTTTCTTAAGCAAAAATTCCTTTATAGTTGGATGAGCAACCAACAAGTGAATCTTGTTATTGACAACATGTGCCTAAACTTCTTAAGACTCCTGACTATTGCAAACACATGTTTCTCTACAAAGGATTATTTAACTTCATAATCATGCAGTACCTGACTGAAAAAAGCCACAGACTACTCTAGGCCTTTGCCATTTTGCTGACATAACATGGCAGAAATAGTTCCAACTTCCCCAAAAGAATACACGATAAAATATTTGCTATAATTTGGGTTAATAAGGGCCAGGGTAGTAGAAAGAGCTTCTTTGATTTTCTCAAAGCTCCTTTTACTATATTTGGTACTCCATTGGAAAGGCACATTCCTTTTCGACATTACCATGAGATGTTGCAATAAAGTTTCAATGTTAGATATGAATCTTCTTACAAAATTTATCCTTCCAAGGAAACTCTGTAACTCCTTATGAGCTAGAATGACAATTCTAGGATGGTTGAAAATCACTCCAGGTCAATAGAAATTCCATGCTTAGAAACAATATGGCCTAGAAGCTTACCTTCATGGATAGAAAATATATATTTCTTAGGATTGAGAGAGACTCCATACTCCCTACATCTCTAAAATATTTGTCTCAAATGCTCAATGTGTTCATCAACATTCTTTGAAAACACTATAATGTCATCTAAATAGACAGGCACAATTATGTTCATAAGGCCATGAAAGGCCATGTCCATTTCTCTTTGGAACGTTTCTCCCCCATTAGATAAGCCAAAAGGAATCTTCCTCTAAGCCATAGTTCCCCATTTAGTTGTAAATGTTGTCTTATATTGATCTTCTTCTTTAACCATAATCTGATTATATCTTGAATACCCATCAAGCAAAGAGAATCTATTAGAACAAGACACAACTTGCAAAATTTGTTCCATTGAGGGAAGAAGATAATGATCTTTAAGGGATGCCTTATTCAAGTCTCTAATTTCAACACAAAGTCTAATTTCCCCATTTTTCTTCCTATCTGCAACTAGGTTTGAGACCCAGGAAGTATGTTTAATGGGGAAAATTATATTACTTTCAATCAGCTTACTTAGCTCAGCTTTCATCAAATGTTATAGCTTAGGATTTAATGGTATCTACTTCTATCTTATAGGCTTTGCATTAGTCTCCAACTCTATGTTATGTTAGGCTAATTCAGTGTCAAAACCCTTTAAGTCCTTGTATTCCCAAGAAAATATATCATTAAATTCTTGACATAAAGCAACAAATGCTTGTTGTTCCTTTTCAGTGCATACCTTTCCTAACTTGATGATTTTACCTTTGAATATCTTGATCGCTTCATAATTTTCTTGTCTGATAGTCATGTCACCCTTCTCTTTCCTTTCTTGATCATCAGAGTTAAAAACCGACTCCAATGTCACTAACCCTATAATTTTGTCACCATACTATTTTTTCCATTTTTATTGGCTCTCTTCTGCAAGTTTTTCTTTAGCTATCAAGAAGTTTACAATTTGTTCATCATTTTAAAATACTTTCCAACTTAAATGATTGTCACATATTGGAGGTCTAACTACAACTTTCACATAATCCAACCTTTCTATGTTATGTACCTATTTAGGAATATCAAATTGGGCCCCTAAGGTAGCAAGCCTATCTACATGCTTATTCTAAACTCTAGGAATAGAGAGCAAGTTAAATGCAACAAAATATTCAACTAGATCCCACACCCTATACTTATATTTTTTGAGTGTATCATTTTTCATAGCATTTAAATTTCTAACCTGGTTCATAATTAATTTAGAATCGCCATGAACTTCCAAACATTTAATACCTCTTTTGTGGGCCCACTCTAGACCATGGATGAGGGCTTCATACTCTATTGTATTGTTTGTATAGTTGAATGCAAATCTAAAGGCTAAATAGCATTTATCTCCATCTAGTGAAACCAACATTTCTCCTTTGTCTACCCCTGTTTTGCACCTTGAACTGTCAAATTACAGCTCCAAAGTTGGTTCTCTTGCTGCTTGGGTTGCTTTTGGTCCTTGACTAGGTTAGGGATTGGCACATTAGGTTCATGAACTACATAGACTCCTAACTCAACCTCTTCAGTATGCCTACAAGGATCAAATTTTTGGTTTTCAACAACCCAATCATCCAAGCTTTCCTCCTCATTGGATAAATGGGGATTAGAAGCCATAGATGAACTCTCTAACTCATGAGTGATTAGTGGGTTGTTGCTTGCAGAGTTGGTGTTGTATGACTCAATATAGACTTTAGCTATTGGCTCAAACTTTACAGTCAATGGTGAATGTTTTACTTCTCTATTCTGTTGTTCACCTTTTATTTCTGAGCTATTGGTGAGAACCATTCTTCTCTTCTTTGCATTTGAAACATCTAAAGATGAAAACTTAGACAAAGCATGTTGCAACATCTCCTTTTTTCCAGGGATATGAAGTGCATCCATAATGGATAGGCTAACTATAGCTTTCTTTAAATGCTCTACTACATTGAAAGATACAGGGTTTACCTTTTGTAGACTATTACATGCAGTCATATCACTTGCTCTTTGTTGTTCTCTCTATAGAATATGCACCTTCAGGTGCATTTCTAGGACAATTTGTGATGAAATGGCCTGATTTTGGCCTCTTATAGCTTGCTACTTTAAATTTGCAACTTGTTCTACACTTACAACTTGCTAGTCAACGTACATTGATCTTATTTTTTCCCTTATGTTTGTTGTAATAGATGAAACTTACTACTTTGAGCCTTGATAATTATTAATTCCACAAAAATTAGAACTCTGCCAATTCATCAAAGTGATTTCAAAACTACTTCATTGCTCTCCATCTCCACTTGATAAGTTATCTTGGCTAGCATAACTGCTTTGTACAATAAGAGCCTAATTTTCCATTATGTTCATGCATTCAGCCTAATTGTGAGGCTAATTACAAGGGTAACACCACTCTTTTTCTTGGGCCAAGTTTTTTTGAGGTACAAGTTGTCTTGAAGCACCAAGAATATTAGGATCATAAGGTCTGAAAGGCCTAGGGTTAAGCTTCCTTTTTTATAATAATTTTGAAAAGGTCCTCTATTTTGCTAACTTGGTTGAAAATGGACTAGGTTAGGTCTTTGTTCTTGAACGACCTATTTTTTAAGGCTTACAAACTCATTTTTGAAGGTCTTTCCTAGATATTGTAGGATAATTTTAATCCCTTGACACTCCCTATTTAGCTCAGGGGTGACATTTTCCTGGTTAGCAAATTGATAACCTATTGTTGATACAATAGGTATAGAGGCTATAGGTAGCATATTTACAGGTGATTAAATATTAGGAAATATAGGCATGGGAAGTCTAGGATAAATCTTACACGCTTGAATAAGATAATTTTCAGCCCTTATGGAAATTTCATAAGCATTGGGAAATATGAAACCCCCCATTGACTGAATCATAATTGAAATCTCATGCTTCAGGGATTTTAGATAAAAAATAAAGGCATGCTCGGGTGAGGGTTTGACAATCAAGGGAATTCTATCCTAGGTTCACTAGAAATGGCAATTGAAATTTGTCAGGTGCTCATGTGGAGAAAACTTGATGGTGCTCAGCTACTCTAATAAAGAGAGGTGGTCTAACTTGTCTACAAATTTTCTGTGTAGACCATCACCAAGCTGGTCCCAAGTGGCTATTGAATTAGTTGGCAGCCCCCTAAACCATTGTAGAGATTTTTCCTTTTAATGAGGAAACCAACAATCTTAGGGCCATAGTATCCTTCATTATATTGTGCACTAAACAAAGTGTAGATACCTCTCAAATATGCTCAATTGGGGTAGTCTAATCCTCACTGGTAAAGTATGACATCCCTTTCAAAGGAGCTACTAGAATATCATTGTGTCTCACTAATAGCAATGAGTTGCCTCCATTGAATGGTGCAAAGAAAAATTTCCTTTCTATTCAAGGTTATTGTGATACTGGAGTTGTGCTCCTAATTACAAAGATTATGTGGTTGAGCTCTAAAGGAGTGGATTTAGCTCTTCTTGATGTATCCAAATTCCTCCTCAATGTTTTGGCTCTCCTTCTTCGTGGGGAGAGCTGCAAGTACTCAAATGGAATTAGGATTGATCTGGTCTAGATTCTTCTCATAAGATTTCTACACTAGATATACAATCAAACCAGAATTAGGAGTCGCTAGGTATAATTTTTAAGACCTCTATAAGCATAAAATATTACTACATATACCAGACAACAATTTACAATCTTGAAAAACTTTAAAGACTAAACTCTAGAGTCCCACTAGGTGTGCCAAAAAATTGTTGTTAATCAGGATTTCACCCTCCAGGAAAGTTGCACTTGTCTATCATGTCACAACATGGAAACACTCTCTAGTTTGTGGGTAAACCAATTGGGGAGAGTGAATCTCCAAAGTTGATTGGTTCCCTTCTAACTAATCATATAATCTAAGCACCTTTAGGGGGAAAGGGAGGAGGAAGAAACTGTAAAATAATGCCTATGTACAACTTAAGATAATTAGCTAAATGTTGAGATTCTGATGAAACTTAACTCACAACACTTCCTTCACAACAATTAACTCTCACAATTCACCACAATGCATTTAGTTCATTAGTTTTTTGCATAAATACTCTTGAAAACAAAATACAATGTGCAACCTGAACTTACTATAGACCTTAACAATAACCCACAACAACATGACAAAGAAGGATTTGAGAGTATAAATCACAACAAAATCACACTATTACTATAAGCCCATGACAAGAAAGGGAAAAGGAGAAATCCACTTCTTTCTTGTAAGTGGAGGAATAAGACATCAAAATATGATACCAAAATGAATTTACAAATCTCTCAAAGTGGCTAAGAGAGCAAGAACCTAAAAAAATTCTGAACAATGAGAAAATCAAGCTTTCTCAGATTTATAGCCAAGATGTGACCGGTAGTGCAAAAAATAGTAGAAATTAGGTTGTTGTCCCTCCAAAAGGAAACTCTTTCTACATTTTTTAGCTCCCTTAAAAATCTTGAGAAATAGCTTCCAAAGTAGCTCCAAATGGCATCAAAATTTGGAAACTTTCTATGGGTATGTCCAGGATCATGATGGGCCAAAAAGTGGCAATATGATGGGTATGTGGCTGACAAATGTTTTTTACCCAAAATTGATGAAACAAAAATGGTTTTTAAAGGTGATTCTTAGATTTCCACTGATATAAATTATCCTTTACTTTGAATCTAATAAGTAATTATTATTCATTTTCTATTCAAATTACAACTAAAGCCCTGATTGATAGGTTGATTCAAAAACATCTATAGCTTTCAAACTGTATCATATTTTTTGAATCCAAAACATGCATCACATTATATGTTTCACATACTATAGGATTAATAAAAGAAAAATTGAATTTCATGAAGTTTTGATCAAGTTAAGGTGGTCAGACATACAATTTTTTTATATTTTTAAAAAGTTGTAATAAATTCATAGTTAATTATTTACTTAAAAAAAATTATAAAACAATATGCATCACATCAGGGAATGATCCTCTACTTATATCTAAAATATTATAAAAAAATAGTATCATTTTATCATGGTTAGGGTGGTCAGACAGACACCTACTTCTTATTTTTTCCTTGAAATTTAAGTACCACTGGATTGAAATTTCAAATTTTCACCAAATAGAATTTTTTTTTTAAACAAACCTAGTATTTTAGAAACTACATTCAATTTTCTACAAATTCTATTCTTACATATTTTTGAAATAATATAGATAACTTATTCAAATTTTTATGTTAAGTTTCCTAACTCTGATTTTTCTAATTTTTTTGCCACTTAAGGTCCTTTTTTTCCATGATGATCCCACACATACCCGTATCATCCATAGGTTGATCCAAAAATGCCTCAAAATTAGGCACTAAAAACTAGAAATTGAAATTAGAAACTCTAGTTTGGCATCTCCTTTCTGAATTCGCCCAAGTCTAAACTCAAGAATAGAAAGCTTTAGTACAAACTAAAATGCATTTTTAACTACATTTTAAACAACAACTAATCAGGAAATTTATAGAAACATTGCTTAACTAGTTTTTTATAGCTTGTAGTTTCTAAATTACAAAAAATGGTAAGCCTCCCTTGTTACATCTGAATTTTCCAATTTGCCTTTGATTTTCCTCTTTTGACCTCCAACTATTTTTTTTTTTTGCATTTATTTCTTGCAAAAAGTAAAATATTACAAATGATGCTCCTTTACATAATTTTATTTTTATATAAAAAATCACAAAATTATATTTGGCTTATCATCCATTTAGGAAAAAAAAAATTGACGACCTTACATCAGTTGGTTTCCAAAGGCAATCAACACAAGAAAATCTCTAAGGCACTTAAGAAGGAAAATAGGGTTAACCCTAATGGGGCCCTATGCATGATTTGTGTTTTTATTTTCTATAAATATAAAAAGAAAAATTATAAGCCATAGGCTTACATCGGCCTAGGGAAAGGAAACACATTTGAAAAATAAAAATATGTGAGGGTATGTGTAGGATCATGATGGGCCAAAAACTAGCAATATGATGGGTATGTGTAGGGTATGTGGTTCATGTATTTTTTTAACCCAAAATTGATGAAATGAAAAGGTTTTTTTATAGAATATTCCTAGTTTTCCACCAATATAAATTATTCTTTACTTTGAATTTAATAAATAATTATTATTCATTTTCTATTTGAATTATGACTAAAGTCCTAATTGATAGGCTGATTGAAAAAGATCTATAGATTTCAAACGGTATCACATCTTTTGAATCCAAAACATGTGTCACATTCTATGTTTCACATACTATGGGATTAAAAGAATAAAAATTGAATTTCATAAAGTTTTGACCAAGCTAAGGTGGTTAGACATATGAGTTTTTATATTTTTTAAAAAGTTGTAATAAAAAATCATAATTAATTATTTACTTCGAAAAAAATTACAAAAATAGATGCATCACATCTAGACATGAGTCCTCTACTTATATCTAAAATCTTTAAAACAATTTTTATCATTTTATTGTGGTTAGGGTGGTCAAACAGACACCTACTTATTTTTTCCCTGAAATTTAAATGTTACTACATTGAAATCTCAATTTTTCACCAAATAGATATATATATTTTTTAAATAAAGCTAGTAGTTTAGAAACTGCGTTCAATTTTCTATAGATTCTATTCTTACATATTTTTGAAATAATATAGATAACTTATTCAAATTTTTATGTCATGTTGCCTAAATCAGATTTTTTTGAAGTTTTTACACTTAAGGGCCTATTTTTTCCATGATGAACCTATACATACCTGTGATAAAAATCACATGGGCCAATTGTAGGGTGAAAAACCTAATACACAAAAGGGCTCCAAAACATCACTTGCTAGTCATTTGCATTGGCCTTTGGTGTTGGAAGATACTCTACATATGTGTGACACCATGAGGAGATTTAGGGTTTGATATCTGAGCCTCTGTCAAGCCTTTTCTCTTCGATTCTTCAATGCATTTGGCCTTTTGCACTTAGTGGTAATTCATTCACTATGTTTCTTGTCCTTTCCTTGGCTTTTCAATTAGGAAAAAGTCCTTAAATTCCACAATTGTTATTGTATATTGATGCACTTTGTTCTTTTTTGTGTGTTGACTCCTTTTGTTATTCTTTTGTAACCGTCGTTGGACACATTGTTCGAGCATTTTGCAGCAAAGGTCATGGGAATATTTGTGTTTCTCTACCTTGATACAAAAGGTAAGCTTCACTATTTTTTCATTCACGAGCATTTCCCTTTTAAATAGAGCTTACCCAAGCTTTGTCTTGCAAAATATATGATTATTGTGAAGAAAATATTGGAGGCCATTGTACAGTCTGTGACCTCACTATGTGTTCTCCTTCATTTTTTTGAATGAAGACTTATGGGGCTTGGACCACAATGTACAAATGGTATTATTGTCAAATGCAAACAATTTTCAAATGAATCTTCTTTACTTTGTGGGTTTTCAGAATCCTTCATGGCCATGGGCCTGTAGCATTCATTACATTGTTTTGAAAACATTTTTATGTTATTAGGGTTTGAACCCTTGTTTTTCATTTTGATTTTGAAGTCCCTAAATGGGTATTATGGCTTCTAAAAGGAAAACCTTGGCCTCTCCTTGCCGTAGGCATGAGAACATACATTTGGGTTTTCACCATTCTTATGAACTTGAAGTGGCTCATTTCATTTCTGCATTCTTGGAAACAACATCATGAAAAAATTCAATGGGGTTTTCTCTAACCTGAGTTAGCATCATCTAATTGCATTTTTTGAAGTCATGGATTTATACTTAGGCATTCTATAGCATTAATACATGAAAAATTATTTCATTTTTATGCTCCTGTCACTATTGTAGCTTCATTAAGAATATGTAGATTTACTTCTCATTCATTCAATGATCATTATTTTATTTTTATTTCTTTAGCATGCATTGCATAATAGAAGTTCCATTCACTTGTCACCTTGGAATAACTTATCAAGAAAACTTCATGCACCTTTGATTACACTTCTTGGATACGACTGTTATGTTGTTTGCATTCACTTGATTGCATTCATCAAATGCACTTGCAAATTTCAGAATGTATTTCAGCTTCATGTTTTAAAATGAGACATCTTTTGTCTTTCATCACCTTAGAGAATTGAAAATATTGAAATAATACACATTTCCTTTGCAAACTCTCTTTTTAATGATGTTGTTTTGGATTGCAATTTGACATTCAGGAAACACTCTTTGTACCATATTTGATTTACTTAAATGATTATTTTCAGTGTTTCATTTGTAACCATTTGTCACGACTTCAATGCATTTCATGCTTCAAAACATGCACATTTCGCTTCTTTTTTATAGTCTTATTCTTCAATTTGTGTTTCATATAAACATTGAATCATGCAATTAGACTTTCTTCTCATAATGATGACACCAAAATACTAAAATAGGCTCAAAACTTGCAAAGTACCTTCATAAGACATATTGTATTTGTTCCCCAACACTTGATACCTTGCATTTAATTCCCCATGCTATTTTATATTCATTCTATGCCTTCAATAGATTACTTGTAGAAACTTGTCACTTTGTCACTGATGGAGCCAACTTCACTTTTGTACTTTTCATGCATTTTTATCTTTTGAACAACAACATGATGATGTGAAGTTATCATTGAATATAATATTTTGAAATAGAAGAACTTTATTATGATGTTCTAGAGCTTCTCCTTTTGCTTTAGCTATAATTGATGATTTTCAAACAAGGAATTATGTATGCTTGTTCACTATCATATTATGAGATCATGCACTTGAGTAGTTGATCACTCATGATTTTCAATTCATTTTACTTTGAGAGTTGATTGTATTGAATGGTCAACTATTTGAGTCATTTTGGAACTTTATGATGCACTAATTTGATTGATGATCTAGGATGATCCAAAAGAACCTAAAATTTTCACAGTCTCAAAATCTCTTATAACTAGCATCATTATGTAGAGCCCACTGACAAAAAATCGACGCAACTTGAATAGGCTCAAAAGGAGTTCGTATGAAAAATTTGTGAGTAGTCAAAGATCAAGTCAATCAACAAATTAGAGGGCTCAAAAAAAGGGAAAAAATTTCAAGTCGTCAAAGGTGATGAAATGGGGTGTCATCACAAAGAGCTCACTAAGAGATTTTTGACGCAACTTGTGTTGTCAAAAATGGAGTACATTTGCACAAGATACAAGTGGTCAAACTTGGAAACATACAATGACTAATCAATGCCTCATCATCAGTCCAGTTAGCACAATGACCAATCAGTCCTTGACACTCGACATCATCTCACCTCTCCACATGGAAGACCATTATTGGAAAAAGGTGGCATAAATATGGATTAAACCATATTGTTAAAAAAAACACGTATGGTTTAAAAGTTAAAAGAAGAAAGGAGGATTTGGTGGGATTTTATCCCTTAAAATCCTTTTGCCTTCACCATAAAACATGGAGAAAAATAAAACCCATAAAATTATATTTCAACAAATTAACCCCTTTAACCACCCTTCTCATATTTCAACCAATCATGATATTTTAAGGAGCTTAAAATAATTGGTTACATATTTTTATGGTTTAAAAGGGAGGTTTAGAATATTTCAAGGATTATCTCATAAGGCTCAAATTATAAGAGCCGCTATTTTTTTAAAGGGATTTTAAAAGGGCCTTTTAATATTATTTTGTAAGCCTGAAATTATAAGGGCCATTTATTTAAACAGGTGTATTATGTTTAGGGGATTTATTGTTGTAATTGGAGATTTTGAAAGATTTACATATGTAAATGGGAGATTTGCAATATTTACAAAATAATATGGTTAAAGCCATATTAGCAAATAAATTTTTATAAAAAGGGGTCTAATTTCCTTGTAAGGGGGAGAACTCTCTTGGAGAGAAAAATAGAGATTAGAAATTATTGGAAAAGGTGGAGAGTTAGAGTTTTTTTTGAGAGAAAATTACAAGGTGTTTGCATACACCAAAAATTATAAAAGAGTGAGAGATTTTTGAGAGATTATTGCAGGTTCTTGGAGCTTGGGTATTGTAACAAAGCATAATTTTGATTAGCGAAAACAATAAAGTGGTCCTAGCATTGAGAAGCAGACTTGAAGATGTAGTCCACATTGGATGAACTCTATTATCAATCAATGCATTATGATCCTTCTATTTCTTTGTCTCATTCTTCTCTCTTCCATCTCAATTTATCTCTAGTTCAATTTAGTTTATTTTTCAATAATTGATGGGTATGTGCAGGATCATCATGGAAAAAACAGGCCCTTAAGTAGCAAAAAATTCAAAAAAATCAGAGTTACAAAACTTGACATAAAAATTTGAATAAGTTATCTATATTATTTCAAAAATATGCAAGAATAGAATCTATAGAAAATTGAATTTAGTTTCTAAACTATTAGGCTTATTTAAAAAGAAGAAAAATCTATTTGGTGAAATTTGAAATTTCAATGTAGTAATACTTAAATTTTAGGGAAAAAAAAGAAGTAGGTGTCTATCTAACCACACTAACCACAATAAAATTATAATATTTTTTTATAAAATTTTAGATATAAGTAGAAGACTCATGTCCCGATGTGATGCATTTTTTGTAATTTTTTTCTAAGTAAATAATTAATTATGAATTTTTTATTACAAATTTGAAAAAATATAGAAACTTGTATGTCTGACCACCTTAACTTGGTCAAAACTTCATGAAATTTATTTTTTCTTTTTTTAATACTATAATATACAAAGCATAGAATGTGATGCATATTTTAGATTCAAAAAATGTGATACCGTTTGAAAACTATAGATGTTTTTCAATCAGCCTATCGATCAAGACTTTAGTCATAATTTAAATAGAAAATTAATAATAATTATTTATTAAATTCAAAGTAAAGAATAATTTATATTGGTGGAAAGATAATAATCTTCTTTAAAAACCCATTTCATTTCATCAATTTTAGGTAATAAAAGGTCATCAGCCACATACCCATCATATTGCCACTTTTGGCCCATCATGATCCTGCATATACCTTGATTTTAAAGTGTACCTTATTGTAGTTTCAACGGTTAAAAAGAATAATCACACACTTTTTCATTAGATTAGGAAATTACTATAATTAGATTTAATTTACAAGTTAATTTGTAAACCTCTAATTAGAAATCAAGTGGTATCAGAGTAGTTTAACAGGAAATTTGCAAGTGGTGAATATTAACCAGGTTGAAATTGAAGCAAGGAGAAGATGCACTTGAAGAACTTAATCCTGAGATTAGAAGATGGACCTTTTCACAAGCAGAGATGGAAGTGGAAAAAATTCCTATAGAGCTTGATGAGAAAGCTTTCGAGAAAGCATTTCTTGAAATGAAGGCTATGGTGGAAGTTCTTTTCCAAGAGAGGTGAGAATGAAAGAAGAGAAAGGAAGACAATGATAGAAAGAAGAAGGAAGTTGAATCCCTATTGAAAGATGAAAAAGGTAAAGGAGTAGGAGGTGGTGGTGACCCTCCTAAACCTCCATCCCTGTCCTCTTCATCCTCATCATCCTCTTCTTATTCTTTGTCTAACTCTTTTGAAAAGAAACAACTTGTGCAAACACCTTTGTTAAAACTAGATGTTAAATTTGAGTTGACTATATATAATGGTGAATTGGATGAAATTTTTTTGGATAAATGGCTTAAGAAGATCAAAGTGTATTGTAGGGTTCAAAAAATCTTGGATGATTCTTCCAAAATCTAGCTAGATACCCTCAGAATGGGAGGCACTACATTGGTTTGGTGGGAGAGTAAGATTCAAGATGATCTTGCTACACATGGTAAAATTATTTCATCTTGGTATGAATTTACTTATGCTTTAAATAAATAGTTTTATCCTTTTTATTATATGCAACAAGATGTTATGGATTGGAAAAATGTAAGACAGGGTAAAGGACAAACAGTGCAAGACTATACACAGGTGTTTAGGAAGAATTCACTTACGCTTGGAATTCCTCCTTATACAAAAGAAAATTTATTAAAGTATATAGGTAGTTTCCATTCACATTTGAAACATACAATCCTAATGTTAGATCCATAGAATTTTGATGAAGTGTGTGTAAAGAAACCCATATTGAAGCAAGTGAAAGGATCATAAGTTTCAATTCAAAGAAGGAATTTGTTCCTCCAACTCAAGGAAATAATAATAGTAAGGAGAGGAAAGTAGCTACTATGAAGAAAGAGGAAGGTGAAAAACCTACTTGTTCACATTGTCAAATGAAAGGGCATGAAGATGCAAAGTGTTGGAAATTGCATCCAAAATTGAAACCACAGTGGTTTAAGGATCATAAAGGAAAGAAAAAGGCCGCAACTGTCATTCAGGATCTTGGATCATATTCTGATGATGAAACAAAGATAACAGCTATGGGTTTGAAAGGTAAAGCTTTTGTTGGTAATGATTTTGTCACTAATATTTCGTGTGCTTCTACTTCTAAAAATTGTGTTGTTCCTAAAGATAGCAAAAGATGTGAATTGTTTCATATAAAGGTCATTTCTAAGAAAACTAAGATTAATACACTGATAGATAGTGGGTGCCAACTTAATCTAATTTAAGAAGAAGTTGTTGAATAGTTGGTATTGAAAAAAAATCCACATAAGAAACCTTATCCACTAGGTTGGGTGTGCAATGGTAACAAATTACATGGGTAACTAAGCAATGCAATTTAAGATTTCCAATAATATCTAAGTTTATAGATGAGGTTGAATTTGATGTGGTTCCACTTGATATATGTGGGATTGTGTTGGGTAGCCCATACTTATATGATAGGAAAGAAATCTTCTACATGGAACATAATCAGTAGCATTTGTGTAAGGAATTGAATACATTGTGCATTCTCATCCAAATAATACTAATAAATCTTTTGTGACAGCGAGACAATTGAAAAGGGTAGTTAATGCAAGCAATAATTTGGCACTTATGTTTGTACCACAATAAGTGTCATTGCATAGAAATATATTTGATTCTAAGGTTGTTCTAGTTATGAAAGAAAAGTAAGATGTTGGTACATTTTTTTTCTCATCCACAAATTTAGTTTTGTTATTCAGCCTTCTACTTTTCAGCAGTGTACGGTTGGTAGCAACAACATTGAATGTGGATGTGTATATGGCTAATATACTTAACAATATCAATGTAGTTTTGATTGTTGTTATAATGAGTCAGATGTATAGGTTAAAAAAAGGAAGGACAGATGATACTGGGAAAGTGAGGCAAGATTTCCCTAGCTCAATTTGTACATAAATAAACCTTTTGGAGGTCAAAAATCTTCTCAATGGTGAAGAATGATCGAGGAGGATCTAGAAGAATCTAAAATTTTCATAGTCTCAAAATCTCTCAGAACTAGTGTCATTATTTAGAGCCCATCGACACAAACCCGATGTAGCTAGAATGGGCTCAAAAGGACTTTGTATGCAAAATTTGTGAGCAATCAAAGTTCTGGTCAACCAAGAAATCAGAGGGCTTAGAAAAAGGGAAAAAAATTGAAGTCATTAAAGGTGGTCAAATGGGGTTTCACCATGAAGAGCTCACCGGGATCTTTCTAATGCAACTCGTTTTGTCGAAAATGGAGTCCATTTGCACAAGATACAAGCAGTCAAAGTTCACAACATATGTTGAACAGTCAACACCTCATCATTAGTCCAGTCAACACAACAACCAATCATCCCTTGAAACTCAATGTCGTCTCACCTCTCCACGTGGCAGGTCATTATTGGAAAAAGGTGGGATAAATATGGATTAAACCATATTGTTAAAAAAAAACATGTATGGTTTAAAAATTAAAAGAAGAAAGGAGGATTTGGTGGGATTTTATCCCTTAAAATCCTCTTTCCTTCACCATAAAACAAGGAGAAAAATAAAACACATAAACTTATATTTCAACAAATTAACCCCTTTAACCACCTTTCTCATATTTCAACCAATTATGATATTTTAAGGAGCTTAAAATAATTGGTTACATATTTTTATGATTTAAAAGGGAGGTTTAGAATATTTTAGGATTATCTTGTAAGGCTCAAATTACAAGAGCCATTATTTTTTTAAAGGGATTTTAAAAGGGCCTTTTAATATTATTTTGTAAGCCCGAAATTATAAGGGCCATTTATTTAAATGGGTGTATTATTTTTAGGGGATTTATTGTTGTAATTGGGGATTTTGAAAGATTTACATATGTAAATGGGAGATATGCAATATTTACAAAATAATATGGTTAAAGTCATATTATCAAATAAATTTGTATAAAAAGGAGTGTTATTTCCTTGTAAGGGGGAGAATTCTCTTGAAGAGAAAAATAAAGATTAGAAGTTATTGGAAAAGGTGGAGAGTTAGAGTTTTTTTTGAGAGAAAATTACAAGGTGTTTGCATACACCAAAAATTGTAAAAGAGTGAGAGATTATTGTAGGTTCTTAGAGCTTGGGTATTGTAAAAAGCATAATTTTACTTGGAGATATCAATAAAGTGATTCTAACTTTGAGAAGCGGACCCAAAGACGTAGTCCACATTGGACGAACTCCGTTATCAATTAGTGCATTGTGATCCTTCTATTTCTCTGTCTCATTCTTCTCTCTTCCATCTCAATTTCTCTGTAGTTCAATTTAGTTCATTTTTCAATAATTTATTTTAAAGTGTACTTTATTGTAAATTCAACAGTTGAAAAGCATAATTACACAATTCTACATTAGATCGATAAATTACTATAATTAGATTTAATTTACAAGCTAATTTGTAAACCTCTAATTATGGATCAATTGATGTCTTTCCTTGAGAATTTTGGATCTGTTTCTTTCTCAATCCCTCCTTAGATGCTTGAGGGATACCATGCTAGGTCTCAACCCTTATGGGAGCCTGTTTTACAACACATGCTTTATGATATTCCAACTAGATTAGAAGCATGACTTGTCCTATACCTACACATGGAAATAAATAATGTTATATTAAAAGAATATATTATTATGGTGTTTCTTCATTGGCTTTTGTCACACTTCTTGCTCTTGAAAACTTTAGTTGTTTCAATGGATCACTAGGAACATTCTACCTTATTGTTGATGATTCATATAGGAATATTAATAATCATAGCTCTAACGGCTTTTAACATCTCTTGCAGGTCTATTAGGATCTTGGGAACAAAGGATGGTGTACCATTCTAGAATGAACTAAAGACAACATGAAATGATGATTATGTTCCTTCTCATGTGTCTTTCTTTTCGTTAATCTTTAGTAGTGTAGAATGTTCCTTTTCATACACTATCTCAACTACTCCCATAACTTGTGTGGGATACTTGGTTCCTATTATCCAATGAATACAATTATAGCATTTGTGAAATACTTGTTCAATTCTATACCTTTTTCCCTTTGTAAAAAAATGTTTGGAACATTGTAAATGAATATTAGAATGAAATCATTTCTTTCTACATTCCATGCAATACTTAATGCTACAATTGATAATAAACAACTAAACAAGTTGCATCTTAAAATTCCACCAATAAACTCAAACATTGGCAATGGTCAAACATCCACAGAGGTAAATTAAAATTCTTCACTTTAAAATGAATCTTGAATGAGCCAACTCTGTCAAATTGAGTTGCAGTGAAAATTTGATAATAGTTACTAAAGGTCGTAAAACAATGTTCATGATTGCCATAGATGAAATTTTAAATACTTTAAGATTGAAAACCCATATTCAAAGTTGAGCTTCTAAGTTATCAACTTGCTTGCATCAAGAGTTCTTGAATCATTTATTTTTGCATGCTCCAAATTTTCTATTTAATGTAGATTGCTCACTAGTCAATTTCACCATCTTTCCAGTTTATAGTGAATGTGAGGTGTGGGTTAGTGAAGAATTTTTTCAATTGTGCTCTCTATTGTTCATGCTCTAGTCTATTTAGGAACTCCTTTTCTAGAACTCATTGCATTTTTCTAGGTTTGTAGGTGTTTTTATCTGTAGCTTTGATTCCAAGTCTTTTAGATTGTCAATTTCTAGTTCTGTGAGATGGGAATTACCAGTGTGCCAATTCAGCTAGTTAGGAGGTTTAGCCAACTTAATGTGTTTGAGTATTTTGAGGATATATCTATATCTGAGAAAGAAAACCAATCATCCCCTAAGGTTTCAAAGGGTAAGAGGAGGGATCGAGGTCACAAGAAGAAAGAAATTGTTCAGAGTACATACAACTTGAGAAACAAGACCATTCTAGAAGAAATTATCAAGTTTAAGGGCAAGGAGCTGGCTCAACTAGCGAAGAAAGACAAGAGAAAAGAAAAGAGTAATAGGGCCTACTTGGCAAAAAATTATTATCACATTACACTCTTTGATAGTCCTTCAGATGCTGAAGGTGACACTAACTCAGGATATGGTCAGTATCTTCTCTCTCTGGTGCCATATGGAAGCTCTAATGATGATGTAATACCCCCATGTTACTAATACTTATTAATATTATTTGTTACTCTTATGTGTGAGCTTTATTCTAGTTTCTAATGGTGATTAATTCACCGTCCTGGTGTGTGAGGATGCCTCCTGTATTGGGGAACCTTATTTCCTCTTGTTTACCGGCTTCCAGGAGTAAGCCAATTTTATGAGGGGGAGGATGTAATACCCCTCCTCTTAGTGTTTGGATTTATTATTTTTCTATGCGTTCGTTTGCTACTTGTGACTATGATGGTACTATTATTGTTTGATTTGGCTTGCTAGACGTTAGATGATGATGCTATTTCATTATGGACATGATTATTTCTTATGACACTATGGTTGGTTATATTAGTTGATTTTTCAGAATTATGATATGATACAGTGATTTAATTTAATATGTTATGAGATGATTGTTAGTTAGAAATTTTAATGTATTGGTTATATTATAATTGTTAGAATAGGTGTGATGAAGGACAATATAGCATCACTCGTTTGTGAGTGCCCTGTTATGTTGCGATTCCTTCTCACAATGTAGTATTTTGATTTAATGCTTTGATGTTATATATATATGCACATGTACACAACTTCGTTTGTATGCAGGATTTGCAGGTACAAGTCTCGATTCCACATGCTTCGGCAGGACAGGGCAAGCACCTATAGCCCAACGGTTAAATGTTGAAACAGAGGTGACGAGGAAGTGAACCCGACCATGAATGTCAAACCAACTCAATAACGACATGATACAAAACAAGTACAACTCAAGCATGCAATGAACCACCATTAATGTTCACAATCACATAACAAGTTAAACTGAGAACTCATCACAATAACATGAAGTACCATCAATTAACCGTTGGGCTATAGGTGCTCGCCCTGTCCTGCTGAAGCAGGTGGAATCGAGACTTGTACCTGCAAATCCTACATACAAATGAAGTTGTGTACATGTGCATATATATATAACATCAAAGCATTAAATCAAAATACTACATTGTGAGAAGGAATCACAACATAACAGGGCACTCGCGAACGAGTGATGCTATATTGTCCTTCATCACACCTATTCTAACAATTATAATATAACCAATACATTAACATTTCTAACTAACAATCATCTCATAACATATTAAATTAAATCATTAAATCATATCATAATTCTGAAAATCAACTAATATAACCAACCACAGTGTCATAAGAAATAATCATGTCCATAATGAAATAACATCATCATCTAATGTCTAGCAAGCCAAATCAAATAATAATAGTACCATCATAGTCACAAGTAGCAAACGAACGCATAGAAAAATAATAAATCCAAACACTAAGAGGAGGGGTATTACATCCTCCCCCTCATAAAATCGGCTTACTCCTAGAAGCCGGTAAACAAGAGGAAATAAGGTTCCCCAATATAGGAGGCATCCTCACACACCAGGACAGTGAATTAATCACCATTAGAAACTAGAATCAAGCTCACACATAAGAGTAACAAATAATATTAATAACTATTAGTAACATGGGGGTATTACATCCTCCCCCCCAAGGATATGGCTTACTCCAGGAAGCCATTAAATAGATAAGAGTAAGAATACAACAACCACACAGAGAACACGCCAAAAACCATACACATGAAAACACATGCTCCTACAAGAATGAGCAGACAAGTCAAACCAATGGCACAAGGGTTCATAGTGCATCCTTGATAGGAAGGATATCGGTGCATTGTGCACTACACTGAGGGTCCTATCCTTTCCCATCAGTTTCCTGCACCATTTCCCTAAGACCGACTAATGGAAGAAACTTAGGTTCACAACAAACACAACAAAAAAATGAAACTCCAGACTCTAGGGACAAAACGCAAGGTTACATAGTGAGCACACATAGTGCCCAGTGTATGAACCTATGCTCTGATACCAAGTTGTAACGCCCGCCGTGCAAACCCCAGAGAACACACACAATGCAAATAATTTTTTTTAAATAATTAAATTAAACATGCAATAACATTAAACCATAACCACATAACATATTACATAGCATTAACACACTTGGTTCTCTGGGGCACGCGAGGTTACTTCACAACACTAAACATAAATAAAGATAAAGAATATAACATAAACATTTATTTTATGATAACCATAAACAATGATACATCCAATAACCATGATGCGAGTATGATAAACATCACATAATTACATCCATGATAATTCTCTTAACAAGATACAATGATCCTAACTATTACATCATTGTTTTAATGTTACATCACAATCTCTGATAATTGAATTACATTGAATTTCCCAACATGGGGATTGATACAAGAATAATGAAATATGAAATACAAGTGTATACTGGTACAACTCCAATGCAAAAATGCTGAGAAGACAAGAAGCTGACGGGGAACCCAATGAGTGCGGAGCACGTTCCACCCAACCATGTGAATTACAAGTAACTCACCCCCTGTGCTCAGAGGTGACGAGGAAGTGAACCCGACCATGAATGTCAAACCGACTCAATAATGACATGATACAAAACAAGTACAACTCAAGCATGCAATGAACCACCATTAACGTTCACAATCACATAACAAGTTAAACTGAGAACTCATCACAATAACATGAAGTGCCATCAATTAACAATCATGAACCAAAATCACAAGAACTCAAAAAGCATCGTAAAGAGATAACATCCAGAGAAACCGAACCAACACCCAAAATACATTTCCAAATAAATCAGAACCAATGAAAGGAACATGATTCCATAATAACACTAAATCAACCATTCAACACACCATTCCATAAGCAACAAGAAACAAGTCAGACGGGTGTCAAGTGGGGAGGGTCATTGCATAGCTCTCATGGGATCCCCTGGCTCTTCCTCCAATTGAGGCGTCGGCTCCCATCTATGGATCCCCTAGCCCTAAAATCAGAAACAACACAAATATAACAATATCCAGAGGCGACAAGAAACAAGAACAAGGATGTCTAGTGGAAAGTGTCATCGCATAGCTCTCATGGGGTCCCCTGGCACTTCCTCCAACTAAGGCGCCGACACCCATCTATGGATCCCCTTGCCCTTCCTCCTAACTGAGGCGCCAACACCATAGGGTAGCTAATGCAGAGCCGATAATCTCTCATGAAGATGAGACTACGACTTTGCCGACCAAGGCCTACTCAGTCTATCACTAGTCTACGGAAGCCCTAATGCATAGATGAGGAATCCGGTCTTAATTATCTTGTGTGTTTTACTACCCATCCCCCTAAATTCTATTTTTAGGTTATCACTTGTTTAACTACTCTTACGTGGGTTCCCCTAAGCACTTCCTCTTACCTGAGGCGTCGACGCCCACAAAGAGCCACTCTCCCTATGACCCCTAACATATCTCAAAACAGGCAAGGGTTGAACTAAAACATATAAAACATAATACTCGACTCCACACCCGCGAGGTAATATTCCTCTCGCGACAATCCCATAACCAACTATCATAAGAAAACGTTCAACCTTTCCAAGCATAAATCATTAAGCTTCGCAACCAAAGGTATCACTAAGACAAAGACAACTTCAAAACTAAACATGCCTCTGGACTAGGGTTACCAGACAACAGGGTTCTCACATAGACAACACAAGGCGTTAAAGAAAAATATTACATAACAGGAAAACTCACATCACATTTTACGAAGTTGCACCAGTACATTTATTTCCATTCCCAATTAAATAACTCAATACGGTTGTCTCAATAAGGCCCACAATCACAACTACAGGCTAAACCTTAACTAACATGTTTGTTTGATCAAAACAATAATTAAACAGTACTTATTTTACAATATATAAAAAATATTTATTTAATAACAAAATCGATCATTTAAATCAAATATAAAATTACATTATTAAAATATAATTAATTAACATTAAAATTACATAATTCTAATTCCACTTTAAAATAAATAATATTAAATAAAAAGGATTATAATTTTACTTTTAATAAAATACATAACCATTATTTATATTTTTAAATCTATATATATATATATATATATATATATATAATTATATATATATATACATATATTAATATATATATATATATATAATTATATATATTATATATATATATAATAAAATAAAAATAAAAATAAATTAATAAAAAAATAAAACTTAAAAGAAAGACTCAATTATAGATTTGATGAGGCTCCAAGTAACTCCAACTCCCCAAACATATAAAAAAAAAAAATTTAAAGGAAATTTTTAATATTAAAATTCCATGCATGCATTTTTTAAAAGAAACTTCGATGAAATAAACACAGACAATGCCTTTATACATAATCCAAAAATTATAAAATTTATTTGATGTCAGGCGTACGGCCAACGCACAATTTAATATATATATAAAACAATATAAATCAATATATATATATATATATATATATATATATATATATATATATATATATTTAAATATACTGAATAAAGTACAGAGGGTAAATAACAGAATAAAGGGAAAATACAGAGAAATAAATAGATTCAACAATACTTAAATAAATACATATCTAAAACCCCAAGATTTATTATTTTCAACAAAGATATCATTTTCCTAAAATCCTATTTTTGTTGAGTTGGAAATTTCAGATGATCAAGGTTTCTTTTGTTTTTTGACAAATTTGAGAAACAGTACAATAACTATATTTTTCTTGATTTCTAGTCTAAGATCTTTCACTAATTTTCAATTCAAATAACAGTTTATTTTCCTTTCTTCACATAAACCATATTTACTAAATTTTGTTTTGTTTTCTCTGAAGCACAAAGATGAAAGAAAGAAAGTATAAGAAGAACCTGATGTCCAACGCTTATTTGAAAGTCTGAAGATGCCTGCTTGATTCTGATGTCCTCGTAGAGCTTCCTGTTCGTGCTTCCAAATCTCCTCTGCAAACTTTTTCCCTCGAACTCGATTCCAATTCTTAATCTAGAAAGAACTCCCCAAGACAACACCAGTAACAGATTGAAGACAAATCTCCTTCCTAGAACTCTCCTCAAATAATAGCAAAAGATTCAAAACTAATCTCTTCAGATTCAAAGTACCTAAACAATGACTTGAGCAACTTCAATCTCCCCGATCTTTTGTGTGTGAAAGAACTCCCAAAAATTCCTAATTAAATAATAATATATTGTCCATCTCTTCAAAAACTCTAAAAAAAATCCAAATTAAAAGAAAATCATTCTTTAAAAGCTAGCTTTTAAATTAGATTTGCATTTCTATTTGTTTGCACAACTTTTCCTTCTTTTATTTGTTTTTATTGTTTTAATTTCTGCTTTTGCAACTTTCTTGCACAACACATTACTTATTTAATTTAAATAAATTATTCTAATAATTATCCACCACCAGATAAATAATTAAAATAGTTAAAACACATTTAATATTTAATTCTCATTTAATTGAAATATATGACTTTCAAAATAATTAAAATCATCTAAATATTTAAAAAGAATTTAAATCTAACATTAAAACCACAATTACTTCCATCATTAAAATTGAATACACCACAACATATAAAGTACCAACATTAATCAAAAGAAGACAAAATACAAAACACAACCACAAATGGCGATAGTTACAAACATGAACAATACCAATCAAACCAGATGATCTGACATCATGGGACAGGAGGACTTCATCGTCACCTCTGTTTCAACATTTAACCGTTGGGCTATAGGTGCTCGCCCTGTCCTGCCGAAGCAGGTGGAATCGAGACTTGTACCTGCAAATCCTGCATACAAACGAAGTTGTGTACATGTGCATATATATATAACATCAAAGCATTAAATCAAAATACTACATTGTGAGAAGGAATCGCAACATAACAGGGCACTTGTGAATGAGTGATGCTATATTGTCCTTCATCACACCTATTCTAACAATTATAATATAACCAATACATTAACATTTCTAACTAATAATCATCTCATAACATATTAAATTAAATCACTGCATCATATCATAATTCTGAAAATCAACTAATATAACCAACCATAGTGTCATAAGAAATAATCATGTCCATAATGAAATAACATCATCATCTAACGTCTAGCAAGCCAAATCAAACAATAATAGTACCATCATAGTCACAAGTAGCAAACAAATGCATAGAAAAATAATAAATCCAAACACTAAGAGGAGGGGTATTACAGATGATGTGGTAATGGTTCCTCCAATTTCATTGCAAACAAGGAGTGGTCAAGCATTCTCTGATGTTGACGACTCTAAATAGAGTCTTCTCCTTTCTTTATTTTTTATGAAACCATAGTCGTTGCATAGGAGGTATTTTTTTCAATACAACTGTGGTTTTGTCTTTTACTCTTCCATGTTGATGTGGAGGTCCTCAATCTAATATGATACATAATATTTTTGTTCAACGTGGACATGGCAACCATGACTAATGGTATCCTGTGCATGCGTTTTATCTTTTGTCCTCCCCTATTCTCAAATGATTGCATAAAACTTCCTAGGGAAGTTTTCAACAAATTGGTTGAAATTACGTAGTTAAATGAGATGAAATGAAATTTTAACTTAGTGGATGCTTTTTGCTCCCCTATTTATAAAGTGGATTTCATGGCTAAAGTGAGAGAGTATAGAAAATTTTGAGCCCAAGAAAGGTCTAGGTGAAATCTATGCCCAGAGAGAAAATATAATGTAAATAGATAAGTTAGTGAATATATTAGAAGTCATTCTAGGGCATAAGTCATACTTTATGATGATCTTAAAATAGTCTTACAAAGCAATATTAGTAATGAAAGAAAATATTAGTTCTATATTATTGCTCTCTTGTGTATTTTCTTACAAATTATGAATGGAATTGTTAATTATAATTTCATTTTTCTTCTATCATTTGTATTGAATGAATGGGTTTGTTTGTGCTTCAATTCAATGAGTTGATTTAATATTGAAATGAGGCCATTGGTTTGTAGGAAACAAATATAGGATTGGGTAAGGAAGCAATGTTTTAAAACACAGAGAGTTGGATTCCACAAAGTAGCATGCTAATAGTCCCTTGATTATTGACATTCAAATATAGTTGTATTACTGATTGATTACAAAATATGATTCCATTATTCCCTCAAATTAGGCACTAGTTTTTTTGTTAGTTTATCTTATGCTTGACTGAGCTAGTAATGAATCTAGTTGGAGTTTTAGAATGGGAATAAATTCATAACATACTTTAAATTATACCATACCAAGCTTCAGTATCAGCATATTCCCTGAAACAAATAGAAATTTCATAAGAGGTCTACCAAGCCTTATATGATGTTGGTTTCTTGAGGAATACATCTATGTATGGAAATGCTCTTGATCAAGAAGAGATATTATGCACATGATTAGGATTAACCTATTGGTCTCACAGAGCCTAAAGAGAAGAAGTGAGATTCTAAATGCTTCACTTAAGTTTTAGTCAATCCTCAACCTTGCTGATAATTGAGTTCTAGAAGATTCATAGGTAAGAATTGAGATTAATTTTAGTTCTTAAAAAAATAACCAACATATAGTACTGTCTAAATGGTCTAGTTCATGATTATCAAGTGAGAGGGAAAATTGATCTGATGATGCTATTATACTCATGATTTCTAGTGGTTAGATGAATCATGATGTATACTGTAGTACTAGTTCTTGTCCCTGATGGGAGGGTAGCACACCATAAGGGAGGACTAGACCATATGATTTGAGGGATGGTAGAGCATCGATAGTGTGCATTTGGGCTCAATGTATCTTAGCACATTTGTATTATGATCCTGGGCAACTTGTATTCTGAGATGTCGACAATATGGTGCACTACACACTTCTCTAGGTGTGGTGCCTCAAGCATATTACTATAGGATGTTGCTAACATGTGGTTTTCATTGATGTCAACACTATTTCCATCAATGTCTTCAAGGTTGTATATGTTTAGGATATGGAGAAAATTGTAATAAAATAAGTTGCAGGTTGTCAATGGTGAAGTGAAGTTAAGTCTATTGGTTAGCACAGTACGTTGATGATTAGAGGTTGTGGATTAAACATTTTTTTTTTAAGTATATCTAGTTTATCCACATTAAGTTTCAAATATCTACATCAAGATTTGATCGAGTTATGAGCAGTTTTGTTCTGACAATCATTTTGTTGCTTCAGTTGGTGTTCCTGAATGAAGATGATGTGATTCTAGTAACTTTAGTTGTTGTATATGCTTATGTGGTGATTCATGATGTTTTTGGATGTTTCTAAATTGTGCTCTATCTATGTTGCACATCCTCATTGATCATTGTGCTTGAGATTAGAGATTTTCTCTTGCGTGTTCATGTTCTTGGCCAACAGGGTGTTGTAGTGTGTTGTGGATCTTCAAGGAAATTTTTTTCAAGGTGTTTTGTGTTTGGGGATTTTGTTTTTGGTTTGACTGATGTTGTGCCCGACATTGGTCGATTCCCATTGAAAATTATTTATTGTTTTGGGCTGATAGTTTGCATATGTCTTATTATTTTGTTGAGGCTAACATGTAGTAATGTAATCTCATGTTTGGGATACATATAAGTGATTTTTTATTCCATTTGAATGAACACACATATGAGATGTGGGAATAATGTCCTTATCATTAAAAGGTAGAAGCAGAGTTTGAAGAAGAGTGAACAGAGTGTGAACAAGTGTTCATGTGCTTAACTGAAACTATAATCAAGCATTAGCAAATGCTATTTTCTTAGTTCAAAATCATGTGGATGTCATCTGAATGTTTCTATAAGATAGTGTGTCTTCTTTTTGGGTAGTAATCCTTTCTGTATTTGGGCAATGAGCTCTAGGTAGTGTGCATAAATGAAAGTGCATTCCCCATTTATTTTTCTTTATAATTTTAATAGGGTATAATCTTGTGAACTAACCTCCAATGTGGTTTTTCCCCTAATAGGGTTTCCACATAAAAAAATCTTGGTGTTATGTGTATTTTTGATGTGTTGATGGTTTATGCTATCATGGTCATTTATTAGCTCTTAGAATAAGGCTAATAAGTTTGATAAGTTTAAATTTATATGAAAACATACTTGCCCCCTCTTCGTTGTCTACCCTTGTGTTTCCAACAATTTATATTAGAGTAGGTTCCTCATAAGAATTTTTATAGCTTGAGGTAATTCAAGATGACAACATACAAGAAGGATATTCCAAGATTTGATGGAACAAATTATTCTTTGTAGAAGGCCCGAATGGAGTGTCATCTAAGATGCATTATTGAACTCTTCTAGAATATTACTTGGCATAGGTATGTTATCCCATACAATGGCCCTTCTACTACTACTAAGATTAAGGATTCCAAGTACAATATCAACGCTAACGAAGCATTGTTAAGTGCTCTGACTAATTCATAGATGACAAATGTTATGGATCTAAAGACTGCTTATGAGATCTGGGAAAAATTGTAAACTTTGTATGAAGGTGATGCAAATGTGAAGGTTGCTAAGCTACAAATCCTAAAATGGAAATATGAAATATTGAGAATGGGTGATAATGAGAACATTACTTATTTCATGCAAAGAGTGAATGAACTTGTATGTAGTATCAGATGTGTTGGTGGAATATTGGATGAATAAAAAGTTATTACCAAAGTGGTTAGATCCTTTCCTGTTGCATACAAAGCAAAAGCTACAGCTATTAAGGAGATCCAGACTGTGACAAATGTAACTAGAGACATGTTTATTGGTAAGCTTACAAATTTTGAGTTAAGTGAGTTTGGTGATGCTCTTCCTAAAATAGAATCTACATTCAAATCTACTACCTCTGGAAATGATAAGCAAAGATATGATCTAGGAGAAAGTTCTTCTAGAAATATATTCAAGTATGAGGAGGAAATGAGAGAGATTGAGGAAGAGGAGAGAAAATTAGATGAGCTTGAAGCACTTATTGTCAAAAGGGGAGCCAAAGGAGAAGGTAAGTATAAAGGGAAATTACCTATTAAATGTTTTTCTTGCAATAAGATAGGTCATTTTTCATCAAGGTGTCTGGAAAGAATTCCTAAGCCAAGACCTCATAATCCTAGATTCCAAAGAGAGTGTTATTATGCTACTAATGAAGGTGTGATAGATGATGAATTTGATAAAGGGAATGTAACTGAAGATGAGTGGGTATTTCTTGCTATCAAGGAAAATTATTCTATACCTATTGAATCTACTAGTTTCTCAAATGTGGAGAAAGCTCTAGCATCCATAGTTGAAGAAAAATATGAATGGGTGATTGATAGTGGATGCTCTCATTGCATGATAGGTGATAAAATAAAATTTGTGAACCTAGAAAAGTATGATGGTGGTGTTGTAATATTTGGTGATGTCAAAGCTAGTGTAATTTATGGTAGAGGATCCATTTCTCTTGATGGTAAGAATAATACTGATGATGTTCTATATGTGGAATATTTGGAGCACAATCTCCTAAGTGTTGGATAGATGGTTGACAAGGGATACAATCTTCAATTCAAGAATGGAAAGTGTTGAATATTGGGGAGTTCCAGAAATGTGATTGCTTCAAGTACAAAAAAAAAAGGTAACATCTTTCACCTAAATGCTACTGGTAAAAGTTGTCTAATTGTTCAAGTTGATGAAAGTTGGTTGTGGCATAGGAGAATGTGTCATCTAAAATTTGACAATATTATCAAGATAAGTTCTACTCAGGTAGTTAGAGATCTTCCTAAGTTGGTAAAGCCTACCAATACTATATGGAAGGAATGTCAGTTAGGGAAGAAAACTAGAATTTCATTTTGGAGGAAACAACATTGTTCAAATAAAGTGTTGGAGCTTGTTCATATTGATTTGTGTGGTCATTCTAGAGTTAGAATTTTACAAGGAGATGGTTGTATGTTTTTTGTTGCACCAAAAGATTGACCTATTAATGCCCAATACAACTGCTAGAGTTAAAAAATTCACGAGAGGTAGTTATTCCATGTCATGAATCCCATGGGGAGTGTTGACCATCTGCCAACAAAATCACCCTTTGGAATTGATGGAAACACTTAGTGAAAAATGATGAAGTGTTGAAACTGGTAAGTACACAGCCAAAATTTAGAATACTGCTCCCCATAAGGATTTCAAGGCATTTTTCATTGTACTCTCTCCCCCTTTGACATCAATGACAAAATTGGGGAATCCAAAATTACAAAACTATTGAGACTTACAAAAATTTGAAGATGTCTACAAATTTATTCTTCTATCCACTTAAGTTTGATTCCCAGACACTTCTCAAACCCTCCAAAATTTTTATATGACCACAAAGTAGATATGAAAATTATTTACTGCTTCGAGACTTACCAGATCAGGAGTGGTCATAGCGTCTTTAGCTTCCTTCAAAGCTTTCACCAGTATCTCAATCTTTGGAATTCTTAGTCCCCTGAGTTCACATACTCTGCCAATAATCTTTTCAGTTTAAATTTTTAGACTCTTTATTTGGTTGAGCAAAGACATTACCTAACTTTCTTGATTACAAACGCTGCCAGTTAATGGGTCAAAAGTGTTGGAAATAGTGACCAACTATTGTTCAATTTCTTTCACCTTCCTTTCATTTGCTTCGGTAAATTTTGACAATACCAAGAAAGATTTGTACACTTTTCCTCCTTCAGACATAGTATCTTAAATTTTTTTTATGCAAGTACCTAACAGAGCTTTGTCTTTGGCAATTAGTTCATTTAGGCTACCAACTATCTTCTCTTGGAACTCCTTTTTCACTTTAACCAAAGCTGATTTCTCAAAAGATTCAAAATGAGAATCTACAAAATTTATTAGCTTCTTTAACTCACTAGAGGAGGAACCTAATGGGTCCACAATATGAGTAGGTATTAGTTTCTATAAAAATCCAGATGCAAGATTTAGTAGTTCACTGTCCTCTATGTGATATTTCACTACCCTCTCACTAGCTTTGGCTTGAACAATTTTAGCGACCTTCATCATCTGAATTGGAGAAAGAGTGGGTAGGTTAATTGAGCTTTCATCTAACTAAAGATATGACTCATCCTATTGCTCCAATAGAGATTCCTTCACTTCCTTTAATTTTATTTCTTGATCCTTTTCTTTTTCAACCTTGGATTCTACTTCAAGATTGACTTTAGGTATTTTAGCTTCTTTAGTATGCACCTCTTTTTCTTTAGCTAACATCTCAATGGGGACCTTAGTTACAATAGGTGTCTTTGTAGTACCCACATTAGGAGAAGTTAGAATATCCTCAAATTCTAGAGGATCAGACTCATTCATGTTCTCCTCATTCACATTGTCTTCTAATTCATTCACTTCCTCATTTCCTTGGACATTTTCAGTATTGATTTCTTCAATGTTAATCTTATTCCTTGACAAAAGTTATTCCAAAATTTCTTTAGTTTCACTAACAATAATGTCTATTTCACCAATTGTGAGTTTATTTATTTTTGTTTTTCTCTTAAATTCCATTTTAGTTTTTTCAAGGAATAAATCCATTTCTTCAATTGTCATTTTTGAGCACAAATTGGCTAGGGCTCTCTTCCTTATATTTTCTTCTTCTAATAAGGCACTCGATCTCCTAGACTCCAAAGCATTATACAAACTTGTAGGAAAGCTAGACATGATTTCAATAAGATCTTTTCTAAAAACATTCATATTCTTTATTATTGCTTCTTCAAGAGTTATCTTACCAAATTCATCAAAGGTCTCATACCAATCATAGAGTGGCTTGAGATTTCCATTTTTCACTACTGCATTCTCAACTTCCTCAATAGACATACTTGTCTTGTCATTTTTTCCCTTTTTCTTTTCTTCTTCTCCTTTGCTAGAATATTTTCTCTTATTCAATTTCATAGCCTGTGTACTAGTAGCGTTTATCTCCCTTACTACTTCTGAATCAGTTTCTTCCTCTTCATCTATAGACATAGCTTTGTAAGCTCTTGTTGTTTTATTCTTCTGTATTTTTGTAGAAGCCTTGGCTTGATTTGACTGAGCTGCAGGGGAACTTCTAGTGTGAGCAGCAGATGTTCCTGGACCAACTGATTTTCAAATTTTTTTCTCCTTAGTTGCTTTAGCTTCTTCTCTTTGCCTCACCACTTCTTTTAGTTTATGCATAGGGATGCCAAAACTCTCTGCAAGAGCTTCTATCTCTTTTCTTACCTTTATAACTATCATGGGATTTTTCAATTCTAAATGAACCTACAAGCTTTTCTCTGCATAAGTACCAAACCTTTCTTCTCCTTGATGAAGTGGTGAATTTAGTAGGTGTTCTACATACATCCTCAAAATTTTTTCATCTACTCCATAGCCCATAGGCATGATCAAAACTATTCTAGGATCAACAACTTCCATATGGCACCGTTCAATGTCTACCATGAAGCAAATAGTATCTTTGTATTGTTCCACTATTGTGGTATGAATTATTTCTCTAGCATGCATCTGATTCTGAAAACTTTTGAAGTATCCCCAAAGGATTGTATTGTGGGTTTGTTGATAACCTAGTCCACATAAAATATTCCATATTTGTATAGCTACCAACATATCATTATGTGATTTAACATTACTAGCTCTCAATACCTCACCCAAGAAGTAGAAAAATAAACATATCAACAAGTTACCATACTTGAATGTGTTCTTCTTATGCTTTTTTATTTTTCCAAAATTCTCCATTGACCAACTTCTGAGAAATTCACATAAATCATAGTATACATTTTGTTTGACCATTTCATATGCTGCATAGATAGCTATACCACATACTAAATTCTCCTAGCTTGAGTGATAAATCTTATAACTGATAACCATTAAGGAAAATTTCACATCTACTATGGCAATATTATCCATCGACATTTCTCTCCTGTCCCTTTTCGAGTTTGTTGCTTTAGTAACCTTATCATTCTTCACAAATTTCAAAACTAGAAGTCTACCAATGGAATTTAATCCTATGACTGTACATATAGCTTCTTTTATGATTTTGAATGACACATCTAACCATATGAATTCATAATGGATACAACTCAATATATATCAAACCCATTCATCTTCTTCAAATACGGGGAATTTGGTTTTAAAATTCTAGTTTCATAGTATAATCTTCTAAAATTATATGATGAGAGTACAAATCCATCAAATGAGAGGTTCCCAAATCTTCAATGTTTGCATGCACATAAGCCCTAATATCCTCAATATAAAAGACTGCATACAATACCAATGAAAATGGACTTAAGGGCTCTATATCTATAGACTTATATGGATGCAATTTGAACTTTGGATGTGGCCTATCCTTAACTTTGACTATTAGAGGAGTAGACATGATTGCAATCACACAAATTTACATGTTTACAATAAATACCTCTCGGGGATGAAAATGAAATTTGATTGCAGATTCTCCTTTATGCTTGAGTCTCTCCATAAATTCGTAATGATCACCTCAAAGCTCTCCAAACCACTTTTCTCCAAATGCAATATGAAAAATGAGGGTTGAAACCATTCCTTTTATTGTCCACATACCTAACTCCTTTATTTTGCAATAAATGACCTTTCCCTAACTCATCTAGTTTTCTTCCTTTTAGGCACTGAGATAGATGATTCTTATGCTGATCTCCAATATTTTTCACTAATGCTTCTAACTAGTTGAACAACATCTAAAAATTATCAACTCTTCTACTAGACATATCCAAATTCCAATATCATTCACCTACAAGAGGGGGTTTAATATTTTTCTTGATTGCTCTCCCTATGCCAAAGATCTAAAAGTAATTCCCTAAGGAACTACTAGAAGTTGCTTCTAGTGTAGGTCTATTTCCTTCTATAGATGTATTATTCTTCACCCATTTCTTCTACATTTGCTTCTTGATCTCATCAGTAGTGACTTTTTCTT
This sequence comes from Sequoia sempervirens, assembly GCA_007258455.2. Lineage (NCBI taxonomy): Eukaryota > Viridiplantae > Streptophyta > Pinopsida > Cupressales > Cupressaceae > Sequoia > Sequoia sempervirens. The sequence goes on along the minus strand of VDFB02193867.1, from coordinate 754,321,515 downwards.
TTCCTATAACATCCTATAGCATGTTCTATTTTATTGGACCTCTTTTGTTCTAGTAGAATCTTGAAATATGGCCAAATTTGTTACAGTTGTAGGACACAACATTTCTATGTCTAGACCAACTATTCCACTGACTTTTTCTTGATTTGCATTGGTTAGAAATATGTCCAATCTATTGCATGCATAGAATTTTACATCTCTATGAAAGTTGTTCATCACAATTCTGCATTCACTTGACTTATGACCATACTTATAGCAATTAAAACACTGACCAAAGAATGATAGTCTAATTTTATTTTTTCTACTCCTACACTAAGAAGCCATATGACTAAATTTGTTGCAAACATAACAATAGCCATTAAATCTTTAAGCATTTGGTTGCCCTATCAGATCTCTTATGGCTCCTTTCATCTAACTTCCTTGTTTGAATCTTCCTTGTTAAGAATTCCTTTGTCTAGATCCAAAACTTTCTCCTTCTTCATATCCAAGACCTCGTCTATCACCATCAGCCCTCTACCCTTTGATTAGTTCATCAAGTTTGGCTAAACTTTCTTTGAACTTTTGCTTATACTCATTTGTAGTGGAAATTTCATCTCTGAGATCATCAAGCTACTTTTTAAGCACTTCTTCATTCTTCTTTGATTGGTCCAGCTCATTATCTAGTTAGCTACATTGTTTAGAATTTTCTTTCAAAGATTGTGGAAGCTTTTCTTCATTCTTCTTCGTGTCCTCAATCTCCTTTGTCATTTTCATCATGATAGATTCCATCTCTCACTTCAAAGCAACATTCTCTTCAGAAAACTTTTCACAATCTTCTATTTTATGCTTTAGAGCCATACTGAGTTTTTCATCCTCCATGCTTTTGTTCTTCTATTTGAGCTAACCACATAATTTCTTTATTTTATCCCTTGATTCATTGATCTTGTCTTTCAATGACTGAATAAACTTTTCTGCATTCTCAAAATTTTCTTGCAGTTTTCAGTTCTTAGATTTTATCTAGTCAAGATCATCTAGGGCCACCATAAGTTGCTATTTCTAGACTACTTATATCCATTGAGAAACACTTTCCAAGATCTCCTCAAGTTGTAAGAATTATTTCGAGGAACCTACTCTGATATCAATTGTTGGTATGTTTGTCGTTACACCAAAAGATCAACCTATTAATGCCTGATACAACTACCAGATTTGACAAATCCACAGGAGGTGGTTAGTCCATGTCATGAATCCCAAGGGGAGTGCTAACCAGCTACCAACAAAATAAATTGTTGGAAAAACAAGGATAGACAATTGAGAGGGGGAGGGTGAATCAATTGTCACAAAATAATAAGCTTTTCAAACTTAACTTAATCTTAGATTTGACTAATAAGCAATTAATGCATTAGAGAGACAAAGAACACAAAGAATTTTTTACGTGGAAACCCTATTACAGGAAAAACCATGGTGGATGCTAGTCTGCAATATTATACCTTGCTAAAATTATAATTAAAACAATAAAGGGGAATTCACATGCATTTAGGCACACTGCCTAGAGCTCACTACTCAATTACAGAAGGGGCTCACTACCCAACAATACAGAATAGGATTAAATCTAGATGGTATGAATTAAGAAAATAGCTTCTGCACAAGCCTGATTACAGTTCCAATTAAGCAAAAAAAACTCCTTCACTTTTCACTCAAAATACTACACACTTCGCTCAATCTTCTTCACACTCTACTTAGCAATCGAATGATATTTGCATATATACACATAGGAGCACACCTAGCACATGAAGCACATTTTGAACTGATGAAAAAATTGCTCTTATATATCTATTACATGAGATTTCATTAACAACTTAGTCCACAAGGAAAATAAAACATATTTGCAATGTTGACCCAAATTTACAATTAAATTTTCATTGTGGATCTAAACATGTTGGCCAAAACAATGATGTGACCCAAAAAAAAATTCACGAGCATTCCAAACATTCAAAATTTACTTTTCAAGTATCCACAACACGTTACCACCATCATGTAGGCCAAGAACATGAAAAACCAAACATACAGAGAAAAATATTTGATCACTAGCACACCGAACAATGTGGACATACTACAAAGATAGAGCACAGTCTAGAGACATCCAAAAAAATCAACAAACAATAGACAAACATCCACATCAACTAAGATTACTAGAATCACACAAACTTCACTCAAGAACACTGACAGAGACCACAAAAATACTGTTAGACCAAAACATGATCAAATCTATATGCAGACCTATGAAACTTATAGTAGATGACCTAGATACTCTAAAAATAAACCCTTTAGTCCATAGTAGCTAAACTTCAATGTACAAAACAAGATTCCTTCATGACCTACATAGTTCCACTACGAACCTGGAACACTTTATTTTACAATTTTCTCAATATCCTCGATATATACAATATTTGATATACCAAATGCTAATAGTGTTGAAATCAATGACAACCACATATCGACAACACATCCACAACATCCAACAATCTCCCCCTTTAGCATTGATGGAAACACATGATGTGAAAAATACCATCAACCTAACACACTTGCTTTTGCTTTGGTTTCGACTCTTATCCTCAATTTCTCTTCTCCCCTTAAAAGGGTTTTTCACATTGCACTTCTCCCTCTTTGACATCAATGGAAAAGGTAACCATGACCTTCCCATATACATGCTCTAAACCACATATCTGCACATCTGACTACTCCCCCTAAGTAGCATCCAAGGAAACATCAATTCAAATTAAAATATAGTAATGTATCTCACATATTGATGCAAGTAAATGCATCTTTTATTTCTTAGCAGGAGGGGTAGTTAACCCTAGCATTCCTCTGAAATAGTCATAAGTATCCTTGGGCAACGTCTTAGTAAAGATGTCTGCAATTTGTTCTTTGGTAGGCACATACTCCAATTTGACTTCTTTCTCATTCACTTTCTCCCTTGAGATGTGAAACTTGATTGATATATTTTTAGTCTTAGAGTGTAGCTCCAGATTCTTTGAAATATTTATTACACTTGAATTTTCACAGTATATGGTAATAATCTCTTCATATATCACCTTGATATCTTTCAACATTTGTTTCATCCATATCATTTGAGTACAATTATTTGCAACAACAATATATTCTACTTCAGAAGTAGATAGAGAAATGGAATTCTACTTTTGCTCAACTAGGAAACCAACTTCTTCCCTAGGAAGAAAGTACCACCACTAGTACTTTTCCTATCATCTACATCTCCAACCCAATCTGCATCAGTATATGCACTTAAAGTTGGATCATTATCCTTTGCATACTAAAGTCCAACGTCAACTATTCCTTTTAGATATCTAAAGTTTCTCTTAATAGCAATCACATGTGATTATTTTGGATTAGCCTAAAATCTAGCAACCATACATATAGCATTCATAGTATCTAGTCTACTTTGGGTTAAATAGAGAAATCCACCAATCATTGAAATGTATCTAGTTTGATTCATCTTAGGAGAATCATCATTCTATGTTAGCTTGCATTTGGTCACCATGGGAGTACGAACATGATTTCATTCTTCCATCCTAAATTTCTTCAGTAGCTCTCTCACATATTTGGACTGAGATATTAAAATTCCCTTGTATAACTAAGTAACTTGTAATCCAAGAAAGAACTTCATCTCTCCAATCATACTCATCTCAAATTCATCCTTCATCTTATCAAAAAACTTCATACATAGATTGTTATCTCCTCTATAAATGATGTCATCAACAAAGACTTCTATAATTAACTCTTTATAATGGTCCAATTTGAAATATAAGTTGTTATCAACAGTACCTTTAGTGAATCCAAGCTTTAGTAAGTATTTGTCCAATATAGCATACTAGGCTCTAGCGGCTTTCTTAAGTCCATATAGATCTTTCTTCAAGTGGAAAACCATATCTTCCTTGTCAGTTAGCTGAAATCCATTTGATTGTTCAATGTATACTTCTTCTAGTTCTCCATTCAAAAATGTCGAAATCACATCCATTTGATAGACTTTATAGTTCACATATGCAGCATAAGTAAGAAATAATCTAACAACTTCAATTCTAGCAACATGGGAAAACATTTCTTCAAAATAAACACCTTCCATTTGAGAATACCCTTTACATACCAATCTTGCTTTATTCTAGATCACTTCACCTTGTTCATTTAGCTTGTTTTGAAACACCCATTTAGTACCAATCACATTTTTTTCCTTAGGTCTAGGAACTGGTGTCCACATGTCATTCTTTCCAATCTATGTCAGATCTTCCTTCATAGCTTCCATCCATTGTTCATCTTGGTAGGCTTCAGTGAAATTTTTAGGTTCAATCTTGGAAATCAGGTAGCACACTTCTACAATATTTCTTCTAGTTTTCACTCCTTTATTCTTATCTCCTCTAATTTGACTTTTAGAATGATTTAGCCTTACATACCTTGGAGTTTTGGGACTTTCACAAGCTTCTGATTCTTTTGATCTTTCTTTTGCACTTGCACTTGACTGTGCTTCCTAACTTACTTGATTTACTAGAATGAATTGAGGTTGCTTTACCAAAAAAATATGGAATAATCTAAAGTCTGTTCTATGTTTGATAATTTTTTCCTTGGCTTGTATTGTCTTCATCTGAATCATAACCATAATATCTTGATGATTTGGTAGAATCCTCATCAACTCTAACATTTCCACTCTCAACCATCTTTCTCAATCTTCTGTTATAGCGTCGATAGGCCTTGCTTTTAGTAGAGTAACCTAAAAATATTCCTTCATCACTTCTTTCATCAAAATTTCCTATATCATCATCTCTCTTGATATAAAATTTTCTTCCAAAGATCTTGAAATATTTAATAGTAGGCTTATAACCAAACCATAGCTTAAAAGGGTCTTACCATAATTACCATTAACATTTACTCAGTTTAAAGTATACACAACAGTGCTTACAGCTTCACTCCAATAGATCTAGGGCACATTTCCTTCTATCATCATTGCTCAAGCAGCATCCAAAATTGTTCTATTCTTTCTTTCTACAACTCCATTCTATTGAGGGGTTTAGGAAGAAAATAACTATCTTCTAATTCCTATTGTCCACAAAAAGAGTTGAACTCCCTAGAGGTGAATTCACCACCTCTGTTAGATCTCAGAAACTTGACTTTCAAACCTTTCTCATTCTCTGCCATAGCTTTGAAACTTTTGAACTTTTCTAGTGCTTCAAATTTTTCTCTTAAGAAGGAAACCCATATCATTCTAGAGTAATCATCAATAATCAACATAAAGTACCTTTCTCCATGCATACTTTTGACTTTGGAGGGACCAAAAAGGTCAGTATGTAGCAGCTCTAGAAAATCATTTGAATGAAATTGTTTGCTCTAGAAGGATACTCTAGTCTATTTACCCATCTGACACTCCTTACAAATTATGCTAGCAGGCTTCACTAACTTACGTAGATCTCTTACTACTTGAGTGGAACTTACCTTGATAATGTTATCAAAATTTACATGACACAGCCTCCTATTCCACAACTAGCTTTCATCTACTTGAGCAATTAAATAACTCCCACTAGCAGTATTCAGGTGAAAAATATTACCTTTTGTCTTTCTATCTATAGCAATCATATTGCTAGAACTTCCAAATATATTGCATCTTCCATCTTTGAATTGTAGATCATATCCTTTATCCACCATCTCTCCAACACTCAAAATATTATGCTTCAGGCCCTCAACATAAAGAACATCATCAATGTTATCCTTACCACCAAGGAAAATAGAACCATTTTCATGAATCACACCAAGATTATTGTCTCCAAATCTTACAACACCATCATCATACTTCTCTAGACTTACAAAAAAAAAATTATCACTAGTCATATGATGTGAGAATCCATTGTCAATAACCCACTCATCCTTTTCTTCAACTCGAGTTGCAAGAGATTTCTCATCTTTAGGAGATTCAATAGCCATAGGACAATTTTCAATGGTAGCAATGAAAACCCATTCATCTTCATTTCCATTATCTTTATCAAACTCATCATTAGTCATTCCTTCTTCAAAAAAGTAACATTTCTTTTGGAATCTAGACTTGTTAGGCTTAGATCTAGGAACTCTTTTAGGACATATTGATGCAAAATGACCTATTTTACTATAAGAAAAACATTTAATAGGAAACACCCCCTCATACAAAGTTTCTAGCTTCATCCAAATCTCATGAGTTGTCTACATTCTTACCAAATTTTCCATCTCTAAATCTATCAAAGCACTCACCCAAGATTCAATAGCCCTGATATTGTTTTTAGCATCTTTGATCTCATCAGTAGTGGAGGGACCATAACCCAAAGTGTAGTGAAAAATGCCTTGACATCTTTAGGTAGGATAGTATTCTCAATTTTGGTAGTGTACTTACCAGTTTTGACACTTAGTCATTTTTCAGTAAGTCTTTTCAACAATGCCAAATGGGAAGTTTGGAGCCATAACCTAGAGTGTAGTAAAAAATTCCTTGACATCCTTAGGGGGGGCAGTATTCTAAATTTTTGTAGTGTACATACCAATTTTGACACTTATTCATTTTTCACTAAGTCTTGCCATCAATGCCAAAGGGGGAGTTTGTTGGCATATGGCTTCCAGTGTTTTCATTGATGGAAAATAAAGTCATCTTCATGGTCTGCAAATCTATATCTATTCATAATGATAGATGAAGTGAAATACTGTGTGTTACCGATAGAATATTTAAAGAACAGGGTATCCGGTCAGTCAGTTAATGTGTCTACTTCACCGGATCATCATTTTGTGTTGTGGACCCCTGGGATTTCTTATTGAGCATGCATATTATCTTATTACTAAATTTTTTGGTGTTGCATTAGTTGCAGTATGAGCTTGGAAGTCTAGTAGGATGTTTTCTCTCTACTTGCTCATTGTAGCCGACTCAATGAATGTGGTGCATTGTGGATGTGTAAATTGAAATTATTTAAAATATTTTTATGTTCAAATATTTAATTATGGGTCCTAGCTTTATTCTAGCCAACTTCTTTGGGTGCGCATCAAAATTGTTCATGTTCTAGGCTGATAGTTGATAATATTTCCAAGTTTTATTAAGGCTGACCTATAGTGACTTGATCTCTAGATGTAGACATATATAAGAAATTCAATATATCATTTGATAGATGAAAAAGAGAAGTTTGGTTGTGTGTTGTGATCATTAGGAACAATGATTAGGTGATTATGCACAGTTTCACTTGTGCATTAAGATTTTGTTAGTGTGTTTTTGTGCAGAGTAGAGCAAAATTGTTGAATTAATTAGGACTGGAGATTATTTACAGAGCTTAATTGGAATTGTAATTAGGCATTGTCGATTTTATTTCATTAGTTCATTCTTTTGGACCTATTCCAAATCATTGTAGGAAAGTGACCCCATCCTTTTGAGTAGTTAACTCTAGGTAGTGAGCCTAAATTGAAGTGCATTCTCATTTTGTACCTTTTATTTTGGGTATACTCAAACTATATTGTGGATTGGCCATCCACCATGGTTTTTCCCCTAACAAGGTTTCCATGTAAAAATTCTGGTGTTATGGTGTTGTGATTACTTTCTTTTTGTTTCTTTTGTTGAACGATTAAGTTAAATGATAGAATAATTAAGTTGAATTTTTGCACAATACTGATTCACCCCCCTCTCAGTTTTTCTTGTTTCCAACAAGAGACGGGTACTTCATGTTACTTATTGATGATTACTCTAGATTAATGTGGGTTACTTTCTTAAGGGAAAAATATGAAGCTCTAAAGAAATTCTAGATTTTTAAGGCTATGGTTGAGACAAAGATAGGTTTGAAGATTAAATGTTTGAGATTAGATAGAGGTGGTGAATTCACTTCCCATGAGTTTAATTACTTTTGTGAAGAACATGGGATAAAGATATAATTATTTTCCCTATGGACCCTTCAACAAAATGGAGTTGTGGAAAGGAAGAACAAGACAATTCAAGATGCTACTAGGACTATGATGTTGGAAGGAAATGTTTCTCATATCTATTGGAGAGAAGCTATGAGTACTGCTATTTACACCCTCAATCAGGTACAAGTCAAAGGTGATAATGGAAAGACCCTTTTGAGATATGGTCTGGTCATAAGCCTACTATTAGATATTTCAAAATCTTTGGGAGTAAATGCTATATCAAAAGAGATGAAGATATAAGAAGGTTTGATTGTAGAAGTGATGAAGGAATCTTTCTTGGTTATTCTACTAAAAGCAAGGCCTACCGGTTCTACAAAAAAAGATTGAGGAAAGTAGTTGAAAGTGATAATGTCAAGGTTGATGAAGACATAACTAGACCATCTAGAACCTACATATATGATTTAGATGATAAGAATAAAAACTCAGCCATGGGAAAGAAAGTTCATACTCAAAATCAAGTTCAGATCATTCTGATGAATCAAGTAAATCAAGAAGAGGGAACTAGTGAAAGTGTAGAAGAGAGATCACAAGAGCCAGAAGCTCAAGAAAATACTAAGACTCCAAGGTATGTAAGACTAAATCATTCAGAAGATTAGATTATAGGTGATAAGAACAAAGGTGTTCAGACTAGGAGAAAAATTACAAAAGAATACTATTTGATTTCAAAGACTAAACCAAATAGTGTGAATAAAGCATGCAAAGATGAACATTGGGTGGAAGCAATGAAAGAAGAACTACAAAAAATTGAGAAGAATAATACTTGGATTCTTGTTCCTAGACCTAAGGACAAAAATTTAATTGGAACTAAATGGGTCTTTAGAAACAAGTTGAATGAGCAAGGTGAAGTTGTTAGAAACAAAGAAAAACTTGTGTGCAAAGGATATTCTTAGATGGAAGTAATTGAATTTGAAGAAAATTTTCCCCTTGTTGCTAGGATTGAAGCTATGAGACTATTTATTTCTTATGTTGCTTACAAAAACTACAAGGTTTATCAGATGGATGTCAAGTCAACATTTCTAAATGGAGAATTGGAAGAAGTGCATGCTAAGAAATTTGATCGATTTCAATTGACTGATTAGGGAGATATGGTTTGTCAGTTGAAGAAAGAATTGTATGGACTTAAGCAAGCCCCAAGATCATGTTATGCTAGATTGGACAAGTATTTGTTGAAGCTTGCATTTAATAAAGGTATTGATGATAGTAATCTGTATTTCAAGATTGATGATGATAAAGATTTGATTGTTGAAGTCTTTGTTGATGTTATTATATTTGGAGGAGATGATAGTTTGTGCATGGAATTTTCTGATGATATAAAAAATGAGTTTGAGATGTCTATGATTGGTGAGATGAAGTTCTTTTCGGGATTGAAAATTACTCACCTAGATAAAGGGATCTTTATATCTCAGTCCAAGTATGTAAGAAAATTACTAAAGAAATTTGGTATGGAAGATTCAGAGCCAGTTGGTACACCTATGGTGACCAGATGCAAGTTGACACAAGATGATGATTATCTAAAAGCAAATCAGACTAGATACAAATTGATGATTAGTGGATTGCTCTATTTGACTCAAACTAGACCTGATATCATGAATGTTGTATGCATTGTTGCAAGATTTCAAGTTGATCCTAAGGAATATCATGTGACTGCTATGAAGAGGATTTTTAGATACTTGAAGGGGAAAATTGATTTTGGGCTATGGTATCCTAAAGATGATGATCTTACTTTGAGTGATTTTATTGATGTTGATTGGGTAGGTTATGTGAATGGAAAAAAGAGTACTAGTGGTGGTGCATTTTTCTTCGGTAAGAAGCTTAATTCATGGTTAAGTAAGAAGCATAATGCAATTTATTTATCTATTGTAGAGGCATAATACATTTCTACTACTAATAATTGTACTCAAGTATTGTGGATGAAGTAGATGTTGAAATATATTAAATTTGTGTATGATGAACCTATTGCTAAATTCTATGTTAATTCAAGTGCAATTAACATTTCTAACAATTTGGTGTTGCATTCAAAGACCAAGCAAATATCTATGATATCTTTACCAAACCATTTCCTAAGGATAATTTTGAGTATCTCAAAGGAATCTAGGGGTGATTACCCCTCCTAATTAAAAATAAGGTGCATTTACTTGCATTAGTTCATGCATTTTATTGTCATATCTTGATTTGGATTGATGTTGTGGTGGTTGCTACTCAAGGGGAGTAGTCAAATGTTCAAATATGTGATTCAAATATTGTGTGGAGAAAAGAAATATTTTCCATTGATGTCAAAGGGGGAGAAGATTAATGTGAAAAAAAATGAATTATCTAGGGATAAGAGTCATGTGGGGAGAAGAGCCATGTGGGGAGAAGAGTCATATGAAAGAGTTGAGGAGAAAAGAGTCAGAACCTAAGGGGAGTAAGTGGTAAAGATAGTTGTATTGATGGTTTTTTTCACATCATGTGTTTCCATCAATTCTAAAGGGGGATATTGTTGGATTTTGATGACATGTGGTTGTCATTGATGTACACAATATTGCCATTAATGTCTTCAAGGTTGTATATGTTGACGATACTAAGAAAATTGTAATAAAATAAGTTGCAGGTTGTTAGTGGTGAAGTGAATTTTAGTCTATTGGTTAGCTCAATACATTGATGATCAAATGTTTTGGATTAAAGGGTTTATTTTTGAGTATATCTAGTTTATCCATGTCAATTTTTAGAGATCCACATGAATATTTTATCGAGTTATCACCAGTTGTGTTCCGAAAGTCATTATGTTGCTTTAGTTGGTGTTCTTGATTGATGATGATTTTATTCTAGTAATTTTAGTTGTTTTGGATACTTCTCTAGTGATTCATGATGTTTGTGGATGTTTCTAGATTGTGCTCTATCTGTGTTGCATGTTTGCATTGATATTTGTGCTCATGATTAGAGATTTTCTCTTATGTGTTTGTTTTCTTGGCTGACAGGGTGTTGTAGCATGTTGTGGATCTTAGAGGAATGATTTTTGAAGGTGTTTAATGTTCAAGTATTTTTTTGGGTCTTCATTATGTTGTGTCCAACATTGGTTGATTCACATTGAAAATTATTTATTGTTTTGGGCTAACAGTTTGCATATGTCTTATTATTTTGTTGAGGCTGACATGTAGTGATGTAATCTCTTGTTGTAGATACATATAAGTGATTGTTTATTCCATTTGAAGTCATGCACATATGAGATGTGTGAATAATGTCCTAATCATTCAAAGGTAGAAGCAGAGTGTGAAGAAGAGTGAGCAAAGTGTGAAGAAGTGTTCATGTGCTTAATTGGAACTGTAATAAAGCATTAGCAAATGCTATTTTCTTAGTTCAAAATCATGTGGATGTAATCTAAATTTTTCTATAAGACAATGTTTCTTCTTTTTGGTAGTAAGCCTTTCTATATTTGACCTGTGATCTTTAGGCAATGTGCCTAAATGCAAGTAGATTCCCCATTTATTTTTCCTTATACTTTTAATAGGGTATAATCTTGTGGACCAACCTCCACTGTGGTTTTTCTCCTAACAAGGCTTCCACGTAAAAAAAAATATTGGTATTATGTTTATTTCTGATGTGTTGATGAATTATGCTTTCATGGTCATTTATCAGATCTAAGAATAAGGTTAATAAGTTTGATAAGTTTAAATTTCTATTAAAACTGATTCACCCACCCCCCTCTTCATTGTCTTCCCTTTTGTTGCCAACAATTATGTGTACCAAACTAGTCAGCTACCTGTGTGATAGCAAAAGGGTATCCTCGAGCTTTTGGCTATCCTCTACGATGATTATGGTAGTATGGTGATTTATATATTTGGAGATTATGATTTGATCAACTAGAGGAGGATGAGATCTTATGGAGACCTTATCAACTAATTCTAGAGTGGATAGATCATACTAGATAGATGAGGAGATTGCAGTTGGGTAGATTTTTGGTTGGCTGACATGACCACATAGTATGTCCTTTTTACTACAATCGATTCATGCAGCAATTTGGATAGATTCAAACACCACCCCAAGCACTATCCTCTTTTAGGAGGTTATTGTAGAGTGCCCAGAGACCAAGTGATATAGTGCAACTCATCGTAGACCATGTAGCAGAGAGTGACTCCAAATTCTTTGATCATGACCAGTCTCTAGCCCCCAATGCAGATGACATTGGTGCCACAAGGGATTATGAGGAATGGTGGATAGTGACATGACCAACACTAGTATATATGATGGATGAGCCAATGGGAGATAAAATTCCACTACTAGATAAGGGAGATGATAGAGATGATAGGTCTGAGGATGCATGCTACAAGGCTATAGATATATTCACTAATGTTCTAGATGATGAGTATGATGAGGATACAAATCTAGATTATGATGGCCAGGAGGGAGAGGAGGAGGATGAGGATGAGGATGAGGATGAGGAAGAGGATAAGGAGGAGGAGCCACCATTGAGTGAGAATGATTAGGTAGCAACTGAGGATCAACATAAGTGGGGAGATCCCTCTCCCATTTGTATGATGAGATCACAAGTAGAAGCTACTGAAGGCACCAATACTCATAAGAAATGAGAGGCTAGCACATATTCTATGCCCCCTGAATAGGATGATGTCAAGATTGCTTAGCCCACCCAAGATATAAGTGATGATAGTTGATTTTATGTATGTACATATATATCATGATGATGTGTATTGATTGTGTATTATTTCTACCTTCTAGGAGTGATGAGAGACTAATGGGAGTTCTACTGTTAGGAGACAATAGAGATAGTGCCTACATCCATCAACAAGGAGGAGATGGACTTAGATTACTTTCCCCCACCTACTATGGAGGAGGATCCAAAGTCACTTAGACCATTTTCTAGACTACGAGCAGCGTATATGAGTGTGAGGAGATTGCTATGCCAAGTCAAGACTATAGGATAGCCATCCTAGACTCCACCAGAGGTTGAGAGACTATAGGCAGAGGTAGTATAGCTATAGGAAGAGAGGCAACATATAGTAGGGGAGCATTAGGTGGCCCTTGGGTGGATACAGGGCCTAGAGTTTGCACTCAATTTTGGTGGATTGTGGTCATGGTCACATATGGTTGTCTCCTGACATCTTGCTACCAGATAGCGAGCACCAAAGATTGAGGGGGCTAGTTCCCATAGACCTTAGTGACATTGTATATTATGATGATTTGTTCATAAAAATTTGGATATATATATCTATGAGAATTTTATGTTTTATGATTTGTATTAATGTGTTTGAATGTTAATAACCTTTGCAAGATTACTTAATTAATGTCTTCAAAGTTTATGTGATCTAATTAAAAATTATTACAGTGTTTTTTAGATACAACATGATAATTGAGTATGTGATGCTAAATTAAATTGAACTTATCATAACACATGAGATGATTTTGAATAGCATGAAACCTAAAGTAATTATAAAAATAAATTAAATAATCACTTTAGTTCCCAAGACATATGCATGATTGGTTTGTTAGGAATGAAGCAATGTGAAATCATATATGATATGACCCCATAATTTGAACAACATTTCTTTAACATTCATACTATTCAAAAGGGATTAAACATAATACCGATGAAAATGTGCAACATTGAAGGTTCCTTAAGGGATGTGCCATCAAGTTCTGTTAAGACATACACACTAGACCCAAAGTTTTTGATGACTATATAGGGTCCTAACGAATTAGGACTAAATTTTCCTCTTTCATTAGGTTCAACATTGACATTATGCTAATTTGGAAATAGAACTAAGTCACCCTTGTGAAATGTGTGAGGGATAACATTGAGATTGTAATAGTGTTGTTTCCTTTTGCAATAAGCTTGGAGATACTCAAGAGCATTAATGCGTTGTTCGTCGATCATTTCAAGTTGGTGTAATTGTTTTTCCTTATAAGTGATGTTGTCAACCAAATGTTGAAGAGAAATCCATAATTTTGGCATTTCTAACTCCAAGGGCATGATTTCCTCAATAACATAAACTAGGTAATAAGGTGTGGATCTAGTGGAGGATCAAACACTTGTGCAATAAGCCCAAAGTGCATAGTGAAATTGTGTGTTCTAGTCTTGATGATTATTATTAATAGTTTTCTTTAAAAATTGTTCAAGGACATTATTAGTTGATTTATCTTGGCCATTAGATTGTGGGTAATAAGGTGTTGAAAAATGATGTTGGATATTAAAGGTCTCCAAGGATTTCTTCACATCATTATTCTTAAATGGTGTTCAATTATCAAAGACTAATGTGGAAGGGAGTCCAAAACAAGAAATAATGTGCTCTAAGATGCAATGACATATTACATTAGATATTGTAGATCAAAGAGGAATAGTCTCTACCCATTTTGTGAAGTAATTAGTTGCAGTTATGATAAATGTATGTCTAACGGAAGATGGTGATGAGATTTCTTCAATTATGTCCATCCCCCATACAGAGAACGACCAAATAGGGATTTGCGCACAAATTTCAAAATCTGGAGCATGAAATAAATTGCTATGTTCTTGACATTTGTGACATTTTTTAACATATGAATAATAATATTTTTCCAATAGCAGCTCGTACTAATGAGTTTTTTGTGCTAGGGTATTTGATCCAAAATTACTGCCACAACTACCTACATGAGCCTGCTTGAGTACCATATTGATTTCAGAATACTTAATACATCTAAGTAAGATTCCATCAAAGGACTGTCTATATAATACAATGGCAAGGACTATGTACTTGGTGGCTAATTGTTTTAAACAAGCTTGGGTGATATTTTTGATAGGTCTAGGAATGGTACCAAATTTTATATAATTATATATGGCATCATACCATTCACTTGAATTGTCCTTGGCTATTGTTAACATGTCTATAGTGGTATTTTCAATTGATGGTTTTAGGATGGGGTGAATAGTGAATATAACATCCTCTGAAGGATCTAGAGGAGAAATAAGAGAAGCAATACTCGCCATTGCATTCACATGTCAACTATCTTTTTGTGGGATATTATCAATGGTGAATGATTCAAATTTTTCCAACAAGGATGTTGCCATATCCTTATATTTTGATAATTTATCATGTTTAGCTTGATATAATCCATTTATTTGCTTGATTACTAATTGAGAATCACTAAATATCTTAATATATTTAATACCCATGATTAAAGAAAAACGTAGTCCAACAATTAAGGCCTCATATTCAGCGGCGTAATTCATACATAGGAAATTTGAGTGATCCAACAAGGGAATAGGCTTTCCTGTGGGTGGAGCCAATATCACTCCAACACTGGAGCTTGTTCTACACTTGGATCCATCAAAATATAATTCCCATGTGGAAAATTCTATTGTCAACACACTATCATCAAGAGAAGAATCATTACCAGGTAGTGCCAAAGGAGAAGGAGCATCAACTAAGTGGTTAGTCAAGGCTTGACCTTTAATTTCTTTTTTTGAAAAAAAACTTAAGGTAAAACTCAATCAACAACATAACCCATTTAGCTAAATTTCCTGAGAAGTTTATTATGTTAAAAATATGTTTAAGAGAATCAAATTTTGTCATGACTTATGTTTCTTCATTTAGTAAATAATGTCTGAACTTACTAATAGAAAATACAAGAGCTAAACATTATTTTTCAATTGGAGTGTATCATGTTTCATAATAAATTAAAGTTTGACTAATGTAATTGTGGACATTTAAATTTGGACACTTAATTTATCCAAATTCATCCCCTTTCATCTTATTTTCGTTAATTAATTAATACTAGTATTATTTAATTAATAGCTTTAATTCTACCAAATCCCTAAGGTATTTAATCAATAATACCTTATCTCTTTAATCCTCCTTCCATCAATTGAATTAAATAAATATTCCATTTATTTAATTCCCTTCATGTCACATTCTCCATCTTTTATTATCTAATCTTATTCCTTCTTCTAATCCCATCATTAGGATGTGCACATGCCTAATCCTTGATTAGGATGTGTCACATCCTCCAACTTTTGCAAGTTGGCCTCTAATCTCTCTTAGCCACCTAACCCTCCTCTAATCCTTCATTACTCTTCCCCATGTGATCTTTGACTTGTCACATCAAGTCACATGTGAAATCTAACTCTCTTCTAATCTTCATTAATCAGTCTAACCAAGTACTTGCATAATCCTAATCACTTAATTGAGTCAACCCTATTAAATGCTTTTCTTTTTTGACAAGGCATCTCCACTTCCCTATGTGAATTTTTAATTCACATTTAATCCCCCAATGCACCCTTTGGAATTTAAAATTCTTTCCCTTCTCCCCATGAGAATATTTGAGGAATTTTCAATTCCCCACTTGTCCTCTCACCCACATGGGACAAGGACATCCTTTATGAGGATATCTTGTCCAATCCCAAGGTACTTTGTACCCCCTCAATGTCATGTACTTCTCTTACACCTCATCTCCACCTCATCTTTCTTAAGCCTCTCCCCATGCCACATGTCAAGATGTGAGGGCTTGTGAGTTCTCAACTCAACTTAGCCCTACATCTTGATATTTGGTGGCTCAATCTTGGCCATCCATCTCTTCTAGGAATTCTCAAAATTCCTATAAATACCCCCTCTTTTATCTCATTTTGGGGGAGATTATTTTGGTAGCCAAAATCTTGCAATTTTATTTCTCAATCTACACTTAGCCATTTTCATGTTTTCATCCATTTCCATCCATCTTCACATCATCATCTAGCTTGCATATCTTGCCATCCAAGGAGCATACACATCAAAGATCGAAGGGCCAACCAAAGGATCAATTTGAGATGAGGTATAAAGTTCTATTTGTTGCTTTTATCTTGTGTTGATTCCAACTTAGGCTAATCTTGAGGTGTAGTTTGTTTTGGTGTTTATTTGCACTCTTTAGTTTGCTGCTCATTTTCTAATGCATATATTCGACCTATCACAGTAATAAACATGATATTCATTTCCACTATCATCGTGTTGAGCCAACAATGCTATAAATCATGAGCTAATGTGACAATGTAAAGGATGAACAATTTGTTTGGCACAGTAGGTTGTAAAATAGGTAGAGTTGCAAGGTACTCCTTCAAACTCTCAAAGGCCTACTTATAATCCTCATTCTAGTTAAAAGTAACATCCTTCTTGAGGATATGTGTGAAAGGTAGTTCTCGATCAGCTAAAGAGGGAAAAAAATGATGGATGACTTGAATTCTTCCTTGTAATGTGCGTAATTGAGAAATGTTCCTAGGAGGTGGAATGATGATGATAGCATCAATTTTCTTTGTGTCTACCTCAATTCCTCTATGAGATATGATAAACTCTAAGAGTTTTCCACTATCTACTCCAAAGACACACTTTTTTCAATTGAGTCACATGTTATATTTATGCATTTGTTCAAAGATTTGTTGAAGGAAATTCACATTGTATTGTCTTGTTAAGGATTTGGCAAGGATGTCATCAACATAATCTTCCAATACTTTGTGTATGTAGTCATGAAATATCAATGTCATTGCTCTTTGATAAGTTTTGCCTATGTTCTTTAATCGAAAACACATCATAACCCACAAAATGTTCCCCAAAAAATTGTAAATGTTGTCTTGTATTGATCCTGTGGGTTGATGAATATTTGATTATAGCCATAAAATCCATCCGTGAATGACAAAAATGCATGTCCAGTAGTAGAATCCATGATCATTTCAATATTAGGAAAGGGAAATTTGTCTTTTAAGGAGGATTTATTCAAGTCACAAAAAAATTTACATATCCTAATATGATTACGAGGTTTAGCAATTGTGGCAATGTTTGAGATCCAAGGACAATAATCAATAGTGAAAATGAAACCTCCATCAAAGATTTTTTCAATTTCTCCTTTAACATGAAAGGCTATCTTAGGATTCATTTTTTGTATCTTTTATCAAATAGTCTTAGCATTGTTTTCAAGAACAATGTTATGTTTTTCTATTTTCAGGTCTATTCCTTGCATATCTAAATATTTCCAAGAATTTTTTTTAGGAAAATCATGAAGAAAGGTTGTAGTATCCTCTTTTTCTTCATCATCAAGGCACTTCCCAATCTTAATGATCTTGTCTTTATCATTTATTTCCATTGGTATATCAATTGTATCTCCTAAGGGGAGTGCATTTCACTTAGGAGAGTCAAGAGCATACAGTTCCATGCTTGTACTTGTCTCATTAGTATCAATATCTTTTGGCTTGGTACTAATCTTAGCACATGTAACTTTTCTCTTGGAAGAAGATGGCTTATCAGAAGCTCCTAATAGTTTTTTCAAGTCTTCATCAGTTTCAACATACTCCCATGATGGTGGGGAGTCTGTATCAATAAATTCAAGATGATTTATCATAAGATTGGTTCTTGGTTTACATGTGATGGTTTTGATATTGAGTAATGGTTGTTGAGTTGCTTTTTTTTTTTTAGAAAAGGAATATCCCAAACTAGTCTTTGTTTCTTGTGTATTAGGTTCTATAGGAACTCAAATTCCTTGTTCATTATTTCCACATCCTTTACTGTTGCATCCAAATTGTTTCACTAACGCATAGCCTTTCCCATAAATTCTTTCCATTTCCTCCAAGTTAGGAGGATGTTGATAATCTATCTCATCAAAATTCATTGTGTAGGTTGTATTTTCTTCCAAAGGGGATGAGGTAGAAATTTGGGAAGATTCTTGCAAATTTTGAGTTGACATAGCCATTGTTTTTTTCTTGTTTTTTATCTTCCTTTCATGTGATTATGTATTCATCCATAAATGAAGGTGTGAATTATAATGCACCTCAATCATCATCTAGCAATTTAGACATAGGTTAATCTTTTGGTTTGCTAGTCTCAAAGGGTGCTAAATGAGATGTTGGAGTTAATGTGTTTAGATGACTTGTTTCTTTTTCAAGTTGCAAGAAACTTTGAGGTGTTGGGTCTATTTCAACTTGATAGACTTTGTTTTTATAGACATATTCCATTATTTGACGAAGGGTTGAAGGTACCACATGCATCTCATCAATCCATGGCCTTCCCAGTAGAATATTATATGCAAGATCATAGGGCATGACATGAATAGGAGTTTGCAAGGTAGCCACTTTGACTGTTATAGGAAAAGTGATTGCATTGAGTGGTTTCTTTTTAGTATTGTCAAATCCTATAATGGATAAGGAATCAAGTTTGATTTATAATTTATCTACACATAATTGATCTAGGAGATTTACACTACACATAGTAAGGGCATAGCCATTGTCAACAAGGGTTCATTTGATGCCTATTTTAGTGTATTGAGAAATGATCATAAAGGCCTCATTTTTCTTCCTTAATTCTAATGGAGGGATATCATGTTGATGATAATTAATGTCAACATTAACTACATTCATTCCTTTTATAAGAGTTTCCACATCATTTGTGTTTTTACCAAGAGGAACCACTATTTTTTGCAATGTTGTTTGGAGCATTAAATGATAATTTAGTGAATTCTAAAGAAGATCCTAAACGAATATCTTTACAGGAGTATTCTTAAGTTGTTTAAAAAGATCATACTACCTAAGGTGTGAATTTAAGTGAGGAGCACTAGGAAAGATGTAGTTTGGAAAAGGTAAAGATGTTGGATTGGATTGTTGTGGTTGCATATTGTTTCTAGTGTAATGGGTGTGTGCAATAGCATCATGATGAGGTGGGTAAAGGGTAAACTCTAGTTTAGGTGGAGGTTGAGGTTGATGTGAAGGTGGGTAAAAGACAAGTTGAGGTTGAATTACATTGACATATTTTGTTTTAGGTTTCTCACAAAAAACCTTAGTGGATGGCATTAGTGAGATGAAGTCCATAAGGGCTTCATCTAACATAGCAAGGTCATCACTACTAAAATTTTTGGGAGATAAATTATCGTTGGTTGGTTTAGGTTCATCATCACAAACCTTAGTGGATGAACTCGGTGAGAGGAAGCCCTATAGAGATTCATCTAAATTATCCAAGTCATCACTACTAGAAGGTTTGGATGATATAGTTTTCATAAAGTGAAGCATTGTTTTTATTGTTTGATTTGATTGTTCAACATTTTTATTTTCATTTTCTGATGAATTAGATCTAAATGAACCAGGAACTAGTGCTAGAAAGGAAAATTTTAAAAATATAATGCCATCTAGAATTTCCATTAAAGTAAATGATACTAATGCTAATGATTTAAATGTAAAAAATTACACAAAAATAGAAAAGTAACTGAAACAAATAGTAATTGAAGAAAATGGAACTAGAATGCTGAAAAAATAGATGTAAAATGTGTACTGGGAGTAATTCGCCTAGGGTGGAAAACTAGTCCAAGTAGGGTTTCATTTTAGTTTTTCTTAATTTTCTAATGGATATTGAAATTTTTTGTATTGTACCATGGAAATCTACAATTTAAATGTAGAATTTCACTATTGTGGAATGAAATGGAATGTAATAATGCAAGCTTAAATGATCTTTTCACTAATTCAATGTTTACAACCCTAGGATGCAAAGTAAATAATCCAACACATAATACAATGTTTATGCAAGTGAAACCTAGGATGCAAATGCACTTGAAATCAAAAAGGAAATGATCAAAAGTTAGGTTCAACAAAATGTGGACATTAGCATTTTGGTCCCACTTCTCTCATTCTAGGTGAAAAAACATAGAAGAGTTAGAGAACCATTGGATACCCAAAATCAGTGTCCATAGGAAGGTTCTTGGGTTCGTTGTTAGAAATCCCTAAATGGTTATGACTTGAAGTTTCAATATGTATTGACCTATTATGTGACATTTATGATCCAAGGATTAGTTCCTTTCCTAAGGAATTGAAAACCTAGGATTTTGATAAAATAATTGGTTGAATCAAAATTAATGAGGAGGCTAAGTATGATTATATACAAAGAATGAGGTCTCAATATTGCAATGGGGGTTTCCCTATTGAGAACCAAATGTTTATCCAAGCAATTGATAAATATGTTTCAGAAGATGGCAATCTATCTAGTATTGTTGATGATGATATTTTCATACTTGCAAGAACTACTAATACACCTTTGGAGGTTGATAATCAAGATAATGAAAATGAGAATTCTGATTACTCTCATGAGGAAATTGAATCTTTTTGTGAGGATGACCTAAACGCATCCTTTTTGTTTGAAGAATATAGTTGTATCAATATTGATAAGGTTTTTCCCTCACTAGTAGATGAACAAATTGCATGTGATGGATTCTTGAAATTCAATTTGGCTGTATCAGAATTAGAATGTCATGGTAATATGCTAAATGGTGAATTTGAAGATAAAAAATTTTGTGCCCAACACTTTGAGCCTAATTTTAGTGTTAAAAATAATGGGATTAGTGATGATAGAAAATAGGGTCATATTTTGGAATGCTTGTATGAAGCAGAAATAGAATGCACAAGTTTTGTGGTAGAGATGGACATATTAGTTTATAACAAGGAATTTATTGAAGAAACTTGCTCATATGAGAATAAGAAATGATAAAAATTGCAAAAATTCTTGCACATATAAGTTAGAAAAACCATCACTTAATGATGCACTTGAATACCCTACTACTAATCATATCAATTCTGAACCATCTGATCCATCCTTTGAAGCATTTTATTTTGAGTTGAGAAATAATTGGAAGGGAGGATTGGAATATGTTAATGAACCTAAGAAATAAATAGGTTTTGATTCCTAGGATGGTATGGATACTAATTTTTATGGGAATGACCGTGATCTAAATGAAAGAGAGAATGTTATGGATTATGATGAATCAATTTCCCATAGAAGTGGAGCATTTGGAAGCATAACTAGTTTATACTACTTTGATGAATGTGGAAACCAATTTGAACAAAATCTTGTATATGAACATTTCTTGTTCACTCTAGAAAGTGAATGTCTGATTGGTGTGGAATAGAAGTTAGATAGAAATGAACATAAAATAATAGAAATAAAATTGTAACATCATTTCAAAGGGTTAGAATATGTTCCCATGGATGGGAATCCTAAAGGAAGTGTGTATGAGGGTTTCCTATTTAATGAGAAAAATAAATTTCGTATTAGCTTATATGAGGATAGTGATTAGATGGATTATGAATGTTTCACTTTTCTTGTTTTGTTGGATGGGTATTTGGTGAAAAATTATGGTAAACTGAGTCAAGAAGAATGTTACATTGATCATGTATTTCAATTAATACTTGATTATAGTTCATATTTGGACATGGGTACAAGTAATAATGATAAGTGCAGACATATATCCATAGTCGTTGATTGCACTGATTGTATCATGATCAGTAGGTGGGAAATACATAAAATATTTTCAGCCTTGACATGATACAGATAGTGGAAAATAAGGTTTTTTACAGGGGTAAGTATTAGCCATAATTTTGGGGGCATGGGGCCACCAAGGAAATTTTAAGCCTAGTAGAATTATAGATTGTATATTGAAAACTTGCACCTCATAGGAGGTTTTAAAGAAGATGGAAATTGAACATATTGTTTTAATTTTTGTGGCCTATGGAAATACTGTACATATGTTGGTTGTTTTAGTCTTCTCTTCTTGCCTGGTTCAGGTAAGTCCTATTTTTGGTTCTCTGTGTTTGCCTAGTTTGCTTCAACCTAAGATTCTTGGATTTCGCCATGCATGTGAGAGACATGTGTCCACAATAGGAGCCACTGATGGAACCCCCCAAAATTGATTTGGATCCATTTTAATTTTTTCAGAATTTGGTTTAATCCCTTGTCTTGGTCTTAGGGTTATGTTCCTCATCATTTTTTTAAGGGTTTGTGTTGTCCAAACCCTTCCAAATTAACCTTTGAGTATGAAAATCATAATTGGAATTCTATTTTGTTGTTTATATTTTGATGCAGGTTCCTATTTGTCTAAGTTGTGACTCGTGCTATCAATTTCATTCTTTTATTGACTTCTAAATCCTAATGGTGCTGATTGATTCCCCTAGCCATTTTAAATGTTTTCATTACTTTTCAAGGTTAAAATATTTCATGAAATTTTTCCTAAGTCTATGTTTAGGTTTTAATATTACCTAGGGTCTTAATCTGTGTATTCATGTCCCTAACTATTGTTTTCCTAGGAATGGATCTATTTTAAAAACTAACATTTGTGGAATGTACAAATTTCTAGTTATGTAATGACCATTTGATATTAATAGGAAAATCGTAACTATTCCTCATGCCCCCACTTTGTTTTATTTTTCATTAAAATAATCAAGTAGGCTGGTGGGCGATTGTCATGTGTCATGACTAGCGGTGGGTCCATTTCTTCCAAAGGGTCACTAGGTAGAACTTTGAAGAAATTTGATGACTACTATCACATGTGTCTTCATCTATTTTGTTCCCCATTACCTCATTTGTTCTGTGTATTGTGGTAAATTAATTACATGGGATAGTGGGAACAAGACATGTGCCATATATATTTGGTGGGCTGATATCCTTTTGTGATCTATGAGTGGTATTGAAAGGAGATCTATGGTGGTCATTGGGTGATGTGGTTTCATCTTGGCCACTCTCCACTACCCCTCTAATTTTATTATGTATTTCAATAATGTCACAAATGTAAGACAAGGGGACCACTATGTGCAAAACCCCAAGTCATGAAGGTTCAAGATGCAAGAGGCTACCCTAACTTACCTCAGCTGAGTGTAATGTTAGGAAATTTGAAGAGAGAGTAATGAAGACCATGAGGCCTCTCAGTCACTTTGTAGGCCTGAAACATAGGAAGGGACTAGGAAATCCAATTTTTAGGTCTATCCCTACACCTTAGGAAGCTCTCTATCTAAGGACAAAAGCATGGTCTCTGGATGCTAGTGCAGTGCATTGGCGACTCAAAAGTGCACTAGTGTCCATATGGCCAGACAATAGTGAAGACAATGTCAAACCAATAAAACTAGTTAACAACCCAACTGATTAATTAAAGGGCCAAAATTATGTGATTAAGTAAATAAAATAATCTCTAATATTATAAAGAAAATACATAATAGGAGAGAGAGTAAGGATAATCTCACCAAGTAATTCGTTCACCAGCTAATCCCTTGCAAAGCACGTACTCCTACACATAGAGAGAGAGGAGAATTTTGGGTGGCTATATAGGGATTTTCCTCTATTAGACCCCTATTTAGGTGTTTCCACCTCTATGGAAAACCAATGAAATGAAATAAAGGGAGTAATGTAGTAAAGAGCAAAGAAGCACTACAAAAATATTTTATGCTACTCAACCAAGTGATATAGGAGAGGAGAGGGAAGCTTACGACCTCCACCAAGAGACCTCAAGGTTGGTTGGGGGAGAATATGAGAGTACTAGAGCCTCTACTGCAATGGTGTGGTCCCAAAATTTCTCTACCAAAGTGAATGGAGTGTTTCTTTGGTTGCAATGGAATGCTTGGAATGCTACTTGAGAGCTTGAGAGTGAGTGCAAAAGTATGGAAAAAGCTTATGAATCTAGTGAAGAAGTTAGAATACATATTAAAGGGCTAAATTTGAAGGAGGAATGGAGAAAAATAACCATATTCAGGTCGTTTAGCCCAAGGGGTCATTACAACTTCACCTCCAATGAGAAGAGTAATGCCTCTATAGGTTCAGTCGTAGGAATCTTCCAAGGACATAAGCATGTCGCACGGGTATCCCCGATAGAAAATCCTCTACTGACACTCAAAAAAAGTGCCAAGTTGGATGCAAGTAGTGGGCTTAGGTTGAATTAAGCCTTCAAACTTGATTTTCTAGGGTGGATAAAGGAAAAAAGGGGATTTGCAAATGGGGTGAAAATTCACTCTTCTACAATAGGCTAGCAGATGGATTGATACTTGTCACTTTATGGAGGGACCTACCAGTCTTTCGAGATGACAAAAACTTTATGAAGAAATTGTGCCATAGAAAAATGGCCCCATGTCATTTTCATGGGCTTTTAGGTCTTATTTCATGGTGTTTTGTCATTTTTGCTATGATTTTATGATGTAACATGGCTTTAACATGCATATTTAGATACTAAAACTCAAATAATGATATCTTGTGAAGGTGTTGTGAAGTGTTGTAAGACATTTCTACACTCTTCTAGACTCTATTTATTGTAATTCACCTAAAAATCACCTTTTCATCCCTAATCATGTCCTATTTTCAAGTGTTGTAAAGTCTTCTAACAAGATTTCATGCTTTGTTAGGCACTTCACTGTTTATCCCTTTCTCATGCTTTATTTGGTCCCTTTATTCCATCAATAGTCTTAATTAAGTGTATTTTTGAATGTTAACTCAAAAAACAACATTAAATACAACTTAATTTCTCACACCCACTTTAAAGTCCTAGGTGGGACCTGTTGTGTAGTTTTCGCACACATGCCCCGCTGAAAGCAGGGAACCTCTTTTGCTTTTGCTCCTAGTGTTTTGGCCCTTTAATTTGAGGGATTTACCTTGCCTTGGCATGAGCTTAAGTGTTTTTCTTTCTTTCTTGTGTGATCCCTTTAGGGCATTCATTGAAAATATTAAGTTTTGAGCTTCTCTTGGGTTTTACACTACTATCGGGAAAATTTGCTCCTAGCAGAATTCCCCAAATCCTCTCTAAGTTTGGTCTTGTTTGCTTTATGTTGTCGTTCGGAGATTTCTAGTCTTCATAGAATTCCACCATGTCTATACTTTTGTAAATGTCTGTTGTCTCGTTAGGTTCCCAGATTATGGTTTTTAGTTATCTTGTCGACTACATTAATGCTTCTTGTACAATTTGTGAGGGATGTATTTAGTTGATCTTTGGGGATTTTCTTGCCATTATGCTTTATCATTTATGTTCAATTGAGTTGATGAGCTTAATCTTCAAGTGTTTGACTCGATTTGGAGTGTTGGGTTTGCAAATTGTTGGATTCGGTGGTGATTTCCTGGGCATTGTCTTTGTTGTTCTTTGCTGAGCACCAATAAACTATCATTTGTTATTGCTGAAATCGATTTCCACTTCATCAAATGGTATGTACATGTTGCCTTGTTTTTGATTCATGAATATGAGTGGTCCTTTGGTGTTCTAGATTTTCTTGGAGTTCAAATTCCTGTATGTTTGGGCATTTCATGGCACGGGTTGCTTAATATTGTTTGATTTATGGTTTCCCAAGTAAGTCTCGAGTTCATTCTTTCATTCACATTAGAAGGCAGCTTGCTATTAGGGCATAAATAATATTTTGTGATAACCTAGTAGTTGAGTTAACCTGAACCCCAAGCTTGCCCTATGTTTTCAATGGTGGATTTTTAGGGTTTTATGCCTAGGGCATCTTCATTTTCTCTTGATTTTCTTTCAAGTGAGCCTAGAATTGAAGGATGATCTATGCAGGGCTCAAATCAAACCGATTGTTGGCCCAAGGTCCTCAAATTCGTGATCATTTGAGCAATTTTAGTGAAGTCATGAGAAAAAAATGGTAGTTGGTGTTTCAAGATCTACACTGAATTTCTCTTCTACATGAATTCCCCGACATTTCGTTTTCTCCTTGTTTTCCTAAAATTCATAGATTTCCATAGTTTCATCCTCCCCGTGGATTTCTGTTCTATCTGGATTTTTCTGAAAATCATTTGTCCTGTTGTTTTTCTAAAATTTGTAGACTATTGCTATTTTTTTGGAATTCCATCCTGGGCAAAATTCTCTATAACTTTGTTAAAAATGAAGGATTATGAGATGGAGTGACTTATTAACTAAATTTTATGCTTAATTTGAGCTATTTTAAGATGTCTCCTACTATTTCTTTGGTATGATAATTGATAAAATAGTTATCTTGGGGGATTTCATGTTTACTTCGCTAGAATCCATCTAGCTAGGAATTTTCCGAAATTCCTCTCTAGCTTGGATTCCGCAGGATGACTTGAAACCCGAACTTTGATATTTTATGAGAATTAATGAAACCTTGCTTATCCAGGACTCATTTTGATGATGATTATGTTGTTTATCATTTATTTAACTTGTATTCCATGTGATCTTTACTATGGTTTCTTTTTTAAGTGCAAACTAAGTCAAGCAAGACAATGAGAAGTGGCGCTAGGATTAAAGTGATGGATCCAAGTATAGAAGGGTCTTTTTTGTCTGAAGTAGAAAGGATCAAGATGGACATCATGAGTAAGATCCCAGAGAGCAATATTACTTGCATCTGGTCATAGGTGACTGATAAAAATGTTGGACTATGGGACTATGAGGAGTTCAAGGCTAGAATGGCAGCACAAAACCTTCCTTTGCTAGCTAGAATGACTTTGGATTAAGGATTGGCACATGTAGCTAGATTCCCTTCTATAGTGAAATGTTATGAGTTGGTTCTGGAGTGTTCTAGGCACTATGATAGAGGTACCCAAAGGATAGTAAGTCCCCAAGGGAGGATTGTAGAAAATTTGAATCCTATGTCTTTAGCCCAGACCTTTGACATGCGTGACAGGTCTCATGTGGTGGCTTTTGATATGGATATAGCAAGGAAATTTTATGAAGAAGATACCATCAACGCCCAACAGGTTATCAATTATTGGTTGGAGAAGCCCAAGTCTCACTATTCCAAGCCACCCAAATAGCTTATTCAGAGCAAAGTTCAAGAAGGAGAATTATGATGTCATCACTCTTCTTAGTAGGGTGGTAGGGTCTAAGAGTGCTGGAATGTTTGAAAACTAGATGTTTCATGTCATTCTGAGGATGGAAAAAAATGTAAATTATTATTGGGAAGGTGTTATAAGTGCCATGATTCTTGAACAGATGTGCAATGTCCTGCATACCAAGACCTTCACAATGACTTCCTACTTAGTCTATGCACTTGTGAGATTTCATCCATACAAGGGATTGAGTACTAGAGGTATATTTGGGGAGGATGTAATCTAGGAAGTTTATCCACAGTTACACCTTGGTAATTCGAGCTATAGAAGGGTGAATGATGTATTA
This sequence comes from Sequoia sempervirens, assembly GCA_007258455.2. Lineage (NCBI taxonomy): Eukaryota > Viridiplantae > Streptophyta > Pinopsida > Cupressales > Cupressaceae > Sequoia > Sequoia sempervirens. The sequence continues at coordinate 754,293,732 of VDFB02193867.1, read as the reverse complement.
ACCATGTACATCACCAGTTTAATCCAAGGTGTAGAGCATGTGAGAATTTTTAATCAGGCCAAGGAGCTAATCAAGAGATATTTGGCTTGGTTCATATAGTTTAACACCTTCTCATAGATAAGTATTGACAGCTCTCAATGGGCTCCATATTGACTTCCAAGGTATCCCATTAATCATATCATACTCTTGAAAGTCACAAGACAAATATATGACTTTCATGCTATTGTGAAGAAGGATAAGCATAAGATTGGGTTTGGTGGAGATTTCCCTCTAAGGATAGGTACTGGAAAAGCATGCTCTTCCATTAACTCAACTCAAGATTCAAAGGAGGAGATGGGCACTCTTGGGTTATCGTTCCACTCCAAGAGGTCTAGGTTTGACAAAACTAGTGAAGCACAGAACAAGGCTAGTATAGAATATAGCCACAAGGATGATAATGAAGATTATTGGGCTAACTATTGTGATGAGTATGATATTAGAAATAATAAATTTTCCAGGTTACCTATTGACTCAGTTTGATTGTATAATGTGAGGGCCATTCTGGATCAGGTTGATGATGATAGAGATTTGATTTAGGGACATGCTTAGGAGGCGGTGAAGGAAAAACCGATTGGAGAAGTAGACTGGTTAGAGGAGGAGAAAAAGGAATTGGAACAACTCATGAATCCAGTCATTAAGTATACAAAGTTGTGGCAAAAACAAAAGATTTTGGAATTGGAGAATGCAAGTGTGCAATGCACCTATGATTTGATGGGGGACTTAGAGTCTCATTCTACTTATGAGGAGCTAGCTGAGTAGGATCCTAAGGCTAAGGGAAAGTTCAACTCTCCTTTCAAAATAAAGGTTAAGGATGCTTAGGCTAAAGAGGCACAAGAAATAAGAAAACAATGGAAACCTATTTGCAAGAAAAGGGGGCATAATTCAAAGGCTAATAAACCAGAAAAGGATGAAACTAAAAAACAAGATCCTAAGGTTAGTGCCTCTATGCTTAAGAGAAGGGGAATTCTAAGGTTTTCATAAAAGGAAAAGGTAAGCTCTGAGGTTGGAGAAGAAGTTAACCCACCTATGGTAAATATAGAAAGCTCGGGACAAAGGAGACAAGTATATACGAGGAAATCAAGAAGTCCTTCTCCAAAGGATAGTGTACCAAAGAAGGATACTCATCTAGTTCCTACTACAGTACAACAACATGATGATGTTCCTTCTCCTTATAAAACTAGTAATGTGTCATGTGAATCCCAAAGATGTAGAAGTTTATCAAGCTCCAAACGAAGAGGAATTTTAGGAAAGTGAGATTTATAGTGTTGAGGCTGAAATAGAAAAGGTACTACAGTCTCCCTTAGTGACCTATGAGGACTTGCCTATTAGGATTGAAGAGAATCAACCTTCTCAAAGAGAAGAAATACCAGTAAAGACTCCATCACCCATGCATAGATAAGAGCATACTAAAGAAAAAGAAGATAAGGCCAAGGGGGTTCCTGAGGAGCAGAATTTGAACAAGGATTTGCCAGGGGGTCAACAAGATGAAGTTGGGTAGAGTAAGGCACAGTCGAAGTCTACTATTCCTAGCTAGTTGGATAAGGAATTGAAAAAAAAGCAGATTCTTGTTGATGGCACCCCTCCTAATTGGAATGAATTATTGGTGAGCATAGGAAAGGGAAAAAGAAAGAAGAAAGCTAGGGTCATTTCCAGGATTGAAAGATATGAAAAAAATAATAGGGTAGTCCATATTGCTACTCCTGCTTCTAGTAAGAACAGAGATGAGGTGACTAGAAGTGATTGCAATGTGCAGACCATTAACCTAGGACCTACCTCTATGGAGCAGGATATTGAAGAGTATGAAGGCTCTAATGAGGTGATCTTAACAAGATTGAGGAAAGAGGCTTACACTAAACAATAATTGAAGAAGGAGAATGAAAGATTGAAGAAGTATTTGCAGGACTTGATGAAGCCTTTTCAATCCATAAGATCCTCTTCACTTGCTACCAGCTTCTTGCCATAGGAAACAATATCTGACCTTGCAAGAATGAAGAGCACCACAAATACCACATTGAATTGGTTGCAGAAGGTAGAAACTAGGGGTGATGAGGCAATCAATGATATTTTTTCAATTGCTGGAAATGCCATTAGATCTATAGAATGGTTGAAAAATATGATGGATCAGGATAAAGAGGATGGTGACCTCCTGTTGTAGAAAACTAGAACTATCATGGAGTACACCGAGGAAAAGCTGGTTAGTGATGGAATCCTTCCTTTTTCTAAGGCTTCATAACCTTGGGAATTGTGTGAGGTTTTGAAAATAAGGTAGAAGGTGTTGAAGAAGGTGCATAAGAAGGGAAAGTAGATAGAGGACACTTTGACTAATATTTATAAATAGTGTGTCTCTTTCTTCGAGATCATGATAGGAAGGAAGAGGTTTGCACCAAAGCATTTACATCTTGAGAAACTTAGGAGATGGTAGCAAGATGTTTATTCTTCAATCATTGATGGCCCAGTTATCGAACATCAACTTGAGGATACAACCACTTACATTGTAGTTAGGGATAAATATCTAGCCCTTAGGACTAATTGGGACAAAGTCATTGATCGTTCAAGGGATCAAATTAAATCTATATAAATTAGATTTAAAGTATTTGTTACTCCACCCTTATTCGACTTAGATAGATTCTTCTTGAAGGTGTAGGAAGGATAAAAAGGTAAACAATTAATGCAAGTATACATCAAAATTTGTGCTTCCCTATTATTTTGCATGAATTGTATGAACTATATTGGAGATCCCAGGTCGACTTGGATGGAGTTCATGCATTTAATGCATATTCTATCTTATTTTCAATTCCTCTTGTCCAACTTGTTTTATGGTCATTTATTATTATTGTAAATTCTAATTAGGCTGACATGCCTTGGGGGGTTTCCATAAATATGGTATTTTGCCTCATTTGTAAGGGCTAGATATAGATAGATAGTTTTGGATATTGGAGTGAATTAAGCAGTACAACAAGAGTTAGAAGTTAGTTCATTTTTAGCAAGTGTTGTAACATAAAACACTAGAATTGTTTCTATTATTGGGTGATTCAATACAATTGAATACACTGTGCTTTTGGTGAATTCTCTTGTGTTGATTTATCTTGCATAGTTCTTGTTGTTCTATCTTTGAGATTGCCTAAGAAGTATTATATATATGCTAGATTTTGAGATGGTCCATACTTTTGGAAGCTAGATGATTGTTAGCTACTTTGCAATATTAGCTTGGACCATATATTTATTGTGCTTAGTTCAATCGTGAAAGTTTATTCATTTAAATTTTCATAGGGTTGTCTTGGATGAATGTTCATGATCTAAAAAATTGTTAATACCATAGAAGATTGCACTATTTATGTGAGATTAGAGATTCATCTAGGTCAAACAGGGATTAGTTTATGAGGGATTGGTCCATTTCAAGTGTTAATCATTTGCATGGTTAATCTTATAGTTAGTGTTAAATTTAGAAGTCTCTTGAATCCTTATCTATTTTTCTATTTCTTTATCATTTAAGTTAGATTTAGGATTGAAGTATCATCATATTGCTAGATTGAATAAAATAAAGGATTCAATATTTTCTTTTAGTAAGGTCCCTTTGTGATTACTAGCATTTCCAAATTTATCACTGAGTTGGTTATGCATTGTCAAGACCTGACATTAAAGACCTTGGGTTTATCTCTTGAGGCTTGCTAATAGAGATTTACCTTTCAAGAGAGATAGGATTTCCATGTTCTTCCTGAGTTGTTGCTGTGTAGAAAACACCATCAATAGATTGGTGCTAGAAGTAGGGCCTGAATAAACAAGCTAGATCAATTGTTGTCTACTATTTCTCTCGAAAGATCTAGAATAAGAACTAGATCTACCCTAGGAGAAGAGGAATTTGAAGAATTGCTAGCTCCTACCAGGTCAAGGAGGACCATAATAAGGGACAAGTCATCATCCACCCGACCACTTTCATCATCCCCATCATCCTCATCTTCATCAAGTCCATCCTCATTTGATTCTCAAGACATTTTCCTTTAGCAACCTCATCCTATCATAAATCAGCCATTACCACCCCCACCATTACCAATGGCTTTCCTTTCCAAAAATCCATCTCGTTTGACCTTAGACAGTTACAATGTCATGCCCAAGAACCAGAACACTTTTGTACTAAGTTCCATGTTAGTGACCCCAATAGAACTGCTGAGTAATACATTAGGATCTTCCAGACTTGTCTTAAGGATAGAGGAATTAATCATGAGGATGTAGCATGTAGGCTCTTTCCTTATTCCTTAAGAGAAGATGTATTCTACTATTACAATCATTTACCTATTGGATCCATTCAAAATTGGATTGAACTGGAGACTACATTTCTACAGAAGTTTAGGACCCCCATTAGCCCCAATGAGCTTTATGTTCAGTTCCCCAATGTGAAGAGTGAAGTCCATGAGCCCATGTCATCTTTTAACAATAGATTTCATCATGCCTATACCCGATTATAGGATCCTTGTGTTGTAGATGAGGCTACTGCTTTAGAATTTTATTATGAGGGTCTTGATAGTCTGACAACTACCTTCATGAAGTGGAGAAACAACCCTCCTACTACGCTACTTGATGCATATGCAGAGGCTATCAAGGTTATCATTGCTTTAAGGAAACACTTATCTAGGCCTTTACCATCATTAGGACCCACTTCTCACCTTGGATAGGTCCCATCTCTCAATTAGGCTCTCACGAACCATACACCTATCATGAATCTGGTGCCTCAATTGCCTATGGTCCCTCACCCAGGCTTCTAATGAATCAAGTTCCACCAACAATTAGTTACCCCTAGCAAAATGCAAATCAACCTCTTCATTCACAATCTTAGGATAGTTTTCCCATGTATTTTCAAAATTCTAAAGTATTGAATCATTCACTAAATACAAGTACTACAGTAGCATATCCTCAAAGCAATGCAAATCAGCCTTCATATAAGAATTATGAAAAAGAGAGACTGGATGAGCTGAGTAGGTGAAGAAACTAAATATGGAAGTATCTCACTTGAGAAACCAAAACAGTCAGCTTCAAGTAGCTCAAAGAGGTATATAGTCCAATTATACTAGAGAAAATCAAGATATTCAACAAGGACAACATTTTGATAGAGGTCAGCATCCTGAAAGAGGATATAATGATAAAGGATATAATTATGATAAAGGGAAATCTTCAAGCAAAAAATTTGAGTAGGGTTAAACTAGTATACAAGGATTTGACAGGAGATAGCCACCCAATAAAAACAAATCTTGGAATAAAAGCTCTAACAATGGATGAGTCCCTACCCCATTGGATCAACCATTCAATCAACCAACAATTAAGAGAAGCATCCTAGTGGTGTGTATTTGGCTAAGGATGCTTTATCAAGATGGAGTAAACTCCATAAAACAAGTCTGCATTCTAAATTAGACTACCCAAAATTCTAGACAGTAGCTTTAATCATGCAGTATGAAGTGGAGAACAATTTGAGTAGTGATGAGATGGTGCCATCTACTCCTTATGATTCATTAGTCCTGGTGCTCAATCAAGCTCATTTTCCATAGAGTAAGGAGAATGTACCTAAGGAGGAATCAAACTAGCTTAAAGAAGAGGCAAATCAATTATGCAATGGAGATGAGATTACACAGTTGTTCAATGAAAATCTAGTAAATGACAATGGCCCCATCGATGAGGAAGAAGCTTATATTGAAGAGGTACATGCATTTCAACAATCTACAAAGAAGTACGATATGAGGGACCTACCACATAGACATCCACAGGCTAGAGGCTCCTTCACCACCTCCATTCCACCAAACAACTTTACTACACCTCCAAATCCTAATGCTAGCAATAATCTGCCATATCCTTAGGAGTCTAGGAAATATTTATCTAAAGGTCAAGGACCTATGGACATGTCAAAAGGGAAAAGTACTAAAGAAAACAATGAAAAAGTGGTGGAATACCCAAAGGAGACCCCTACGAATCTGAGTGAGGAGCAAGTGGCCATATATGTTGTAGAAGAACTCAAGAAACTAAAGGTAAGTCTCTCTGCATTTGAGTTACAGAGAGTTCCAACCATTAGGAATGTAGTTCTAGGAGATTAAAATGAAAATTCCATATCACAAGATAAATCAATTAGTGAAAGTGTCAATAAAGCATCTAGTTCTCAATTAGTAGGAAGGAAAAATCAGACTCATAATCAAATTCACATGCCTCCTAGAGATAAAGTTAAAGAGAAAGATAGATCTCAAGTTGCTTAGGTGGATACTACCTTAACTCTATTCCAAGGGAAACAGACACTCCATTTCTGATCTCTGTTTGCATATTTGGCAAGAACTTGCACAACTATTTGGTTGATTCAGGTACTTCAACAAATGTAATGTCCTTTGGTGTCTGTAGAGCTTTGGGTATTACTCCCGTTGATTTTGAAAGTAAAGTTAGTCAACTAGATAGAAATAAAGTTAATGTTGTAGGGGAATTGAACATGATTCATGTGCACGTTGCTTCTGACCCTAGAATTCAACAAGTTATTAATATACAAGTGGCAGACATACCTAATGCTTACGGTTTGATTCTAGGAAGATATTGTACTAGGGCTCTGAATGGATACGTATCAACTGGCCAATCTCATATGTGGCTTCCATGGAAGGGAGTATCAAATCATATTAGAATTGAAAGAGAACTGAGGATGAGATATATGATCAAAAAATATCATATTACCTCTAATGAAATTCTGATATCAGAAGTGAGTATGGCTAATTATGTGCTTGCACCTCCTTTTGAAGAATTAGATGCAAAAGAGGTCCTTATGTTGCATACAATAGCTATGGATTTCACAACATAATCTAGTAGCATTAAAGCTCTAGTGGAATCAATTGATGAAGATGTTTATGAGGATCACCAACTCAGCCTATTTGAAAATTTCCAAGAATTCATTCAGAAGTGCATTAAGGATCAGATTTAGCTAGGAAGGGAAATGAATTTTGGAGATTTTTTCTTACCAAATTGGTGTAGAGTTCATAATTCCCCCCATTCTGAACTGGATTGCTACTTATGTCAGACTACAGTGGAATGAGTGCATAAATGTATCAACCCTATTCTAGCAATCAAAATCAACATTCAGAATGCTCAAGAAGACCCTAAAGGAAAGAAAGTGATGCTATCTGAAGAGTCTTCTAGTAGTAATGGTACATGAAGGAAATCTAAATTTGTTGGTTTTTTGACTTTAAGATTTGATGGGTCTAAATCAAAACAAGGAGATGGAGCAGGATTTGAGTTAATCAGTCCAAAAGGTAAGACTTTCTTTGCTACTCATAGACTTTGATTTCATTGCACTAATAATGTAGTAGAATATGAGGCCTTGGTCCATGGGTTTCTAATGGAACTGAAGAGAAAGGTCTATATTTTTCAAGTCTTTGGGGATTCCGAATTAGTGGTTAAGCAAGTTAGGAGGCTGTACTCTTTTCAAGACAGAATAATGACCAATTATAGGCATAGCGTATCGGGCCTTATTGAAGGATTTGATGCCTTCAAAATTCAGTTGATACCCCACAATAAGAATCAAACAATAGATTCCCTTGCTCAGGCAGCCAGTACATTGCAACCTTTGTCCCTTTCTAGATTGAAGAAGTTTACAATGGAATTAACCCTAGTACCTTTAGTACCTGACAATGTCACCATTTTTTGGGTATTTGAAGATGAAAAGCATATTTTGGATTTTATCACAAGTTCATATGTCTTTGGTTCTTAGATTATTTATGAAACTGAACCTAAAGAAGTAGAGATGGATCTGGATGGAGTAATCAATTTGAAGACTAATACTATTCCTAGAGGAATGGTGAAGTTAGAAAGGATTTTTGATTTAGACAAGGTTAGGGACCAACAACAAGATGCTAAGAAGGAGTCTATCAGTGGGGAATGTGAAACATACAACATGGGGACTCATGAGGATGTCAAGAAAGTATTTAGTGGTAAAGTGTGTACTCCAGAGGAGAGGAAAGGAATAATTGATGCATTACATACATATCAAGATGTGATAGCTTGGAGTTATGAGGATTTGAAAACTTATGACATGTCAATTATAACTCACACTATCCCTCTGATGCCAGGAGTGAAACCTTTTAGGCAGAGGAAAAGGCCAATCAATGCCTTATTAGAACCCATAATTTAGAAGGCAGTGTAGAATTTGTTGTGTACAAGAACCATATTCCAAGTTAGACACTCCACCTGGGTTGCAAATCTAGTTCTAGTGAGAAAGAAGAATGGTGAAATTAGGTTGTGTGTGGATTTTAGAAACCTTAATAGGGCATTAGAAAAGGACAATTATCCAGTACCTTCACTAGATGAAGTACTTCAGATTGTCAATGGTTCTCAAATGACGTCCTCTCTGGATGGATACTTTGGGTACAACCAGGTGATGGTGTAGTATGAAGATAGGCATAAGACTGCTTTCACTACAAATTGGGGCACTTTTCCCTATAGGAGAATTCCCTTTGGTATGATCAATGTTGGAGCCACATTTCATAGGGCTATGGACATTGCTTTCAAAGACATAATTGGTAAATGCATAATCATTTATATGGATGATCTGACAATGTTTTCCAAAAAGAGAGGAGATCAAATAGTAGACTTATGCAAAGTGTTTTAGAAGTGAAGGGAATTTGGTATATCTCTCAATCCAAAGAAGTACATCTTTGGAGTTACTAAGGGAAAGTTGTTGGGACATGTTATTTCTAAGAAAGGCACTGCTATTGACCTAGAATGGGTGGAAGCCATACTTAAGATTCATCCACTAGAAAGCAAGAAGGAAATGAAGTCATTCTTTGGAAAAATCAATTTTGTAATAAAGTTCATCACTAGATTCGCAGAAATAGTCAAGCCATTAAATTGCATGTTAAAGCAAGAAGCTAAGGTTGAATGGAATGCAGAGGAAAAAGAAGCATTTGCAGAAATTGAAAGAGCTATTGTTGAGGATCCAATATTGGTAAGTCCTAATTATGAGAAGTCATTTTACATATATTATTTGCCTCTTATCATTCTTGTGCTGACATGTTGACTCAAAAATATGATCAAGGGAATGAGCACCCCATAGAATTTATGAGCGCACCACTAAAAGATGTAGAATTAAGGTACCCAAGTGTGGAGAAGTAGGCTTATTCCTTGGTCATAGCTATGAAGAAGTTCAGGCACTATATTCTTAGAAACAAGGTATTTGCAATAGTTTCTAATCCCGTAGTCAAATTATTGTTGATGTAGAATGAGCTAGGGGAACACAGAGCAAAGTGGGTGACCATGTTGTAGGAATATGATATTGAGATTCAACCTATGAAGTTGGTGCAAGGACAAGGGTTTATGAGAAGAATGGCATAAATGGGTCCTGACCTTGCAATCCAGCTCTACAATCTTGAAGATGTTTCCCCAGGGGGCTGGTATGATGATATCATTCACTATCTATTAAATCAAAGTTGTCTTGACCATCTTAATGCAGTACAGAGGATGACACTATGTTTGAAGAGTGACAATTTTATGCTGAAAGGAGTTGTCTTATACAAAAGGAATCATGAAGGTATATACTTAAGATGTTTTGGGCAACAGGAAGTTGAAAGAGTAATGGCTAAATTTCATGATAGATACGGTACTAGCCATAGATTTATACATTCCAATGCAAATCAGATTTTGAGGGCTGGTTATTATTGGCCCACATTGTTCAAGGACACACAGAGTCATGTCAGAACTTTCCATGTGTGCTAGACTGCAACAACCAGAGAAAAGTATGCAGCTCTTCTACTTCAACTGGTCTTTGAGGTAAAACCTTTTGCATAGTGGGGGATGGACTTCATAGGTCCCATCAATCCACCTTCTTCTACGGGTCACGGGTATATTCTAACTATTACTGATTATTTTACATGATGGACTAAGCCTCTTGCATGTAAATAGTGTACTTCTGAAGTGGTAATTAATTTCATTGAATCAAGTATTATCAATCGCTTTGGATGCCCTTTATCTTTAGTTTGTGATAATGGTCTTACATTTGCATCATTGAAATTTTCCAATTAGGCCTTTGATCATGGGATTATAATAAAATTTGCATCTAATTACTATCCACAAGGTAATGAGTTGGTTGATTCTTCCAATAAAAACCTCTTAATAGTCATCTGTAAGCTATTAAAGAAGAAACCCAAGGATTGACAAACTCAACTCAGATTTTCTCTATGGGTGGATTGTACAAGAAAAAATACTTCCTTAGGGACCTCTCCTTATAACCTTGTGTATGTTTTGGAAGATGTATTTCAAATTCAATTGAAGATTCCCACTTTACAGTTCATTAATGAATATTATGATGAAGAAAATAGGCACAAAGCCTGCCTGCAAGTGTTGTTACACCTTGAAGAAAGAAGAGATGAAGCCTTAGAAAAAATTTCCAAGCATTAGGGAGTAGTTAAAAGATGGTTTGATAGAAGAGCTAAGGTAAAATCCTTTAGGATCTCAAACTTAGTTCTCTACTAGGATAAAGCACATGACCAAAAGGGGGAACATGGTAAATTTGACAAAGTTTGGCTTGGCCTATATTAGGTTTTAGAAATCCTGGGAGAAAATGCTTTTTGCTTGAAGACTCTCACAGGGGAGGACATCCAACTGCCTATCAATGGGCAGTACTTGAAGCACTACTTCTAGTCTTGAGTTGTTTTCAGCTCTTTTCCTATACATAGAAAGTGTAGGTTTCTTTTCTGCTGGTTTGCTTTGCTTTGATTTGGTTAGAGTAGGTTTCTTTTGTATTTTTCTTTTGGTTTGCTTGTGTTCTATTTTGATTTTGGTTTGCTTTCACTTTGTTTTTCTTTTCTTTTCTCTTGCTTTGGTGGTCTTTTTTTTTCTCTTAAATGTGTTGCACCTGCATGGAAAATGTACTTTTATGTGGGACTATTCTAAGTATTTCATTGATGAACTTTAATCATGTGTCTTGAATAGATGGTCGAGGTATTTTTTTATCGTCAACCAATTTGAATGTTTGATTTAAGGAGGATGAGTCACTGGTTTGATTTGAATTTGAAGTATTTTGAAATTTTATATCTTTCATACATCTTAAGAATCCTGAGGTTGCGATAGGGTCCTTGTGAGGTCTTGTCAAGTGGAAAATATTATTTTTTCTTCAGTGCCACTATAGTTCTCAACCCTGAGTGTGAACTTCATTGTTCACAATTTGAAATTAAAAAAAAATGGCGAAAAGAAAAGAAATGTCAAAAGAAGAAAAAGAGAAAATGTTGAAAATAAAAAGAATAAATTCAACTTATTAGGAGTATCTGAATAACTCTATCAAGGCTATAGACACCTGACTGGCAGTAGAGCTATGTTCGAGAGAATAATAGTGATAACCTCGTTGGGGTATGGATGCCTAACTGGCAGCGAGGCTCTATGCAGGTTGCTCTTGGAGTTAGAATCTTTACGTAGCCTAACTTGGCTGAACTTGATCTCTATAGTAACATGGGGAGGGAAATGAACTCACTTGCACACACTTGGATTTTCAATTTGTGGAAGGTTCAGTTTAACTTTGGTTCTGATTCTTTAGTTTCGTATTTTGATTTGTTTGTCTGGTAGGGAGATCGAAACTAGAGATTCCAGGTTCACGATTCTAGTTTGTCACTGAAATGCTCTAGAGGATTTTCCTAGTGGAGTTGACATTTGTTGTGTAGTTTTCGCACGCACGCCCCATTGAAAGTAGGGACCCTATTTTTCTTTCTCTCTTGGTGTTTTGGCCCTTTAATGTGAGGGATTTACCTTGCCTTGGCATTATCTTAAGTTTTTATCTTTTTTTCTTTGGTGATTTGTTTAGGGTATTCATTGAAAATCTTAAGTTTTGAGCTTATCTCGGGTTTTTCACTCATGTCGACAAAATTTTCTCTTGGTGGAATTCCCTGGATCCTCTCTAAGTCCAATCCTCTTTGGTTTATGTTGTGGTTTAGAGATTTCTAGTCTTCATGGAATTCTATGATGTCTAGACTTTTTCGAATTTCTATTATCTCGTAGGGTTCCCAAATTCTTGATTTTAGTTGTCTTGTTAGCTGCATTATTGCTTCTCGTACAATTTTTGAGAGATGTATTTATTCAATGTTTAGGGATTTCCTTGTCATTATGCTTTATCATTTGCATTCAATTGAGTTGAGGGGCTTAATCTTGAGGTGTTTGACTCCATTTGAAGTGATGGGTTTGCAAATTGTTGGATTTGGTGGTAATTTCCTAGGCATTATCATTGTTGTTCTTTATTGAGAACCAATAAACTGTCATTTGTTATTACTGAAATCGATTTCCACTTCATCAAATGGTATGTACATGTTTCCTTTTTTTTGATAGATGAATGTGAGTGGTCCTTTGGCATTCTAGATTTGCTTGGAGTTTGAATTCCTATTTGTTTGGGCATTTTGTGGCTTGGGTTACTTGATATAGTTTGATTTATGGTTTCCCAAGTAAGTCTCAAGTTCATTCTTTCATTCACATCAGAAGGTAGCTTACTAGTGGGGCATAAAAAATCTTTTGTGAGAACCCAACAGTTGAGTTAACCTGAACCCCAAGCTTGCCCTATGTTTTCAATGGCAGATTTTTAGGGTTTTATGCCTAGGGCATCATCATTTCCTCTTGATTTGCTTTCTCGTGATGCTAGAATTCAATGATGATCTATGGGGGGCTAAAATCAAACTGATTTCTGGCCCAAGGTCCTCAAATTCATGATCATTTGATCAATTTGAGTGAAGTCATGAGAAAATGATGGTATTCGACATTTCAAGATCTTCGCATAATTCCTCTTCTGTTGTAATTCCCCCACATTTTGTTTTATGATTAATTTGAGCTATTTTAAGATGTATCATGCTATTTATTTTGTATGATAATGGATCAAATATTTATCTTGGGGGATTTCATGTTTACTTTGCTAGACTTTGTCTGGCTAGGAATTTTTTGAAATTCCTCTCTGGCTTGGATTCCATGGGATGACTTCAAACCTGAACTTTGATATGACCATTTTTTATGAGAATTAATGACACCTTGCTTATTTAGGACTCATTTTGATGATGATTATGTTGTTTATGATTGATTTAACTTGGTTTTTATGTGATATTTACTATGGTTTCTTTGTTGAGTGCATGCTAAGTCAAGCAAGGTAGTGACAAGTGGAGCTAGGAGTAAAGTGATAGATCCAAGTACAAAAGGGTCTTTTGTGTCTGAAGCATAAAGGATCAAGATGGACATCAAGAATAAGATCCCAAAGATCAAGATTACTTCCATCTAGTTAGAAGTGATAGATAAAAATGTTGGACTATGGGACTATGAGGATTTCAAGGCTAGAATGGCAGTGCAAAACCTTCCTTTGTTGGCTAAAACAACTTTGCAATTAGGATTGGAACATGTAGTTGGATTCCCTTCTATAGTGCAATATTATGATTTGGTTCTTGAGTATTCCAAGCACTATGATAGAGGTACCTAGAGGATAGTCGATCCCCAAGGGAGGATTGTAGCAAATTTTAATCCTGTGTCTATAGCCCAGACCTTTGAAATTCTTGACAGGTCTCATGTGGTGCCTTTTGATATGGGTATGGCAAGTAAATTCTATGAGGAAGATACCATCAAGGCCCAACAAGTTATCAATTCTTGGTTAGAAAAGCCCAAGTCTCACTATGCCAAGCTGCCCAAATAGCTTTTCAGAGTAAAGTTTAAGAAGGAATATTGTGATGTCATCACTCTTCTTAGCAGGGTGGTAGGGTCTAAGAGTGCTAGAATTTTTGAAAACTAGATGTTTCATGTCATTTTGAGGATGGAGAAAAATGTAAATTATCATTGGGAAGGTGTTATAAGTGTCATGATTCATGAATAGATGTGCAAAGTTCTGCAGAACAAGACCTTCATAGTGACTTCCTACTTACTCTATGCATTTGCAAGATTTCATCCATACAAGAGATATGGGCTTGGTTCATACACTTTCCACCTTCTTGTACATAAGATTGATTGTTGTCAAAGGGCTCCATATCAAATTTCAATGTATCCCACTGATCATATCATACTCCTAGAGGTCACAAGAAAATTATGTGACTTTGATGCTATTGTGAAGAAGGAAAAGCATAAGACTGGGTTTGGTGGAGATTTCCCTTTAAGGATAGGCACTAGAGAAGCATGCCCTTCCATTAACTCAGCTTAGGCTTGAGAGCAGGAGAAGGGCACTCTTGGGTTATCCTTCTACTCCAATAGGTCTAGGTTTGACAAAACTGGTGAAGCATAGAAGAAGGCAAGCAAAGAATATAGCCACAAGGATGATATAGAAGATTATTGGGCTAACTAAAGTGATGAGTATGAGATCAGAAAGTAGAAGATTTCTAGGTTACTTGTTGACTCAGTTTGATTGTATAATGTGAAGGCCATTCTGGATCAAGTTGAGGATGATGGAGATTTGATTTAGGGACATGTTTATGAGGTGGTGAAGGACAAACCAATTGGAGAAGTAGACTGGTTAGATGAGGAGAAAACAAAATTGGAACAACTCTTGAATCCAGTCATTAAGTATACAAAGTTGTGGCCGAAACACAAGATTTGGGAATTGGAGAATGCAAGTGTGCAATGCACCTATGATTCGATGGGGGACTTAGAGTCTCATTCTACTTCCAAGGAGTCAGCTGATTCAGATCGTAAGGGTAAGGGCAAGGTCAGTTCTCCTTTCAAAATCAAGGTTAAGGATGCTTAGGCTAAAGAGGCACAAGAAATAGGAAAAAAAAGGAAACCTAATGCCAAGAAAAGGGGGCGTACTTGAAAGTCTAAGAAACCAAAAAAGAATGAAACTAAAAAGCAAGATCCTGAGGATAGTGCCCCTACACTCAAGAGAAGGATAATTTTAAGGTTGTCAGAAAAGGAAAATGTAAGGTCCAAGACTAGAGAAGAAGTTAACCGACCTATGGGAAATGTAGAAAGCTCAACATAAATCACACAAGTATATACGAGGAAATCAAGAACTCCTTCTCCTAAGGACATTGTACCAAAGAAGGATACTCTTGTAGTTCCAACTGCAGTACAACAACATGATGTTGTTCTTTCTCCTCATAATACTGGTAATGTGTCAAGTGAATCCCAAAGATGCAGAAGTTCATCAAGGTCTAGAGGAAGAGGAATTTTAGGAAGGTGACCTTTATATTGTTGAGGCCGAAATAGAAAAGGTACTATGGTCTCCCTTAGTGACTTATGAGGACTCACCAATTAGGAGTGAAAAGAATCAACCTTCTCAGAGAGAAGAAACACCAGTAAGGACTCCATCACCCGTGCATAGAGAAGATCATACTAAAGAAAAAGAAGATAAGGCCGAGGAGGTTCCTGAGGAGGAGAATTTGAGCAAGGATTTTCCTAGGGTTCAACAAGATGAAGTTCGACAGAGTAAGGCATAGTTGGAGTCTACTATTCCTAGCTAGTTAGATAAGGAATTGAAAAGAAATCGAATTCTTGATGATGATACCCCTCCTAACTGGGATGAACTTTTGGTGAGCATAGGAAACATAAAAGGAAAGAAGAAAGCCGAGGTCATATGCAAGATTGAAAGATATGAAACAAATAATAGGGTAGTACATATTGCTACTCCTGCTCCTAGTAAGAACAAAGATGAGGTGACTGGAAGTGATTACCATGTGTAGACCATTAACCTAGGACCTACCTCTATGGAGTAGGATATTGAAGTGTATGAAGGATCTAGTGTAGTGATCTTAGGAAGATTGAGGAAAGAGGCTTAGACTAAACAAGAATTGAAGAAGGAGAATGAAAGATTGAAGAATTATTTGCAAGATTTGATGAAGCCTTTGCAATACATAAGCTCCTCTTCACTTGTTGCTAGCTTCTTGCCACAGGAAATAATATCTGAGCTTGAAAGAATGAAGAGCACCATGGATGCCACATTGAATTGGTTACAAAAGCTAGGAACTAGGGGCGATGATGAAATCAAGAATATTCTGTCAACTGGTGGATATGCCATTAGATCTGTAGAATAGTTAAAAAAATTTATGGCTCAGGATAAAGAGGATGGTGACCTCCTATTGTAGAAAACCATAACTTTCATGGAGTAAACTAAGGAAAAGTTGGTTTGTGATGGAATACTTCCTTCTATGGCTTCATAACCTTGGGAATGTTGTGAGGTTTTTCAAATAAGGCATAAGGTGTTGAAGAAGGTGCATAAGTAGGGAAAGAAGATAAAGGATACCTTGACTGATATTTATAAATAACATGTCTCTTTCTTTGACATCATGACAAGAAGGAAGAGCTTTTCACAAACATTTAAATCTTGAGAAACTTAGGAGATTGTGGTAGGATGTTTATTCTCCAATCATTGATGGCCTAGTTACCGAACATCATCTTGAGGATGTAGCCACTTACATTGTAGTTATGGATAAATATCTAGCCCTTAGAACTAATTGGGACAAAGTCATTAATTTTTCAAGGGATGAAATTAAATCTATAGAAAATAAATTTAAAGTATTAGTTACTCCACCCTTGGTCGATTTAGATAGAGTATTCTTGAAGGTGCATGATCAAATAGATAAGGATAAAAGGGGAAATAGTTAATGCAAGGCTACATCAAAATTTGTGCTTCCCTATTATTTTGCATGCATTGGTTTGAACTATATTGGAGATCCTAGACTGACTGGATGGAGTTCATGCATTTAATGCATATTCTATCTTATTTTGAATTCCTCTTGGCCGGCTTTGTTTTATAGCCATTTATTAGTATTGTAAATTTTAATTAGGCTGACATGCCTTGGGGGGTTTCTATAAATATGGCATTCTAGCTCATTTCTAAGGGTTGGATATAGATAGATAGTTTTGGATATTGAAGTGAATAAAGAATTAGAGCAAGAGTTAGAAGTGAGTTAATTTTGAGCAAGTATCACAACACATAACACTGAAATTGTTGCTATTATTGGGTGATTCAAAATAATTGAAGACATTGTACTTTTGGTGAATTTTCTTGTGTTGATTTATCTTGCATGGTTCTTGTTGTTCTATCTTTCAGATTGCATGAGAATTATTAGATATATGCTATATTTAGAAGTAGACATGATTCAATAGTGTTTATGGTTTAATGCTGGAAGTGTTTGTAGCAATCCCTGGTCCATACTTTTGGCAGATAGTTGATTGTTAGTTGCTTTGCAAAGTTAGACTAGACCATATATTTATTGTGCTTAGTTCAATTGTGAAGGTTTATTCATTTCAATTGGCATAGGGTTGTCTTGGATGAATGTTCATGATTTGAAAAAATCCTTAATACCATAGAAGATTGCACTATTTTTGTGAGATTGTAGATTCATCTGGGTCAAGTAGGGATTAGTTTATGAGGGATTGGTCCATTTCAAGTGTTAATCATTTGCATTGTTAATCGTAGGGTTAGTGTTAAATTTAGAAGTCTCTTGAAATATTATCTCTTTTTCTATTTCTTTATCATTCAAGTTAGATTTAGGATTGAAGTATCATCATATTGCTATATACGATAAATTAAAGGATTCAATATTTTCTTGTAGTAAGGTCCCTTTGTGATTACTAGCATTAAAAAACTTATCACTGAGTTTTTTATGCATTGTCAAGACCTACCATTAGAGACTTTGGGGTTATCTATTGAGGCTTGCTAATATAGATTTACCTTTCAAGAGAGATATGATTTCCATATTATATCTGAGTTGTTGTGCAAAAAACACCATCAACAGATTGGTGCTAGAAGGAGGGCCTGAATAAGCAAGATGGATAAAATTTTGTTTGCTATTTCTCCTAAAAGATTTAGAAGAAGAACTAGATCTACCCCACTAGAAGAGAATTTCAAGAATTTCCAGCTCCTACTTGGTCAAGGAGGATAAAAATAAGGGGTGAGTAATCATCCACCCGACCACTTTCATCATCCCCATCATCCTCATCTTCATCAAGTCCATCCTCATCTGATTCTCAGGACATTCTCATCCAGCGACCTCACCCTGTCATAAATCAGCCATTACCACCCCCACTGTCACCAATGGATTTCCTTGCCAACAATCCATCTGCTTTAACCTTCAATAATTACAGTGTCATGCCCAAGAACCTAAAACATTTTTGTACTAAGTTCCATATTAATGAACCCAATAGAACTATTGAGGAACACATCAGAATCTTCCAGACTTGTCTTAAGGATAGAGGAATTAATCATGAGGATGTAGCATGTAGGATCTTTCCTTATTCCTTAGGAGAAGATTCATTCTACTGGTACAATCATTTACCTACTGGATCCATTCAAAATTGGACCGAATTGGATATTGCATTTCTACAAAAGTTTAGTATCCCCATTAGTCCCAATGAGCTTTATCTTTAGTTCACGAATGTGAAGAGATAAGTCCATGAGACCATGTCATCTTTTAACAATAGGTTTCATCATTCCTATACCCAATTAAATGTTCCTTATGCTATAGATGAGGCTACTACTTTATAAGTTTATTATGAGGGTCTTGATATTCTAACAACTACCTTCATGAAGTGGAGAAACAACCCTCCTACTACCCTACTTGATGCATATGCAGAGGCTATAAATGTTAGTAGTACTTTAAGGCAACACTTATTTGGGCCTTTACCATTATTAGGACCCACTGCTCACCCTGGAAAGGTCCATACTCTCAATTAGGCTCTCACCAACCATACACCTATCATGAATTCAGTGCCTCAGTTGCCTATGGTTCCTCACCTAGGACCTCTAGTGAATCAAGTTCCACTAGCAATTAGCTACCCCTAGTAAAATGTGAATCAGCCTCTTCATCCACAATCTCAAGCTATTTTTCCCATGTATCTACAAAATTTTGAAGTCTTGTATTAGTCATTGAATACTAGTAGTGTATTAGGATATCCTCAAAATAATGTAAATCATCCTTTGTATAGGAATTCTGACAAAGAGAGACTAGATGTACTAACTGAGTAGGTGAAGAAAATGAATATGAAAGTAACTCACTTGAGGAACCATAATAGTTAGCTTCAAGTAAATCAAAGAGGTATGCAGTCCAATTATAGTAAAGAAAATTGAGATATTCAACAAGGACAACATTTTGATAGAGGTCATCATCCTGAAAGAGGATATAATGATAGAGGACATAATTATGATAAAGAGAAATCTCCAGGCCAAAACTTTGAGTGGGGCTAGACTAGTGGACAAGGGTTTGACAAGAGATAGCCACCTAGAAAAAAAAAACTTGGAATACAAGGTCTAATAATAGAGGAGTCCCTGCCCCATTGGATCAATTAGTCAACCAAGAGAAGCCTCCTAGTGGTGTGTATTTTGCTGATGTTGCTTTATCAGGATGATGTAGGCTCCATAAAACAAGTCTGCATTCTAAATTAGACTACCTATAATTCCTGACAGTAGCTTCAATCTTCTGGTATGAAGTGGAGAACAATTCAAGTAGTTAGCAGATGGTGCCATCTACTCCTTATGATTCATCAGTATTGGTGGTCAATCATGCTCCTTTTCCATAGAGTAAGGAGAATGTACCTAAGGAGGAATTAGAACAGCTTAAAGAAAAGGCAGATCAGGTATGCAATGGAGATGAGATTACACAGTTCAATAAAAATCCAGTAAATGACAATGGCTCCATCGATGAGTAAGAAGCTTATATTAAAGAGGGGCAAAAAATTCCAATGATCTATGAAGAAGTATGATTTGAGGGACCTGCCACATAGACGTCCATAGGCTAGAGGCCCCTTCACTACCTCCATTCCACCAAACAACTTTACTACACCTCTAGATCCTAATACGAATAATCATCTGCCATATCCTTAGGTTTATAGGAAATATTTATCTAAAGATCTAGGACCTATGGAAATGTCAAAAGGGAAAAGTGTTGAAGAAAACAAGGATAAAGTGGTGGAATACCCAAAGGAGACCCCTGCTAATATGAGTGAGGAGCAACTGGCCATATAT
Source organism: Sequoia sempervirens (assembly GCA_007258455.2). Lineage (NCBI taxonomy): Eukaryota > Viridiplantae > Streptophyta > Pinopsida > Cupressales > Cupressaceae > Sequoia > Sequoia sempervirens. Next base: position 754,273,784 of record VDFB02193867.1, on the reverse strand, counting down.
GTTGTGGAAGAACTCAAGAAACTAAAGGTAATTCTCTCTGTATTTGAGTTACTAAGAGTTTTGACCATTAGGAATGCAATTCTAGGAGCTTACAATGAAAATTCCATATCAAGAGATAAATCAGTTAGTGAGAGTGTCAATAAAGCATGTAGTTCTCAATTGGTAGGAAGGAAAAATAAAACTCATAATCAAGTTCACATGCCTCCTAGAGATAAATGGAAAGAGAAATATAGATCTTAAGTTTCTCAAGTGGATACTCCCTTAACTCTATTCCAAGGGAAAACATACACTCCTCCATTTTTTATCTATCTTCAAATATTTGGTAAGAACTTGCACAACTATTTGTTGGATTCAGGTGCTTCCACAAATGTAATGCCCTTTGGTGTCTATAGAGATTTGGGTATTACTCATACTGATTCCCAAAAAAAAGTTACTCAAATGGTTAGTATTGAAGTTAATTTTGTAGGGGAGTTGAACATGATTCATATACAGGTTGCTTCTGACTCTAGAATTCAACAAGTTATAAGTATATAGGTGGTAGAAATACCTAATGCTTACGGTCTAATTCTGGGAAGAGATTTTACTAGGGCTCTAAATGGATATGTATCAACTGACCATTCTCATATGTGGCTTCCCTAGAAGGGGGTATCGAATCAGATCAGAATTGAAAGAGTACACAAGATGAGATATATGCTCAATGAATATCATAATACCTCCAATGAAATTCTGATATCAGAAGTGAGTATGGGTAATTATGTGCTTGCAACTCCTTTTGAAGAATCAGATGTAGAAGAGGTCCTTATGTTGCATACAATTCCTATGGATTTCATAGCGGAATCTAGTAGCACTAAAGCTCTTGTGGAACTAGTTCATGAATATGTTCTTGAGGATCACCAACTTAGCTTGTTGGAAAATTTCCAAGAATTAATTTAGAAGTTCATTGAGGATTAGATTCAGTTGGGAAGGGAAATGAATTTTTGTGATTTTCTCTTACCCAATTGGTGTAGATTTCATAATGCCCCCCATTTTGAACTAGATTGTTGCTTATGTCAGACTATAGTGGAACAAGTGCATAAATGTATCAACCCTATTCTAGTAGTCAAAATCAACATTCAAAATGCTCAAGAAGACTCTAGAGGAAAGAAAGTGAGGTTATCTAAAGATTCTTCTAGTAGTAATGGTACACAAAGGAAATCTAAATTTGTTGGTTGTTGGACTTTAGGATTTGATGGTTCTAAATCAAAACAAGGAGTTGGAGCAAGATTTGAGTTAATCAGTCCAAAAGGTAAGACTTTCTTTTGTGCTCATAGACTTAAATTTCATTGCACTAATAATGTAGAAAAATATGAGGCTTTGGTCCATGGGTTACTAATGGCACTAAAGAAAAAGTTCAAGATTTTGAAATTCTTTGGGGATTCTAAGTTAGTGGTTAAGAAATTTAGGAGGCAATACTCTTGTTATGATAGAAGAATGACCAATTATAGGCACAGAGTATGGGACCTTATTGAAGGATTTTTTTCCTTTAACATTCAGTTGATACCACAAAATAAGAATCAAACAATAGATTCCCTTGCTCAGGTAGCCAGTACATTGCATCCTTTGTTCCTTTCTAGATTGAAGAAGTTTACAGTGGAATTAACCCTAGTGCCTTCAATACCTGACAATGTCACCAATTTCTAGGTATTTGAAGATGATAAGCACATTTTATATTTTATCACAAGTTTAGATGTATTTGCTTCTCATATTATTGATGAAACTAAACCTTAAGAAGAAAAGATGGATCTGGAAGGAGTAAGCAATTTGAAGACTAATACTATTCCTAGAGGAATGGTGCAATTAGAAAGGATTTTTATTTAGACAAGGTCAGGGACCAAGAACAAGATGGTAAGAAGGATTCTATCAATGGGGAATGTGAGACATACAACATGGGGACTCATGAGCATGTCAAGAAAGTCTTCATTGGTAAAGTGTGTACTCCATAGGAGAGGAAAGGAATAATTGATGCATTACATACATATCAGGATGTGATAGCCTAGGATTATGAGGATTTGAAAACTTATGACATGTCAATTATAACTCACACTATCCCTTTGAGGCAAGGAGTGAAACCTTTCAGGAAGAGGCAAAGGCCAATCAATGCCTTACTAAAACCCATAATTCAGAAGGAAGTGCAGAAGTTGTTGTCTATGAGAATCATATTCCTAGTCAGACATTCCACCTAGGTTGCGAATCTGGATCCAGTGAGAAAGAAGAATGGTGAGATTAGGTTGTGTGTGGATTTTAGAAACCTTAATGAGGCGTTAGAAAAGGAAAATTATCTAGTACCTTCACTCGATGAAGTACTTTATATTTTCAATGGTTCTCAAATGATTTCCTTTCTAGATGGCCACTCTGGGTATAACCAGGTTATGGTGCAGTATGAAGATAGTCATTAGACTACTTTCACCACAAAGTGGGGAACTTTTTCCTATAGGATAATTCCCTTTGGTATTATTAATGTTGGAGCTTCATTTCAAAGAGGTATGGAAATTTATTTTAAAGACATAATTGGTAAATGCATAATCATTTATATGGATGATCTGATAGTCTTTTCCAAAAAGAGAGGAGATCACATAGTAGACTTATGCAAAGTGTTTCAGAAGTGTAGGGAATTTGGTATATCTCTCAATCCAAAGAAGTGCATCTTTGGAGTTACTGAGGGAAAGTTGTTGGGACATGTTATCTCTGAGAAAGGTGATGCTATTGACCCAGAATAGGTGGAAGCCGTACTTAAGATTCAATCACCAGCTAGCAAGAAGGATATGAAGTCATTCTTTGGAAAAATCAATTTTTAAGGAAGTTCATCACTAGATTCGTTGAAATAGTCAAGCCATTAAATGCCATGTTGAAGCAAGAAGCTAAGGTTGAATGGAATGCAGAGGCAAAAGAAGCATTTGTAGAAATTAAAAGAGCTATTGTTGAGGCTCTAGTATTGGTAAGTCTTGATTATGAGAAGTCATTTTACATATATTCATTTTCTTCTGATCATTCATGTGCTAGCATGTTGACTCAAAAATTTGATCAAGGGAATGAGCACCCCATAGCATTTATGAGCGCACAATTGAAACATGTAGAATTAAGGTACCCAAGTGTGGAGAAGTAGGCTTATGCCTTGGCCAGAGCTATGAAGAAGTTCAGGCACTATATTCTGAGAAACAAGGTCTTTGCAATAGTTTCTAATCCTATAGTCAAATTGTTGTTGATGTAGAATGAGCTAGGTGAATGCAGAGCAAAGTAGGTGACCATGTTGCATGAATACAGTATTGAGATTCAACCTATGAAGTTGGTGTGAGGACAAGGACTTATGAGAACAATGGCAGAAATAGGTCCTGACCTTGTAGTCCAACACTACAATCTTGAAGATGTTTCCCTAGGGGCCTGGTATGATGATATCATTCACTATCTATTAAATCAAACGTATCCTGACTAGCTTAATGTAGTACAGAGGAGGGAACTAATTTTGAGGAGTTGAAGTTTCATGCTAAAAGGAGTTGTCTTATACAAAAGGAATCATGAAGGTATATACTTAAGATGTTTGGGGCAATAGGAAGCTGAAAGAGTCATGGCTAAATTTCATGATAGATACGGTACTGGCCATGGATCTGCACATTCCACTACAAATTAGATTTTGAGCGCTGGTAATTATTGGCCCACATTGTTCAAGGACACACAGAGTCATGTCAGAACTTTCCATGTGTGCCAGACTACAACAAGCAAAGAAAAGTATGCAGCTCTTCCACTTCAACCGATGTTTGAGGTACAACCTTTTGCACAGTGGGGGATGGATGTCATAAGTCCCATCAATCCACCTTCTTCTATGGGTCACAGGTATATTCTCACTGTTACTGATTATTTTACATGATGTACTAAGGATATTGCATGTAAATAGTGTACTTTTGAAGTGGTAATTAATTTCATTTAATCAGGTATTATCAATCGCTTTGGATGACCTTTATCTTTAGTTTGTGTTAATGGTCTTGCATTTTCATCATTCAAATTTTCCAATTGGGCCTTTGATAATGGGATTATAATAAATTTTGCATCTAATTAATATCCATAGGGTAATGGGTTAGCCGAGTCTTCCAATAAAAACCTCTTAACAATCATCTATATGCTATTAGAGATGAATCCCAAGGACTGGCACACTCAACTCAAATTTTCTCTATGGGTGGATCGTACAAGACATAAGAATTCCTTAGGGACCTTTCCCTATAACGTTGTTTATGGTCTCAAACCTATATTTCCAATTCAATTGAGGATCCCCACTTTACAGTTGATTAATGAATATTATGATGAAGAAAATAGGCATGAAGCCTACCTGCAAGAGCTATTACACCTTGAAGAAAGAAGAGATGAAGCCTTAGAAAACTTTTCCAAGCATCAGGGAGTAGTTAAAAGATGGTTTGATAGAAGAGCTAAGGTAAAATCCTTTAGGATCTTGGACTTAGTTCTCTAGTGTGATAAAGCACATGACTAAAAGGGGGGAACATGTTAAATTTGACAAAGTTTTGCTCGACCCATATTAGATTTGAGAAATCCTAGGAGACAATGCTTTTTTCTTGAAGACTCTCACTAGGGAGGACATCCCACTACCTATCAATGGGTAGTACTTGAAACACTAATTATAGTCTTGAGTTGTTTTAAGATCTTTTCTTGTACATAGTTAGAGTAGGTTTCTTTTCTGCTAGTTTGCTTTGCTTTGCTTTGGTTAGAGTAGGTTTCTTTTCTATTTTGGTTTTGGTTTGCTTTCGGTTTGGTGTGTTTTTTCTTTGCTCTTTCTTTGGAGGTCTTCTTGGTTTCTTCTGGATATGTTGCACCTACATGGAAAACATACTTTTATTTGGGACTATTTTGAGTATTTCATTGATGAACTTTAATCATGTTTTTTGAATAGATGGTCGAGGTCTTTTGTTATCATCAAGCAGTTTGAATGTTTGATTAAAGCAGGATGGGTCACTGGTTTGATTTGAATTTGAAGTATTCTGAAATCTTATATATTTCATACATCTTAAGAATCTTGAGGTTGTAGTAGGGTCCTTGTGAGGTCTTGTCAAGTGAAAAATCTTATTTCTACTTCAACGCCACTATAGTTCTCAGCCCTAAGTGTGAACTTCATTGTTCATAGGTTGAAATAAAAAAAAAGGTGAAAAGAAAAGAAATTTCAAAAGAAGAAAAAGAGAAAATGTTGAAAATCAAAAGAATGAATTCAACTTATCAGGAGTATCTGAATATCTCTATCGAGGCTATAGACATGGCTGGTAGTAGAGCTATGTTCAATAGAATCACAACTATAACCTCATCGAGGCTATGGATGCCTAACTAGGAGTGAGGCTCTATGCAAGTTTCTTTTGGAGTTAGAATCTTTACATACCCTAACTTGACTGAACTTGATTTTTGTAGTAACTCAAGGAGGGAAACGAACTCACGTGCACACACTTGAATTTTTGGTTTATGGAAGGTTTAGTCTAAGTTTGGTTTAGTTTATTTAGTTTTTCATTTTTATTTTTTTTTATGGTAGGGACATTGAAACCAAATATTTTGGGTTCATGATTCTAGTTTTTCACTAAAATGCTTTGGAGTATTTTCCCAGCAGAGGCACCATTTGTTGTGCATTTTTTGCATGCACGCCTCGTTGAAAGTACAGACCCTCTTTTGCTTTTGCTCCTGGTGTTTTGGCCTCTAATTTGAGGGATTTACCTTGACTTGGCATTAGCTTAAGTGTTTATTTTTCTTTCTTTGGTGATCCCTTTAGTGTATTCATTTAAAATCTTAAGTTTTGAGCTTATCTCAGGTTTTTCACTACTGTCGGGAAAATCCATTCATAGCAGAATTCCTCGGATAATCTCTAAGTCTGGTCCTATTTGATTTATGTCATGGTTCAAAGATTTTTGGTCTTCACAGAATTTAACTGTGTCTAGACTTTTATGAATGTTCGTTGTCTCATTGGGTTCCCGGATTCTGGTTTTTAGATATCTTGTCAGCTGCATTAACGCTTCTTGTATGATTTGTGAGGGATGTATTTAGTCAATCTTTGGGGATTTTCTTGCCATTATTCTTTATAATTTGCATTCAACTGAGTTGAGGAGCTTAATCTTTAGGTGTTTGACATGATTTGGAGCACTGGGTTTGCAAATTGTTGGATTTGGTTGTGAGTTCCTAGGCATTATCATTGTTGTTCCTTGCTGAGCACCAATAAACTATCATTTGTCATTGCTAAAATCAATTTCCACTTCATCAAATGGTATGTACATGTTTCCTTGTTTTTGAATGATGAATGTGAGTGGTCCTTTGGTGTTCTAGATGTGCTTGGAGTTTGAATTCCTATATGTTTGGGAATTTCATGGCTTGGGTTACTTGATATAGTATGATTTATGGTTTTCCCAGTAAGCCTCGAGTTCGTTCTTTCATTCATGTCAGAAGGTTGCTTGCTGGTGGGGCATAAATAATATTTTTTGAGAACCTAGTAGTTGAGTTAACATAAACACCAAGCTTGCTATGTGTTTTCCATGGTAGATTTTTAGGGTTTTATGCCTAGGGCATCATCATTTTCTCTTTATTTGCTTTCAAGTGAGCCTAGAATTCAAGGATGATCTATGGGGGGCTCAAATTAAATCTATTGTTGGCCCAAGGTCCTCAAATTCATGATCATTCGATCAATTTGAGTGAAGCCATGAGAAAATGATGGTATTCATCATTTCAAGATCTTCACAAAATTCCTCTTCTACTAGAATTCCCCGACATTTTTTTCTCCTTGTTTTCTCAAAATTCATAGTTTTACGGAGTTTCATCTTCGTCATGGATTTCTGTCCTATCCATATTTTCTCGAAAATCCTTTGTCCTGTGGTTTTCTTAGAATTTACAGACTATTCTTGTTTTCACAGAATTTTGTCTTTGGTAGAATTCTCTAAAACTTTGTTAAAACAAAGGATTATGAGATGGCATGACTTATTAACTGAATTTTATGATTAATTTGAGCTATTTTAAGATGTCTCATTCTATTTCTTTGGTATGATAATGGATAAAAGAGTTATCTTGGGGGATTTCATGTTTACTTCGCTAGAATCTATCTGGATGGGAATTTTCTGAAATTCCTCTCTGGCTTGGATTCCGTGGGATGACTTGAAACCCAAACTTTGATATGATCATTTTTATGAGAAGTAATGACACCATGTTTATCTGGGACTCATTTTGATGATGATTATGTTGTTTATTATTGATTTAACTTGTCTTTAATGTGATATTTACTATGGTTTCTTTGTTAAGTGGAGGCTAAGTCAAGCAAGGTTGTGACAAGTGGAGCTAGGAGTAAAGTGGTGGATCCAACTACAGAATGATCTTCTATGTCTAAAGAAAAAATGATGAAGATGGACATCAAGAGTAAGATCCTAGAGAGCAAGATTACTTCCATCTGGTCCGAAATTACTGATACAAATGTTGGACTATGGGACTATGAGGAGTTCAAGGCTAGAATCCTAGCACAAAACCTTCCTTTGCTAGCTAGAAGGACTTTAGAATTAGGATTGGCACATGTAGCTAGATTCCATTCTATAGTGCAATGTTATGAGTTGGTTCTTGAGTGTGCCAGGCACTATGACAGAGGTACCCAGAGGATAGTCGGTCCCCAAGGGAGGATTGTAGAAAATTTTAATCTTGTGTCTTTAGCCCAAACCTTTGACATGCCTGATAGGTCTCATGTGGTGGCTTTTGATATGGATATGGCAAGGAAATTCTATGAAGAAGATACCATCAAGGCCCAAAAGGTTATCAATTCTTGGTTGGAGAAGCCCAAGTCTCACTATTCCAAGCTACCCAAAAAGAAAGTCAGAGCAAAGTTCAAGAAGGAATATTATGATGTCATCACTCTTCTCAGTAGGGTGGTAGGGTCTAAGAGTGCTGGAATGTTTGAAAACTGGATGTTTCATGTCATTGTGAGGATGGAACAAAATATAATTTATCATTGGGCAGGTGTTATAAGTGCCATGATTCATGAACAGATTTGTAATTTCATGTAGACCAATACCTTCACAATGACTTCCTACCTAGTCTATGCACTTGCAAGATTTCATCCATACAAGGGATAGTGTACCAGAGGCATCTTTGGGCAAGATGTAATCTATGAAGTTTATCCACGGTTACACCTTGGTAATTTGAGCTATAAAAGGGTGAATAAGGAATTCACCATGTACATCACTAGGTTACTCCAATGTGTAAAGAATGTGTGGATTTCTGATCAAGCCAAGGACCTAATAAGGAGATATGGGGCTTGTTTCATACATTTTCCCACCTTCAAGTACATAAGGATTGACGGTTTTCAAATGGCTCCATATCAACTTCTAAGGTATCCCACTGATCATATCATACTCTTGGAGGTCACAAGACAATTATGTGACTTTGATGCTATTGTGAATAAGGACAAGAATAAGACTAGGTTTGGTGGAGATTTCCCTCTAAGGATAGGCACTGGAGAAGCATGCCCTTCCATTAACTCAGCTCAGGCTTCAGAGGAGATGGGCACTCTTAGGTTATCCTTCCACTCCAAGAGGTCTAGGTTTGACAGAACTAGTGAAGAATAGAAGAAGGCCAACAAATAATATAGCCACAAGGATGATATAGAATATTATTGGGCTAACTATAGTGATGAGTATGAGATCAGAAAGAAGAAATTTTCTAGGTTACCTATTGACTCAGTTTGATTGTATAATGTGCAGGCCATTCTGGATCAGGTTGAGGATGATAGAGATTTGATTCAGGGCCATGCTTATGAGGCAGTGAAGGAAAAAACAATTGGAGAAGTAGACTGGTTAGAGGAGTAGAAAACAAAATTGGAACAAATCATGAATCCAGTCATTAAGTATACAAAGTTGTGGCTGAAACACAATATTTGGGAATTGGAGAATGTAGGCGTGCAATGCACCTATGATTTGATGGGGGACTTAGAGTCTCATTCTACTTCCAAGGAGTTAGCTGAGCAGGATCCTAAGGGTAAGGGAAAGTTCAACTCTCCTTTCAAAATATAGGCTAAGAAATAGGAAAACAAAGGAAACCTATTGCCAAGAAAAGGGGGCATACTTGAAAGGCTAAGAAACTAGAAAAGGATGAAACTGAAAAGCAAGATCCTAAGGTTAGTGCCCCTACACTAAAGAGAAGGAGGATTATAAGGTTGTCACAAAAGGAAAAGTTAAGCTCCAAGGATGGAGAAGTTAACCCACTTGTGTTAAATGTAGAAAGCTCAGGAGAAAGGACACAAGTATATACACTGAAATCAATAACTCCTCCTAAGGATAGTGTACCAAAGAAGGATACTCCTTGAGTTCCTCCTACAGTAGAACAACATGATGATTTTCATTCTCCTCATAAAACTAGTAATGTGCCAGATGAATCCAAAAGATGTCAAAATTCATCAAGCACCAGAGGAAGAGGAATTTTAGGAAGGTGGGATTTATAGTGCTGATGCTGAAATAGAAAAGGTACTAATATCTCCCTTAGTGACCTATGATAACTCACCTGTTAGGAGATAAGAGAATAAACCTTCTCAGAGAGAAGAAATACCAGTAAGGACTTAATCACCCATGCATAGAGAAGAGCCTACTAAATAAAAATAAGATAGGGCTGAGGAGGTTCTTGATGAGTAGAATTTGAGCAAGGATTTGGTTAGGGGTCAACAAGATGAAGTTGGGTAGAGTAAGGCACAGTCGGAGTCTACTATTCCTGACTAGTTAGAGAAGGAATTGAAAAGCAAGCAAATTCTTATTGATGACACCCCTCCTAATTGGGATGAATTTTTGGTGAGCATAGGAAAGGGAAAAGGAAAGAAGAAATCCATGGGCATTTCCAAGATTGAAAGAGATGAAACAAATAATAGGGTAGTCCATATTGCTACTCCCACTCCTAGTAAGAACATAGATGAGGTGACTGGAAGTGATTACAATGTGTAGATCATTAACCTAGGACTTACCTCTATGGAGCAGGATATTGAAGAGTATGAAGGCTCTAGTGCGGTGATCTTAGGAAGATTGAGGAAAGAGGCTTAGACTAAACAAGAATTAAAGAAGCAAAATGAAATATTGTATAAGTATTTGTAAGACTTGATGAAGCTTTTGCAATCCATAAGATCCTCTTCACCTACTACAAGCTTCTTGCCATAGGAAACAATATCCGAGCTTGAAAGAATGAAGAGCACCACAGATGCCACATTGAATTGGTTGCAGAAGATAGGAACTAGGGGTGATGAGGTAATCAAGGATATATTTTCAACTAGTGGAAATACCATTAGATCTTTAGAATGGTTGAAAAATGTGATGGATCAGGATAAAGAGGATGGTGACCTCCTGTTGCAGAAAACTAGAATTATCATGGAGTACACAAAGGAAAAGATAGTTAGTGATGGAATCCTTCCTTATTCTAAGGCTGTAGAACATTGGGAATTGTGTGAGGTTTTGTAAATAAGGTAGAAGGTATTGGAGAAGGTGTATAAGCAGGGAAAGTAGATAGAGGACACCTTGACTAATATTTATAAGCAATGTGTCTCTTTGTTCGAGATCATGACAGGAAGGAAGAGGTTTGTACCAAAGCATTTAAATCTTGAGCAACTTAGGAGATGGTGGCAGGAGGATGCAATCACTTACATTGCAGTTATGGATAAATATCTAGCCCTTAGGACTGATTGGTACAAAGTCGTTGATCGTTCAAGGGATGAAATTAAATCTATAGAAAGGAAATTTAAAGTATTGGTTACTCCACCCTTGGCCAACTTAGATAGAGTCTTCTTGAAGGTGCATGATCAAACAAATAAGGATAAAAGGGAAAATAGTTAATGTTAGGCTACATCAGAATTTTTGTTTCCCTATTATTCTAAATGCATTGGTCTAAACTATATTGGAGATCCCAGGCCGACCTGGATGAAGTTCATGCATTTAATGCATATTCTATCTTATTTTGAATTCCTCTTGGCTGACTTATTTTATGGCCATTTAGTACTATTGTAAATTCTAATTAGGCCGACATGCCTTGGGGGGTTTCTATAAATATGGCATTCTCACTCATTTGTAAAGGCTAGATATAGATAGATAGTTTTGGATATTGGAGGGAATTAAGCAATAGAGAAAGAGTTAGAAGTTAGTTAATTTTGAGAAAGTATTGTAACAAAAAACACTAGAATTGTTGCTATTATTGGGTGACTCAATACAATTGAAGACATTGTGGTTTTGGTGAATTCTCTTGTGTTGATTTTTCTTGCATGGTTCTTGTTGTTCTATCTTTGAGATTGTGTCAGAAGTATTAGATATATGCTAGATTTAGAATTAGACATGATTCAATAGTGTTTATGGTTTGATGCTTGAAGTGTTTGCAACAATCCTTGGTCCATACTTTTGGCAGCTAGCTGATTATTAGTTCCTTTGCAAAGTTAGCCTGGACCATATATTTATTGTGCTAGTACAATCGTGAAGGTTTATTCATTTCAATTTCCATAGGGTTATCTTGGATGAATGTTCATGATCTGAAAAAATCTTAATACCGTAGAAGATTTCACTATTTATGTGAGATTGCAGATTCATCTGGGTCAAGTAGGGATTAGTTTTTTAGGGATTGGTTCATTTCAAGTGTTAATTATTTGCATTGTTAATCTTAGGGTTAATGTTAAATTTAGAAGTCTCTTGAAACCTTATCTCTTTTTCTATTTCTTTATCATTCAAGTTAGATTTAGGATTGAAGCATCATCATATTGCTAGATCAGATAAATTAAAGGATTCAATATATTCTTGTAGTAAGGTCCCATTGTGATTACCAGCATTTTCACATTTATCACTGAGTTGTTTATGCATTGTCAAGACCTGACATTAGAGACCTTGGGGTTATCTCTTGAGGCTTGCTAATAGAGATTTACCTTTCAAGGGAGATAGGATTTTGATATTCTCTTTCAGTTGTTGTTGTGCAAAAAGCATCATCAATAGGACCCATTTTCCATGGGTGGCAAATGAGTCCCCTTTGGTTCGAATTTTTTTTTTTAAAGTTGAGTTTTTATTCAAAAACACTTGATGTCCGCCTATGATGAGGTATGAACAAGTAACTAAGGGACAAGATTGTATAAATATGCAAATTTCACCTCATTTTGCATTCCATTCATCCAAGTATTCATCTTCCAACATTCACACATCATATTCAAGCAATATTCAGCATTAAAGCATCTTACAACATCAATTTAATCATTACTCAAGCACTTTGGAGCATCCATTAACATTACTTCAGATTTGCATCATCAAGGGTTTGGTAAGTTGATATCAATTGCATGTTATTAGTTTATCATTCTCTTTCATTTCATGGTTTCATTAAGGGTTTGATTTCCAAAAGTGGGGTTTGACGAAGGAAAACACCTATTTTCTAACCCTCAACCATTTTCCCCCTATTTCTTGTGTGTTTGTAAACCTAGGTATGTAGATTTAACAAGATTTTTGGTGTTGAAGATTGGTAAACAAGTCAACTAGGTGCTTCTGGTCCACTCATTCATATTTCAAGCTTGGAGAAGGTATTTTTTCCATTTCCTATAGATTTGACTTCAACAAACTAATAGTCAGAGATTTCTAGATCTGGTGTTGTAGGGTTGTCTCTTTATTTTTCAAAATTTTGGGAGAGGAATGATTGGCCTCCAGTGGTTAATAAGTCTCACCTTAGGACTTGTGTCATAGAACTTTGGACCCTCTTCACAAAAGAGACAATTTCACACATAATTGGACCCATTTTTGAGTCCCTTCACATCATTCACTCTTTAAAAAAACATTTATAGGCCACTTAGACCCATTAATTTGGATTTAGAGGCTCATTTTACCTAAGAAATCACATAAAGCCTAACAAACAACATTTTATTATATCATACCCTAAAAACCCACCTTTAAAGAGCAATAGTGGGACCCATTTGCCACCTTGGGTGAATGAGTCCCCCCTCGTGGGACCCATTCACCAAGGGTGGGGAATGAGTCCCCTTTGAGGGAAAATTCAAATTTAAGTGGGAAATTGATTAATTTAACTTTAATTTCTAGTGAATATTGGCCTCTTAGGACTAATTAGTCAGAAAATAAGGTGTTTTTTTCTTATAAATACTCATTTCGAGTCATTTAACACATATTTTTATCATATTTTCTTATCTTTTATTATTTCTCAAGAGCAATTCATAAATTCAAGTCTTCCACAAGAAGTTTCATTAGCAAAAGTTGAAGTTTTAGGGCAGCAAACTAGGGCTTTTGTAGGTCTTGAAGCTCACTTCTCTTGTCAAGATCTAGCATTGTAAAAGATTGATGATGGATTCCTATGGTTAATCATGAAGAAATCCAAGGTGAGGAAGTGCAACTAGCCACCAAATCACACCTAAGGACTTGGTTTCCTATTGATTCCATCTTCCATTTTCAATCTATCTTCAGATTAAGGTTTGCATCTTGTTTGTTTATAATTTGCATGCCATTTCATTCCTATTTTTGATGTGATGTAAGGTTTCTAGGGTTGATATATTGCATCATATAGATCATTCTTGTATGTCTTATTCTAGAGCAATAGAACTTAGCTTTTCCTAGTCTTTAACACAGCTAAGGCTAGAGTTTATGTAGATTTTCTTCATTAAAGGTTTAATTACCCAACTACGGGTTTGACTAAGGAAACCCCCCATTAGACAAACAATTTTGAGCTATTTTTCAAGAATTTTCTAAGATTTGAAGTTGATTTTCCATTATAAATTGTTGCTCACGTGTCAAGGTACAAGATAAAACTTTGAAATTGTAGAAATTTGAAAGTGGACTGATTGGCGATGCATGGTGAATGAGTCCCTCCTGAGGTGCAGATTTGAGTTAGATGCAGATCAAGGTCCTCGATTTTCAGAAAACAAATTATGTGTATAAAATTCCTAATTTGGGACTAATTCACCCAAGGAGGTGAATGAGTCCTAGTCAGCCTAAATTCAAGCTTCATTAGTTTTCCAGTCCATTTTCCAATCTTTTCTAGTTTTCAAGGTGCACTAATTATGAGAAAAAACCTTCTGTTTATTTTAATTTGTATTTTTATTCATTCTTTAAATCATTTTTGTAAAAAAACTATTTTAAAACATAGCATAGGTCTTAGTTTTGCATTCATAATATGTTTTATAGATCATTCAATTGCATTTAGTTACTTCATTTAGCTTAGACAACATCACACATAACATAATTTGAATGAACTAGTTAGAATTTTTGGTCTAACTTTCTCCTTTTAGGTGAAATACCCTAGAAGAGTTAGAGAATTCCTAAGAGCCAAAAATCTATGGTTCAAGACTGAAAATCTGAATTTTGTTAGATTTTGGATCCCGACAATTAGAAACTAGTTTCTGACACTTTTTCACTAGTAGGAGGACAAATTCGCCACCCCAGGCGAATGATTCCTACGTGAAATTTAAGTAATTCCACTCAACATCCACAAAATTTCATATTCATCAAAAATTTCCTAGGTGCACTCTGTTTCATCTCATTTCTTTTTGTTTTGCAATATTTCATCATTTTGTTCATTGTTTGCATATCACAACGTGTTTTCAAATATAGTTAATATCTTAGTTTTGCATTCATATTTCAGCTTTCTAAACCACTTAATTGCATTTATTTTACTTCATTTAGCTTATAAAACATCATACATAAGATAATTTGAATGAACCCTTAGCATTTTTGGCCCTATCTCCCTCCTTTTAGGTGAAAAACCCTAGAAATGGTAGAGAAATCTTAGTGTGCCAAAAATCAATGGTTCATTTTGGTGAAACCACATTATCAACACTTTTCATTTATAAATACATTTTCACATTGCATCTTAGTTTATATTTTCGTCAACATTCAATTAGGACATTGTTTTGTTTTTGCATTCTAGGACTTTTCATATTGCATTAGTGAAAACTTCATTTAGATTTCGTTTTTGCATTGCATGTCATTGAAAAAATTGAAAATATGCATTCTACATCCTTGATTGCATTTTGTAGAGCATTAAAATCATCTTAATTTTTTTGAAAAACACACAAAAACATCATACTGTGACTCATTCGCCACCCTGGGTGAATCAATCCTTCTACACTTTTTAAACAACATTTCTGGCATTTTTCTACATTTCTATTTTCTATTGTTGGTTCTCTATTACAATTAGCAGAATTTCTATTATTTCCATTTAGAAATCTTAGATTACCTTGCATTTTATTTCACACTCTCCTTTATGGTACTTGTATGGGTGTTTTGTGCCTCATTGATAATACTTTAGTGAGAAGAAGTTCTAGACTCATGGCCTCCCATGATAGTACTTTCATTGTGGACCATGGGATCTCATGAGCTCCTACTCCTAGTATGGACAATGGTGCATTAGGCACTGACAATAACACTTCTATGCTTGAACACCTTTCCATCCAATGAATGTTGACACCCAAAACAATTCCTTCCCGCAAGAAAAGATAATTAATATTCATGAAGATTTTTCACATTTACAAAAAGACTTGTCACTTGAAAACATTTCCACCATTTCCATACCTTCCATTGAAAACCTTCATCATTTGATTGAAAGTGATGATGGCTTGCAAGTTATTAAGAGAATTTCCAAGATTTACAATAAACATGCCTCTTCTAATACCCAATCTACAAAACATTAATGTAAGACAAGGAGGACCTCAAGTTCCTCCACCTTCAACCATAGAATCCATACCAACTTATACCAATCTGCAAGTCCACACAACTATGGATCAAGTTAATTATATGGTTAATTATTTTCCAATTCCACCTAGCATTCCAACTTCTCTTGTGGCATTGCAAGTCCCCTCCACCACCTTCACACCCGATAGTATTCCTTTCACTTCCCCTAACATTACCTACACTCCATCACCATTTTCCCTTCCACCTCAACCTACATATCCCAACCCTATTCTTACACAACTCCTTAACACCATTTCTTCCATGCAACACTAACTTTCCACCATTAGCCAAGGTCAAATAGCTCCACCCACATATCATGTCTGTAGAAACACCTTATCCTTAGAAATATTACATACCTTGATGACACAATGGATATAAATGCCCCAGTTTGAGAAATAAAAAGGTAAAGGAGACCCTATCAACCATGTTAATTCTTATACAACTTTGTGTAGTGAATTATTCCTCGATGATAAGTTGTTAGCCAAACTATTTCAAAGGACCTTGAAAGATACTGCCTTAGAATGGTTTTCCAACTTTCCTAATAATTCCATTTGTTCTTTCAATGAATTGGTGGATGCTTTCATAAGTCACTTTCAAGTGAACATGACACCTAAAAAGACAATGGTTGAGCTCATGCAATATAGAAAAAACATAGATGAAAAAGTAGCTGATTTCATCTCACGATACCAATCCTTGTATGCTCAAATTGATGTCAAGATTCCTGATGCACATCTACAAAAGATGTTTATTAAAAACTTGCACTCAAACCATTAGGATAAGCTAACTATGATGAAATTCCCTTCATTTATGAATTTATACACAACCTTGTCTAAATACCATAACTCAGTTTCAATTCGTGATTCAAAATCCACTTCTTGATGCAGAGTGGTAGCGGAAGCAACACCTTTTCCCAATAGCTTCTCTAAATGCACACATCAACTTCACTATTCCTTCCAACAAGAAACTTGATCACCCAACTCAAATCACACAACCAAACATCACCACAAGACTTTGGAATGATTTGGACACTCTTAATATGACAAAACATGAACAACCAACCAGCCTTTTCCCATAGAAACTCTCATTCCCCCATTGTTGCTATACTTTCCATGCATTCCTTCTAGCACTCACCAATAGGACAGTCATGATAAAAATTTGTTAAATGAAAATAACAGAGAAAGAAACCATGTTTTATACTTCTTACATAGACCCTTACAGATCCCAAAAAGCATAGGACCAAACACCAAGAGCAAGTGTATCAAATAATGAATTTACAAGCCACCAAAAGGCTTCATTTGGCTTGTGCAAAGAAGGAATCAAATTGTCAAGGCACACCCAAACACCCCTAATGCCTTTAAAATTATTCAATAGGTTCCCCAAGACATTTTACACAATTTCCATCCATTATATTTACTCAAATAATCAAAAATCAACAAATAATGTATTCAAATGATCACATTTTGGACTGTACAAGGCAAAAACAAGACCTAGGGCATCACATAACTTTTGAAAACCTCCATTTTTAAATATGAAACAAATTGAAGCATGTAAAGGAGTCCTAAATCTACCAATCCACTAAGTTTTATATTTTTCCCATGGTGGAAATTGGAATTACATCCATTTTGGTGACCAAACCCTTGTTTTGCAAGGTTTCAAACCCACTTTCACTAAAATTGATGTAACTTACTCAATACTTAATGAAAATGTGTCAAATCACCACCAAAATAAAATAGACTCTTCCCTCTTTCAAAAAATTTTAATTTTGAGTCTATACAATGATGTACCAAACTTTACCAAGCAAAAGATTAGGAAAAAATTATGTAAAAACAGAAAAAATAAAGTTTTCTTCTTTATTAAATGCTTCAAAACTTCAAAACTGCCAACAACAGACCAACCTCAACCGAAGGAAGGATTTTTAAACTTTTTCCCCATCATTTACAACTTCCCTCAACTGATTTTTGAAGGAGGGAACCATTATTTAATGAAATTACATCATTAATGTTGATTTTACGCCAAATTTCCTTATGACAACTTTGCATTTTGAAGCAACTTTGCAATCCTAAAGACCTAAGACCTTAACAACCATTCAAATAACCTTGAAACATATTTATTACATTTTCAAGACCCAAAACCTTGCACACTTACATAAAAATTCACATTTTTTCCTTCAAAGGCTACAAAAGCAACTTTTAGTGCAAGATTGCATTGTTGCACATTTTGACTCAAAACTCAAAAACTCACCCTAGATCTTGCTCAATGGTCTTGATTGACCTTATTAATGAAAAAAGACTCAAAAAGACTAATTATAACCTCCTAACAACATGTTTTCATCAAATGATGAAAAATGGAGGATGAGGTGTAGGTGCTCTTGCACCACTTCTAACCAAGCTAAAAAACCCAAACACAATAATAAAAACCAAAATAACACACAAACATTTCACAAACCACATAGAGGCTTCTTATAGTTCAATCCTCCATCACAACCACAACCAACCCAACCAATTCAAATTCAAGTGTAATTGTTTAAAGAAACGATGCCTTATACCTATGGGGACCCAAAGATACAATTTACTATGTTACCCAATATCCTCCATAACACAATGGATCGGTTAATTCAACAACACATGCTCACTTTTCCACCCACTAGAGCACTTGATCCAAACCAAACCTTACCACCCACCTTCAAACCTAATGGTTATTCTCATTTTCATCACCAAAATGGACATGACACTGAATAGTACAAGTGTCTAAAACATTTAATTAAGGACCTCATTGATTTAGGCCATTTTCCCATTAGGGGTATTAATGATCAAGGAAATAAGTTTGTTGCACCCCCTAATGAAAACTTATAAATTTTCACCAATCTTATGCCTAAACATACTGCTTCTTCATTTTCAAGGCTAATAAAGCTTTCAAAAGCTGATGTAATGACTATTGATACAAAAATGAACAACATGATATACCTCCACCGGTTAGTAGAGATAGTCATATGGATCAACTTGTGGCTGCAATAGATGTTATCCCTTATGAAGGGCCAAACCATTTGAATCTCTTATATCACTTTCTCGCTAAAGAACATACTACAAAAACTTCTGATGGTCCTCTCTACATAGCTGGAAGAATCTATGATAAGCCCACTAATGGGATATTAATAGATCCTACTTGTGGTGAGAATGTGATCATAGAGAGTTTCTGGTATTACATGAGTTATATCAAGATGCTTATAATAAACCAACTACATTGATTAAAACACATCTGGTTTTGCATGCCCTACAATTGGATCAATCGTGCTCCCCTTACAGGTAGGACCTAAAACTTTGGATGTAACATTTTCAATTATTCCACAATTTGAACAATTTTGTTTGTAGCTTGGCCAACCTTGGATTCACTCAATGAAAGAAGTCTCATCAATTGTTCACAAGTGTTTGAAGTTTCCATATGGAAATGAGGTATTCACTGTACACCATAGTGGCTTTCATCCCTTATCTTCCAAAGGTAATTTTTCATTAGAATCCTTTTGGCCTGCACCTATGGAAACCCATCACCCCTCAAAAAGACTTATTTTGCATAGCTTATCAAAAGTTCAAAGCCAAAAAGATAGACAAATTATCTCTTTGTAATACATCCCTATTCACTTCTGCACCTCCTATCATAGATGAAACCATGCTTCAAACTGAGTCTAACATTGAGCAAACCATACAACCTCCTAAACAACCACCCCTAGATACTTCTCATCCATCATTTAAACAACCATGGGAATATGAAACAACTCATGTCATGCCTCCTCATATTCAACAATTTTATAAAGCCAAAGAGAAAGTGGTTGACCCATCCTTGGTTTCTTATGTTCTTACCCCTTTGGAAGTAGAAGAACCTATGATGCCTCAATCCACTCTTACACCTCAAAAAATCCAAAAATGAATTAAACAAAACCATGGTGCTAGGGAATGTAGGTGTTGTCATCGTCACCTTGCTCATCAATATCACATGGAAGAAAATATAGAAAATCAACCTCCACCTTTGACAAAAGTAATAGATGAACACCCTCCTTCTCTTGACCTGCCACAAGACAGTCTAGTGTAACAATCACAACAAAATGAACCAATCCAACAACCACAAATTTTGATACATCCATCCTTAGAAATCACCCTTCATCCTCCCGTTGTCATTAATCTTGATGATGTTGATGATGATTATACAACAATAGAAAAAATAGATGAATTTCAAGTGCACAACAATTTAAACTCTTTATTTTCATCTACAATGAGTTTAAAAGATAAAACCTCTTGAACAAGTGAAGAACCTGGTATGAATCCTAGTTCAGTGCTTGCAATTATTCCTTTGGATAGTCAACTTCCCTCACATTATACTGAACATGATTGGGAGGCGAATCACTTGTTATATGGTTGAATTGCATTCACCTCACTAGCCTTGTTTTTATTTTCTCTTTCTATCTTTCCTTTTCATGTGTGTATCATGTTCCCCCATATTGTGCATATGATGTTCCCTCTCTTTGTATAGTTCTTCTATTTGTATCTCTATTTTTCTATTTTTTGTGCATGCCTTTTTAGCTTTTGTTTTGTGTTCTCCTTTTGAGGATGACACAAAATGTAGAGATTCCCTATGTCTCTTCCATGTTGACCCAAAAGGTCCTTGTCTTTTTTTCTTTTTCTTTTTGTTCTCATTTCAGAGATGATGCAAAATGTAGAGACACCCTATGTCTCTTCCATGTTGACCCAAATGGTCCCTTTTCTTTTTGTATTTTTTTTGTATTTTCCTTTTGGGGATGATGCAAGTCATTGATACCAAAATGTCTCCTTCATGTTGACCCAAAATATTTTTCTCTTTTCTTTAATTTCGCTTGTGTTTTCCTTTTGGGGATGATGCAAGGTGTTGAGATTGCAATGTCTCTTCCATGTTGACCCAAAAAAAACTTTGTTTTTTTGTTTTTTTCACTCTCTTTGTGTCCTTCTTCTAGTTCTATGTGGTTTGGGGAATGATGTTAGTTTCAAGATCTTTCATAAACATATTTCAGCCACAAACATACTGACCCTAAATCCATAGATCCATTATGTGTTTGGTGTGCTCTTTTCTTGGGGGTAGCTCCATTTCTTTTTTTTTTCCTTTTCGTTGACATGACACAACCTAAATTCAAAACATTTGACTTGGCATAGGGATTTCCATGTTGGATCTCATGTCTTGTTTTCTTTTTTCTTTTTCTTCCCTTTGCTACTTTAAAGTAATTTATCATAGAATGATGTGTAGCAATTCCTTTAAAGTGGGGGCATACATTACTATTAATTCATTTTAATTTTTAGTTCCTTTTCTAGCCTTTTCATTTATGTGATGCATTTGTGACTTTCTAGATGAAATTGGGTGTGATTTCCTTCACAATTATGATCTATCTTAGCATATTACATTCCTCTTGGTAGCCTGATGTGATGCATTGCATCCCCTAAGTTGTGAATATACTATTCTTTGATTGGTCCTCTTTTGGATAAATTAGACACAATGTTCCCTATGTGACTAACCTTGCATGGACTAAACAAGACTCCTTTAAACATCTTTGAAATTTTACACATTACACATTTCACATTTTTGCATTTTGCACCTTTTTCCGCCTTGCATAACACAACTTGCATGACTATGGTACCTTTCCCTTTTATTCATGAAATTTTTCTTTGTGGTGCCTTGTTAAATTTATTAGGAGGCAGAACTTTAATATGGTTGAGCAGGAAGGCCACCTAGTAGCATGAATTTATTGCATAGCCAACTAGCGTATGTATCTTAAATTTTTGGGCTTTCTCACCCCGTGGAAAGCCAGAAGTTTCATGGCCCTAGAGTGAGTACACTTGGGCCATCTCACTCAGTGAACTGCCATGTGTTATGTCACCCCAAAGTGAGTATGCTTTCTCTTTTTCAAACAATTAGCCTAGATCTAATCCACAACTAGTTGGAAAAATGATCAAAGGATCATCCTATTCTTTCTTCTCAACACTTGTGAGTTCCTTTTTTCTTATGCTTATTTTTCCATAGGATCTTCATCTTGGGGGATTGATCATCCCTCTTGATCATTGTCATTCCATCTTGCTAGGTCATGAGTGCATTTGAACCCTCCTCTCGATGTTCATGGCTACTTTAGTCTGAGTTTGAAGCAAGTTCATCCTCTGAAAAAAGTGGGGGCTAAATGTGCCATAGAAAAATGGCCCCTTGTCATTTTCATGGCCTTTTAGGCCTTTTTTCATGGTATTTGACCTATTTTACTTTGATTTTATAATGTAATATGGCTTGAACATGCATATTTAGGTACTAAAATTCAAATAATGATGTCTTGTGAAGTGTTGTGAAGTTTTGTAAGACATTTCTACACTCTTGTAGACTCTATTTATTCCAATTCACCTAAAAATCACCTTTTCATCCCTAATCAAGTCCTATTTTGAAGTGTTGTAAGTCTTGTAAAAATATTTCACAATTTTCTAGGCACAACTTCACTATTTATCACTTTCTCATGCTTTATTTGGTCCCTTTACACCATCATACATCTTAATTAAGTGTATTTTTGAATGTTAACCTAAAAAACAACATTAAATACAACTTAATTCTCGACACCCATTTTTAGGTCCTAGGTGGGACCCATTCACCATGGGTGGTGAATGAGTCCCCCTTGGCTCCAATTTCAAAAAAATTAAAATTTATTTTTGGGTTTTTATTCAAAAACACTTGATGTCGGCCTGTGACAAGGTATGAACATATAACTAAGACACAAGATTGTATAAATATGTGAATTCTCAACTCATTTTACATCTCATTCACCTAATAATTCATCCTCCAACATTCACACATCATGTTCAAGCAATTTTAAGCATTCAAGTAGCTTACAAAATCAATTCAAGCATTACTCAAGCACTTTGGAGCATCCATTGACATTACTTCAGATTTGCATCATCAAGGGTTTGGAAAGTTGATAGCAATTGCATGTTATTAGTTTATCATTCTCTTTCATTTCATGGTTTCATTAATGGTTTAATTACCAAAAGTGGGGTTTGACCAAGGCAAACCCCTATTTGCTAACCCTCAACAATTTTTCCCCTGTTGAATATATGTTTGCAGACCTAGGTATGTAGATTTAACTATATTTTTGGTGTTGAAGATTGGTATAAAATTCAACTAGGTGCTTCAAGTCTACTCATTCATATTTCAAGCTTGGAGAAGGTTTTTTGTCCATTTCCTATAGATTTGACTTTGAGAACTTGACAATTAGAGATTTCTTGATTTGGTGTTGTAGAGTTGTCTATTGATTTTTTAGAATTTTGAGAGAGGACTGATTGAACAATAGTGGTGAATGAGTCCCACCTTAGGATAGAAAATCTGAATTTCGTTAGATTCTGGATCCTAACAGTTAGAAACTAGTTTCTAATTCTTTTTCACTAGTAGGAGGACTAATTTGCCACCTTGGGCAAATGAGTCCCACTATGAAATTTTAGTAATTATAGTCAGCATCCACAACATTCCATATTCATCAAAAATTTCCTAGGTACACTTTATTTCATCTCATTTCTTTCAATTTTGCATTATTTCATCATTTAGTTCATTGTTTGCATATCACAATGTGTTTTCAAATATAGTTAAAATATTAGTTTTTCATTCATATTTTAGCTTTCTAAACCATTTAATTTCATTTAGTTTACTTCATGTAGGTTAGAAAACATCATACATAATATAATTTGAATGAAACCTTATCATTGTTGGCCCTATCTCCCTCCTTTTAGATGAAAAACCCTAGAAGAGCTAGATAAATCATAGTGTGCCAAATCAATGGTTCAGAAAGATATCAATGGTTGATGATGGATGATGTGGGTAGATCTTGACTAATCCCTACCCTCCTGTGGGGAGCCCAATTGTACCGCTTATTTCCTAGTGGGAAAGCATGTGACTACCACGTGGAATATCTTAAGGGATTGAATAGACTTTAATGGAGATAAAGTACTGCTAAAAAAATTTCGAGATGACATGAAGACTAAAATGAAACCATAGTGGAGCTAGATTCTTTTGTGACATGTTTGAGATTTTGGAAATTATTTTCATTATAGTTCATAATTCTATCAGAAGTTGACATACATGGGAATGTGAAATTGAAGTAAGGAAGTGTACAAGCCAATATTCTAAGATTAAATCATGATCATTCCATGCTATCTCCTTGTGATGAGTTGCAAGTGGATTAATTCCCATGGGTGAATGGGTAAAATTTACATGACTATTGGCAACACAAGGGAAGACAACTGAGACGGGGGGTGAATCATTTGTCTTACAAATTATACTTATTAAACTTATTCCTATATTTGATAAATAAACATGAGATCATAAACCATCACTGCATTAAAAGCACACATAACACCAAAAAATTTACGTGGAAACCCTATTAGGGTAAAATTCATGGTGGAGGTTAGCCCACAAGATTTACTATGTTAAAATTATTATAAATGGGGAATGGAAATGCATTCAGGCACACTACCTAGAACTCGCTACTCAAATACAAAAGGATTACTACACAAAAGAAGACTCGTTGTCTTACAGTCACATTCGGATTACATAAGGAGGATTTTGAACTAAGAAAATAGTATCTTCTAATGCCTGATTATGATTCTAGTTAGCCAAATAAACTCTTCTTCACACTTTACTTCTTCCTTAAAAATATTAGAAAATCATTCACACGTAGCATGCAACATACATCAGACACCATTCCTTCAAATGGTATAAACAATCGGTCATATATATCTACAACCAAGGATAACATCAACTACATGTTGGCCCAACAAAATATGAAATGTGTACAAATTTTCAGCCCAAAAAAATAAACAATTTATTAATGTGGACCAAAAAAATTTCTACCAAAAAATAGTAAGGACCCAAAACAACATCCTCAAATACAAAACACCTTCAAAAATTATGCCTCGAAGATTCGCAACACACTACAATCACCCTGTCGGCCATGATCATAAAAAACATTAACTCATAGAAGAAAATCACCAATCATGAGCACAATGATCAAGGTGGACCAACAACATAGATATAGTGCAATCTAGAAACATCCACAAGCATCATGAATCACCACAGAATCATCCACAACAACTCAAATTACTAGAATCACATCATCTTCTTTCAGGAATACCAACTAAATCAACATAACAACTATCAAAACACAAATACTCATAACTCAACCAAATCTTCATGTAAACCTCTAAAACTTGATGTGGATAAACTAGATACACTTTTCAACAAACCCTTTAATTTGCAACCTCTTATCATCAATATATTGAGCTGGCCACCATACTGAACTTCAGTGCATCATCGACAACCTACAACTTATTTTATTACAATTTTCTCAATATCCTCAACATATATGACCTTAAAGACATTAATGTCAATACTGTTGAAATCAATGGAAATATTTTTGATATCAATGACAACCACATATCTACAATATCCAACAATCTCCCCCTTTGGCGTTGATGGCAACACATGATGTGAAAAACACCATCAATGATACTTTCTCTTAGCACTTTCTACCCCTTATATTTTGACTCTTTTCTCCTTAACTCTTTCACAGTATTTCACATGACTCTTCTCCCCCTTTTACATCAATGACAAAGATACAAATTATCTTTCTCCACACAATCTCTAAACAAATTTTTTGAATATTTGACTACTCCCCTTGAGTAACAACAACCACAACATGAATCTGGATCACAAGATATGACTATGAAATGCACAAAATAATGCAAGTCAATGCATCTTAATTCTAATTAGGAGGGGTAATCACCCCTGGCTTCCCTTTGAGATAGTCAAAATTATTCGTAAATCCAAGCTTCAACAAATACATGACAAATATAGCATACCATACTCTGGAGGCTTGCTTAAGTCCATACAATGCTTTCTTCAACTAGCAAACCATATCTCCTTGATTAGTGAATTGAAATCCATCAAGTTGATCAATATATACTTCTTCTACCAGTTCACCATTTATAAATATTGACTCAACATCCATCTGATAAACCTTGAATTTTTTGTAAGCAACATAAGCAAGAAATAGTCTCACAACTTCAATCCTAGCAATATGAGCAAAAGTTTCTTCAAATTCAATTCCTTCCATCTAATAATATCCTTTGCACACAAGTATTGCTTTGTTTCTACCAACTTTACCTTTCTCATTCAGTTTGTTCTGAAAGACCCAATTAGTTCCAATTACATTTTTTTCCTTAGGTCAAAGAACAAGAATCCATGTATCATTCTTCTCAATTTGCAGTAGTTATTCTTTCATTTCTTCCACCCAATGTTCATCTTTGCATGCTTCATTGACACTATTAGGCTCAGTCTTTGAGATCAAACAATATTCTTCTACAATTCTTCTCCTATTTTAAACATTCATGTTCTTATCACCTATAATCTGGTCTTTTGAATGATTTAGTCTTACATACCTCTGATTCTTAGAGTATTCTTGAAATTTAGGCTCTTGTGATCTCACTTCTATACTTTCACTAGTTTCTCCCTCTTGACTTTCTAGATTCACTGAAATGATGTGAGCTTGATTTAGAGTTTGAACTTTCTTTATTTTATCTAAACTATCATTCTAATCATCTAAATCATATATGTGGGTTCTGGATGGTCTAACTGTGTCTTCATCAAACTTGACATTATCAGTTTCAATTACTTTCCTCAATCTCTTGTTGTAGAACTAATAGGCTTTACTTTTATTAGAATAACGAAGAAGGATTCCTTCATCAGTTCTAGCATAAAACTTTCCTATTTCTTCATCTCTTTTGATATAGCACATACTCCCAAAGATTTTAAAGTATCTAATAGTAGGCTTATGACCAAACCATAGCTCATAAGGAGTCTTACCTGTATCACCTTTCACATGTACCTAGTTGAGAGTGTAAACGACAATACTCACTTCTCTCTAGTAGATATGTGGAACATTTCCTTCTAGCACCATGGTCCTAGCAGCTTCTTGAATTGTCTTTTTCTTCCTTTCCACAACTCCATTTTTCTAAGGGGTTCGTGGGGAAAATAATTGTCTCCTTATCCCATGCTCTTCAAAAAAAATTAAAATCACCAAAAGTGAATTCACCACCTCTATCTGATCATAGACATTTAATCTTCAAACCTGACTATGTCTCAACCATAGCCTTAAAGATCTTGAATTTCTCTAGAGCTTTAGTCCCTTAATAAAGTAACCCACATCAATCTAGAATAATCATCAATAGGTAACATGAAATACCTATCTCCTTGTAAACTTATGACTCTAGAAGGACCACACAAGTTAGTATGCACAAGCTCCAACACTTCATTTGAAAAATGTTCTTTGCTTCAGAATGAAACTTTAGTTTGCTTCCCTAACTGACATTCCTTGTATATATCATTAGTAGGATTTATCAAGTTAGGAAGATCTCTCATTGCCTAACTATAACTTATCTTGATAATATTTTCAAAGTTTACATGACACAATATCCTATGCGACAACCAAATTTCATCAACTTGAGCAATCAAACAACTTTTACTAGTAGAACTTAGGTGAAAGATATTACCTTTTGTTTTTGTATGAGATGCAATCAAATTTCTGGAACTCCCCAATATTCTACACCTACCATCCTTGAATTGAAAATTGTATCCCTTGTCAACCATCTTTCCAACACTTAAGAGATTATGCTACAAACCTTCCACATATAGAAAATCATTAATATTATGCTTACCATCAAGAGAAATGGATCCTCTACCATGGATTACACTATCTTTGTAATCACCAAATATTACAACACCACCATCATACTTTTCAAAGCTCACAAATTTACTTTTATCACCTATCATGTGATGAGAGCATCCATTGTCAATCACCCATTCATCTTTTTCTTCAACTCTGGCTACTAGATCTTTCTCCACATTTATGCAACTAGTACATTCAATAGGTACAAGATCATTTTACTTGATAGCAATAAATACCCATTCATCCTCACTTAAATTCCCTTTATCAAATTCATCATCTATCACACCTTCATTAGCAACATAATAACACTTTCTTTGGAATCTAGGCTTGTTAGGTCTTGGCTTAGCAACTCTTTCCAAACACCTTGAGGAAAAAGACCTATCTTCTTGCAAGAAAAATATTTAAGGGGAAATTTATCTTTATACTTTCCTTCTCCTTTGGCTACCCTGTTGACAATAAGTGCTTCAACCTCATTTATTTTTATCTCTTCTTCTTCAATCTCTCTCATTTCCTGCTCATACTTGGACATTTTTCTAGAAGAAATTTCTCCTGAATCATATCTCTTGCTTATCTTTTCTAGAGATAGTATCTTTGAATGCATATTTTGTGTTAGGAAGAGATTCATCAAACTCAGTTAACTCAAAAGTAGCAAGCTTACCAATCAACATGTCTCTGGTTAAATTTGTAATAGTCCAAATCTCCTTAATAGAAGAAACTTTGTGTTTGTATGCAATAAGTAAGGATCTGAGCACTTTAGTAACAATCTCTGATTCTTCCAATGTTCCACTAGCACATCTGATACTACACAAAAGTTCATTCACTCTCTTCATAAGAGAAGTGATGTTCTCATCTTCACCCATTCTCAACATTTCATATTTCCCTTTTAGGCTTTCCACCTTAGCAATCTTCACATGGGTATCACCTTCATACAAAGTTTCCAACTTTTTCCAGATCTGACAAGTAGTCTTTAGCTCCATTACATTTGTCATATTAGAATCAGTCATAGCACTCAACAATGCTTCCTTTGCCTTGATATTGTACTCAAGTTCCTTAATCTCACCTCCAATAGAAAGACCATCTTGAGGGATGATATACCTATTCTTTGTAATTGTATAGTAAGGTTCACCAAAGCATTTTAGATGACACTCCATTCGAGTCTTCCATAGAGAATAACTAGTTCCATAAAATCTTGGACTATCCTTCTTATATGTCGACATCCCAAATTGCCTGAAGTGGTCTAGCTTCTTCAGAGGAACATGCTTTGATACCAATTTTTGGAAATGAAAGGGTAGAAAACTAAGAGCGGGAGGTGAATCAATTGCCACACAAATTATACTTATTAAACTTATTCTTAGATCTGATAAATAAACATGAAAGCATAAACTATCACCACATCAAAAACAAAAATAACACCAAGTTTTTTATGTGGAAACCCTATTAGGGGAAAAACCATGGTGGAGGTTAGTCCACAAGATTAAACTCTATTAACATTATTATAAATGGGGAATGCACATGCATTCAGGGACACTGCCTAGAGCTCACCACTCAAATACAAAAGGCTTACTACCCAAAATAAGACTCATTTTCTTATAGTCAAATTCAAATTACATCTAAAATATTTTGAATTGACAAAATAACATCTTCTAATGATTGATTATAGTTCCAGTTAAGCACATAAACTCTTCACACTTTACTTCTACCTTCAAAAGTTTAGAAAATTATTCACACTTAGCATGCAACATACATCTCACACCATGCCTTCAAATGGTGTTAAAAATTGATCATATATATCCACAACCAAGGATAACATCAACTACATGATGGCCCAACAAAATATTATTTGTGTAGAAACTGTCGGCCGAAAACAATAAACAATTTATCAATGTGGACCAAACAATGTTAGCCAAAACATAGTAAGGACCCAAAGAAACATCCTCAGATATGGAACACCTTCAAAAATTATGCCTTGAAGATCCCCAACATGCTACAATCACCTTGTCAGCCAAGATCATGAAAAACATGAACTCACAAAAGAAAATTACAAATTGTGAGCACAACAATCAATGTAGACCAATAACATAGATAAAGTACAATCTAGAAACATCCACAAGCATCATGAGTCACCACAAAAACATATGTAACAACTATAACTACTATAATCACATCATCTTCTTTTAGGAACACCAACTAAAGTAACAAAACAACTATCAAAACACAAATACTCATAACTCAACAAAATCTTCATGCAAACCTTTGAAACTTCATGTGCATAAACTAGATATACTTGTCAAAAAACCCATTAATCCACAACCTCTTATCATCAATATACTAAGCTAGCCACCATACTGAAATTCACTGCATCACTGACAACCCACAACTTATTTTATTACAATTTTATCAATATCATCGACATATACAACCTTAAAGACATTAATTACAATAGTGCTGACATCAATGAAAACTGCATATCAACAATATCCAAAAATGAAAAACTTTATTTAATACTAAGTATGTGACTGAATGTGCAGATAGAGTGGATATCTATCCACTTGGGCTTTCTTGATTAGGAAAAGCCATCAAGTGTATGAAATTAGCTTTGTCATAATTGATTACCTTGATGGTGATTTTTTTGTTGATTTATCTCAATTTGTGATTGATGGCTTAGGTTCAAAAATAAAGCAGCTTATTGTTATCTTGCTCGCACAAGCTTTCCTCAAGTATTAATCGTTGGCACACTTACAATGCTCAATATAATGAGGATAGATAGCCATATTTTCTTCATAGTTTACTAAAAATTGAGCTTAAGTCTGTGAAAATGTTGGCGAAGAGAGTTTCATTAGGTTGTAAATTTATTGTGATAAACTTTTCCCCTGGTAAGTAGGTACTCATACCTACTTGTTTCAATTATGATTATATCAGTTTATGGGTTTTAAAATTCTAGGGTAGTGAGAGTTTATAGTCTGCAATTTATTTATGGGTTAATGGTAACTATGGATACTTGAGTTGTTTGCTCATCAATATTATTTTAAAGCATAAACCTATGAACATCCTCTTTCAATTTAAGAGACTCTTTGTTCTCATCCTAATCATTGAGAAAATAAGTAAGTCGAATGAGTCTGTCAAGCCAGTCCAAAGGTCTAGAAGACTTAAGTTGTTTGAGTCCAAAGACAATGCTCTTGAGAATGAGGTTGAGATACTAGGAAATCCTGATACACCAAAGGAGAAGAAAGCACACAAGAAATATAAGAATATTATTTTCAATATCATGTATAATTTGAGAGGAAGGACCATTTCAAAAGAATTGGTCAAGTTTAAAGGGAAGGAATCAGTTGAGCTTGTGAAGAAAGCAAAGAAAATAATCAAGTATTGTAAGGCCTACCTGGGGAGACACAATTATCCCATTGAAGTTTCAAATAGCCCTTTGGTTGGTGGAGGTGATACTAACCTAGAGTACAACCATTATCTTCTTTCCTTGGTGCTCTTTGAAGACTCTAATGATGGAGGAGTCATGGTTCCTATAATTTCATCATGAACAAGGAGTAGGGGAGCATACTTTGATGTTGACAACTTAGAGTAGCATCCCCACCCTGTGTTTGTTTTTTATGACACCATTTCCACTACATCAGGATCATTCTCTTTAGCATTTTCATGGCTTCTTGTATTAAATGTTGATGTGGAAATCTTTTTGGCTAGTGTGAAGGAGAGGTGTTGGAATCCATATCTTTGATTGAAAATATTCCTTTTCTAGATAGCATATGATTTTTTTATCTATGGTACTGGTGGAGAATCTTCTTTGGTCTATGTGGATGAGGGATTCTATGGATTTTGTAGTGACAAATAATGTATTTTGGAAAGTTGAGTCATCTTCTTCAATGAACCATGTGGATTTTTGTCTTCCCTTATTCTACAATGATTAAGTGTAAATGTTTTGGGAATATATCAAATTTAGGTGAAATTAGTTTTCAAATGAAAATGAAATGTAAGTGTAATTTATCCTATTACCTATTTCTCCCTTGTTCTATAAAAGGTATTTCAAGGAGGATTACAAAAAAATAAAAATTGGGTAGTGAGTTATTGAGGGGTTGGTCACATAGGGATTATAAACAACACTAAATAGTTTGGTGATAAGACTTATGTTTGAGAGTCAGTCAAATATTCTTATGTAATCTTAATAGTAATGGTGGAAATATAGAATGGTAATAGTGCAAGATCAACACCATTTTACTCTCCTATGTTCTTGTTTTATAGATTATGAATAAAATTGTGGACAAATATTTTGGCACCATAAGACTCCCTAACACTTCTAGGGTTTTTCACCTAAAAGAGAGAGATAGGCCAAAATGTGCAATGTCACAACTAAAGAATAATGAAATATGGATGATATATGCCTCAATTTAATGTCCTAAATGCAATGAGTTGATAAAATCTATTGATTATTAATGTGAAACTAATGAAATGCAAGTTGTTTTAAAACACAATGTCATATGGAAAATGACATAAGAATGCAAAAAAAAAAAACAAAAATGAATGAGACAAGAGAGGTGCAACTGGAAATTGGAATTTTATGTAGAGAAGCTCTATAATCCTACAAAAAATATTGTTGAAGCCAACTAGGAAACTTATGCCAAGCTGGGTGACCTGGTCCTATTTCAGGTAGATTTTGTGGGAATAGGTTTAAGCCAAAATGGTATCCAAAAATAAAAACATCACTTTTTAGGCCTGGTAGTGGGACTAATTTTCCACTGATGGCAACTTAGTCCACCTTCAACTTTCATGAATTTTGAAGATGTAATCTATAGCTCTCGATTTGCACTCTACTTCCTGACAGGTGTCTAGATTTGAATCTATAGAATTTGAGTTGTATATAATCTTCATGCTTCTTTTAGGGATTTGTTGACATTTAATGAATTTGATGAAATGATGACACCTTTTAACACCATTCTCTTTGACAAAAATGCATACAAGACTTGCAAAACAAACATGCAAAGAGGGGAAAAAGGGTTAAGGGTTAGTGAATAGGGGATTGCCTTGGCCAAACCCCAATTTGGTAATAAAACCATTGAAAATGAAATGAAATGGAAAGAGAATAATGAATGAACAACATGCAATGCTACAACTCACCAAACCCTTGATGTAGAAATTTGAAGATATGCAAGTACATGCTCCAATGTATGCTTGATAATACATAGAATGCTTGAGAATGATTAAGTAACTGAATGAATTTCTTGAAAATAAATGGGTGTGTAAATCAGAGGGAAACCCTTTTTTTATGCTTGATTATAAAAAAATTCCTAAAAATTAAACAACACAGGCCACCCTCAAGGTCAATAGAACAATATCCCACCAAAATTTTGAAATAATTTTGATTTTTTTTCCTATTCGATCTAAGTCACCCCAGGTGGTGACTTGGTCCCATTAGGGAAATTTTAGTTGGTGTTAGGAATTAAAGTGTATTTAATTATGTTTAATGGTATTATTCTTTGAAACACACTTAATTAGGGCTAGAACATGTATTAAGGGGTCAATTAAACATAAGAAATGATCAAATTATTGATAACAAGCCTAGAAAAGCATGAAAGTTTGATACAACTCTTTACAACAATTTGAAATAAGGCTTTTTCAATGGTAAAAAGAGGTTATTTAGGTGAATTATATTAAGAAGGTCCTAGTAAAGTGTGAAAATGTGTTACAACACTTCACAAAACCTTTAGAAGATACCATAGAGTTCTTAATGATTCACAAGGGTCCAAGAACTAATATGAATGTGTTGACCACATTACAACATTAAATCAAGGAAAAATCAAGCAAAAATAACTAGGAAGGCATAAATAGGAGGAAAAAGTAGAAGGGTTACTTTTTCTGTGTCCACATTTATCCCCCACTTTAATGAGAGGATGAGTCTACTTCAAACTCAAACTAAAGTAGACCCACACACAATCAAGAGGGGTTCCAATAAACTAATGTTAGCAAGATGAAACAACAACGATCCAACCCCTAGGATGAAGATCCCATGGAAAACTATACATAAGCACCAAGGAACACACATGAAAATGATGTAAGAGAGAAAGAAGGAAAAAGAGAGGACCCAAATTAATATCTCCAACACCAAAAAAATTTAATTAATTTCACCACAATGATCCACAACACACTACCACCAACATGTCGCCCAAGAACATGAAAAACTGAACATGTGCAAGAAAAGATATTCAACCACAAGCTATCCCAATAATGTGGATGTACCACAAAGATAGAGAATGGTATAGAGACATTAGAGAACACCAAGAAATAATAGAGAAGCATTCACAACAATTGATATTAACAAAATCACACAATCTTCATTTAGGAACACTGACATAGACCATAGAAACACTGTTAGCCCATGATACAATCAAAAATTCATGTGGAACTTTGAAAATTCTAGTAGATGATCTTGAAAAATTTAACAATAAACCATTTAATCCACACCAGCTAATCTTCAATGCATAGAACAAGACACCTTCATGACATGCACAGTTCAAATGGGAACCTAGAATACTTTATTTTACAATTTTCTCAACATCCTTGACATATACAACCTTTAATATGACAAGTGCTAATAATGTTGACATCAATGACAACCACATATTAGTAACCATATCCACAACATCTAATAATCCCCCCTTTAGCATTCATGCCAACACATGATGTGAAAAATACCATCAACCCAATACACTGACTTCTTCTCAACTACACTTCTTCCCACAAGGCTCCTCTCCTTAGAAATATTTATGTACTTCTCCCCCTTTGACATCAATGGAAAAGGTAACAATGACCTTCAAAATACATGCTATGAACCACATATTTACACATCTGACTACTCCCCCTAATTATCAACCATAGAAATATCAATCTGGATGAGAATATAGCAATGAAGCTCACGGATTGATGCAAATAAATGCATCTTTTAGTTCTTAGCAGGAGGGGTAATCACCCATATCATTCCTCTAAGATACTCAAAAGTATCCTTTGGTAATGGATTAGTAAATATATCTACAATTTGTTCTTTGGTAGACACATATTCCAATATGACTTCTTTCTCATTCACTTTCTCCCTCAAGAAATGAAACTTGATTGATATATGTTTAGTCTTGGAATGCAACACCAAATTCATAGAAATATTTATTGTACTTGAATTTTCACAATATATGGCAATAGGTTCTTCATATACCACCCTAATATCTTTCAACATCTGTTTCATCCATATCACTTGAGTACAATTATTTGCAGCAATAATGTATTCTACTTCAGCAATGGATAGAGAAATGGAATTCTACTTTTTGCTCAACCAAGACACAAATTTCTTCCCCAGGAAGAAAGCACTACCATTAGTGCTTTTCCTGTCATCTACATCTGCAGCCCAATCCACATCAGTATATGCACTCAAAGTAAGATCACTATCCTTTGAATATTAAAGTCCAAAGTTAACTATTCCTTTTAGGTATCTAAAAATTCTCTTCACAACAGTCACATGTGCTTCTTTTGGATCAACCTGAAATATAGCAACCATACATACAACATTCATAATGTTTGGTCTAGTTTGAGTTAAGTAGAGCAATCCACCAATCATTGTCTTCTATCTAGTTTGATTCACCTTAGGATAATCATAATTCTATGTCAACTTACATCTGGTCACCATGGGAGTACCAACAGGTTTTGAGTCATCCATTCTAAACTTCTTCAACAATTCTCTCACATAGCTAGACTGAGATATGAAAATTCCCTTGTCTAACTAAGTAACTTGCAATCCCATAAATAAATTAATCTCTCCAATCATACTCATTTCAAATTCATTCTTCATCTCAGCAACAAACTTCATACATGGATTGTCATATCCTCCAAAAATGATGGCATCAACAAAAACTTCTATAATTAACTCTTTATCATGATCTAATTTAAAGTATAAGTTGCTATCAATAGTACCTTTAGTGAATCCAAGCTTTAGTAAATATTTGTCCAATCTAGCATACCAGGCTCTGGGGGATTGCTTGAGTCCATATAGAGCTTTCTTTAATCGACATACCATATCTTCCTTGTCAGATAACTTAAATCCATCTGGTTGTTCAATGTATACTTCTTCATCTAGTTCTCAATTCAAAAATGTTGACTTCACATCCATTTGATATATTTATAGTTTTTGTATGCAACATAAATAAGAAATAACCTTACAACTTAAATTCTAGCAACAGGGCAAAGGTTTCTTCAAAATCAATACCTTCCATTTGAAAATACCCTTTATATACCAGTCTTGCTTTATTCTGAACCACTTCACCTTGTTCATTTAGCTTGTTCCTAAACACCCATTTAGTACCAATCCCGTTTTTTTCTTTAGGCTTGGGAACTAGTATCCATGTGTCATTCTTTTCAATCTATGTCAACTCTTCCTTCATAGCTTCCAATCAGTGTTCATCTTGACAGGCTTTAGTGACATTTTTAGGTTCAATATTGGAAATCAAACAATATTCTTATACAATATTTCTTCTAGTTTGCACTCCTTTATTATTATCTCCTATGATTTTATTGTTAGAATGATTTAGCTTTACATACCTTGGAGTTTTGGGACATTATTGAACTTCTGATTCTTCTAATCTTTCTTCTACACTTGCACTTGAATGTGTTTCTTGACTTACTTGATTTACTAGAACAAATTGAGGTTGATTTACTAGAACATATGGCATAATATGAATTAGATTGTGTGTCTAATAATTCTTCCCTTTGCTAGTATTGTCTTCATCTAAATCATAACCACAATATTTGGATGATTTGACAGAATCCTCATCAACTCTGACATTTTAACTTTCAACCATCTTTCCTAGTCTTTTGTTATAGCACTGGTAAGCTTTGATTTTAGTGGAATAAACTACGAAAATCCCTTCATCACTTCTTGCATCAAACTTCCCAATATCATCATCTCTTTTGATATAACACTTTCTTCCAAAGATCTTGAAATATTTAATAGTAGTCTTATAACCAGACAATAACTCAAAAGGGGTCTTACCATAATTACTATTAACATTTACCCAGTTCAAGGTATATACAATAGTGCTTACCGCTTCACTCTAATACATCTGAGACACATTTCCTTCCATCATCATTGTTCTGGAAACATCCAAAATTATTATATTCTTTCTCTCTGCAACTCCATTCTATTGAGGGGTTCAAGGAGCAGATAACTGTCTTTTAATTCCATGCTCTTCACAAAAAGAATTGAACTCCCTGGATGTGAACCCACCACCTCTGTTAGATCTTAGAAACTTTATTTTCATACCTTTCTCATTCTATGTCATATCCTTAAAACTTTTCAACTTTTCCAATGCTTCACATTTTTCTCTTAGGAAATAAGCCCATATCATTCTACAATAATCATCAATAATCAAAATAAAGTACCTTTCTCCATGAATACTTCTGACTCTAGAGGGACCACAAAGGTCAGTATGTAGCAACTCCAACAAATTATTGGAATGAAACTGTTTGCTTCAAAAAGAGACTCTAGTTTGTTTATCCATCTGACATTCCTTGCAAATTGTGTTAGCAGGCTTCACTAACTTAGGTAGATCTCTTACTACTTGAGTGGAACTTATCTTGAAAATTTTGTCAAAATTTACATGATACAACCTTTTGTGCCACAACTAGCTCTCATCTACTTGATCAATTAAACAACTCCCACTAGCAGTAGTCAGGTGAAAGATATTACCTTTTGTTTGTTTACCTATAGCAATCATATTCCCAAAACTTCCACATATTTTGCATCTTCCATTTTAGAACTAAAGATCATATCCCTTGTGCACCATTGTTCCAACACTCAACAAGTTGTGTTTCAAGTCTTCAACATAAAGGACATCATCAGTGTTATCCTTGCCACAAAGACAAATAGATCCTCTGCCATGAATCATACCAGCATTATTATCTCCAAAGCTTACAACCCCACCGTCATACTTCTCTAGACTTACAAATTTTGTTTGATCACCTATCATATGATGTGGGCATCCATTGTCAATGACCCACTCATATTTTTCTTCAACTCGATCATCAAGAGCCTTTTCATCTTTAGTATATTCAATAACCACAATATTATCTTCAATGGTAGCAATGAAAACCCATTCATCTTCTTTTCCATTATCTTTATTAGACTCATCATCAGTCACTGCTTCTTCAGTAAAGTAA
The DNA here is from genome assembly GCA_007258455.2 of Sequoia sempervirens. Classification (NCBI taxonomy): domain Eukaryota; kingdom Viridiplantae; phylum Streptophyta; class Pinopsida; order Cupressales; family Cupressaceae; genus Sequoia; species Sequoia sempervirens. Next base: position 754,236,110 of record VDFB02193867.1, on the reverse strand, counting down.
AATCTCTTTTGGAATCTAGACTTTTTAGGCTTAGATCTAGGAACTCTTTCAGGACACCTTGATGCAAAATGACCTATTTTATTGTAAGAAAAAAATTTAATAAGAAATAAATCTTCATACTTACCTTTTCCTCTACCTTCTTGCTTTGCAATCAGTGCTTCCAATTCTTCTACCTCTCTTTATCTTCAAGTTGTTTCAGTTCTTCATCACACTTGGATACCTTTCTAGAAAACTCTCCCAGAATATATCTTTTCCTATTACTTCTAGATCTAGTAGCCTTGAATGCAGATTAGTCTTTGGTGTAGATTCACTGAATTAACTTATTTCAAAAGTAGCTAGCTTGTCAACCAGCATGCCTCTTGATATATTTCTTATTGATATGATTTATTCAATAGCATGATCTTTCACTTTGTAGGAGGGAGGAAAGGATCTAAGTATCTTAGCAACAATTTCATCCTCATCCAAAAAACCACCGGCACATCAAATACCCATCACTATCTCATTTACTCTCTGCATAAAAGAAAGTAATATTTTCATCTTCACCCATTTTCAAATTCTCATACTTGCCTTTCAAGCTCTATAGCTTATCCATCTTCACCTGTGCATCTCCTTCATACAAATTTTTCAACTTCATCCAAATCTCATGAGCTCTTTGCAACCTATCACATTAGCAATATTTGAATCTATTAGAGTACTCACTAGAGCTTCAATAGCCCTAATATTATTTTCATCATCTTTAATCTCATCAGCAGTGGAGGAACCATTCTAAGGAATAAAATATAGATCTTTTGTAATATTCTAGAAAGCTTCACCAATATATCTTAGATGATATTGCATCCTAACTTTCTAGAGTGAGTAGTTAGTGCCATAAAATCTTGGATTGTCCTTCTTGAATGTTGTCATCTCAGATCACCTCAAGCTTTTAGACTTCTTCAAAGGAACTTGCTTTAATACCAATTGTTGGAAAAACAAGGACACACAACTAAGAGGGTGTGTGAATCATTTGTGATAGAAAATTAAACTTTTCTAACTTAACTTAATTGTAGATATGATGAATAAGCAATTAACCAAAAAAAATTTAACACATCAAAGACACAGAGAACACCAATATTTTTGCATGGAAACCTTGTTAGGGGAAAAACCATAGTGGATGTTAGACCACAAGATTATAGCCTGTTAAAAGTATAATGATAATAGAAACTTAAACTTTTCTAACTTAACTTAACTTAATCATAGATCTGATGAATAAGAAATTAACCAAAAACAATTTAACACATCAAAGACACAAAGAACACCAATATTTTTGCATGGAAACCTTGTTAGGGGAAAAACCATAGTGGATGTTAGACCACAAGATTATAGCCTGTTAAAAGTATAATGATAAATAATAAGGGGAATGCACATGCATTTAGGAACACTACCTAGAGCTCACTACTCAAATACTAAAGGGGCTCACTTCCCAACAATATAGTATAGGATTAAAACCCAAAGGGTATAAACTAAGAAAATAGCTTCTACACAAGCCTGATTACTGTTCTAATTAAGTTCATAAAACCTTCTTCACACCTCTCTCAATCTTCTTCATACTTTTCTCAATCTACTTCACACTCTACTCTACAATCAAAATATATTCTCACATAGGAGCACACCGAGAACTTTTTCCACACCCTACACTGATGAAACAATTGCTCTTATATATCTGCTACATGAGATTTCATCACAACTTAGTCGGCCAGGAAAATAAAACATATCTTCAATGTTGGACCAAATTTACAAGTAAAATTTGCATTAAGGTTGGCCACAACATAGTGGAGACCCAAATTAATATCTCCAACACAAAAATACTTTAATTAATTTCATGATGAAGATCCACAACATGCTACCACCAACATATTGTCCAAGAACATGAAAAACTAAACATGCGGAATAAAATATCTTCAACCATAAGCTCTCCGAATAATGTGGACATAAAAAAAAATATAGAGAATGATATAGAGACATTAGAGAACACTAAGAAACAATAGAGAATCATCTACAACATTTGAGATTAATAGAATCACATAATCTTCATTCAAGAACACTGACGGAGACCACAAAACACTGTCAAACCACAATATAATCAAAAATTCATGCGGACCTCTGAAACTTCTGGTAGATGATCTAGAAAAAATCAACAATAAACCATTTAATCCACACCAACTAATCTTCAATGCATAGAACAGGACACTGTCATGACGTGCACAATTCTACTGGGAACCTAGAATACTTTCTTTTACAATTTTCTCAATATCCTCAACATATACATCCATTGATATGCCAAGTGCTAAAAGTGTTGACATCAATTACAACCACATATCAACAACCATATGCATATCATCCAACATCACATAGACGTAGGTGGCTATGGGGAAATTCATGCCTCAAAATGGGCTTCCCACTCAACCATACCAAATTTATGCCTTATGATAACTTTAATAAGGCACCACAAAAGAAAATTAATTTTTGAGCTTCACAAGACAAGAAAAGCATTGTATTCTTTGAGGTCATGAAAAAACATGATGGCACCACAGACATGCAAGCTATGTTATGCAAGGTGACCATATAACAAATGTAAAATTCAGTCATGGAAAAGAATGTTCAAAGGAGTCTTGCTTAGTTCATGTGAGGTCTTTAACTTATGGAACATTATTTCTAATGTCTCCAAGAGAGGACCAATCAATGAATAGAAAATTTTCAACTTGGGGGATGTAGTGTGTCACATCAAGCCATGAAGAGAAATGTAATATGCTAAGATAGATCATGCTCATGAAAAAAATCACACCCAATGTCATCCATAAAGAGAAAAATGCATCGTATGAAGTAAGAATGCTACACTAAGCACCAAGAAAAAGAAAAATAAAAAAATATAATGCCAATGTACACCCCCACTTTAAAGTAATTGCTACACACTATTTTGTGAGCAATTTATTTGAAGTAGCAAATGAAAAAAATGTAAACAAGAGATAATACCTGAGAGTCAACTTGGAAAGCCCCTATGCCAAGTCATATCTTTCTGATTAAGGCTATGTCATGAAAAGGAAAGGAAAAGGAAAGGAAAGGGGTTGCCCCCAAAACACCAAACATATAAGGGATCTATGGATTTGGATTCAATATGTTCTTTGTTGCAATGTTCTGTAAGGAGCTCAGAATTGTCATCATCCCCCAAATACATAGAACTAGAGGAATGTCACACAGAGAGTGAAAATGAAGAAAATGAAAGGTTTGTTTCGGTCAACATGGAAGAGACATAAGGTGTCTCAATGCTTTACGTCATCCCCAAAAGGAAAACACAAGCCAAATGAAAATGAAGAGGTGAAAGAAAATGGAAAAGCTTTTGGGTCAACATGAAAGAGACATGGGGTGTCTCAATGCCTTGCATCATCCCCAAAAGGAAAACACAAGAAAAAGACAAAAGGAAAAATGAAAAGAAAAAGAAAAGGGAATTTTGGGTCAACATGAAAGAGACATGAAATGTTTCAATTCCTTGCATCATCCCAAAAAGGAAAACAAAAGAAAAAGACAAAAAAAACAAAAATAAAAAGAAAGGGACATTTTGGGTCAACATGAAAGAGACATGGAATTTCCCAATGCCTTGCATCATCCCCAAAAGGAAAACACAAGAAAAACACAAAAGAAAAAGGTGAAAATGATACACAACATATAGAAGAATGAAGGTATAAATAGAGGAAATTAAAAAATAGAGAGAACATCAAACAAAACATAATGGGGGGGCACATTAAAAAACATAAAACAAAAAAAAAGAGAAATAAAAAGGAATTGTGAAAGACTAGTAAGGAAAATGTGAGTCAACCATCGAGCAAGTCATTCGCCTCTCAGCCATGTTCATGATATGCCAAGGGCGGGAAACTAGCCAAAGGGACAAGAGAAAGTTTTGAACTAGGTGAATCACCAAGTTCTACACTCTTTGTAGGAGATTTGTCATTTAAGCTCATGGAAGAGGAGAACAATCTATTCAAATCATTATGCACCTCCTTGTTGATTTCAACAATCTCATTGTCATCATCATCTAGATTAATCAGAACAAGAGGACAAATGATAATGTCGATTGATGGGTGTACCTCTTGTTGTGATTGTTGTACTGGATCATTTTTTGTGGTTGGGGAGGGCATTATTCTTTGCTTTTAGAAATTTTGTATTTTATTTTCTTTATTTTCTTCTTCATGTAACATGCAAGCAAGGGCATGACATCTGCACCTATGCTCCCTAGCTCCTTTATTTCTTTTGGTTTCTCTGTCAAGTTATGTTTGTGAAGGAACAAGTTGATCAACCATAGGTTGCTTGTCTTCATGAGGGAGAGGAATGGAAGGAACCCTAGAAGGCTGGTCATCCACTTTCTCTTTTTCTTTGTAAACTTGTTTTATGTGAGGAGGAATGATGGAGTTGTGATCATTGTCTCATGGCCATTTGGGCAATGTTGAGGTGGTTTTAGGTGTTGTTTGATCTTGGTTGGTTGGTTCTTCTTTGGGTTGAAACATTGTTTCATCTAAGATAGGAGTGTCGAAACTAGATGGGGACATGTAATGGAGAGATAATTCTACTATTTTCATTTCTTTAAATTTTTGGTAAGCAATGAAAAATAAATCTTTGTGAGGTGATATAGGTTCCATGGGCTTGAGACAATAGGCTTCTAAGGAAAAGTTTCCTTTGGAATACAATGGATTAAATCCGCTATGGTGAATGGTGAATATTTCATTGTCAAGTGGAAACTTTAAGTATTTCTATATAACCAAAAGGACAACTTTCATTGAGTGAAGCCATGGATGGCCTAGCCACAAACAAAACTAGTTTGACAGTAGGATGATGGAGAATGTGACATCCAATTTTTTTGGTCCTATTTGTAATGGAAGGATGATCAATCCTACAGTAGGGAAAGAAAAACCATTGTATGTTTTTATCCATGCTTTCGATTTATCATAATCATCTTGATAAAGATCATGTAATACCAAAAATTCCTTGATGATCACATTCTCCCCACAAGTGGTATCTATTAGAATCCCATTAGTGGGCTTGTAATAAATACAACTAGCTATGTAAAGAGGACCATCAGGGATATTTTTTAAGTATGTCCTTAGAGGATAAAGTAATATCAAGAAATTTTTTAGGTTGGACTTGACGAGGCATAACATCTCTCGCACATACCATTTCATCCATATGATTAACAGTGGTAATGTGTGTAATGGGATCAAGATGTTCATCATCGATATCAACATTCATCACATCATTATTTGTAGTTTCACTAGCTTTGAAAAATGAAACATTATGTTTGGGAATTGAATTAGTAAAAATTGGTATGTTTTGATTTGGAGGGGCAACAAACTTATTTCCTTGATAATTAACACTTGCAATGGATAAACAACTAGAATGTTTAGCACACTTAAAATGTTCCATGTCATGTCAATTTTGTCTATGATAATGGCAATTCGCATTGGATTTAAAGTTTGGAGGTAAAGGCTTAGTAGGATTAGGTGCTTTGATGGGAGGTAAGGAAATCATTTATTGTTGTAAAAGTTAGGACATTATGTTATGAAAGGTATTTGGTAAAGGTGTGAATTGTCTTTTGGGATCTCCATAACTATAAGGAACCACGGTTTTAACAACTACTAATTGGTTGTTGATGGGTTGAGTTGGTTGTTGAGTGGGGTTGAACTATAAGAACCCTTTTTTTTTTTCTAAATGGTTGAGAATTTTTTTGGTTGGCATGTTCAGATTTCTCAGTTCAGCTAGAAGTGGGCTTTACATCTCGACTACTAACTAAATTGTGGTAATTGCAAAGGGAAGTACACAAGTGCATAAAGGAGGGGAATTTCATCATAGTGATTTTTCCCTAAAGTTTATTTAGCAAGTTTTTCATAAACATCTTTTGAAGGTGTGGATCAAGAATCTTGACATTGATTTGAGAATAAAGTGATTAATAGCGTGAGATAAAATAATTTATCTTTTTGTCCTCATTTTGATTGCATCTCATCAAATTAGCCAAGGTCTTCTTTAGAGTCATATGTTCTTGGAAAATTTCTATAAATGCATCCACTAGTTCATTAAATGAATGAATTGAATTGTTTGGTAAAGATGAGAACCATTCCAAGGTAGTGTCTTTTAAAGTCCTAGGAAATAGTTTTGCTAACTATTTATCATCAAGGACAAAGTTACTACATAAGGCGGTGTAGGAATTAACATGGTTAGAAGGATGTCCCTTCCATCCATATTTATCAAATTGAGGAATATATATTCCTTGCGGCATTGGTGTTCAAAATATTTCCAAAGAAAAAGGGTTGCTTTGAACATAATATGTGGGTGGTCTATTCTGATGTTGGTTTATGGTGGTTATTTGGTTTTGCATGGAGGGGATAGTTTGGGAAAAAGTGGGCTATGAGAGAGTCATTGTAAGTGGTATGAGGTGGAAGGGAAAGTGATGATCCAAAGAATGTGTAGTGGTAAGGCAAGTGAATGGGATGCTTATGGATGGTATGGTAGAAGAGGATAGAACATGGATGCCACATAGGAATTAGGAATGCTAATAGGAATAGTTGAGGAAGGAATCACATTACTAGCTTCTTGCATTGTTTTTGTCACTTGAGTAATGGTATTGGTAGGTATGGATGCTACTATTGAGGGAGGAGGATTATGAGGTCCTCCTTGGCTAACCACAATGTTTCTTGGTTGAGAGACACTAGAGGTGGAAGGAATATATCTCAAGCATGTGATGGATTTTTTCTATGGAAGGAATTGCGGTGGTTGAAATTTTTTCAATACACACTTGATGTTGGAGATGTGTTAAGTCCTCATGAATGTTGATGATTTTTTCTTGTGGGATGTGATTGTTCAATGTGTTGACTTGCATGTTATTGGAAGGTAAAAAATTGCTAAAGGTAGTATACATGCCTAGTGTACTAGTTGCCATACTGGGAGTGGAAACTTTAGATAACCCAAGATCCACAACGAGTGTATTATCATGGGATAACACGAGTCTCAAACTTCTTCTCACTAAGTTATTATAAATAGGACACCAAACACTCATGCAAAGGTGTTTAAATGCTAGTGAATGCAAATGCAATGTAAAATAAGAGAAATAAAATGATGATAATTAAAATTCTAGAAAGCAACACAGAAATGCAATAACAAAAAATAGAAATGTAGAAAATAATTTGGAAATGACAAAAAATACAGTACAAAATGTGCAAGTGGACTAAGATACCTAGTGTGGCCAATTAGTCCAGGTAGTGATTTTTTGGAGAATTTAAAAAAAAAATTAAATGGAATTTTATGATTTTTAGCTTTTTAGATGTAGACATAATATGGATATGCAAAATTTTGTTGATTTTGAATGAAATGCAATGCAAAAATGCAAGCTATATGATATTTTCACTAATGCAAATTTGAAAACCCTAGAATGCAAAACATTGTAAAACCTAATGCAATGTTGATGCAAGCTATTCCTAGGATGTAAATGCACTTGAAATTAGAAGTCAAATGTTCTAAATTCAGGTTCAACAAAATGTGGGGAAAGTTTTTGTCACCACAAGACTCTCTAACACTTCTAAGGTTTATCACCTAAAAGGACAGAGGTAGGAAAAAATGTGCAATGTTCCCACTCAAGACTAATGAAATATGGATGAAATATGCCTAAATGTACCATCCTAAATGTAGTGAGTTGATAAAATCTATTGATTATTAATTTAAAACTAATGAAATGCAAGTTGTTTGAAAAAATGATGTGATATGCAAAATGACCTAAGAATGCAAACAAACAATAACATAAATGAATGAGACTAGAGAGGTGCAATTGAAAATTGGAGTGTAATGCAAAGAGGCTTTGGAATCCTACAAAAATTGTCATTGAAGCAAACTAGGAGACCTACGCTAAGCTAGGTGACCTAGTCCTATTTCAGACAGATTTTACTAGAATAGGTTTCAACCAAAAGGGTATCAAAAAATACAGAAATCAATTTTTAGGCCTGGTAGTGAGACTAACTCACCACTAATGCTGACTTAGTCCACCTTCAGCTTTCAATAATTTTGAAGATGCAATCTGTAGCTCTCGGTCTCTGCTCTGGTTCCTAATAGGTGTTTGGATCTAAATCTACAAAATTCAGTTTGTAGATAATCTCCAAGCTTCTTTTAGGGATTTTTTTTACTTTGAATGGCTTTGATGAAATGATTACACATTTTAACACCTTTCTCTTTGACAAATATTCATACAATACTTTCAAAACACACATGCAAAGAGAGCTAAAATGGTTAGGGGTTAGTGAATAGGGGTTTACCTTGGTCAAACCCTGATTTGGTAATCAAACCCTTGGAAATGAAATGAAATGGAAATAGAATGATGAATGAAAAACATGAAATTATTCCTCACAAAACCTTTGATGTAGAGATATGAAGATATGCAAGTAGATTCTCTAATGTATGCTTGATAATGCCTAGAATACTTGAGAATGATTAAGTGAATGAATGGATTGCTTGAAAATGAATGGGAGTGAAAATGAGATGAAAACCCTTTATTTATACTTGAGTATACAAAATTTTGTAAAAATAATACATCACAGGTTGACCTCAAGGTCAAGAGAATATCCGACCAGAATTTAGAAATAATTTTGATTTTTGTGCCAAGAGGGACTAAGTCGCCCTAGGTGGCAACTTGGTCCCACTAGGGAAATTTTAATGGGTGTTAAGAATTAAAGTGCATTTAATGATGTTTAATGGGATTATTCTTTGAAACACACTTAATTAGGGCCAAAAAATGTATTATGAGGTCATTTAGACATAAGAAAGGGTCAAATTATTGATGACAGGCCTAAAAAAGCATGAAAATTTGTTACAACTCTTTACAATAGTTTGAAATAAGGCTTGGTAAGTGATAAAAAGAGATTATTTAGGTGAATTATATTAAGAAATTCCTAGAAAAGTGTGAAAATGTGTTACAACACTTCACAACACTTTTACAAGACACCATAGATTTCTTAATGATTTACAAGGATCCAAGACCTAATATGAATGTGTTAACCACATTACAACATTAAACCAAGGAAAAATCAAGCAAAAATCACCAGGAAGGACTAAACAAGAGTAAAAAGTATAAGGGTTACTTTTTTCATGTGCACAAAAATAATCAAGGTATCATATTTGTCTCTACCAATTTTAGATGGATATGTGGTTGTATTCTTGTTTATTAATTCAAAGAATTATTGTAAAAACTTGAAGATGACTATGAGTTTATATTAGACCAAGTGTTAGGATGTTAGTAAGAAGTAAAGGTTAGAACACAATGTTGAAATACTATAATGTGGTACTTCAAGGCATCATATAATGTCATTTATGAAAATTACTATCAAATTATGTGGGCATCAACTTGTTTTGAGGATAAGGAATTGTACTAAGATAAGTATTTATGTTGCATTATGTTGATTAACTCAGCCACTACCCATTCATTCAGTCAAATTTTATAAAAATGGGTTACAATGCTATGTGGTTTTACCATTCTCATTCTCTAGAAGTGAACTATGCTAAAGAAGCAACCAAATTTTCATGACATTTTTCTTCTAGCTAAGCCTCCATATGAGAATAATCTATGTATAGATAATGGTGTTATTGATATAATTGACACAATAATATTATTGTAACATTGTTAGGATTATTCTCCTAGGTTTTGTAGAGCCTAAAGTGAAGAAACAAGGGCTTCATAATCCTTACTTGTGTGTTGGCCAATCCTTACCCTTGCAAATTATTGAATTTTGGAAGATTCATTAGTGAGTAGTAAGATTAATTTTGGTTCATAAAAAAAACCAATAAGATCTAATAAATAGGATATATTAGATGGGGGTATGTGCAAGATCATGATGGGCCAAAAAGTGGCAATATGATGGGTATGTGGCTACTGACTTTTTTTTTACCCAAAATTGATGAAATGAAAAGGGTTTTTAAAGGATATTCTTAGCTTTCCACTGATATAATTTATAATTTACTTTGAATTTAATAAGTAATTATTATTCATTTTCTATTCAAATTATGACTAAAGTCCTAATTTATAGGCTGATTGAAAAACATGTATAACTTTCAAAAAATATCACATTTTTTGAATCCAAAACATGTGTCACATTATATGCTTCACATACTATAGGATTAAAAATAGAAAAATTGAATTTCATGAAGTTTTTACCAAGTTAAGGTGGTCAGACATATGAGTTTTTTATATTTTTTAAAAATTTGTAATAAAAAAATCATAATTAATTATTTACTTGGAAAAAAATTACAAAAAAATATGCATCAAATAGGGGTATAAGTCCTCTACTTACATCTAAAATATTATAAAAAAATATTATCATTTTATTGTGGTTAGGGTGGTCAGACAAACACCTACTAAATTTAAATACCACTGTAATGAAATTTCAAATTTTCACCAAATAGAATTTTTATTTTTTAAACAAACCTAGTAGTTTAGAAACTACATTCAATTTGCTACAGATTCTATTCTTACATAATTTTGAAATAATATAGATAACTTATTCAAATTTTTACGTCAATTTTCCTAACTCTGATTTTTTTGATTTTTTTGCCACTTAAGGGCCTTTTTTTTCCATGATGATCCTGAACATACCCATGGATTTCCTATATAAATGAGGTCTAAAATAATTATTTCATTAAGCCTTAATTATATCAAGTCAAACACTCAAGATTTAATTGTTACAAGACTTCACAAGAGCATCAAGAGAGTTTACAAGATCACTTCCAAGGAATTCAAGGGTAGAATTCTTCATCAATTGTTGCAGCAATTAAAGATCCATCATCATGTCAAGGTTATCAAGCATCAAACATGTTTTTGAGGTATTGTTGTGATGTTGCATTCAAGATACAAGGTCAAGGATTGTTCTGCACTTATCTCAAGATCTATATCTACATCCTTCATGGCTATTTCATGTTAGTGTAGACATCCAAATTTGGACAATGAATTTATCCAAATTTATCACTTTTCATCTAAACATCCTCTTATTCGAGTTAATTAAGTAATATTACTATTATTTAATTAATATCTTTAATTCTTCCAAATCCCTAAGGTATTTAAATAATAATTAAATACCTTACCCTCCTTAATCCCTTTTCATCAAATGAATTAAATAAATATTACATTTATTTAATTCCTCACATGTCATTTTTATCTAATCCTAATCCATCTCCTAATTTCTTCATTAAGGATGTGCACATGCCTAATCCTTGATTAGGATGTGTCACACCCTCCAACTTTTGCAAGTTGGCTTTTAATCCTAATTAGCCCCTAATTATCCTCATTTATCTTCTAATTACAGATTAATTAAGCCTAATCATTCTCCAAGGAATTTTTAATTCCTTTTTATTCTTCCTAGATTCCCCTCCTTTATATGTGAATTTTTAATTCACATTCCATCTTCCAAGGCTTCTAGAACCTTGGACTTGTCACAATCCCACATGTGACCAAGTCCCACCTTTTTGGAGCCCACCTTTTATCCTCTAGATCATCCTATGAGTGTGAATTTTTAATTCACATTTATATCCCCAACCACCTTTCACTTTCCCATGTAGATTTTTGAGGAATTCTAAAATTCCTCAAATGTCCCTTTCACTCCCACTTGGGGACAAGAAATCCCTTTTTGTGGAAATCCTCTCATCCCCAAGGTGCATGTCCTTTTCCACCTCATGTACCTTTTGACAACTCATCTCCACCTCATATCCTCTTGTCCACTTCACCCTCCACATGTCAAGATGTGAGGGCTTGTGGGTTCTCAACCCACCATAGCCCTTCATCTTGACCTTGTTGGATCAATCTTGACCCTTGAATTCTCTAGAGAATTCAAAATCTCCTATAAATACCCCCTTCTCAAGGGCATTTCCAACACTTTTGATTTTAGCAACTACATGCTGCCCATTTGCTTTCTCAAACACTTTGCATTTTGATAACTACATGCTGTCCATTTGAACTCTCAATCCTTTTGCCATCATTTAGCCATCTTTGTTCATCATCTTGCATATTGAATCTTGCATATAGTCATTCAAACAATCATCTAAGGAGCACACAACCAATCCAAACAAGGGCCAATCAAAGAGGTATCAACAACAAGGGAGGTAAAAGTGTTTGTGTTTCATCTTATTTGCATTCCTTTTCGTTGAACCACTCTTTTGGCTAATCTTGAGGTGTCCTTGGTATTTTGTTATTTCCATTTCTTAGTTGTTTTACACATTTAGAGAGGTAGAAATATCAAGGTATACAGTTAGATTATAGATTTACAAGACATCATTCAAGGTATCATTTTTCATGTTTAATATTCCATGTTCCATGTTTCATGTCCTTATTTCATTATGTCATCATTTGATGTTATTACCTAAAAGGGGTTTGACCTAAGAAAACCCCTATCCTATAACAAACAACAAAAATTTCTTCATTTTGATCTATGATTGTAGATCTAGGTGTCTTGGACCTCAAGTATCCCTCGAGGATTAGGTTACAAGCTTGGAGAAATTTGTTGGAGTTGTCCCCTCATTTGCAAGGTTGTTATCTTCACAAAAGGTCATCTATAGGACCTAAATCACTATTTAAGATTAGGAAACAAGGTGTGGCAGAAAGAGAAGAGATTGGATGCCAGAATCAAATCTTAATCCTCCAAAAAATCCCACTAGGATTGATATTCCACCTTGGGTGTATTAGTTCTAGTACAATCAATTTTCAAGGTTTCAGGAGATTCAAAACAAGCACTGTCATATTCCAATTTTGGTACAAGAAACCCAGTCTAGCACTAAATCACCTAGGATGGTGTATGAGTCATAGTCAGCCTCAAAATCATTTTTTGGCATTTTAGGTCCTCGTTCAAGCCTCTATAGGTTTCCACAGGAACACTTATGATTTTACAACCTTCTATTATGATTTATATGCATTTCTTGTTCATTCATTCAATTTTCATGCATCACTATGTTTAAACATTAGATCATATATTTCATTGATCTTTCTAAGCCCTAGCTTTGTGGTGAACCCCTCTTGTAATCATAAATCAGACCCTAGGACACCCTATTGCAAGATCTCTTTTTCCTTTGTACACCATAAATAGAGATCTCTAGGTTTTTCCTGAATGTGGAGTATAGAGTATTGTTGTCCTATGTCCAAAACCTTGGTGATGACAAATTTCCATCTTACAATAAGGTACTATTCATTTGACAGTGATGGGGGGCACGAGGGTCTACCCACTAGCGGTTTAGGGGGATCATCCCCTGGCTAGGGGTCCAGGGACTAACATGCCCCTCGTGGGGGCTTGAGGGTAGTGCCCTTGAAAGATAAATTTTATCTATATTTTATTATTGTAAATAGGAACCGTTCATCATTATGTCTCATATCAGACAGTCAATATTTTATTATCCTATCTTTCCCTAGAAGGAAACCCTATTATATGAGGGTGTTGTATTACAAATAAGTATAGTGATGTATTTTGAGAGTTTAATAGTGGTTGTTTTACCTCTTGATCTCAAAGTGGCCATACTCCTATAAGAAGATTGCTCTGCAAGTATATTATAATCTTTGTGATTTCTAAATAATATACTTGGCAAATTTTAGAGGGTGGAGTTTTTCTCTCGAAATAAGCCCTTGACATTATGAATGATCTTGAATTTTTGCAATAAAACTTGATAACCTACCTTGAAATACCTTTGAGAATGTTATTGAAATTCTCTATAATGCTCTCGTGAACTTGCTATATCCTTTTAGGAGAAACAATGTGAATTAACCCCATATTTATACTAAATCAAAAGATTAACCTCAAAATTCAAAAAATTCAAGCCAACAACATATTTGGAAATCAACATTATTAAAATCTTGCTAGAATGAAATTCAAAAAGGGGGTCCTCATTAAGGGAGTACCCATTCCCCACCTAGGCTGAATGGCTCTTGACAGTATTTTCTAGGACCTTACCTTTGGGGAATGCAATTACATCAAAAACCCATGTAGAATTTACAAAGCAAGGGGGGTCCTATAGAGGGAGGACCCATTCACCACCTAGGGAAAATGGGTCCTAGCAACAATTTCTAGGACCTCAAATTTTCCCAATTAAATGTTATGTAATTTGAATGATGGGTTTTGGGATAGATCTTCGAGAGGTGTCACAAATAACGCTTAAATTTGAATCAAAGGGGCTAATTAATTAACTCTAACTAACCACAAAATTAATTAAAGAGACCCTAGATAAATGTGAGATCGTGTTACAAGACTTAAAAAAGGGTACAAATTAAGTACATTTTATTAAAAAGGGGCCCAAGATCAATGTGAATGTGCTATAACACATTATAACATTTAACCTACACAAAATTAGGTTAACTCAATGATAATTATTCCCAAATCAAGGAAAAGGGATACTTTTCTTGTTACTACATTTTGACCCCACTTTAGTGAGAAGATGACCCCATGTCAAACTCACACTAAAGTAGACATTCAAGAAATTTAAGTATGCAACAATAACAAAGATATATAATCATATTGTTTCAAAGGCTAAGAAAAATAAAGAAAAAGAATAGGATCAAGAAAAACTATTTCAACATCATGTGGATCAAGGTTGTTTGTCTGTAACTTATGATGATCACTCTCAAGTAGTGGAATCTCAATCTGTCCACTAGGTGGAAAATGAGAGAATCATATTAGCCTCTCATAGCATAATAAAGTTATCCTCCTAACAACTTCAATAAGGCACAACAATTTAAAAAATTTTGTAAATTCTTTTGTAATGTTATTTAAAATTTTGTTAAAGGGGATTTTGCTCTATTCATGTAAGTTATTCTTCTTAGGGAGAATTGTGTCTAATTTCTCCAAGAGAGGACAAGTCAAGGGTTTCATATCATTACTCATGGGATGCCTCATTCGCATCATGCCATGAAGGGAGATTATATACTCTTGGAGGACATGAAACTTGATGACTTTGGGTAAACCCAAAAAAGTGGTTTACAATTGAAGTGAGGAAGGAAAAGTTGCAAAAAATGACCCCATGCAAAAAAAATTGGTTTTTGGGGGTTCGAACGAACTTTTGGTTCGTACAAACCCAAAGGGGGTTTGATAGAATCCCCCTTCAAGTGAACCCATTTAATGATGGGGCCCACCATTCCTAGGAAAAATCCAAAAGCAAAGGCTTTTGGAAAGGGGGTTTGCTTGAAAATTGGGGGTTTGAGTGAACCCCCCTAGTTCACTTGAACCACCCTTTTCCCCCCTTCTCCTCCTCAGGCACCAAAAAAGGCTATAATTTTGTGCTTCAAAGCTTGGTTTGAAGATGAAAATGGAGACTTCACAGACCCAAATGGATGATGGTAGTCCTCGAAATGAGCTATCCAATTAGTATAATTTTAATATGTTTTGGTTTTGATTATTTATTTATTTTTTCATTTTTATTAAACATAAGTTTTTCACCAAAAATCAAGCTCTCTGTTCTACACATGTAGAAAAATAATAGATTATCATAAAAAATTTGAAAAATATGAGTGCACCAGATATTGAAGACCTTGATCCAAAAAAAGAAAAGAATTTTGATACATACAAAAAAGGTTATACATTATACGGTCCGTCTATGTTTGAATTGTAATTGGTTTGACTTTGAAACTTGATTAATAAAAAAATATTCAATACAACACTATGAAACCAATTGGAAGTACTAGATATCATAGTTACAAGTCTAAATTCAAAAAAATTAAAAAATTATCCTTCATTGAAAAAATATTATGCATTATGCAGTGAGCATTACTCCTTAAAAATGTTATTTACTTAAAAAAAACTAGTTTTCAAAGGAGATGGGAAAATAAGTGCAATATAATTCCAATTTTTTTGAAAGAAATATATTTAGAATCTTCACACAAAATGTCACAAATCCCTAGTTTTCATCATCTTCAAATTCCTTACGGTTTAACCACTATGGGTGCCCAAAAGTGAAGATTTAGTTAGAAAAAATTATTTTAGTGTCCATTTTGGCCAAAAATTGTAAACAAGTATTGTGGGATACCCCACCACCAAGAAAAGGACACGTCTCAAGAAAAAAAATCATGCCATGAAATTTTTTAAAAGATCATTGATGTATTCCCCAACTTTAAAGTGATTGCTAAACCATTTCTATGAAAAATTGCTTTAAAGTAGCCAAATGTTTTGCCTAAGACATGATAACTTTCCTCAAAAAACCCTATGCCAAGTCATATGTTTCTAAAATAAAGTGGCAACATGAAATAGGAAGGAAGGTTTCCCCTACAAATACATAATGGATCTATGTATTTGGGGCCAATATGTCTTTGCTATAATGTTTTCATAAAGCATGGAACTATCATCATTCGCCAAATAAGCATAGAACTGGAAGAATGACACAAGGAGTGAAAACAAAGAAAAAATATTTTAGTTCAACATGGAAGATACCTAAATGTCTCGATGCCTTATGTCATCCCTAAAAGGAAAAAGACAAGATAGATGATTACGACATATAGAAGAATGTAGGTACATATAGAGGAATGCACAAAGAGAGAGAGATACATCAAATGAAACAATACGAGGGATGAAATTATGTGCATGGAATCACATAAAGAAAAAATGAAAATGCAAAAGACTAATTAGGAACATGTGAGTCTATTAGGTCTCCAAAACATAGTTTTCTAGACCATAAGATGGTGCTAGTATCTTAATACATTTTTGGCCAATGAATGAGGAAAACAAGATTGATCACCTCCTACTCTTTACCTGCTCTGCTAGACCTAGGAAGGTGTAACTGAATGATAAGGTAGATTTAAGAGTTCAAAATGGATCCTATTTCAAGAAAATCTACTCACAATGGCATGTGGGGGTGAAGTAGATGCAAAGCTTGACAACTAATTCTTACTAAAAGTATTTGAATAATCAAGAATACAAGTTGAATTTATATAAAAAATGTCTTTAAACTGATCAATACCTAATCTATTGGGTGAATGGAGTGAATGGATGGATAGTGATTATGGAGGCAGATTTGTATTATTGGTAAACCTATTATTCAGCTTAACTCTAATTGTTGGGAACTTTTGAATGTTTGCACCTTGTACAAACGTGTAGTTTATGTCAGTTACTATACTCTTCTTTTATGATCCTAGTGTTATTCCCTCAAATTATTGTGATGCTATGAAATGAATTTTAATACTTAGCTTCATGGAAACAATTTAGATTAACCACCTTAAAATGATTTTAATCCTAGGTAGGAACCAATTAAAATGAATTAACTGAAATGATTTTTAATTATCTCTCATTGGAAACCAATCAAGACAGTCACACAGTAACAACAAATGTGTCCTGAGAAATCATATAAATTAAAATAATTTAAGAGAACCACTTTAGAGACAACACAACAAGAGATACGCATGAAAATTAACACAAAAATTGAATACTAAAATAGATCACCAATTATAAGCATTCTTCTCTATTATATTACTTCAAAATATACACATTTATAGCATAAATCTTTGGTATGATATCGATGCATGGAATGTGCAATCTACCTTCTAAAACCATGGCTTGGTTTCCCTTTTTATATGGAAAGCAACAAGCTACAATCATCTTATAAAATAAGGTGACGTTTCAAAATTACACCTCTTTACTAACTACTTGCTTGATTAACATAATTAAAGAAATAAATAATATTTGAGAAATTTAGGAGTTTGTTTCCTTTAATTAACGTAGAAATATCATGATCATTGATTTAGTAAATATTTACTCTCCATGATATATGTCCAAATGCCCTTGGCTTAGTGACCTACTCCTCTGAAGCCAAATACTTTTTTCCCACTGATACATCATGAAATCTGATGGCCACTTAAATTCATGGATCTTCAGTATGCTTGTAAGATGATTCTGTGATTGACTATCTTGTAGTGATTTTGTATCATTGACAAACTTTAGATATCCAACATCAAGAGAAATTAATCAATCCATGATTAGATTGAGCCTATGAAGACTGGTGTCACCATCCTCCTATATATGGGTTATACACTTATGAATAATCTAACTGAATTCCCTCTTCCACTCATCCAAACCTTTCAACTAACCACCATATTTCACAATTTGTAGTATATACCATTTTTTTAAGGTATGGAATGAATCAATTCATTTCAAAATCCTTTTATCCTCCCCTTGTATATACTAAAATTCATCAACAATCATCTTCAATGTTTTCTTAGTTGGTTTTAATGATGTAGGAGCATTAGGACTCCTTTGTAGAACTTTGCATAACTTAGAAAAAGTGTGGTGAATAGGCTGCCACCTTTTGAATAAGGGATCCAATACAAGAATATGTGCTTTTAATTGATCAATTTCCTACTAAAGTAATTTATAACTATCATGCACACTCTCTAGTTTATTAATAACCATCTTTACCTTGTGCTCAAGAATATTTTCCATAACTTCACAAACATTCCTTTTTACTTCATCCTAGGTTTTATTGCTGGCCTCCCTCATTTCATCCACTTCCTTCTCAAGAGCCTTTGTTTTCTCTGTAGGAATTCTCTATACAACATTTAGTGGAGTACTAGGAGGCTTATATAATACTATCTCTTTGGTTTGTGAAGTTTCTACTCCCCTCATTTGCTCCATTAGTTTTATATTTTCCATGAATAATTTTTTCACTTCATCATTTAAGAACTTTTTCTCCTTTTCATACACCTTTAATCTATCCTCCAATCCTCTAACAATTGCATGAGTAAAAATGGTTGAATTTATAGTCATTGTGGTAGCTTCCAAAGGGGTTGTGTTTTTTTAGTGTTCTTACCATTGCCATTGCTTTCATTCCATGCATAACATTTAAACAGTTTAGGATTCTTTGTGTTTTTTGCTTGATCCATATAGCCAAGGTTTCAATTTTGGGATTATACCTTGTTCCACTAACTTCTTCATTAGATTCAAACTTTTCAACTAGCATTGAATCTTGTTGAGCTCGTACCTAGTCAAGAGAAAACATTTTCTTCAGTTACAAACCAAGGAAGATGAGCATGTTACTTTTTAAAATCATCTCTATAGCCTTCTAAGGGCTAATGTCAATATTATCAATTTTCAATTCCTTGAAGGTTTGTGCCACCATTTGACCCTTTTGAGATTCCTCAATTTCCATTTCATTCTTTTCCATTCTTTCTTCAAACTCTTTCATTTTCATTTTTTTCCAAAAGTCCCTAAACTTTGGAGTTTTAATAAACTCATCATCCTCTATAAACCTCCTAGCAACAATTTCTCTCTCATCTTCATGTATTCCTATATTTACCTTTTACTGTATCATCCATCCTTTCCTCATTCCTATGGGAATTGGTCTCATAGATAGGCTGATCAACCTTAACATCACCTTTCAATGACTATAGCACTGTGGCCACTTCTTCAGTATCACCTAGCCCTTCACTCTCTTCATAAGGTACCAATTGATCAATGCTTTCTATCATTTTTCTTTCAAGAGGCAATTTCTCCATGGAAGATTCAAAGATTGTGTCTAGGGTGTGTTCTGCTACTCTCTCGCCATGGTATTTTTTAAGATATGCCTCCTTTTGGCCATATAAGTCTTCAAATTTTTCAATTATCAAGTTTATTCTTTTGATAAGGTCTTTATATTCAACAAAATAGCCTACAAAGTCTTTGGGTTTCTACTTCCTTTCTTCCTCCAGCTTCATCATTTATTCTCATTTTTTCCTTTTGCTAGATACTTCTTGAAAAGTAAGACAATTTCTTATCATATCCTCTTCATAGTCCACTTGGTGTGCCACTGTTGACTTGGTGAGGAGATTGTGCCTTATGTTATTCATATTTTTTTTAGGGTTGAAGGCTCTTCCTTTTCTAGAATCCAATGCATTTCTTATCTTCAAATAATATTACAACTCCTCCAATGTGTCTAAGCCTATTGTCCAGTCTTCACACTTAGTTTGGTTTGGTAGAAATGCTTCCTTCTTCTATTTTTATATTACTATTTACCACACTACTACCTTACTAAAGATCTCTTCTTGTGAGGTTGCGGTGTATATCATTCTACCAATAATGTGGCTCATCCTCTTGGTGGTATAATGGTGTATGCTTTATTTCTTTGTTATTTACCACCTTACCACACTCATTTGAATCTCCTTATGTAGGATAGCAGTAGGTACCACATTGCCTTACAATTCTCCCAAAGGGTAGCGCTGAGTACCACTTCACCATGCATGCTATATAATCTTCTAGAGGTATGGTGGTAAGGGTTTATTTCATAATTTGGAAGCTGCCAACCCGCACTACCTTTATTTTGATGTTGTGGTACTATGATAAAGGAAAAAATTACTTTGTTTATGATTATCTAGAGGAATAAATGGGTATATGCAAAGGGAATGTTGGTGATGGTATGGATCTTATCACACAAATTATTGCATTTCATGTTAAATAAAATGAAAAATAAAAGCCAATATATCTTTTGATGTAAGTGAAATGTAGACAAGTAATTGAAGGCTAGTGAATATTGGGGAAGCATTTTTCACTCCAACAATGTCAACCTAAAGTAGGTCATCTGCATCCCAATCGCAGTCGGTATAAATGGAAGGTGGACAACTAGCTAAAGGGACAAGAGCAAGTGCAAAACTAGGGGAAGCACTAGGTTCAACACTATTTTTAGGATATTTTTCATTTATCATCATATAAGAACAAAAAAATCTATTCAACTCATCATGCACTTCTTCATCAATCTTTGCAATTTCAATGTCATCGTCCATATTTATCACAACGGGAGGTCAAACGAAAATTTCCATGGAATGTTCTTGTTTATGTTGCAGTGAGGGTATATATTCAATATGCATTGCTTCAGGTTGGTTCATATTTTGATTTTCTCTTTTTTTTTGTCTTCTTGAGCTTGTAATCTATGAGAAATAGCACATCATCTATGCCTATGCTCTCTAGCACTTCAATTTCATTTAAATTTGTTGTCAATTTCTATTTGTGTAAGAGTGGGTTTTTCAATTATAGGTTTTCTTCCTTGGGATGAATAGAAGAAACAATAGTAGATTGTTCAATTTCTCTCTCTTTATGTTTGTAAACTTCTTTGACTCTAGGAGGGACAATGGACTATTTGTGTTATCTTTTGGTCTCTTGTAGGAAATTGTGGGAGGTTTTTCTATAGGTTGCTCTTGTATGTTTGGAAGGGATTTTGGTTTGATCATTTCTTTGTCAAGGATAGGTGTTTTAGTTATAGGTTGAGGGATGTTTTGAAGAGATAATTTTTCTATATTCCTTGCCTTGAACTTTTGATATGATTTAAAAAAGAAATCCTCATGATTCTTGATAGGTTCCATAGGCTCAAGACATAAGAAATCTAATGAAAAATTCTCTTGGGCTGATGTAGGATTAAATCCACTATGATGCACAGTAAATTTATCCTTTCCAAATGGAAACTTTAGTCATTTATGCACAATCAAAGGGATGACATTAATGGAGTGAAGCCATGGATATCCTAGCTTCACACAAAACTAGTTTGATTGTGGGATGATGAAAAATGAGGCAATTAGTTTTTTTAGTCTAACTTTTAGTGGGAGATCTTTCAAATCTATCGTAGGGAAATGAAACCCATTATGCATCTTGATCCATGATTTTTTATTATGTATTTTGTACCATGCCCATTTTGTTGATGGCAACGAATTTTTTTTTTTTTTTAAAGCCTTTAGGAAATTGTATATTAGGGTCACGTTCTCTAACAAGAGGTAATTTCACCATGTTCTTGTCAATAAGTTGCAACATGAGAATATGAAGGGTATCAGGCAAAGGAGTGAACTCTCTCTCCTATTCCCCAAAAGGATTTGTAATCTTGATAGCAGCCACTTGATTATTATTTTGTTGACTTGTTTGAGGGGAATTTAGTTGTAAAAATCCCTTATTATACTTCTTGAAAGGTTGATATCCATTTTGAGTTATAGATTTATATTTTTCAGTATGACTAGCAGGATTTTTTGCATCACATCTGCAGGTCAAATTTTGATAATCACAAAGGGTTGTACATAACTATGTGAAGGATGGAAATATCAAAATTTCAATTTTTCTTTGGATTTTATATTGTAGGTTCGAAATAAACATTTATTGAAAGTCGGTGTCTGGAATCTTAATGTTTACTTATGAATAAAGTTTTTGGTATCTTTCTATGAAATTAGCCACTTTCTCATCCTCTTTTTCTTACATGTCATTAAATTAGCAAGGGTCATCTTGGCACCAATGTGAATATATAAGTGGTTGTAAAAGGAATCGATGATTTCATTGAATGAACCAATTGAATTGTTTGGAAAGGAAGAGAACCATTTTAAAGCAATATCCTTCAAGCACATAGGGAATAGCTTAGCTAGAAGTTTCTCCTCAAAGATGAAATCACTACATAAGATTGGGAAAGTGAAAACATATCTAACAGGATCTCCTTTTCCACCATATTTCTCAAATCAAGGGACTTTTATACCTTGTGGCATTTGTTCTCTTAATATGTCAAAAGATAGCAAGTCGGATTTGATGTATTGCAATGGTTGATTGTTATTGTTTTATTGTAATGCTTCCACTTATTGTTGGAGGGATGTCATATTTTTGAAAATTTTAGTCAATTAGAGGATTAATTTTATTTTAAGGTTGAGGGGAATAATGTGGAGTGGTGTATGTATGGGGAGGGCTAGTGAATTGTAGGTTGGTGAAGGTGGATTGTTGAGGATTTATTATGTTTGAATGAACAAGAATAGAAGTATTTCCTAAGGGAATACCTATGGAAGTGTACAAAGTGATAGTAGGTATGATTGTTGTGGTTGGTTGTATGGTTGTAGTAGGTTGAAATCTTTTTGTAGGTTGAAAGGTTTTTGTGGGTTGAAAGGTTGTTGTGGGTTATGTACTAGTGTATGTAGGAATTGACATTGGTATTGTGGAGGATGGATTTTGGATTCCACCTTGGCTTTGAGTAGAACCCAAATATTGAGTGGAACTAGAGATGGTAGGGATGGTGTGGTAACTAAAACAATAGAAAATGTATTTTCTACTTATGGTTTAGGACATAGATCAAACACATTTCACAATCATTTCATTGAAGGGAAACCCTAGAGATCTCAATCTAAAGTATACAAAGGAGAAAGAGATCTTACAATAGGGTTACATCCTAGGGTCTAATTGTAAATTAAAGAGGGGTTGACCACCAAGGTAGGGCTTGGAAAGACTAATGAAATGCAAGATCTAATGCTTAACCCTAGTAAGATTCAATACTTCACTAAATGACCTAAATGTAAAACATAATAGAAAGCTGAGAAATGAAAGGTGTACACCTGGAAACCTAAAGAGGACTGGGTAAAGTTCTAAAATGCTGAAAAAATTAATTTTAATGTTGAATAGGACTCATATGCTAGAATGGGTGATTTAGTCCTAGATTAGGGTTTATGAAAGTGTAGATTTTGGATATACAAAAATTTGGAATTGACCTATACTAGGACCAATACACCAGAAGTGGAATATCAGTCCAGTTAGCATTTTTTAGAAATTCAAAGTCTGATTCTACTCTTCAATGTTAGCTCTATCCTTTCCACTTGATTTTTGGGTCTAAAACTCTGATTTCTGACCTGTAGATGTCTTCTGATGATCTCCAATGCAAGGTGACAACTTTGAAAACTTTGAATACTTTGAGAATTTCTTCAAACTTTCTCTTCAATGTGTCTTCAACCTAGACCTATAAATCACACACCAAAGAGAGGGAAAAATGTTGTTTTGTTGGGAAATGGGTTTTCCTTGGTCAAACCCCATTTTGGCAATCAAACCTTGAAATGAAATGAAATAAGAATGGATGATGATGAATGAAAATGTAATATTACAACTCATCAAACCCTAGAAATAAAGTGTTTCAAACATATATGAAGTGGCTCCAATGGATGTAGATCTTTACTCTTGCTTGAATGTGATAGATCTTGACTTGAATGTTAGTTTGAATCATGAAACCTGTTGAAACTATTAAAATTTGATGTTTTTGCACACTTTTCATTCCCCCTGAGTCTCCATGTGAGGTTTACCTTTGCCACATTTCCCCATTTTCATGATGCTTTACCCAAATTTTTCCCATATTGCCCCATAGAATCCATCGGGTTGTGCATTTTCCATCTTACTAGACCTATCGGCATAGGTTTGTTCTGGTTTCCCTGACTCGTGTTGCATTTTTTGCTTGCATGAGTCTGTGTTTCCTATCGGCAAGACTCATCTAATGTTACGGTAATCACGGGTCTTCTGCATTCTTCATTCGGTAGGATGTTTCTATTGTTTTAGCAACTATGGAGGCTTTTATCGACATATCTTGTGGCTATCGGGGTGGTGTCTCACCAAGTTCTGTATGTCTCCCCAACTTGTGCATGTGGAATGGTTTATTGGTAGGAGTCAAATGGTCAGGCTAACATCTTACCGAAACATTGATGTCTCAGGGATAGGTGTACTTTGGGATCCCTTCGGCGTATGTTTTGGTCTGCGGCGGGAGGTCTTGGTGAGTTTCATTTGTCTCACTGATGATGCAAATGCATTCTTCAAAATGACTTTCGGTAAGACTATGGTGGCTTCGGTGAAGGGTTATAATGAAAGGGTTGGGTCTTACCGACATGTAACGATGGCTTTTTGGTGAAGGTTCTATTTTCTCTTGGCGATCAGGGGTTATCCTAGGTTGACTTTCGGTAAATGAGGGTGCATTCTATAAGAGGTCTCACCGACTTGGATTCGTTACAGCAAGTGCGAATAAGTAGGGAGCGCATGTGATTAAAGCATTTGAATTGCCTTTGGCAGGATGATATGTTGTGTTTGGCCGACTGTTTCACTAGTTAAAATATAGAATACACATCAGAGCCAACATGTATCTGCTTGGATGACTGTTGCTTGCCAACTCAATTGGAGCTCGAATTTGGTGTTGGGCTGACATGTGATCTCAATATGATATTTTCTTCAAATACTTGTATAAGTGGGCATTTTTGTAATTGTAAAATCATCACTAGTTATTAGATTTTGATACACAACAAGTAGACATAGTAGAATAAAATTATCAAATCAGAGACTATTGTTGCATGATTTTAGAATGGAGGTATTTATGAATTTCAATTGATGTTGTATTTTCTAGTGTCAATTATCTGTTGAATTAAATAAAAATACTGCTAAGTTGTCTCCAAGCTTGATGCTTTCTAGTTGTTTAAATTGACATAACAAGTTTATGTTCAGTTTAGCAATGCATATTTGTTGTATCTGTGTGATTAATCAATTGGTTCTTTCAAGTAAAGACTAAATCCTTTTAGCTAATCAGAGCAACTAGAGGGTTTCATTTGGATTATTGAAGTAGAGCTTAGTGGTTACAGAATTGCATGTTTATACAAGTTGTAAATAAAATGTATGCCAGATAATTTGAAATTTCTCTAGAAATTGTTGCTTGTCTTGATCTCATTTGACTCCACATACCCAATAAAGCACTAATCTCTGCACTTCATCATTTTGAACTCATCCAATTTCTTTATATCTGTTAAATTAGCATTTTAGGATTTGGATCAGAATTGATTTCATGTGTTCACTTCTATCTGCCATTGTGGAAAAATCATTGTGCAAGAAAGATAATCATAAGTCAATTCTACTTCATTTAAAGAGGTACACCCACCCAGGTTTAGTAGCACCTAAAGAGTAGAAGGTTGAATTCTTTTGACCTTGTCTATTACCACAAAACATATCAAGAGATTGGCAGCCTCTTGAGGTATCTTTACCTGCATTTTTGAGAGCTAACAAATTGGCGACTTCGCTAGGGATTACATCAGAAAATTTGGATGAAGACCATCATATAGATTCAGTGAAGAAAATATTTGGTAAGTTTTAGAAAAGGTAATTCCACTGGGAAAAGATCAAAAATAATTATTTTCCTACTTTTGGGAAAGTAGGTGGTGACTCTGAAAGAATTTTTGCATTTGTTCAAGTATGCATGGAAGAGGATCTCAATACAAGGGAGTTTATATCGGGGCTCCTACTAGCAGCAATAGATGGACACACAATGATTTGAAAATGAGGGGTAACCAGGGCAGACCTATTGATCATGATACTCCTCAAGTTGATTATGAATCTTTAACTTATGAAGAGGTTAAAGCACTATATGAGTCTCAAAGAAAGGAAATAGAAGAATGGGAAAGGAAAAGGCTGCAATTGGACTAGCAACCGTTACAATGAGGAGAATTCTATAATGAAGATGAATACACAAATGTAGGAAGGTGTTGGGCCCCTCAAGCGCTTGATATTACAAATGGAAATTTATACAATGGAGGTGATACATATCATGCACAACAAATCACTTATCCTCCACAACCATTAAAGCAAGTAAGTGTTTATTCAGTCCCTCCTGGACAAAGATTGGCAAGTTATCAAGAATGTTAATGTGATCGGTGTCAGGTGCAATGTCAATGTGATCAATGTAAAATGCAGCACAACTCTAGCCCACTTGGAGATTTCAGTCAGAATTTGCAGCAATATGTATGCTAGAATCAACAATTTGAAGCAGAAGAAGATGAGTATACTCAAAGTTAGGTCTCCATCACAGAATCAAAGTGCAGATTTTCCCCCTTGGATGCATTTTTTGACATAAGGATGCATGAAGGAGAAGATTTGGGTTCTCTATACAATAGAATGACATATATTTGTATGCAGATACCTTCTCATTGTAGGCCTACAAGGGTCATGTTTGTTGAATATTTTGTAAGAGCATGGAAACCTGAATCAGCATATTGGTTTGAGTCATCAATACAACATGCTTGTGATCATGTGAATATGTTCATTGATGCCATGGAGAAGAAAAGGTATGAGAACACTATCATTGATTCAAATGATTGTATTTCTAATGAGTATAGAGGAATTGATCAAACAATGCATCCAGTAGAAGATGAAACATGTGCAATTCAAGATGATTCTTGTGATTGCTTGCATGATGAAGATGAAGGTACAAGATATCTCTCTTGCATAATAGATTGTGACAGGGAAGGTAGTACATGTTGTGAGGAATCCAGTGAGTATTCAGATTGTGAGGAGGCACCTGAGGATTTTGATCTATAGTCAAGGTATTCTTTTACCTCTTATGAAGATCAGGATGAAGAGGCAATGGGAAATGTTGATTCATTTGATAGAGAATTTACAATACCTCCTATTGGAGTTGAAAGCCATGAAGATACATTCGATGAAGAAGAGGTTTGTAAGTTTGAGAATGGTTTCCAAATTTTTTTAGGCCCATTGCATGATGAAGATTTAGAAGAAGATCAGATAATCATTTGCAAAGGTTTTCCCAAGAATGAATTTTAGGTATTTTCAGATCCACTTGATGTTGAGCAAAAAGTATTTTTAGATGAACAAGGGGATGTGTCAAGTTATGAAGAAAATGACAGTGCTGGTAATGTTTCTGATTTTCCATTCTCTGATGATCCTGGGCCTCTTTTTGATTATGATAAAAGTGAAGATTGTAGTAATGAAAATGTAGAAACATTTTCACTCATTAGTGAGAAAATTTTAGAATGATCCTGACTCTTGAATATCAAAAATGTGTGTACAAGGATGATCCTGAGGTTTTGTGTCCAACTTACATTTTTTTTGACAGTGAAAAATCTATGTAAAAATTCTTATGACTCCCTATGTATTTCTTGGAGTGACGGTGATACTTTTGGTGTTGATCAAAAGTTTGCTTCCATTCGAGATGAGGTATGTGATTTTGAAATTTCTAATTCATGTGAAGAAGACATTTGTTTGCATACCAAGGATGATAGGAGTCCAAATTTTATTGGTTCACATATATATGATATGGAGGATATATGAGTCATGATCCAGTGTTGTCTCCAAATAGAGATACTGAAGAAGTGCAAAATGTTTCAGTTTTGTTTGTTTCAGACAATGTTGGTTTGAATTTTTTTTTGTTTTTCAAGAGAAGCACTTTGACTATGAATTTTTAATATAGTTGGGAGAATGCTTTATAATACATAACAGTGAGAGAGATAATACAAAATGTTGTATTTTATATGCATATATTTTGTATGTTGAAGATAATAGAGTTTTATCTGATGATGGAGAATATAAACTGCTGAATACAGTTGGGAAGTTGGTCCAAGATGAGCATAGTGATTCTCTAAAAACTTTCAGTGACAGGAAAGATTGCATTTGTGTTTTCAAGAGAAATCTAATGAACTCAAGAGAAAATTAGGTATTTGATAGGGGAAAGTGGTTTGAGTTTCAGCTTGTAACAGCTCAGAATAGGTCAAGTTGAAACACAGAGGATTAAGGGTTTCTAGTGCATGGACAACTCTTGCTTGTCCTCTTTAAAATTATTTTCCATGCATAGTAGTTTAGGTTTTCATCCATCTTCATTTCACTCTCATTTTCCATTCATATCCATCTTGCATTCACCTTCCATTCATCTCCATTGCATTTCACTTCATTTATGCTCACTGGTTCATCATTTTGTGCTTGGTCTAGTCTACTCACCCAAAGATTCCGGGTCCTTGCAATGATCTGACTATCATTCATCCCCAGATGAAGCCACTAGTGGAACTATTAAAATTTGATTTTTTGCACACTTTTCATTCCCCCTGAGTCTCCATGTGAAGTTCAACTTTGCCACATTTCCCCATTTTCATGATGCTTTACCCACATTCTGCCCATATTGCCCCATAGAATCCATCAGGTTGTGCATTTTCCATCTTACTAGACCTGTCAGCATAGGTTTATTCTCATTTCCTCGACCCGTGTTGCATTTTCTGCTTGCATGAGTCTGTGTTTCCTATTGGCAAGACTCATCCGATGTCATAGAAATCACAGGTCTTCTGCATTCTTCATTTGGTAGGAAATTTCTATTGTTTCGACGACTGTGGAGGCTTTTATCGGCATATGTTGTGGCTATCAGGGTGGTGTCTCACCGAGTTCTGTATGTCTCCCCGACTTGTGCGTGTGGAACGGTTTATCAGCGGGAGTCAGATGGTTGAGCTAACATCTTACCAAAACATTGATGTCTCATCAATAGGTGCACTTTGGGATCCCTTCGGCGTATGTTTTGGTCTATGGCAGGAGTTCTTGGCGAGTTTCATTTGTCTCACCAATGATGCAAATGCTTTCTTCAAAATGACTTTTGGTAAGACTATGGTGGCTTTGGTAAAGGGTTATAACAAAAGGGTTGGATCTTGCCGACAGGTAACGATGGCTTTTGGGCAAAGGTTCTATTTTCTCTTGGTGATCAGAGGTTATCCTAGGTCGACTTTCAGTAAATCAAGGTGCATTCTATAAGAGGTCTCACTGACCCGGATGCATTACAGTGAGTGCAAATAAGCAGGGAGCACATGTGATGAAAGTGTTTGAATTGCCTTCAGCATGATGATATGTTGTGCTTGGCCGACTGTTTCACTGGCAAAAAATAGAAATACACATTAGGGCCGAAATGTATCTACTTGGATGACCGTTGCTTGCTACCTCAATTGGAGCCCGAATTCGGTGCTGGGCTGACATGTGATTTCAATATAATATTTTCTTCAAATGCTTGTATAAGTGGGCATTTTGGTAATTGTAAAATTATCACTAGTTATTAGATTTCAATACACAAGTAGACATAGTAGAATAAAATTATCAGATCAGAGACTATTGTTGCATGATTTTAGAATGGAGGTATTTATGAAAATCAGTTGATGTTGCTACATTTTCTGGTGTCAATTATCTATTGAATTAAATAAAAATATTGCTAAGTTGTCTCCAAGCTTGATGCTTTCTGGTTGTTTAAATTGACATAACAAGTTTATGTTCAATTTATCAATGCACATTTGTTGTATCTATGTGATTAATCAATTGGTTCTTTCAAGTAAAGACTAAATCCTTTTAGTTAATCACAGTAACCAGAGAGTTTCGTTTGGATTATTGAAGTAGAGCTTAGTGGTTACAAAATTGCATGTTTATACAAGTTGTAAATAGAATGTATGCTAGATAATTTGAAATTTCTCCAGAAAGTGTTGCTTGTCTTGATCTCATTTGACTCCACATACCCAATAAAGCACTGGTCTCTGCACTTCATCATTTTGAACTCATCCAATTTCTTTATATCTATTAAATTAGCATTTTAGGATTTGGATCAGAATTGATTTCATGTGTTTACTTCCATCTGCCATTGTGGACAAATCATTGTTCAAGAAAGATAATCATAAGTCAAGTTTGCTTCATTCAGAGAGGTACACCCGCCCAGGTTTAGCAACACCTAAAGAGTAGAAGGTTGAATTCTTTTGACCTTGTTTGTTACCCTAAAACATATCAAGAGATTGGCAGCCTCTTGAGGTATCTTTACTTGCATTTTTGAGAGCTAACAAAACTCTACATCACAATTGTTAGCTCAAAAATAAACATGATGCATGATGACTTTGACATGATGCTTGATACTTGAATTATTCTCTAAAACACTTAATAATATACCCTTAAATGCTCTTGAATTCTCTTGTAAAGTCTTGAATGCTCTTGTGAAATCAAATTTACTATAAGAATGCTCATTCAACTTGCTACGTCACTTGATTTCTTGTTAGATGAAAAAAAGTGAAAGAATCTTGTATTTATACTTTTTTATGCCAAATCTCTCAAAATTACAACACTATAAGCTTACATCGGATATAGGAGAATAAAACCTTGCCAAGAATTTGAATTTTTATTTTATTTTGAGCCACATGGATCTAATACACCAAAAGTGGCATATGAGTCCCATTAGGCATTAATTATGGGACCTGTTACCAAGTTTTCACCATAGCTCAAATTAGAAGAGCTAATTAAATTAAGTTCATTTTATAAGGTGTAAAAATTTCAATTCATGTCTACATTTTCTTAAACCATTATATGTGTTGGAGCTTAAAAGAATTGTTCAGTTAAAATGTGCAATTTGTTTTTGGTAAATAGAGCATTCAATTTTGCATTCAATATTTACAATATATAAAAGATTGCAAAGAATAGTGCTTTCATTTTGTATTGATTTATCCATTCCATAACATTGCGTACATTTTTGCAAAAGAGATATATAGAATTGGACAAGATCGCATAGAATTTTGTTTTCATATTCATTGGAATAAAAAAAAAGATGAAGTGTCCCACACAATCCATGGGAATAATTGAATCAACATAACAAAAGGAATGTACTATGCAACTAAAGATAAAGGAAAGAAAGAGACACATAAGAAGAGACATAGCCATCATTGTCTGAGGTTTCTTCAAATTGGCCTTCATTTTTGCTTATCCTTCATTGCTCTTGATCTCCAAGTGAGCCTACAAATGATTGAGAAAGTTTTTTTAGAGCTTCGATTACGAATCCTCCTATATGATCTATTCAAAGGAGTATAGTGCATTGCTTGTGGTGCATTGAATTAGTTGAGAAAATATCTGAAGTATGCAAGGGAACACAAAAGATGAAACATCACAAGAACATTGAACTCATTTATTTTTTCTATATAGCATGTTTGCTCATTGTGCAGGTATAGGAAAAGTCATGTTGCTGATCTATTTTTAAGACATAATAGTGTGTTGTTTGAAAATGAGATCCCACAAGGGTTGAGCCCAACATGCTTCCCCTTAACTTTCAAGAAGGGTTCAAGATAGGAAACATGTTCATAATGCTCAAATCAAACATCTTATTTCAAGGAGTAACTCATAAATTGTCTAGAAGAGCCTCAAGTATTGATCATTCATAGCAACCAATTCAAAAGTGTAGAAAGAAACCCTTTGAATTGGTAAATACAAATGAGCAATGGGCTTATCCATAATGCTTTAGTAGAATGCAATAGAAATTCAATGAGAATGTATCATTTGCATCATGGTTTTACATCATACATTGTTGCCATAACATCATCCCTACTTTTTTCATCTTGTGAAATACATATAAAAAAGAAAATCTAGGTAGTCAAAGTCATCTCGACTAATGGAACAACAAAGAGTGCATTATTATGGATGTGATAATGAACATGCATACATAATAATTCTCAGATCAAGAGGGTAGCAAAGAATGTATTTTTGTTTGTGTTGTTTGTAATGTACAATATGTAGGACTCATTGTCTTGCATATACATTGTGATACCTTACAACAGTGCTTGTGTATTAAGAACAATAGAAAGTGAATTTTTTACAAGAATGCTAAGGTGGAGTAGTTATTAAGCATTCATCAGAAATTTATAATGGAGGAACAACAAACATATGTTCTCTCAATGTTATAAGGAAGGCAATGACCTTTGGCATATAGGACAACATTGTCACTGTAGCAAAGTAATAAGGTCACTAGAAATGTAGTAAGGGTATCTCTGCCAAGAAGTACAAATACAATGGGAGGATTAGAGAAATCTTAAGCAAAACCTTCAAGCATAGAAAGAACCCTTGTTGTTGTCACAGGTAGAGAATACAAAGCATAGTGACAATGTTTCTAAAATTAAATGAATGTTGATAAATAGTTCTACGAAACACTCATAATGGGATAGCAATCAAAAGCAACATAAGATTCATTTACAAAGAACTAAGCACAATTTGATATGCTATTTCTACTCATATTTGTAGTGATAAATAAATGCAGTGGGTGCTTCAAGGATATTGATAATGTGAGAATGCTGCCATTATGCTATGAGGCTAGTGAAAGAAGTAAAAGATGCAGACAATCCTCTATTTTTGGGAGCAACATGTCCCTAATATGCAAAAAAAAAATTAAAAAAAATTGCACTCATCCACCCATAAATTCTTACAACTTCTACATTTCCTTCTTTAGAAGACTATGTACTAAGAACATAGTGAAAATTTTAAAACACAGAATGGAGATGCAGACTTTGTCTGCATTTCTACCGTAGATTTTCATGTTGAGAAAGGATACAAATCAGATGCAAAAATAGGAACAAGATGTCTAGCTAGGATTTTGTGATAGAAGTCTTAAAATTTGCATTCAAATGAAACTTGGATATGAGCAATTTAGATTCTTTCCATCCATCCAGAGAAACACGAGAATCCAAATGAGAGAACCATGGTTTTTAAAACCCTTGCTCGACATATCCTCAAATCTATGTGCAACAAAAGAGGGAAGGTGATCTCCTTTTGTTTATTCACATAATGGAAACATAAAAAATGCAGATTATAAGAGAAATGGAGCACCCAAAAAAGAAACAGTTTCAAGAGAAGGGTTTTCATAAGGACAAACCCAAATTTCACAAACTCTCGAGTTCCCAGAATTTCAAAGTAAAATATAGAATAATGTAGAAATTTAATGGAGAGAATAGCATCCATATTTTAGTGTTTGGCTATGGCCTTCATGATGGGCATAAATAGAAAAAATTAGCTTCTTCTATAAAAGAAGGTGAGAGCTCAAAGATATATAGATTTAATGAGGAGAAATAGTGAAACTCGTAATGTTTTGCACAAAACTCACAAAAACTTCTTTCATTTTGCATTAAAAAGGGCTCGAATCAAGCATATTTTCATAGAAATTAGAGAAATAATGTGAGGTTAAATGGATGGAAGACTTACCAAGTTTTTGGTGATTTTTCACAAAAGAGATACATTCGAAATGCCATAGTAAGAGCTCTAGAAATCCTTCAGTAAGCGACCTAAAGCTAAAGAATGCATCAAAAATGGAGGCTATGATTCGAGTTTGTAAAAAAAATGACTTACCCTTGCTTTTCCTTCAAGAATCCTAATAACCTCTCCCAGAAACAGTAGATAAAGTTCATGATTCAAGCTCAAACTCAGACCCAATGGTGGTGGTTGTGTGTAGAGGAGTTCTCCAAAAAAATCAAAGAAAAATTGAAACAGAAAATTTAGTGTTAGATGTTTTTGTCTTAGGGTTCTCCATTTCCCAAATTTTGGCCTTTAATTTTGTCACATTATTTTTGAGAAAATATCATGTTTAACTAATGCCATCGTGATAAAAAATCTCCTCTTACCTTATCGACCTAAGCTTTATGCCTTATATCTTTCTTTTTATCATTTAAAAAAAAAATCATTTAGTTATGCCCTTGATTTATTTCAAAACCTTTGGATGGGAAAAATCAAAGTATCTAATTTTCCTTAGCCTTTTCATGATCTTTAATAAAACCATAGGTTTTGTTTCCTATTTTTCTTATTATTTTAAAAGAACTCATATATTATTTGACTCTCCTTATACTTTGCATCCCTAGGTGCCTTCATGACTTAGATTTGTTTTTTGATTTTTATAGAAAATGAAATATGTATTCTTGATTTTGAAAATCAAAGGCTCAAATTAGGAAAGTTTGTAATTTGAAAAATCAGAAGTTAAAGTCAAGTATGGGCTAGGATTTCTATTTTGAAAATTGTAACATGAAAATGATGTAAAAAAATAATTAAGGCAATAGTTCTATAAATTACCTTAATGTTTGTTATTTTAAAAAATGTAGTTAAATTAGAGCTTTCCTTTTTGAGTTTCAGTCACCTTGGGTGAAGTTGGGAAAAAACAGTCAAATTGGACCTTCTACTTTTAGATTTGAAGTAGTCTAGACCTGATTTTGTGGATTTTTTGGATCATACTCTTCGAGACAAAAAGTTGCCACTTTTCTCATGATGTTTGGAGTATTTTTGAACAATACTTTTTAGGATTTTTTGAGGAGCTCGAAAATGGATCAGAATTGCTAATTCAAAGATGTAGTTGAGTTGATTTTTCCTATTTTTACTATTGAGACACTTGGAAGATATAAGTTTGGGGAAATTTTTTATTTTCTCAGTTTAGATTTTTGTTTCTTGCTCTCCTACTCAGTTAGAGAGTCTTGTAAATATTTTCTTGTACTCATATTTTAAGCTTAACACTCCATTTTGAATAAAACAATAGTATTTTCCTTCCCATTGTCTTGTCTTAGATTTACAATACCAATATGATCTTAACTATGATTCAAAATATAGAACCCTTTTTATGTCTTTTTATTGTGAATTTGCATACAAGAGTCTAATATAATTCAAGTTGTATCATGTGTTTCATTTAGTGAAGCTTTTTGCAAAACACTATTGGATTATATGTTTCTAAAGTGGGATTGTGAGATTCAAATTTTTAGAGAGATTGTTGAGAGTTAAAAGTTATCAAAATCTTTAAATTGTTGGTGAATCATCTCATGTTTTAGGATCTTAGTTTTAGATTCTTCCTTCTAATCCTTTCCTTTGAAAGTTTTTAAGATTAGGTGATTTACTGGTGGAACCATCGCACTTTCGAGATTCACTCTCACTCATAGATTACCCACAATTTGAGAGTGTTTCTATGTTACAACAAGATAGGCAATTCTGACTTGGGTAAAGGTCCAATCCTCATTTTCAATAGTTTTTGGCATGCTTGGTATGATTGACTAGGCTCTTTCAGTATAATATTTGTTTATTATTTTTGATATCAGGTGTGTATGTTAGTAAAATCTTCCTTTGGAGGAAAAAATCCACGCACATCTAGCAACTCTAAGTTTAAGTTTATTGGTTTCAATATGACCCAAGTGCTAGTTTATTTTAAAAAAATATATGATTGTTGTTGTTTCTAGATTATGAATGAGTAAATATGCTTATGTTTCATGGAGATATTTCCTACCATCCCCCATATAGCAAAAATGTTGCTTATCCACCTCGCCATCAATCATGTCAAGCCAATCATGTTGTTGGTTTCAATTCCATGGCTTTTCAGAACTAGCATCTACAATATAATTACCACCGACCCACCCCTACTCAACCTCCATCTCAGCCTTCATATGCTCAAAATCAACCCCAAAATATTGAAGACTTGAGCTCTATATATGTAAGGTTGAAGTATGAAAGGAAGATGAGTGAAATAAAAAAACAAAGAAATCAATTAAATTAGCAGGAGGAGATGGCAAGCATAAAGGGTATTTTGTTTGACTTCATTCATGACTTCACAAAGTAGGTTGGGGAGATCAAGAGGTAGCATGAATACAATCAGTAACAAGAAGAGGTGGCTTACGAAGCCTATCTCTATGAGTAGGAGTTGGAGGCACAAAAGCATGAAATTCAAGTAGCTCATGTAGCTCCAGAGCAACCTACCCAAAAGGAGGATCGTAAGAATAAATTCTTGAGTTTTAGACAAAGTGAACCTCCTTATACTTATAAAGTTGAGATTTTGTGTTTTAGGAAAGATAGAGTCTCTATCTCTTCAATCCAACCTTTCAATCTTGAGATACCTAGTTTCCAAAGCCTTCATCCTCTTCAAAATAAGGAAAGCAATCTATTTTAGCCTTGTATAGTTCTGGAATAGCCCGTCGAGCAACATTTTCCCATGCAAGAAACCCAAGAAGCTCCCTAAGTTTCCCTACTTGATGAACCAAAGGATGATCCCTTTAATCAAAATACCTTACTCCACATCTAGAAGATTAGAGAGGTAAATCCATTACATTTAACCTTGGAGGTTTTTGCTTGCAGCAAAAAAAAGGAGTAGGAAAAGGATTCTCAAAATGAATGCTTGAATTTTTTTACTAATTAGTTTCCTAATTTTGTTAAGACTGATCAATCTATTTTAATAGATCAATCAGGACAGTAGGGTGGAGGGGAAAATGATGCTAGTCAAGAGGATCATTCAATGGTTTGGTTGGATGAATTACCTACTTTCATTGAGAATGATGATGAGAATGCTATTGTTGAGCAATAAGAAGAGCCCAAAAAATGGGATGAGTTGTTCTTTGAGGAGAGTAAGTATGGTGATGAAGCATTGTTTTAGCAAGAGGAGTGCCAGTTTGAACCTCTTGAGGAGTCTAAAAATATTGAGGAGTACTACCATGAGCGGATATATGATAGTAGCCCTGAGTTGAATGTTTTAGAGCTTGAGGTGGATATTTTTCAAGATGAGATTGAGCTTTTTTGCTCACACATCTTTGGAGGAGAATCACTTTGAGCAGCAAGAGAAATAGGGTGAAATTGTTGTATTCTCAAATGAGCCATTGGTTATGGAGAATCCTAACCAACAACATGATCTTCACTAGTTGGAGGAGCTACCTTTTTGTTTTTCAAAGGAGCTTGAAGCTATCGCTCCAATTGAAGTTTTATCAAAGGAGATTGTCTAATGGTTTGAGCACTTTCCTTCCTTCATTAAAGAGAAATAAAATGATTTGGAGAATATTTCTTTGAGCAATAATGAGGATTATGAACTTGGTACAATTGTTCCCAAGAGCCTTTCTAGAGTTGATAGTTTTGATGATTTGTTAGCTACTCCAAGAGATGAAGATGATCCATTGAACATGGAAGATGAGTTAACCTAGCAAGCTATCATGCAAGGTGAAGATGATGCTATTATTTTAGATCACCCAATTTATTTCCTCTCCAACCCAAATCCTTCAAGGGAGTGTCCTATTAGACATCTATCTTGTATGGAAACCAATAAGAAGGAGTAGCCTCATAGTGACAATGTTGATCTTGAGCATCAAGGGAGGTATCATTTTTAGCACAACTAGTTCATCCTTTCACTTGATCACCACTGGTTCACTAATCAATAAAGGTGGGTAAGCAATTTTATTTTTCTCCTTGGAAGGATGTTGTAGCCAATTGTTGGATATTTGGATTTTCTCCACATATTTTGGTCAATTCACAAGCAATTAGAGCATTGCAAGTTTGATAAAAGAGGAAGCTATTTCTCAAAACTAGTAAATGGCTTTGTTTAAGTGTCATGTTTAGTGGCTAGCATAGGATAGAGTTACTTTTGCTACTAATAAGTTCTTGAAGAACATTTAATTTTAGTTAATTTCCTTCCCTAAGTGGTGTTGCTCATTGTTTTCTAGTCATCAAGGCCTTTTAGTTTGCTTTTAGTTTAGTTTGGTTTTATTTTCTATTGTTGTTTAGAGTGTTTCAAGTTTCAGTTTCATGAAATTTTGAGTTTTGGAGGGGAAAATTTGACTCCGTGCCCAATGGATTTCATTAAGGAAACTGGTCTAATGCTTAGTAGGTAAGAATTTAGCTAAAATCACCAAGAATGCTACCAATTTTTTTACCACAACTCAAATTGGTTGAGTTGATAAAATTAAGTTAATTTTTTAAAGTGAAAAAATTTCAATTCATTTCAACATTTTCTTAAACCATTGCATGTGTTGGAGGTTAAACTAATTGTTCAGTTAAAATGTACAATGTGTTTTTAGTAAAGAGAGCATTCAATTTTCCATTCAATATTTGCAACATAGAAAAGATTGTAAAGAATAGTGATTTCATTTTGTATTGATTTATATATTCCATAACATTGCATACATTTTTTCAAAAGAGATATATAAAATTGGACAAGATTGAATAAAATGCTAATTTTATATTCGTTGGAAAGAAAAGAAAAACCAAGCATCCCACCCAAGCCGTGGGAATAGCTAAATCAACTTAACACAAGGAATGTACTATGCAACTGAATATAAATTAAAGAAAGAAACACATAAGAATATACAAAACCATCATTTCCTTAGGTGTCTTCAAATTGGCCTTCATTTTTGCTTGCATGTCCTTGATCTTGATCTCCAAGTGAACCTACAAATCATTTAGAAAGTTTTGTTAGATCTTCGGTTATGAATCCTCCTATATGATATATCAACAATAATATAGTACATTGCTTGTGGTGCATTGAATTAGTTGAGAAAATATCAGAAGTATGCAAGGAAACTCAAAAGATATAACATCACAGGAACATTGATTTTTTTTTTCTTGTATCTAACATGTTTATTCATTGTACAAGTATAGGAAAAGTCATGTTGATCTATTTTGAAGACATAATAGAATCTGGTGTGAAAATGGGCTCCCACAAGGGTTGAGCCCAACATGCCACCCCTTAACTTT
This sequence comes from Sequoia sempervirens, assembly GCA_007258455.2. Lineage (NCBI taxonomy): Eukaryota > Viridiplantae > Streptophyta > Pinopsida > Cupressales > Cupressaceae > Sequoia > Sequoia sempervirens. The sequence goes on along the minus strand of VDFB02193867.1, from coordinate 754,197,303 downwards.
CAAGAGGGGTTCGAGATAGGAAACATGTTCATAATTCTCAAATAAAACATCTTAGTTGAAGGAGTAACTCATAGCTTTTCTACAAGAGCCTCAAGCATTGATCATTCATTGAAACCAAGTAAAAAGTGTAGACAGTAGCCCTTTGAATTAGAAAATACAAATGAGAAATGGGATTATCTATAATTCTTAAGTAAAATGTATTAGAAACTAAATGAGAATGTATCATTTGCATCATGGGTTTACATCATACATTTTTTTCATAACATCATCACTGCAATTTTCATCTTGTGAAATGCATATAAAAAGAAGAATCTAGATAGTTAAAGTCATCTCAACTGGTGGAAAAACAAAGAGTACATTATTAGGGATGTGATAATGAACATGAACACATAATAATACTCAGATCGAGAGCGCAACAAAAAATGTATTGTTGTTTGTAATATTCAATATGCAGAATTCATCTTATTCCATATACATCATGATACCTTACAACAATGTTTGCATATGAAGAAAAACAAAAAGTGCATTTCTTACAAGAATTCTAAGGTGGATTAGTTATCATGAATTCATCAAAAAAATATAATGGAGGAACAAGGATCATATTTTCTTTCAAATTTTGATGGAAGGCAATGACCTTTGGCATATAGGACAACATTATCACTATAGCAAAGTAATAAGGTCTCTAGAAAAGTAGTAAGGGTATCTTTACCACAAAGTAAGTGCAAATACAATGAGAGGATTAGAGAAATATTAAGCAAAAACTTTTAGCATAGAAAGAACCCTTGTTGTTATCATAGGTAGAGAATACAAAGCATAGTGACAATGTTTCTAAAAGTAAATCAATTTTCAAAAATTGTTTTAGGAAATAGTCATAATGGGACAAAAATCGAAAGCAACATAAGATTCATTTGCGAAGTACTAAGAACACTTTGATATGTTGTTTCTACTCATATTTGTAGTGATAAAGAAATGTAGTGGGTGACTCAAGGATAATGATAACCTGAGCATATTTCCATTATGCTATGAGGCTAGTGAAAGAAGTAAAAGATGAAGACGGTCCTATGTTTCTAGGAGCAACATGTCCCCAATATGCAAAAAAAAAACCTTATACTCATCCACCTAGAAATTATTAAGACTAGTACATTTCATTCTCTAGAAGACTATGTACAAAAAATAGAGTGTGCAAATTTTAAAACACAAAATGGGGATAGAGACTTTGTCTTCATTTCTACCACATATTCTCATGTTGGGAAAGGATACAAATTAGATGCATAAATAGGAAAAAGATGTCTAGCTAGGGTTTTGTGATAGAAACCTTGAAATTTCACATTCAAATGAAACCTAGATATGAGCAATTTAGATTTTTTCCATCCATCTAGAGAAACATGAGAATCCAAATGAGAGAGCCATGGTTTTTAAAACCCTTGCTCAGCATAGCCTCAAATCTATGTGCAACAAAAGAGGGAAGGAAATATGATTTTGTTTATTCACATAATGGAAACATAAAAATGTAGATTATAAGAGAAATGGAGCACCCAAAAAATCAACAATTTCAAGAGAACGATTTTCATAAGGAAAAACCCTAATTTTGCAAACTCTCAAGTTCCTATAATTTCAAGGTAAACCCCTAAAAAATGAAGCAATTGAATGGAAAAAATAATGTCTATATTTAAGTGTTTGGCTATGGCCTTCGTGAAGGGCGTAAATAGAAAAAATTAGCTTCTTCTATAAAATGAGGTGAGAGCTCGAAGATACACAAATTTAATGAGGAGAAATAGTGAAATCCATAAAGTTTTGCACAAAACTCACAAAAATTTATATCATTTCCCATTAAAAAGGGCTTGAATCAAGCATATTTTGATAGAAATTGGAGAAATAATGTGAGGTTCAATGGATGGAAGACTTACCAAGTTTTTGGCAATTTCTCACAAAAGAGATACATTTGAAATGCCACAACAAGAGCTCTAGAAATCCTTCAGTAAGTGGCTTGAAGCAAAAAAAAGTATCAACAATAGAAATAAAAGTAAGAATGCATTAGGAATACATATTAGCCATGGCCAAGAAGCCAAATAATGCATCAAAAATGGAGGCCATGATTCAAATTTGTAACAAAAATAACTTACCCTTACTTTTCCTTCTAGAATCCTCAAAAAATCTCAAAGAAACAATAGAGAAAGTTCAAGATTCAAGCTCGAAATCAAACCCCATGGTGGCAGCTGTGTGCAAAGGAGTTCTCCAAAAAAATTGAAGAAAAATTGAATTAGAAAATTTAGGGTTTGATGGTTTTGTCTTAGGGTTCTCCATTGCCCAATTTTTAGCCTTTAATTTTGTTACATTGTTTTGAAAAAATATCATGATTAACTAATGCCATCATGACAAAAATTATCCTCTTACCTTTTCGACCTAGGCATTATGCCTTATCTCTTTCTTTTATGATTTTTTAAGAAAATAATTTAATTGTTCTGTTGATTTATTTCAAAACCTTTGGAGGAAAAAAATTCAAAGTATATAATTTTCCTTAGTCCTTTCATAATATTTGATAAAACCATAGGTTTTGTGCCTTATTTTTCTTATGATTTTAAAAGAAATCATATATTATTTGACTCTCCTTATACTTTGCATCCCTAGGTGCCTTCATGCCTTAGATTTTTTTTTCATTTTTATAGAAAATCAAAGATGTATTCTTGATTCTAAAAATGAAAGGCTCAAATTAAGAAAGTTTGTATTTTGAAAAATTAGAAGTTAAAGTCAAGTATGGGATGAGCTTTCTATTTTGAAAATCATAAATTGTAAATGAGGTAAAAACATCATTAAGTTAATAGTTATATAAATAATCGAAGATGTATTCTTGATTCTAAAAATCAAAGGCTCAGATTAGGAAAGTTTGTATTTTGAAAAATCAGAAGTTAAAGTCAAGTATGGGCCAAGCTTTCTATTTTGAAAATTATAAATTGTAAATGAGGTAAAAACATCATTAAGGTAACAGTTATATAAATTACCTTATTGCTTGTTATTTTAAAAAATGTAGTTAAATTGGAGCTTTCCTTTATGAGTTTCAGTCACCTTGGGTGAAATTGGGAAAAATTAGTCAAATTGGACCTTCTATTTTTAGTTTTGAGGTAGTTTCAAACTGATTTTGTGGATTTTTTGGATCAACCTCTTGGAGATGGAAATTTACCTCTTTTCTCATGAAGTTTAGAGCAGTTTTTAACACTATTTTTTAGGCTTTTTTGTGGAGCTCAAAAATGGATCAAAATTAATAATTCAAAGATGTATTTGAGTTGATTTTTGCTATTTTCATTATTGCGACACTTGGAAGATATAAGTTTGGGGAAAATTTTTATTTTCTCATTTTAGATTGTTGTTTCTTGCTCTCCTACTCAGTCAGAGAGTCTTGTAAACATTTTCTTGTACTCATATTTTGAGCTTAACACTCCTTCATTTTCAATAAAATAGTAGGATTTTCCTTCCCATTGTCTTGTCTCAGATTTATAATACCAATTTTATTTTAACTATGATTCAAAATACAAAATCCTCTTAATGTCTTGTTATTGTGAGTTTGCATACATGAGTCTCATATAATTTAGGTTGTATTATGTGTTTCGCTTAGTGAGCCTTCATGCAAACATTGTTGGATTATATATTTTCAGGGTGGGATTGTGAGAATAAAAGTTTTAGGGATATTTTTCAAAGTAAAAGTTTATCAAAATCTTTAAATTGCTAGTGAATCATCTTAAGTTTTAGGATCTTAGTTTTAGCTTCTTCCTTCTAACCATTTCCTTTGAAAGTCTTTTAGATTAGGTGATTTATTGGAGGAACCAACCCACTCTAGAGATAAACTCTCACTCATAGATTACCCACAATCTGAGAGTGTTTCCATGTTACAATAGGATAGGAAAGTCTGACTTAGCTAATGATGCAATCCTCATTGTTAACAAGACCATTTTCAAAAATACTTAGAATGGTGTAAAATCTAGATCGAGACCCAAAAACCTAGGTGGGACTCATATGCCCAAGATGGCATATTGGTGTATGAGTCCTAGATCACTAAATATGGGCCACACAAACCTATAAACGTCTAAATTATGATTGGATGTTGATTTATGTTCTAATTATCCTTAGAAAGATGCATTATCAAGGTTTGTGGATACAAAATAAGGCCAAATAAGGCATAAAGAATCCCAATTATTTATGAAAACTCTAGAAAACTATGAAAGTGTGGCATGATACTTTACAACACCTTAAATAAGGTACAATTAAGTCCATTTAGTCCACAAGGTCCCAAGATATAATGTGAATGTATCAAACATATAACAACACTAAATGAAGGAAACATTATGCTCAAAAAAGGAGGGCCCAAATGGCAAAGAAAAACAAGGGGATACTTTATCCATTGCCACATTTATCCCCCACTTTAGTGAGAGGATGAACTTGCATCAAAATCACACTAAAGTAGAAAAAATCGCATCAAGAGGGGTTCAAATGCACCAATGCTGGTAAGAGAGGATCATAACAATCAAGAGGGGTGATCAAAACCCTAGGATCAAGATCCTATGGAAAACCAATATAGACATAAAATAACACACATGAAAATGATATAAATAGCAATAATGAGGCACAAGCATACACTGTCAAAGACCATTTGTCCAAAAAAGATGGATCCATAGGTATGAAAAGTGCATTATGCAAGGTGGCTATATAACTAAAATTTTGTAAATGCAAAATAGGGAACATTCAAAGAAGTCTTTCTTAGTTCATGTAAGGTTTTAAGCTTAGGGAACATTGTGCCAAATGTCTCCAAGAGGGGACCAATCAAAGAATAGAAGATTGACAACTTAGGGGATTCAATGCATCACATCGATCCACTAAGAAGAATATAATATGCTAAGAGAGATCACGCTCTTGAAGGACATCACACCCAATGTTGCCAAAAATCAAAAGATGCATCACATGAAGCAAACAAACTACACCATGAAAAATGAAAAATAATAATGCAAAAGAATTATGCCAATGTATGCCCCCACATTAAAGAAATTGCTAAACACCATGCTATGAGAAATTACTTTAAATTAGAAAATGATAAATGATAACAACAGAGGAGACATGAGAAATAATTTGGAAAGCTTGGAATTCCAAGTCATATGTTTCTAAATAAAGTTATGTCATGCAAAAGGAAAGAGAGGGGTTGCTCCCAAAATAAAACTCTGAACATATGAGGGATTCATAGATTTGGGGTCAGTATGTTCTTGCTACAATGCTTTTAAGTGAGCTCAGAACTATCATCATTCCCAAAATGCACATAGAAATGGAAAGATTACACAAAGAGAGTGAAAAAAAAAGGAAAATTATTTCAAGTCAACATTGAAGAGACATGAATGTCTTGATGCCTTGCATCATCCCCAATAGGATAAAATATTATGACATAGAGATCAATGAAGATACAAATGGAGGAATGTCACAAGGAGATAGAGAGAGAACATAAAACAAAAGATCACAAGGGATCACATCATGCATATGCAATCACACAAAAGAAAAATAAAGAATGCAAAATACTATTAAGGAACATGTGAGTCAACCTAAAGTAGGTTTTTGATATCCCAATCATGTTCATTATATGCCTAAGGTAGACAACTAGCCAAAGGGACAATAGCAAGTGTTGAACTAGGGCCATTTCCAAGTTCAACAATCTTCTTAGGAGAATTGTCGTTTAAGCTCATGGAAGAGGAAAGTAATGTATTCAACTCATTATTGACCTCCCCATAAATTTTAGGAATCTCCTTATCATCATCTTAATTAATCACAATAGGAGGTTGAATGATAATGTACAAAGAAGGTTTTAGATCTTGTTGTGGTTGTGCTATAGGATCTTTTTGTTGTTGCAAAGGGGGAAACTCATCATGCATTGCTTCAGTCATGCTTAGATCTTGATTTTCTTTATTTATCTTCATTTAACCTTCAATCAAGGACACGTTTTCTATTTCTATGCTCTGTACCACCTCTATTTATTTTAGTTCATTTTTCAAGTTGCATTTGTGTAGGAGCGAGATGATCAAACATAGATTTCATTTCTTCTCTAAGGGGAAGAATGGAAGAATCCATGGAAGGTTTCTCAACTAATTTCTCTTTAACTTTTTAAACTTGTTTTATTATAGGAGGCATGAGAGGATTGTTTTCGTTATCTCTTGGTCTTTTGTAGGAAGTAGGAAAAATGGTCTATCTTAGGTTGGTCTTGGTTGTTTGGAATTTCTTTTGGTTCAATCATGGTTTCACCAAGGATGGTAGGCTTAGTTATGGGTCGAGGCACGTTTTGAAAGGATATTTTTCTATGCATTTCTCCTTGAATTTTTGGTGGGATTTGAGAAAGAATTCTTCTAAAGGTTTGATATGTTCCATGGGCTTGGGCCAAAATAAATATAAGGAAATTTTTCCACGACAAGATGAAGGGTTAAAGCCACTATAATGCATAGTGAAAAATTCATTGTCAAAGGGAAAATTTAAGCATTTATGTACAACCAAAGTGACAAAATTCATGGAGTGAAGCCATGGATAGCCTAGCTTAACATGAAATTAGTTTGACTACAAGATGATGGAGAATGAGATATCCAGTTTTTTCAATCTTATTTCTAAAGGAAGGGTGATCGATCCCATCATAGGGAAAACAAAACTATTAAGTGTCTTGATCCATGGTTTTAGTGATCATGTTCTCTCCACAAACGTGATCTATTAATATCCCATTAGTGGGCTTGTTATAGATCCAGTCAGCTATGTGAAGAAGACCATTAGGTGCATGTTTAAGTATATCATGTGAGGAGAAAGCAATCTAAAGAGGCTTTTTAGTTCATCCCTTATGAGGCATAAAATATATCACTCCTACCATATCATCTATAGGATGAATATCTATAGGATCTTTTTGGACAATATCATTGTTGTCATCATCCATGTCAACATTCATCACATAATTCTTTTTAGTTTCACTAGATTTGATGAATAAAATATTATGATTGGGAATAGGGTTGGTAAAGATTTACAATTTTTTGTTAGGAGTGGCAATAGACTTATTTCATTCATCACTAACACCTCCCACTAAAAGATGACCAAAATTAATGAGGTCTTGCACAAGATGTTTAAGACACTTGCAATGTTTCATATCATGTCCATTTTTTTAGCAATAATGATAGTAAGAATTTGGTCTATAGTTTGAAGGTAATGGTTTATTAGGATTGGGAGTTTTAATGAGAGGCAAGGTAATCATCTTCTATTCTAATATTTTTGGCATTGTATTATGAACCTAGTATTGGGTAAGGAAGTGACTTTCCTTTTTAGGCCCCCATAGCTAAAGGGTATAACTTCTTTAACAACTACATGGATATTGACATGTTGGGTTGTTTGTTGAGGGGGATTGAATTGAAGGAAGCCTTTACTCCATTTTCTAAGAGGTTGAGAATTTTTTTGGTTTGTAGACTTGAACTTCTTAGTATGGCTAGAAGTGGGTTTTGCATCTCAACTACTAATCGAGTTTTGATAATCCCGGAGGGTAGTACATAGATGTATGAAAGAGGGGAATTTCATTATTGTAAGCTTATCTTGTATCTTACTTCACAAATTCTCTATGAAAATATTCGGAAGGTGAGGGTCAAGAACTTTGATATTGATTTGGGAATAAAGCAATTGATTGCATGAGATAAAATCAGTAATCTTTTCTTCTTCTTTTTCTTACATCTCATCAAATTAGCCAAGGTCATCTTAGGATTCATATGCACTTAAAATTGGTTTATAAATGCCTCAAAAAGTTCATTGAATGAATGAATTGAGTTTTTTGGTAATGAAGACAACCATTCTAAGTTAGTATCTTTCAAGGATCTAGGGAAAACTTTAGCCCAGAGTTTATCATCAAGAATAAAGTCACTACATTACCAGTATAAGTGGAAACATGGTTAGAAGGATCTCCTTTCCCCCCATTCTTCTCAAATATAGGCACCACTACACTTTGTGGCATCGATGTTCACAATATCTCCAAGGAAAAGGGGATGGTTTTGAAATAATATGTGGTTGGACCATTTTTGTTGGTGTAATTAATATTTAATTACACATTTGCATAAGTTTACGTAGGCTTTATTTAATTCCTAAGTTATAGGTTTTATCCTTATCTTATCGAGCTATCTTGTTGCTCAAGATAAGATTAGGTTTATGCATCTTTTCTTTTATAAAGCAAATCATCTCTTGTAATATTTTGTACTTCGAATATATCAATTTGCATATCTTTTGCAAATCTTTGCTTTTTCATTTTTCTTTTATATGCAAGGTGATTTTTCTGGTTTGCAATCAGATCTTGGTTTCTAACATGGTATCAGAGCCTCAATTTGTAGCCCCTTCTCAACCTTTTTGGAAGAATACAGTGCAGAGCTCGTTCAAGGTTCCTCAAGGGTTTCATTCCTTGAACATCTTTATGTAGTGTCTTGGATTAGATCAGGGTTTTTCATTGGATTCAGAGTGCTAGAAAAAGTTAGAAATGACTTTTATTTCATTCATTTTCATCACCATTTTCCAAATCTGTGAGAGTTGTAAGCTCGGTGATTTTTTGGATAGATCTGGGTGTTGCCTGATTTTTGGAGCACTTTGGTCCCAAATGGACCTCGCCTTTGGATTTGCAGCATCCAAAAACCCCCATTTTCATATAAAATTTGTCTGATTTGGACACAGTCATTCAGAGAGGCAAAAAAAAATTTCCGAAGGACCATACGGCCCCAGGCACGCATTCTGATGCACAAATTTTGAAAAAAATTCAAAAAAATATTAAAAAAATCAAAAAAATCAATTTGGTTTTTACGTAGCTAGTATAAAACTGACCGCGCCACCCCCGCACTGCCACCGCGCCACCATCTGGCTACTCCCACTGGCCACGCGTGGCTGCTCCTAGCTGGTCCACCACCATGCAAGCCCCCTGTGCCAGCTCCATCCTCCACCAGGGTCATATGGGAACCGGGGGCCACACTGTTCAACCCTCACAGACCCCTTGAGCGCCTACCAAGTCTTGTGGGCGACCGAGTGCCTAGCTTCAAGCCCAACCGAGATGTTAAGCCCTAGCCCTAGTCACATGGGTGACTAGAGACTCCACCGATGGCCCCTACTCTTCAGCCCCTAGTCTGCCTAGGCAACTAGGGGCCTTATTTTTTCAGCCCCTGAGGGCTTCTAGGGGCAAAATCAGACCTTTTTGGACAACTTTCACAGAAACTGGCCTAACTTGGGCATACAACGTCCTTTATTTGCAAACAAAATATCGTCGAAAAGCTGTTTCAATGCTCTACGTAATGGTGCTGGTGTGATTTTATGGTTTTTGATTTTTGATGCCTTTTTCAGCCTCATAAGTCAGATGTTTCCATTTTCACTCTAGGAAGCATATCTTTTGTCTCGCTTATCCATTTTTCACGATTTTCACGGTGTTGGAAAGCTAGTTTCGGCCTCTATGCAGATATGAGGTCATTTGTAGAATATTTTTACCTTATTTTATGCATGCATTAATTTTTTTTCATGTGCTAGGTTTTCATTTTCGCCTATACTTTTGTAGTTTTGCATTCTCTCCTTCTGCAATCATTGGGTATTGTAATAATGAACTGATATAAAGTTCCATTAAGGGGGGTTCTTGCATCCATTATATGTATTGGTGACAACTCGCATGAGTTTTTCTGGTTTTCTGTTGTTTCCTTTTAGCTTCTTCTTGCTTAGCTAGACACATTGTTGGTTTGCTTTGGTTCACACTTCACATTCGGATTTTATGGTTCTTGATCCGCATTGTTTAAGATCTTTCTCATTTGAAGGCCATGTTTTTATGCTTAATGTTCCATAATCTTGATGGTACTCGTCCTATGGGCAATTTTAGTTTTAGTTTAGCACTGGCTTCGAGAGATACAACTTCCATATTTGTCATCATTATGAGTCCTTTCATCCTTTCATCTACTATTGGTTACAGATTCCAAGGTTGATTCAGTATGTGAGCTTCCAGTGTTCCTTGTCATTAGGTCTATTGTTGCGCTTGTGATTTCAATATGGTATTTTGCAAATAGAAGTATCTTTCCTTGCTTTCCAGATTTGGGGTTCCAGTGTTGCTTCATCAGAGTTCTTCTAGTGCTTCTTTGCAACAATTCATCTCTCTAAGGGGGTTTTTCCCACTGGGTTTTCTATCTCTTTGCATTTGTACATGAGTACCTGATCAAGCCTTATTGTCGAGACTCATATTTGCATAATAATCTGCTTCTCCCTAAGTTGCACTTATGGGGAGGTGTTGGTTTAATTAATATTTAATTACACATTTGCATAAGTTTACTTAGGCTTTATTTAATTCCTAAGTTATAGGTTTTATCCCTATCTTATCGAGCTATCTTGTTGCTCAAGATAAGATTAGGTTTATGCATCTTTGCTTTTATAATGCAAATTATCTCTTGTAATATATTGTACTTCAAATATATCAATTTGCACATCTTTTGCAAATCTATTCTTTTTCATTTTTCTCTTCTATGGAAGGTGATTTTTCTGGTTTGCAATTAGATCTTGGTTTCTAACAATTTTGATTTTGGTTAATGGTGGAAACTTTCTTTTGAAGGGATGAATTTTTTTAAAAAAGTTGATTTATGAGAGGGCCATTTCTTGTATTATGAGATGGAGGTGAAAAATGTGAAGGTGTGTATGTGTTTAAGGGAAAATTGAATGAAATTATTATAGCTGGTAATGTGGTAGGAGATATGACATGTGATACCACAAAGGCACTAGGGATGCTAGCGAAAATAGCTAAGGAAGGAATCCCAATACTAGTCAGTTGCATTGTTGTGACTTGAGGGTTGGTATAGGTAGGAATACATGAAATTGTTGTGGGAGGAGGAATTTGAAATCATCATTGGTTTGTGACATTGTTCAAAGGTAAAGGACAACTAGTGGTTGAGATAAGGTGTTTTCCAAATATCTATACTATGTTACACACAAGGTCAAGTCCATCTTCACTTTTAAGCATGTGGTGAATGTTATCTATAGTAGGGATAATAGTGGTTGAAATATTGTCATTTCTCACTTGATTTTGTAGGTTTGCTAATTCTTCATGAATTTGGATTACATTTTCTTATGGAACATTAGAAACCATTATTTCAACATACATCACACTACTTGGAGGAAAAGAGTTGTTAAGGGTATGGTCCATACCTAGTGAACTAATGTCAATACAAGGAGTGAAAGAGCTAGACAACCCAAGATCCACAATGATTGTGTAATCATGGGATGACCTGAGTCTCGAACTTCATCTCACTATAGTATTAGCAATAGGGCACCAAATAGAAATGCAAATGAAAGGGATACTAAATACAAGATGAATGCAAAAAAAAATTGAACTAAGTATAATGAAATGAATATAACAGAAACTCTATAAACTAAAATAAAAATTTATGAACAATAAGCAAGAGCAAAGAAACATAGTTTTGAATTCTAGAAAATGTAGTTTAAAATTTGTACTGATACTAAATCGCCTAGAGGGGCATATGAGTCCAAGTGAGGATTTTTTTCACATTTTTTTAAAAATTAAGTGATTTTTATGCTTTTTAGTTTGTATGATGTGTAATTTAATGAAAATATAGTTTTTAGATGATTTTTAGTGATTTGAGATGCAAAAATGCAACCTATATACACTTTCACTAATGCAAGACTTAGAAACCCTAAAGTTCTAATTAACTAATGCAAACCTTAATGCAATGTTAATGCAAGAAAGATCTAGAATGATGATGTACTCCAAATATGAATTATGATGTTCTAAATGTAGGTTCACCAAAATGAAACACCAAAAAAAAGATTTCCTACTTATAGTTTAGGAGATAGGGCAAGTACATTTCACAATCATTTCATTGAAGGGAAACCCTAGATATCACAATCTAAAGTATGCAAAGAAGAAAGAGATTTTGCAATAGGGATGTCCTAGGGTATAATTATAAAATGAAGAGGGGTTCACCACCAAGCTAGGGCTTGGAAATACTAATGAAATGCAAGATCTAATGCTTAACCCTAATATGTTGCAATACTTCACTAAATGGCCAAAAGATGCATGTAAAACAAAATAGAAATATGAGAGATGAAAGGTGTGCACCTGGAAACCTAAAGAGCACTAGATGTTCTCAAATGCTAAAAAAAATTATTTTAATGTTGAATGGGAATGATATTCTAGACTAGGCGATTTAGTCCCAAATTAGTGTTTTTGGGTAGGAATAGATTTCTGGCAGTGTAGATTTTAGATCTGCAAAAATCTACAAATTTCCCTATACTAGGACTCATACACAAGAAGTGTCATATCAGTCTAGCTAGGGTTTTCTAGAAATTCAAATTTTGATTCTACTCTTCCCTATCAGCTCTATTCTTTCCACTTGATTTTTCTTCCAAAACTCTGATTTGAAACCTATAGATGTCTTCCAATTGTCTCCAATGTAAGATGATAACTTTGAAAACTTTGAAGACTTTGATGAATTTCTCCAAACTTGTTGTTCAATGTGTCTTCAACCTGGAATTGTAAATCTATAAGAGAGGAGGACCAACCATGTTCAAGGCCCTAGGTCACAGAGAGCCAAGAGTGGAAGGCTACCCTAACTTATCTTAGCTTAAAGGGGTGTTTGGAAATCTGGGACAAGAATGATGAGGACTATAAGGTCCTTCAATCACTCTATAGACCCGAAACTCAAAATGGTTCTAGGTGTGCCAATTTTTGGGTTCCACATTGTTCCTCAGGTAGGTCTCTGCTCAAGAAAAAAATCATAGTTCTGGGATTATAGTGTGACATGCTAGCATATCTCAAGTGCACTAGCATTCGTACGACTAGAGGATTGAAGAGACAATGTGAACTACTAGAAAATAGACTAACAACCTAGCTAATGGTTTTTAGGAGGAAAAAAAAACCTATGAAGTATGAGATATATAAATCAACATGATAAAGCAAGTTGATTAAAGTTAGGGTGACAAGAATGATCTCGCAAAAGATCTTGTTCACCAACTAGCTCCAAGTATGCTTCCACCTACACACAAGAAAGAGGAAAGTTGCTGGGGGGCTGTATAGGGGTCTACCTCAGTCAAACCCCCATTTTGGTGTTTCCACCTCCATGGATAGCCAAAATAGTGATAATGTAGAAAAAGTACGATAAAAGAGCATGAAAGTAAAGAACACAATAACACTAGAAAACAATAATTATGCTACCCAAAAAAGTCATAGAGGAGAAGAGTGAAAATCTTACCACCTCCACCAAAATCTCACTAGCTAATGGAGGAGAAAATGAGAGGACTCAAGCCCCTAATACAATGTTTTTTTTCCACACTTTCACTAAAAAGTTGATGGATTGTTCTTGTTGCTGCTATGAAGTGAAAAGTGCTACTTGAGAGTGATGAATACTAAGAGAATGATTTGAGAATGCGTAGAGGATTGATTGAGCTTGTGAAGAAGATGAAATACAAGAAGGAAGAGTGAATTTGAAGGGACAATAAAAAAAATGGCAATATTTAGGTTGGTTGGTCAAAGAGGGACGTTACAAATCAACCCCAATGGGAAGTGTAATGCCTCTACTAGCTGCAGACGTAGGAATCTATTAGGGATGTAAGTGCACCATGAGGACATCTACAAGCCATGTAGGGATCCTTGATAGTTATTCTTCTACTGACGAACAAAACAGACACCAAGTGGAACTAAGGCAGTGAGTTGATGTGGATTTTCACCTTCGGATTTGGTTTTCTAAACTAAGGGAATGTGAAAGAGGAATTTTTGTAAGAGGTGCAAATTCACTCCTATACATTTTCCCCCCACTTTAGTGAGCACGAATACTGATGAGTGCTTGAATAAAGTAGATCAAAGAAGTAGTATAGTTAGAAATGTATAATTGAACCATCGCGCAAGTAGACCGCTATCTAGTGAACTCGAGAGTGTAGGAAATGTAAAGGACTTTATAACCCCAAAAAACTATGAATTTGGAGAATGAAAGTGTCTTATAGGCCCATGGCCCTGCAAGGGGGTGACCCCCAAGATATCTCACATGAGGGAAGCCTCAAGGAGTAAGTTCCTCATGGGCACATAGACCTATAAGGAAGATTTTCTTCAAGATATTTCACTTGAAGGATACCCCAAAAATAACCTTACAAATCTGAAAACCTACAAGGAAGCATCCCCCAAGATCTCCCACATGGAGGAAGCTAGGAAGGTTCCCTACAAAGCCACAGACCTACAGTGAAGGTTTCCTTCAAGATATCTCACATGAAGGAAACCAAAGAAACACCCTACAAACCTGCAAACCTATAGGGAAGGTATCCCCCAAGATCTCTCACATGGAGGAAAGCCAAACAAAGTGCCCTACAAACTTGCAGACCTACAGGGGAGTGACCCCCAAGATATCTCGCATGGAGGAAACTCAGAAGAAGCATCCTACAAGACCCAAACCTGCAAGAATGTATCCCCCCAAGATCTCTCACATGGAGGAAACCCAAGGGGACTCCACAGAGTTAAAAAAGTAGCTTCACAAGAACAAACATAAAGTGACATGTTTACCCACAAATAGAACATGTCAGAAAGAAACCACACAAGAAAGTAAGTAGGCAGTCACATAGACCATCAACAAGTTGGAAAACATTCAAAGGGGTACATCAAGAACCTAGTGTAAAGAAGGAGTCCGCTCAAGGGATACATTGTTTGAAAGCATGAAAGAGATGCTTCTTTCTCAAATCAATTTATCATCAAGGAATCCTTTTGAAAGACGTTCACTTCATCAAGGAATTTGAAAGGAAGAATATGCCCCTACATGACAGGTAGGTCAAATTTGTTCCCACTTCAGAGGAAGGTTCTCAAGTTCTTTCTTTACAAACCCATGATGAAGGAAGCATGTTCCATTAGGATTTCAAGTCAAGAATATGATTCTCAAAAACAAGTTTATGAAGATTCTCGAAAAAATATTTGTGGCCAACGAATGTTTTTTTTTTAAATAAAAATGTTGTAGAAGTGGCATTGTCACACATGAGAGGGACAACTCAAGAAAAGAAGAGAGAAAGATAAAGGAAAAGGTAAAGATAAAATATCAACACGAACAAAGGGCATAGGGGTAGTCTAATATTTTAGGGTCAGAACTACTCATAAATATGTATAAGTATAGTAGTATTATATAAGATGAACTATCATCAACCCCGTACTGTTAGAGTAATAAGTTATTATGCTTAATTAATTACATCACATTGATTAATTAATTAAGTCACTTATTCCTCTTTATTACTTAAGCTAAACTTAGGCACATTTATTAATTAATTATTAATTATTAAGTGTGCACACTAGGGTTTCATTTAGGGTTTCCCTTTTAGGGTTTCTTGATCTCCTTCATAAGGATTGATCATTTTGTAATAATTGATTCTCTTAATGCATTTTTACTGAGGTTTTACAGAGAACATCTTTTGGTTCTTCATATCTTTTGCATGTGACAGGTATCCATCTTGCATGCAATCTTGGATTCTAACATGGTATCAGAGCTCCAGACCTACAGCTGCTTGTTCTTATATGAAGATATGGCCTCTCTGTGAGTTTCGAGTGCAAGGGTTTCCACAGGCATCTTTTCTACAAGATCTGGGGGTAGCTATTTTTTCGGGACACAATGGGCTCAAACGGACATCGCCATCGCGTTCGCAACATCCCAAAACCCTAGAAATGCCAAATTGTCCAATTTGGTGCAGTTGATCCGGGAGGAAATTTTTTTGTCTAGGGGTGACGGCCTCCCCAAAGACTAGATCGAGGCTCGAAAACAAAAAATTTAAAAAAATGTGTTTTAAAACTGCGTCGGCCCAAGATTATTCCGGCCGGGCTGCCACCGGGCGGCACCATCTACGCCAGAAATTCCGCCACCACCCCCACGCTCCCACCAGCGCCTTGTTTCCTACCAGGCTCCAACTATGCCAGGTCCTGGGGACCCGCCGACATTCACCTTTAACCAGCCCCTTTCTCTGCCCCCTCATATGCAGCATTATGCAGCCAGATATATTTTTGGATTCCGTCAAGATTCGATATTTGGGGCTACTATATTCATTCCTGTCCAGAATATACCAGCCGGAAAATTTTCCTACAGGGGGCCAATTTTTGTGGATGACGCGGCCGTCAATTTTATGCTCGTGTTTTGCTGATGTCAGCATGACGTCATGATGATGTCATCCGTACGGCTGGCCCTCTTTGCCCTCCTAACCCTAGTTTTTCCTAAAAGAGCAGTTTTTTTCTTTTGGCCATAACTTGGGCATATGGTATCGAAATCGGGCAAACGAGATATTGTCGGAAAGCTGGTTCTGAGCACTTTCATTTGGTGTAGTTTATTTTACAGTATTTTTCTGTTTTACTACATTTATTGCTGTTTGAAGTCAGATGTTGTTTTTGGACTTCCGAAGCTCATAACTTTTTGCCACGATCTCCATTTTTGCCTCGTTTGCGATTGGAAAGGTATTAAGGAGCTCTATGTTGCTGTCCATGCACTTTTTCTGTATCTATCCCAGGTTTATCAATTAGTCCAGATTTGGATGGGTTGTTTGGCGATTACTTGGATATTTTGGCAGTTGGGAGAGTGCAGCTTGCATCTTTGCACTTCATTTTCAGTAATGCATTATTCAATAATTTCTTGCTACTTCATAGATTCCAGGGTTGTTCCCGTTTGGAGTTTTCAAGTGTTCCATGGCATCGGGTCTGCCATCACATTATTTTGATTCCGGTTTTGGTTTCAGTTGTAGACAGAGATATTTTTCCTTGCTTGTTAGATTGTGGTTCCAGTGTTACTCTACAGAGTTCTTCCAGTGCTTCTTTGCATCATGTTATCACATTGTATGGGGGTTTTTTCCCACTGGGTTTTTCCTTCTCTACTCCTTATTGCATTTGTAAATGGGTACCTAATCAGGCCTCGTTCCGGGACCCATCTTTGCTTTCATGCATCTCATTCTAGTGTTTTAGCTTCTTCCTAAGTTCATCTTAAGGGGGGGTGTTAGAGTAATAAGTTATTATGCTTAATTAATTACATCACATTGATTAATTAATTAAGTCACTTATTCCTCTTTATTACTTAAGCTAAACTTAGGCACATTAATAATTAATTAATTATTAATTATTAAGTGTGCACACTAGGGTTTCATTTAGGGTTTCCCTTTTAGGGTTTCTTGATCTCCTTCATAAGGATTGATCATTTTGTAATAATTGATTCTCTTAATGCATTTTTACTGAGAGGTTTACAGAACATCATTTTTGGTTCTTCATATCTTTTGCATGTGACAGGTATCCATCTTGCATGCAAGTGATCTTGGATTCTAACACCTACTATATCAGACCATGTGAAGAATGCATGAGAAGACAAAGTAAAAAACCATACACTTTGCATCCTCCCCAATTCACTAAAAATCAAGTCACAAACATGAATGAATGATGATATAAATAAAAGAAGGTTTACGAAAAAAAAAACCACGTCTTTATCCAAGCACCAACAAGGGTGTGAGGGTCATCTAGATACACACAACACAATCATGGGGTAACACATCATAACAAAAAAACACACATCTAATGTAAACATAAAGAGAAGGCCTGCTCCTAACACTAATTGACCAAGAGGTTGTCTGCTTACCACTCTAGATCATTGTTGGGGAAAGGAAGATGAACCTATAGTAATGGAATGTTAAGAGGAGTGTCTAAGTCTCCCACAATAAGGGCTAAGGAAGAGGGCTCTGTAAGGTCCTCTCTATTGAGCTCTTATGGAGCTAAGGTCAGTGATTTTGTGAAGATCACCAATAAGGCCAAAACCTCTTCTAGAGAGTTAAACATGCACTCAACAAGAGTTCCATGTGTTCACCTCAACAAATGGAAAAGGTTGCATCCAATATTTACCACTAGGCTTACCGAGTGATTAAGGAGTGGTGAAAAAATTAGGGAAGCCAGGACTGGTTCCATCACTAGGACAAAACAAGTCAACATGGGACCACCTTTCAAAGAAGGTGGGATCCTCTTGCATCCTTCATTGCTAGAAGGAAAACTCTTTACCTTCTACTTCATCAGAGGATGGAGAAGCCCCAAAAATGATGGAAGAACTGTAGAGGAAGAGGAGGAGAAGAGAACTACAATACATATGATGTGATTTTTCATCATATCTATGGGTTTCATGAAAGGCTAGACATTTGAAAGAGACATCAACAGAGGTTGCTCCACTGAAGGAGTGATGAACACCTACACCTTTTTAGAGTCAGATGCATTCATACTCAACAAAAACTAGAAGCAATACAAAGCTAGACTGAACAAAATCAAATGGGAGGAGAGAGAAGGGCTCAATAGGAGGCCTTGATATAAGGGTGGTCATCTCATCTTCCTTCCTCTATAAGGTGGACTCCTCAACCATTAGAGCCTTTCACTGATGCTTACGCTTATGCAAAAGGTAGTTTCTACAAATTTTTGAGCTAGAGGTCAGAGGCTACAAAGTAATAGAAGGTTCCTACTTAGCCATGGGAGTGTCCACAATAGACATTTTTGATAGAAGAATAGACTCCTAAACTAGAGTAGGATGATCAGGTTGAGAAGCAGTGGGGGGAATCAACTCAAGTGCATTGCAAACAAACATCTTCCTATTCACTACTTTGGAAGTAGGAGAAATAGGAGGCCATGGAGGTCAAGACATAGAGGATTCCTCGTGGGGACATTTTCCTCTACCATACAGATAGTACCAAGGTTTGGGTTTTTTAGTAGGGAGGTCTAATATCCTGATCTTGAGTCTATGCCAAAGATGGATCATTGGAGTTAATGGGTAGAAGTCAAGCTTGCTCATCCAATATTCCTCCCAAGAAAGGGGAGTGAACGAGTCAACCTAAGAGGAGGTAAGTTTCTCCTTCCCTTTTCAGGAAGAGGAGGAATTTGGTTGTTGTGCTAAAGGAAGAATCAATTTTGGCTATCATTTTTCCCCAGTCTTATGCTTCACATAGTTTTTGTAAATTAGGTCCATTCTTGAAGGAAGCAAACCAATCGGGGTGGGCCAAAAGTGGTCTAATGAATATCCCCCTCAAGAAATGAAAGGAAGGTATCTAGTTTCATGCACTACATGCACGACACCTTCATGGGAGAACATAAAATGCTTTGTGAATAATGGAGGTGATTCTATTCATTTAAGCCAGCCAAGGTATGCCTAGCTTCATCTTGAATAGGTCTTACTCTAGGATGACATAAAAAACTATGTCAATAGCCCTAGGTCCAAATAGGATGGACAAAGTTATCAATCCATATGGATTCAGAGAAATACCATCATATGTATGGATGGTGGATTTAGTTTCTTCGTCTTCTTTTCTATGTAGTGAGTTAAGCCATAATTTCTCTTTTGTAATAACATTCACTTGAATCATGGGGTCTAGTAGGACTCCTATCATAATGTTACCATTGAGGTGAGTGGGAATGTAGAGGAGAGAGGGCTTGTTATTTAGGGGTAAGTCCTAGGAAGTGAATGTCACATCTAGTGAACCAATCATAGGCTGTGTGGTAGAAGTAACCATGACCATGTTAACATAAACCTTGGGTTGAGTGATAGAATTGGTGCGATCAACAATCATGTTAGCACAATTTGATGAGAATGGGTCTGTTTATATCTATAATTCATTATTCACTTTTAGAACTAGTTTTTTCATGTTTTTGTTTCTTTTATCAAGAAAAATAGTACCATCCTTGATGTGGCCTTGTATCTCATGACGTAGCTGCATACAACTTTTGGTATCATGTTTATTAACTCGATGGTACTAAAAATAGTTAATTGCATCATACTAGATATGGTATAGTTGCTTAAGAGTTTTAGGTTTGGCAAGTTTATGATCGTATCCTTCACTAACTTTTGCAAGATGGAACAATAAGATTCAACTAACTTCATGAAATTTTGGTTGCATTTGAGGTCATTGTCATCTGTAGTGGCTACTACATTTGCAATGGCTTTTCCTTTCCTAGAGATCAATATGAGAGACTTTCCTTCAGAATGGGAGTACAAGGAGGATCTCCCGAACTGAAATAGCATCTATTGATACACTTGTAGGGATGCACACAAATTCAGGAAAGAAGGGTATTTCATAATGGAAAAATTTTCCTACCAAGGCCTATGCAATTTCCATATGAATACTTTATGTACTTCAGAATCAAGTAGTGGATATGAGATTTATGAGAAGAGTGTTTGATACTGTACTATGAAATCAATGATCTTTTCATTATCACCTTATTTCCATTTGATGAGATCTGAAAAAGGTCATATTCATCCTGATGTTAGCTTGGAATTATCATAGAAATTGGTTTACAAGTTGGTCAACTGAGAAAATTGAAGTATTAGGCAAGGAACAATACCATTCAAGTGTTATATCCTTGAAAGATAGAGGGAATATTTTTTCCATAAATGCATCATGATGGAGGAAATACGTGCATAGGGAATTAAAGGAAAACACGTGCATTTGTGGGTCTCCTTTACCACCATATTTCTCAAATTTAGGGATCTCCATTCCTTGAGGGAAGGGAGTGTTAGGAATTGCAACTGACAATAGGCTATACTAGAAGAAGGGTTGAGAGATAGGCAAGGTAGAGGCTTGGGAGAGACTCGCCACCTAGCTCTACATCTTACCCATATTTTGAAGAAGAGTGTTCAAAATAAGGTCATTAGAAGATAGAGGTCTAGGGGAACCTCCTCTAGAATCACCACCAGAACCACTACTAGAGCCATCGGTATGACCTTTGCTAGAACCTCCACAAGATCCACCACCACCAGTAGGTCCTTCGCCAAAGCCACCTCCATTTCCAAAGCCACCACCATGACCTCCACCAAAACTGCTTCAACCAACACCACCTCTACTTTTGAAGCCACTACCACTGCCAAAGCCCCCATCGCTCACCCCACCAAAACCTCCACCACTAGAGGTTACGGGAGAGGTGAAGCTAAAAACCAAGGGGATCTTGTTAACTTTGATAGTGTCAAATTCCTTGGAGTTAGAGGGGATGATAATCAAGGCTACAATATCAGTCATGTATATAGACATAGGAGAAATCGATAGACCTAGATGTCTCTCATGATATTCAAAAGTGCTCCTCATATAATTTTAGGATTGTTTGGAGGAGCACATGCATCAGTTAGCCTAGAGAGACTAGACAATATTTATATGCCTATTTTTTCTTTTCTCACCATATACTTTAGTTCACTGATAACCCAGGTGGCCCTAGCCAATTTCAAGTCTCTTTTCAAGTGATGTTCCAAGTCACCCAAGCCTTTATTGAGGGTGGATACATATTCTGAAATAATGTGAACAACCTCATGCTCATCAACCAATGATGGTGTAGGAGATGTAGGGGGAGTGGGGATGTGATCAATCTCATAAGAGAATATGACCTTGCCTCTTGACAACTCTTGTGCAGTGAGACCAATGACGGATTTAACAAAAAGGCTTGTAGAGAAACTAGTAGTGACCATTGTCCTCTCCATCAAAAGGTGTCATATAATTCTCCTAACAATATACCTAGAGGTTTTGTACTGGGTTGTGATGCTCATTAACCTTCACAACACTTAGGGGCACACCAATCACAAGCTATAAAGGAAAATCTTCAACACCAATAGATGTGCCAACGTTGGTTCACATTGGTTTCACCAAAAATGTAAGAGAGTGGGACTAACCATGTTCAAGGCCCTAGCTCATCGAGAGCCAAGAGTGGAAGGCTACCCTAACTTACCACAACTTAAAGGGGTGTTTGGAAATGAGGGATGAGAATGATGAGGACTATAAGGTCCTTCAAACACTTTGTAGACCCAAAACTCATAATGGGGCTATGTGAGTTGGCTTCTAGGTTCCACACTATGCCTCAGGTAGCTCTTTGGACAAGGATGAAAGCACGATTTTGGGATGATAGTGCAATGTGCTAGTGTCTCTTAGGTGCATTGGAATTTGTACAACCAGAGGACCAAAAAGACAATGTGAACTGCCAGAAAAGAGACTGATGACCTAGCTAATTGTTTTTATAAGAACAAAACAAAACTATGAAGTATGAGATATATAAACGAACATGATAAAGCAAGTAGATAAAAGCTAGGGTGACAAGAGTGATCTCACAAATGAGCCTATTAGCTAGATATCTCTAAGAACACTTCCACTTGAACACAAGAAATAGGAAAGTTGTTGGGGGGTTTCATAGGGGCCTGCATTATTCAAACCCTCCTTTTATGTTTCCACCTCTATATACAACCAAGATAGTGATAATGGAGAAAAAGTATGATAAAGGAGAATGAAAGTAAAGAACACAATAACACTACAAAATAGTATTATGCTACCCAACGAAATCGTAGAGGAGAGGAGTGAAAATATTATCACCTCCACCAAGAGCTCACTAGCTAATGGAGGAGAAAATGAGAGGACTCAAGCCCCTATTGCAATGTTGTTGTTCCACACTTTCTCTATGGAGTTGATGGATTTTTTTTGTTGCTACTATTGAGTGCAAAGTCTTGGTTGAGAGTGATGGATGCTAAGAGAATCCTATGAGAATTCTTAGAAGATTGATTGAGCTTGTGAAGAAGATGAAATGCATGAAGGAAGAGTGAATTTGAAGGGATAATGATAAAAACAAACATATTCGAGTCAGTTGGTTGAAGAGGGCCATTAAAAATTTACCCAAATGGGAAGTGTAACGCCTTTGTTGGCTTTAGATGCAAGAATATGTCAGGGATGTAAGCACACTGCGCACATGTCCATGCACTACACAAGCATCCCTAATAGTTATTTTTCTACCAATACACAAAATAGATGCCATGTAGAATGAAGGTAGTAGGCTAATGTGGATTTTTTCCTTCATATTTGGTTTTCTAAGGTGAGGGAATGTGAAATGGTAATTTGCATAAGAGAAGGAAATTTACTCCTATACAAAATCATAATAGACTAAAGAGAGGGAAAAATGTTATTTTCTTAGTGGAAATGGGTTTTCCTTGGTCAAACCTCATTTTGGTAATCAAACCTTGAAATGAAATGAAATAAGAATGGAGGATGATGAATGAAAAACATGCAAGGTTACAACTCACCAAACCCTAGCAATAAAGTATTGCAAACATGTATGCAGTGGCTCCAATGGATGTATATCTTGAGTCTTTCTTGAATGAAATATATCTTGACTTGAATGCTAGCTTGAATCATGAAACCCTAAATCACAATTGTTATATAAAAACAAACATGATGCATGATGACTTTGACATGACACTTGATACTTGAACTATGCTCTACAAAACTTGATAATTTTTCCTTTAATCCTCTTGAATTCTCTTGTAAAATCTCAAATTCTCTTGTGAACTCAAAATTTCTATAAGAATGTTTGTTCAACTTGCTATGTCACTTGATGTCTAGTTAGATGAAATTGAGTGAAAGAAACTTGTATTTATACTTTTTTATGCTAAATTTCCTGAAATTACAACACTACAAGCTAACATTAGATCTAGGAGAATAAAATCCTACTAAGAATATGAATTAAATTTATTTTGGGCCACATAGGAATCATACACTAGAAGTGGCATATGAGTCCCATTAGGAATTAATTATTGGACCATTTTCAAAAATGCCTAGAATGGTGCAAAATCTAGATCATGAACCAAAAACCTAAGTGGGACTCATATGCCCAAGGTGGTGTATGTGTCCTGGGTCACTAAATCTAGGCCACACAAACTTAAAAGAACTAAATTATGATTGGATGCTGATTTATGTTGGGATTGTCCTCTAAAGGTTGCATTAATTAAGGCTTGTAGATGCAAAATAAGGCCAAATAAGGCATAAAGAATCCCAATTATTTGACAACCCTAGAAAAGTTTGAAAGTGTGGAACAACACTTTACAACACCTTAAAATAAGGTACAACTAAGTTCATTTAGGGGTATGTGTAGGATCATGATGGGCCAAAAAGTGGCCATATGATGGGTATGTGGAGGGCATGTGGTTGATGACTATTTTTTACCCAAAATTGATGAAACAAAAAGGGTTTTTAAAATAGATTCTTAGATTTCCACCAATATAAATTATGTTTTACTTTGAATTTAAGAAATAATTATTATTCATTTTCTATTTTAATTATGACTAAAGTCTTGATTGATAGGCTAATTCAAAAACATCTATAGCTCTCAAACGGTATCACATTTTTTGAATCTAAAACATGTGTCACATTTTATGCTTCACATACTATAGGATAGAAAAAAGAAAAATTGAATTTCATGAAGTTCTAACCAATTTAAGGTGGTTAGACATATGAGTTTTTTATATTTTATAAAAATTATAATAAAAATTCATAATTAATTATTTACTTGCAAAAAAATTACAAGAAAGTAAGCATCACATTAGGACATGAGTCCTCCACTTACATCTAAAATCATATAAAAAAATATTATCATTTGGTTAGGGTGGTTAGACAGACACCTAGTTCTTATTTTTCCCCTATAATTTATGTACTACTACATTGAAATTTCAAATTTTCACTAAATAGATATATATTTTTTTTTTAAAAAATAGCATTTTAGAAACTACATTCAATTTGCTATAGATTCTATTCTTACATATTTTTGAAATAATATTGATAACTTATTCAATTTTTTACATCAAGTTTCCTAACTCTGATTTTTCTAAATTTTTTGCCACTTAAGCGCCTATTTTTTCCATGATGATCCTGCACATACCCTTAGCCACAAGGGCCCAAAACCTAATGTGAATGTGCTAAAGTCATTACAACACTAAGGAAACATTATGATCAAACAAAGAGGGCCCAAATGTGAAAGAGAAAGTAAAGGGATACTTTTTTTGTTACCACAATAACATTAATGATGAGGGTCACACTACCCAAAACCCAAAGAAATCACAACAGGTACCAACATAGAAGATATGAGAAAGAAAAAGGATTCACTTTCAATTATTTTTAGAAAATGAAACTCCAGATTCAAAGCTTACATGCTACAACCTCATGGGATTGATTCATTACAACAAAATCAACTCTAAAAAGAAAATCTACTATTTAGAGGCACAATCTACACTATCGGGGTTACCTTCTACAACACCCTCATGTCCCTTTTTATTTTACCCAATAATCACCCTAGAATGTTCTAGAAAGTGCATCATGGGACTCAAAACAACTAAAGAAAATAAAGAAAACAATTTTTGGGTGATGCAAGATTTCCCTATACTGTTGGATGCTCCTGCATCAATTAAGTGCATTGGTTGTAGGAGGGAAGTCATGGGAAATAAAGTATGAAAAATATGATCCATGGAGGGTTGATTATAAACACTATTAGAAAGAGAATTAGGAAATATAAGATCAATGATTATTGAGATATCTTGGGATGAAATGAGCCTCAAATTACATCTTACAATAGTATTGCTAATAGGACACCAACTTGTAAAGATCATGCAAGTTTTACAAACTTGGTGTGCAAACCCTAAATGGAAAGAGGCAATGCAATAACCTAGAATGAAATGTAATTTTTAGATTCTAAGCAATGCAATTTACTAATTACACAATGCAATAAACTAAAAATAAAAATTTGTAGATGGAATTTTGAATTTTAATAATGCACTAAAATGAAGCAATTTAAGCTAAATACAATGAATTTGATCAATCAAAAAATCAGGAAACTGAAACAGGAAAGTAACAGCAACAAACAAAAGACTAAAATTGAGATTTTAATTTCCAAAAAATGTAGATCAATAGTTAACAGGGACTCACTTGCTAGTGAGGGTGAGTGGGCCCTAGTTAGATTTTTTTGAGATGTTTATGTTGATTTAGAGTGATTTTTAATACCTTTCTAGATGCTAGAAGGCGCAAGTTTGACCTAATCAGGGACTCATTCACCAGTAAGGCTGAATGGGTTTTGGTTAGGTATTTTAAAACTATTTTTGAATGATTTTCAAGCTTTCAATAATGTCTTTCAGTTCTAGGTTTGAGGCAATGAGTTTCAATTTTTGATTTTCCAAAAATGCAGTGTGAAAATGCAATAAAAAGATGAATTCAAAGACCTATTTTGAAATGCAATTTTTTTTTCATTTTAAAATGAAAATAAATGTGATCTAAATGATATGCACAATGAATAATTTATTTTTGTATTTTTTATAGTTAGAGAGATACAAAATAATGCAAATCTAAAGCCTAATTGAGATGCAATTTTGAATGCAATGCAAGAAGCCCTAACTGAGATATAACTCAATGCAAATAAGTGTAAGGTCTAATCTAGGATGCAATGAAGGACTTAAAAATTAGAAAATTGCAATATTAAATAGGTTGGGTTCACCATTAATGATTAGGTTGAAAAGTAAGGTTCATCAAAGTGAAATGAATCAAGATAATGAACCATTAAGTTTTTCCACATTAAACATGTAATTATCAAAGCCAAATGGTGAAAATAACAATCAGGAAGTAACCCTAATTGTTATAGCAACTATGAGGGGAGTTTTGAGAGCCTAAAATGGTGTATACTTTGCTATAAGAAGTCTATTTTTAGGGCACAAAGGACTCATTCGCCCTAAGTGTTCAATGGGTCCCTATTAGGGTTTTTGAAACTAAGATCTAGGTTATTTTCCTTGACATCTACACTCTTAGATCCTTGGTTGTCAACTCTCGAAAACCTGTGATAAATTATATAGCATCAATTCTTTGTTCTTTCAATATGAAGTCCAATCTTTCAACTTGACAACTTTTGTAAATTTACTCTAAACTTCTTCTCTAGTTGACATTCAACTCATAAATTTGTAAACACACACTCAAGAGAACAAAAACTTGTTGATTGTTAGTGAATAGGAGTTTTCCTAAGTCAAACCCCTTGTAGTTAAACCAAATGATGAAATAACGAAATTTAAGCATGAACATGAAATGATGAAATTTTGATACCTTGGAAGTTGTCTTGAAAGATAAATCTACAATATAACATTAATTAGCCATGAAGAATGTAGATCTTGATCTTTGAATAGGATGTTAATAGTGCTTGTAAGTAGATCTTCAATGCTACATTCACTATCTTAGCTCAACAACATGCATGAATGCACTGAACCCTTGAAATGATGAAATGATCTTGAATTGCTAGAAAAAAACTTGATAATCTTCCTTAACATGCCTTTGAAAATGCTCCTGAAGTCTCTATAATGATCTTGTGGACTTGCTAGATCTTGTTAGGAGAAACAATGTGAATTAACCCCATATTTATACTGAATCAAGATATTAACCCCAAAATTCAAAGAATTCAAGTCGACACTAGATCTGGATTTTTTTTTTTATTAAAATCCTACCAAAATGAAATTCAAAAAGGGGGTGCTCATTAAAGGAGGACCCATTCACCACCTGGGGTGAATGGGTCCTGGCACTATTTTCTAGGACTTTACCTTTGAGGAATGAAAGTACATCAAAAGTCCATGTAGAATCTACAAAGAAAGGGTGTCCTATAGAGAGAGTATCCATTCGCCACCTAGGACAAATGGGTCCTAGCACCAATTTCTAGGACCTCAAACTTTCTTGGAATTAAATTTTATATAATTTTAATTATGGGTTTTAGGATAGATCTTTGAGAGGTGTCACAAATAAGACTTAAATTTGAGTTAAATGAGCTAATTCACTATAATTAGCCACAATTAATTAAGGATAGCCTAGATAAATTTGAAAGTGTGCTACAACAGTTTACAACATGTAAAAGAGGGTGAAAATTAAGTACATTTTATTAAAAGGGGACCCGAGATCAATGTGAATGTGTTACATCACATTACAACTTTAAACCTAGGAAAAATTAGGTTAATTAATGATAATTATTTCCAAATAAAGTAGGGAAAAGTGATAATTTTTCTGTTACTACATCTGATATCCTCTAGTTTACTCATGTAGCTTCTCTCCTATAAAATATTTGAATCTAAAACTCTAAATTCTGCTTCATAGATGAATTTCCATGATCTTGCAAGAAAGGTGACAACTTTGGAACTTTGAAAATTTTCTAAATTATGCAATGTTTCTAAAATGTCAAAAAAAATCCTACATAAATGATTCACAATGAAATATCAACAATAGAGAACAAATATTTAAGTTTTTTTTCCATGAGTTTCAAATTCAAGTGTAGTGTCGAAAAATGTCATTGGTGACATTTTGACACTTTTTTGGGCTTGTTGGGTCTCAAAAACACTAGTTGGAAAACCTCAAGAGGTTTCCAGGCTCTTGTACATTTTAGGCTAATGAACAAGGCTAAATGGTGTATTTGAACT
This sequence comes from Sequoia sempervirens, assembly GCA_007258455.2. Taxonomy (NCBI): domain Eukaryota; kingdom Viridiplantae; phylum Streptophyta; class Pinopsida; order Cupressales; family Cupressaceae; genus Sequoia; species Sequoia sempervirens. Next base: position 754,169,059 of record VDFB02193867.1, on the reverse strand, counting down.
TTCTTCTCTTCAGGGTCTACCAAAACTAGGTAGGTGTACCTATGCAAATGAAGTAGACTTAAACTATGTGTTTCCTACTTGAGTAATCTATCCATAATGGCAATTGGGAATGGAGAGATGCAAGCCTAATTTGATACTAATTGTATAACAAATATCAAGGTGAATTTTATTAATATGTGCAGTTAATAGATGTAAGGTTTTTAAAAGTAAAATTGATAAAATTAAATGATGAAATGGGTAAGACTAGTGCCTTGTTGGGTAAGTGGAGTCAAATGAAGATCTAGAATGTATGACTTGTATTGGCTATAACTCAAACTATTTGGCACACTTATGTTGGTTTATATCTTGTATAAATGTGCAAGAAAGTGATTGAAAAACTCTACTTATGGATCCAATTGACAAAATTAGGTTACTTATGATTTATCAAAAGGATTTTAATCCTTTCTTGAGGGAACCGGTTGAATAAATCACACAGGAACAAAAAATGATACCAAATTGGAGATAAAATGGCAATCCTAATTATATGGTTCTTCTTACTTATCCAAATAACACTTTCAGATTACTGTGATTGACTAGAAGGATTTTAAGTCTTTTGGAAAAACTAATTAATCACATCACACAAGAACAACAATTGTGCCTTGATAAATTGAATACATACTTGCTATACCAATTTAAATAATAAGGAAATATTAAGTTGGAGACAACCAAATAATTGTATATTTTTAACAAAAGATTGATACCAATATGAAGCCACATAATCATAGATTTTTCATTGATTTCCTCAAAATTATACTTGGAACATAGTCTTTTAAAATGTAAACATTATGGAAGCCTTCTGCTATCTATCTATCCTTATTCACCTATTACTATCTACCTACTGCCTCCCTCTGATTATTTTATTTTACTTACATATATGCATTGTATTTTTAGGGCTCCAACTCTTCACAATGTTTGTCTAGGGAAACTCTTCTTTTCAGTGCAGCTCTTCATTTAATTATTCTCAAAAAATAAAATATTTAATTAGTTTCCTTTGGAAAATTAAATATTTTAAATTTAATCTCCAATTTTGTATATTCATGAAAAAATCAATTTCGATAATCATCCTTTGTTAGAAATCTTCACTCTTCACCTCTTAAAATAAAAATAATTATCCACTTTCATAACTTATTTAGTGAAAATTGATTCATTTTCCCTTTCACATGAAAATATCCTTTAGGTAAAATAATTACCTAATTGATTAACTCTTCCATAAAAATATTTTACCTCCCAAGACACTCTTACATCTTTGGTAAAAACTATTTTTCTTTCTAGTGAAATTATTTTATAATCTTTTACCCTTTATGCTTCTCATGAGTGAAAATAATCATCCACCATGAAGTTTATATCTTCTTGAAATAATATTATTTTCACTATATTTATGCTTTATTCAACCTTTTGATTTTCACTTTCACCACACATACTCACGTATCGAGGTAACCTAAATAACCGAGGAGATTTTCTTTATTCCTGCTGATTTTGATTCTCTCACCAATGAAGTATTGTGTTTGGATATCGGTGAAACTTTTCCCGAGAACTCCTTATCGATGAAACCCTCATAATCAGAGAGAACTAAGGAATTCGCTCTGACAGTTCATGTCTTATGATGGCATTTAGGGTTTTTCTTTTTTGTTCCTTCCATGTATTTGCTTATTTTTGCCATCATCCATAATACACTCCTTGTGACCATCTCGTGCCTTCAAGCACTTCTCTGTAGTGTGTTCCAGTTGATCTACTAATAGAACATTGTGATCTGGTACCTTACCCCTTTTGCATAAATTGTATCTCTTCATTGCTTTAATTTCATCCATATGATTTTCTCATTATAAGCATCTGTATCCATCTATCAAATTATCATTTCCCATTTCGAAGCTATTCAGATTTGTAAGTTCATTATTTCATATTCCAATGAGAAATCCAAAAGTGAGCTTCCATGCATTGTGCCAATGTATTGCTTTCCTTTATTGCATTTTGTTTGCTTTCATTTATCTATCTATTTGAAGATAAATGCAATCATGCAAGACCATAACAAAGCCTCGATTGAGTATAATTGGAAGTGTATTTGAACTAGTAGTTGGTGTAACATTCATGACCCAAAAAAAATTTCCTACATTCAGTAAATCGACATTCAAGCCCCCACACTGAGCGTTCATATCCTTCATATTTTGAAGCATATTAAATGGGGATTTTATTCTTAAGTTTACACCTTCCTTTTCAAAAAAATTCTTTATCAATCGAGCTTATATAGATGTATTTTCAAAATGCTTGATCTCTACTTCCAGTTTCGGCTGGCACTATTAGTACAACTATGATTGTCATGCATTTTTTGACAATTTTCTTGTTTAACACAGGCCGAGGCATTATTCCCTTATACTTCATCGGGTATTTGATACTATGCATATTATTATAGTGAAAGCCTATTTTCAGATTCATTACACTTAGCATCACCATCTATTTCCCCAAGAACACTATGAGGTTGATTCACATCCATTAGAACAATTCCTCTTGTAGCACACTCTAAGGTTCTTGATAACCCTCATAGTTGCATCATAGGCCATGAAATTGTTACATTTTTCCATTATATGCTTCATAATTTTCCAAACATTTGTTGTGATGCCTAATCCCATGAAATTCTTACATTTTTCCATTATATGCTTCATAATTTTCAAAACATTTGTTGTGATGCCTAATCCCATAGGGGTTTACATCACATTTGTTCTTCTCTCTACTCTTCTTTTCCTTTGTTCAATCATTCCCATGAAAAAAAAATGGTAGTATTAAAATTTTGTAGGCATTTCTTAGCTAAAAAACCCTTTGATTCCCATCATAGCCTTATTATGGAAATGCATTCATTCTTAAGCAAAATTCAATCTACAGATCGATGTAATCAAGGTGAAATAAAAACTTGCTCCAATCCTCTCATCATTCATATAGCATACAACATTGATCCAAGGTCACAATGTGCATATGCATAACCAAACCTCACGTGTATAGCCTCTTTTAGATCCTTCTTTGCAGCTCTATACTTATGTCAAATAGTGCACTTCTTGAATGTTTTAAAGCCCTGTAATGAGTTGGCCAGAGATTTTCAGCCTCCATTAATCTCTATCATCCTTGCCATTTTTTACAATAAATGCATTGCATTGACTTTGCTTGGGTTATTAAAATTATTTTATAGCCTTTTCTTAATCAAATGCACCTAATCCAAGTAGATTCAAACATTTGTTGGAAATCTTTGTAATTCCCTCTTTTCCACTGGGATACAATAAATCTACTACCATTGCAATTTGTTCTATGCTTCGATGATCTAGAATTTATATTTCTATACCTCTTCCCTATGTCAACAAATTATGTCTCTTTGTCTAAGATTGCATGAAGTTCTCTCAATGTCTCTCTTAACAAGATCTAAGCTTGTGATTAGCAAAAAGAGCTTTGATCCTTATTCCCAAAGCTGATGCTACTTGAAGAGCCTTCAACATTTAAATTTTGGGTCTAGGTTGAACAATATTCAAGTGAATTGAGTGGATGTTTGTTATAGCATCAATAGTCAACCTTTTACTATAAGAATTTTAAAATCCTTTTTAGATGTTACTTCTACCAAGCTCTTCAAGAGGTATTACTAATGCATTAAGATCTAACTCCATCATGCCAACTTCATAAGTTTTAAGATCAAATAGAAATTCACAAGATCTATTTTTCCTTTTGCAACCATTATAGCAACCTCATTTTTTATTCTTTTTAATGACCTGAAGAATGATTTTGTACTGTGATAAAAACAAATCTGGTAGCTTCTAGAATTGCTTTAGAAAATTGATCAAAACCCCTCCTTGAGCTATGAAAATGCACCAATATACTGACATATGATAATAGAGTGTAGTTACAAGGTGGATTTGTATAAAGCCATTATGATTGCAAAATATCAATGTTCAAAGTTTCCCATTTAGCATTTTCTGAAACTTGCCTCTGTTAAGAATCATCTAAAAACTCACCAACTTGGTATCTTGACAAATATCAAATCTTCGTCTCACAAGCTATAACTTTTGAAATTAGTATTTGGGATCCATGAGAATGTGTGCAAGAGGGTTTTTCATCATTTTTTTCTTCACCAAATATCAAGCACCAAAGTTGACCCTTGCAACTATTCTGGGAATGTACTCTTCAAACTGGATAAAAATCCATTTGTATTTGATTTTGAAAAAATATCAAACAATGTCCTGAAGCCCTAAGAGCTAGCATGAAGGTAGATTTTGGTGAGGAGAATCTAGTACACCAATGAATTAGTCACAGTATCTCTTCAATTGCTTTATAATATTCTCTAAAGTTGGTCACTTTAATAGATTTAACATTGTGTGTGGACAACAAACTTTTGTAGAATCCTTCAACTTGACCTTTCCAAACCTTGTCAAAATTGATTGTAGGAAGCTGAAATTTGGTGTGCATAGTCAAATATGGTAGATAAAAATCCGTGCAAGGTGGTTTGGAATGAAAATGAATAGATCCAAAGTTATTAATTTTTAAAATGTGCTCCTAGGGCTGATTTTACAACTAAGTTTTCTAAGTGTTCTATAAATTCTTTTGACATGGCACCTTCAAATTTTCCAAAATTTGAATGTTCCAACAGGGCCCTCCATATAAAATTGAGTTTACTGATACCTTGACTAAGTGTTGTAATGTGTTTAACACACTCTGATTAGGTTTTGGGCCCTTATAAACTAAATAAACCTAATCCTACCTTATTTAGAGTGTTGTAAAGTGTTGTAACAAAACTTCACACTTTTCTAGGCTTTTCATTAATAATTAGGCTTCTTTATACTTTATTTGGCCTTATTTTGCATCCAAAAGCCTCATTTAATGCATCTTTTTGACGATAATCATGATATAAATAAACATTCAATTATAATTTAAGTTGTTTTAGGTTGTCTGGACCAAATTTGGTGGTTTGGGACTCATATGCTACCTTGGGAATATGAGTCCTACCTAGGGTTTTGGGTCTTGATCTTCATTTTATACCTCTCTAAGTATTTTTAAATTTGGTCCCATAAATTATGCCTAATGGGACTCATATTCCACCTTGGGAATATGATTCCCATGTCACCTAAAATTAAAATTAATTCAAATTCTTGGTGGGATTTTATCATCCTAGATCTGATGTCGGCTTGTAGTGTTGTAATTTCAAGAATTTTTACATAATTAAGTATAAATACAAGTTTCATTAACTCATTCTACACCTATCAAGTTGAATGAGAATTCTCTTAGCAAGTTTGAGTTTACAAGAGCATTCCAGGGCATATTATCAAGCATTTTAGGGCATCATTCAACCATCAAGTATCATGTAAAATTCTTCATGCATCATGTTTATTTTGGAGCTAACATTTGTGATGTAAGGTTTTATGATTCAAGCTAGAATTTCACTCAAGATATATCCTATTCAAGCAAGATTCAACATCTACATAGATGTTTGTAACACCTTATTGCTACAGTTTGGTGAGTTGTAACATCATATTTTTTTCATTCATCATTCTCCTTTCCTATTTCATTTCATTTCAATGTTTGACTACCAAAACAATGTTTGACCAAGGAAAACCCCTATCAACTAACAAAATAACATTTTTCCCTATATTTAGTCTCTGCTTTGTATGTTTAGATTGAAGACAAATTGAAGAGAAAGTTTTAAGAAAGTTGTCAAAGTGTCTAAAGATTTCAAAGTTGTCATCTTGCATTGGAGATACTTGGAAGACTTCTACAGGTTACAAATCAGGGTTTCAGACTTGAAAATCATCCAGGAAGTACAAAGAAGATATTAAAGAGAATATTTAGACCTTGAAGCTTTAGAAAACCCTAACTAGACTAATAAGCTAGTATTGGTATATGAGTCCTAGTTTAGGTCAATTTTTAGGTTTATTTAAATTTTAGACACCCATTTACCAGATTCCAATTTCTATACAAAAATATAGATTTCGGACTAGATCACCAAGAGTGGAATATGCGTCCCAATAGAAATTAAAATCACTATTTTCAACAATTCAAATCTCCATCTAGTGATCTTTATGTTTCTAGGTAGATGCATTTCTTCTTACAACTTTTTATTCTATTTTTTAATCCACTTTTAGGTGATCTAGTGAAATACTAAAACATATTAGGGTAAATCATTGCATCTTACATTGAATTAGGGTTCTCATTAGTTAATTGACATTCTAGGGTTTTAAAATTTTACATTAGTGATGTTGGAACACAATGATCTACTAAGAGGGGGGTTAATCAATAGATATTAGAAATTTAGCTCTTAAAACCTTTTGTGCAGACTACTTTCTTTAACTCTTAATGTGCATATATTAATCATGTGATATAAAAATATGCATGCACACAAAAATATCACATAATAGTAGATATGCATGGAAAACCCAATATTGGAAAAACCACATTGACAAAGCCTGCTTGAGTAAACTATTCCAGTCCAAGGTCACAATCCAAATCTTTGTTATAATTATTTTAGGGCTACAACCCAAGGATGAAACAACACCCTAATCTGAGCTACAACTTAGTACAATGAGGCTACAACCTCTTAAGGACAACAAATTCATATATGCATATAAATGGTTCTTCATAAATGTGAGATGCATCATTACATACAACACATTATTGCACTTACTACAACTTACTTTATGTTGTTGAAGCTTCACTCTCAACAACACACACCTATTCTAAACTCTCCTCTACACATATAAAAATCATTGTTCTACCTTGCTATAGTACATCTCTTCACCATGAATGCAAACATCTAGAGGACTTTTGTATTACAATCTAGGACCTTTCAAATGCATTCACTATCTGCTAGACTTCACTCTCTCTTTCTTCCAGACTTACTACATCACCCCACTCTACCTATATCTACATCATACATAGGAAGATGTCACTCTATTCAACACTACATACAACTACTCACTATTCTCTCTATATGTGCATACTTTTTTTCACAGCACTTTGTACTTGTTGACCTCATACACATACAACAGATACAACATCTGGTTGTTCTCACTATTCGTGTATACATAATGCAAACCTCTTGCGTCAACAATATCAAATTATCTTCTTTTTCCATTGACCTGCAATCTCTACATCAAAATTCTCTGAACCATCCAGATCATCTCCAACTTACAATTAGGATTTTCATCATATATTAACTTCACCAACAAGTTACCTGTACATCAAGCTACATGCCATCATCTAGCTCATCATAAATACATCTAGTAAGGTTTGTTAGATATCACCATACCACTGCATCAAGCCACACAAAATTTAATTCTAATACAGAGAATTTTCCTTCAGCCATTCTCTGTCAAACCCTAGAATTAAATTATGCATTTAATGCATTCTCCTATTCATTCAATCTAATTTGATCTTCAAATCTAATTTGATCTTTTAAAAATTGTGTCATTGCTTAACAGATCAAATCTTCATCAACATTGCTCACAGGTGTAGTTGGACCAATTAATTCCTTCTATGTCGGTTACCACTCAAAACCCTCTTCACATTGAGTTAGCCATTTGTGATTACTGCATTCAAATATTAGTTTTCAATCTTCTTGACGCCATGATCCATAGGCTCTCATCTAGCCTCATATCTTTTAAAACTTTTCCATTAGATCAAATACCCTTAATCATGTGCCATTGATCTCTACCAACTAATGATCACCATTGGATCAATCACCTTTTTATCTTTGTTTCCAGTCTCCTCCAGACATCACTTGCCATATGTAGAGTCCACTAGGACACATGTCCAAAGTATTCTATCTCCTTGAGCTCTAACATTGGGCCCACACAAACCTAGATGTCATCCATGCCATTACCATGCAACTCACAACAACGATGTGAGTTGGTTTGTCGATCAAATATTCTTCTATCACTTTTCATCACGTGTTATCATTCACCATCGTCACCTTTGCTTCTTTCTTTGATGGGTCCCACTATCTTCATCAATGGTCAATATCCATCCACCATACTTCACTCACCCAATGGGACTTAGCTAGGATCCTCCAAAATCTTAGCAAAACTAATGGGTACCATCATATCACCTTAATTACAACAATTGATCATGCATCATTATTGATGGCCTTGATGCAATCACACTTCTATTTGTTAACCATCATCACACTGGGTCTGACAATTGACATCATACTCCTATCACATTTCTTACGTGGTCCCCATCATCCACACAACATCCATGTCATTTATGTACAATTGACGTCACCATCCATGTAGATAAGGTCCCACCAAGACACACATCCACTGCTTGTGCAATTTTAGAGCATGAAAGGGGAATCTACAATATTCTCAACAAGTCTCCCAGAAAAGACTTAAATATTAACTCCCAACACTCAATGCATCATTCCAATGTGGAGTCCACATACTATCATAACATGTCCACATCATTGCCATGTCACAACTTTGTAATCCACAACAAGAATATGGATTACCATTTACTCAATCTCATCAAGCCACCTATTAGCATCATCATTATGGTTGGGTCCCACATGGAGTGCTTCCTTACTCCTTATTGCTCCATTGGTTAGTTGCTAAAAATCTTAACTTATGAACCTCTTTGTTAGAGGTTGTGAACTTTTGAAAAACTGTGACATAGCGATAAAAAAGAGAGTCTTCTACCTTATCACTCCATTAGCTAAGTTTCCAAGTTAGAAGGTTATGAAACTCTAGAACCCCATGACATAGGTTAGAAAATATTGGAATCCCACGACTTAAGAAATCTTATGGTTGCTGAATATTTATTAGGCTGGTAAACATAGGGTAAAGGGGTTGGTCATACCCATGACTTCAAAGACATAAGTTGTAACTTATGTGAGCTACAACTATCAAACACATAGTCAAAAATAAAATAGAACATTTTCATGACACCATGATTGCAAACACATTAGGGTTTATCTATAAACCCTAATATCACCCGAGAATAGAATTAATTCATTTTTGGGGACATCCAACACTTTCTCGACCTACAAAGCACATGATTGGAATGCTCTCAAAAAATCCATCATGAATCTGCCACTCAATTTTCTATAAGAGCTACTGCTCTCTCATCCATCTTTTTTCATCATGCCAACAAACTCCTTTGCTTGATTTTCCCTTTTGACATCAATGACAACTATATTCATGAACTTCAACACATGATCAACACACTTCTCCTTTGACCTACTTTTGACATCAATGACAACATATTCCAACAATCCCCCCACTTTGTCATTGACGAAAAAACTTAAATGCTCAATGATAGCAACTAACCAAATCAACATTTGTACCTATATCATTTTTACTCATATTTTTTCTTTCTCCAATGCTCCTCTTTGAGCATTTGTATGACTTTCTCCTTCTTGCTCAGATACTTGGATTTGCATACTTTCTCCCCCTTTGGCATCAATGGAAAAGGGATCAACCCTCTTGAAAGTATTCTTCTCCATTGAAAAGTAGTGCAAAGGTTCTATTTTTATTCTAATATCCTCCTTGGAAATTCCTTCTCCTTTTCCCACCCTTTCTCCTCTTCACTATCTCAGGTCACCATACTGCTGCAACCTTCACTTCTTAGCATGGAAAAGGGACTTAGCTCCCCCTTTGACTGATACCAACTGATTTTTTTTTGGTACTAATTGTTGCATTTGACCTTTTTACTACAATGGGAATACCATATGCTTCAACTACTCTATATCAATAAAGAATTTTTGATGCTAGTTAAAGTGCCATTACATACTCAGTGCCAATCAGGTCTAGTATCAATTATAGAAATTTTGATTCATGCTCTCTTCCAATTGAATCATATACTTGACACCAATTGATGATATCATGTCCTGATACCGATTATCATTCTGATACCAATTGTGAGTGTGTTCCCTTTATGCTATGTACGAATTGATATCTAGGACTGCACTATATCAAATATAACACTGATTTGATACCTATAGTAGCTCCCCCTTATAGCTTGCTCCATACTCTCTTTCTGGTCTACTCATGCATTTTCTTTAATCCAAGCTCTACATTTAATTTTTACTAGCTAAACTAATCATACAATTAATTTTCTAACTAAAAAAACTCCCCCTAAGATCATCCAATATATTCTTCTTAGCAAGATAAACCATTTGATTCCTTTTGGGCTCTGTACCAACTAGATCATTCTGAACAAATTTATAATGGTCTGATACCAATTTGAAAACAATATACATAGAATAGTTCGTCTTAGCCATAACTCTTCCTCTTGTAGGAAAGAAGCATTTCTCATGATAGAGCATCTACACAAGCTTTTCTTCAATAACTGATACCAATGGTTGATATCAATTTATGCACCAAACTCTCCCCCATTTGCTATTTTTCTTATACTTTGACATGCATTTCAAGGAGAAATAGTGTGACCATAAGTATACAACCATCAAGTCATTACACATTTTTAAAACATGTTTTACCTGACTTGATCTCTACTTCATTTCCAGGGATGAATGAAACACTAATTTAGCTCCCCCTCAACTCATACCCCATCACTAAAAATTAGTGATGTGAGACAAAAGCAACCTCATGGAGTGTTTCTTGCTAGTTTTTTTCTCTACAAACCATCTTGTGCACCTTCTTTGATACATTAGTCTTATTTTCAATAGAAAGTGAACCATTTTTCACTCTGGAAGATGTATCTTTCCTTATATTCTTCCTCTTGCTCTGTATTGTTGGTCTCACAAGATCTAATCTATAGTCTTTATATATGTGACCAAAGTTGTCACACTTGTAGCATACTACATGCATAAACCTTATAGGAGCAAATGAATTTCTATTTTCATATTTTTTACTCCTCCTAGGTGCATCTCTACACTCTCTAGCTCTATGACCAAGCTGATTATAGGTATAATAATAACCATTAAAACATGGGGAGTACCTAGTCATACAATTCCTCTTAATAGGATGAGAAGGTCTTCTTTGATTTGGCTTCTTCATGTATCTCATCCTTGTAACCATATTTGTGTCAGCTCCCTTAATATGCTGCATCTATTTCATTTTTTTGTAAATTGATTTCTCCACCTTCTTATCTATTGCATCCATCTTCTTTTGATAATTACAATTCAAAAAATTATTATTTTTCTTGTTTTTAGTAGGGCACTTTTCTTCTTCTACTTTCTTCTTATTGGCAGCGGTCTTCTTTTCTTCTTTTGCTTTCTTCACTCTAGTAGTGCATTTTTCTAATCTTCCATTTCCAAAGGTATTTTCTTTAGAACAACTCATGCAGGTTTTCTCATTCTTTGTGCAAAATATTTTTTTTCTCTAAATCTATCATATAAGTTTGCACAAGTACTGGTGGGGGAACTCATTCCTTTCTCAAATCCAAGGCCAACATTCTCCTTAGGTTTAGATGGCTTTTGTGATTTTATCAGTTCATCTAATATCTCAGAGCCACCTTTTAGCTTTAATCCTTTGTCAATCTACTCCTTGAATTCTCAAAATGTCTTCTCATAAGAACTATCTCTACTTCTAGCTTCATGTGCTCATCTAATTTAGACTATAGTTCATATTTAACTACATCTTCTATCCTTTTAGCTTCCTCAACTTGTGTTTTCAAAATAATTGACATTTGGTTAGAATCTTCAAGGATTTTAGTTAGTCTACCTATCTCTTTTTGTGCATGTAACTTTTATTCTTCATTCTCCTTCTTCAAAATTTTAATCTCATTTAGAGCATGTTGGGATTGTAAATTTCTGAATAAATTCACATGTTGTCTACATTCATAATCTTCCAAGTGAGTCCTACCTTGAATGAATTCCCCTATCTTTGTGCATATTTTCTCCATATTTTCCCATGTTGCTCCATATGTTTCATCAGGTCTGCCTTTTTTTCACATTCTGGTTTGTATCGGCATGACAACATTAAGGTCTCCTCGATCCATTCTTCTGCTTGTAAACTTTTGTGTTGCCTATCGGCAAGATGTTTTCTGTGTCACAAAAATTGAGGTTTACTCACTAGAAGCTATTGGTAGGACACTTATTTTGTTTTGGCAACAAAAAAAGATTCATATCACCATAAGTCATACCATCGATATATGGTCTTAGCGAATTTAGTATGTCTTACTGACTTTGCATGGGTCTTCACTTTGGCCAGAGTCATAATTTTTGGCATTGGTCTTGGCGAGCCCGTCGGGTCTTGCCAACAATACAAAAGGATTTATTTCGGTGAAGGGTTGGCATTCTCTTGGCAAACAGGTGTGTGCTCGGGTATTTCGGTATGACATAATATACTCTACATGGTGTCTCCCCGACAATTGAAGGTTACAACAACATATAGGAGGCAAAAGGGCTTTTGGTATAACTCTATAATCTGTGGGACCTCTCACTGACATCATAAGGTCATAGTGACACATGAGATGTGTAAGGGGCTTTTGGCATAACATTTGAACTCTCTATATGGTCTACCCGATAACGAGGGGTCACAGTGATACAAGTGATAAAAGTGTTTTCGGTGAGACATAATGAAGGTGGTATGATATCTCCATGACTCAGATTGGTCACGGCGATGAACAGGGGAACATGGGCAGACATCAATAAGCGATATTTTGCCTTCGACATACTTTCAACATTGTATTGGCAACTGTTCCATTGGTGATTAACTATTTTCAAATGTTGTGGGCCGACATAAGTGAATTTCTAAATATTGTTGAGGGCCAACGTGGATTTTCCTAAATTCTATAGTGGCCGACTTGAAATCTCAATTTGATTTATTTTATTGATGCTAATGTATAAATTAGCATTTTTTGTAATTGAAAAATCAGCACGAGTTATTAGATTTCGATACACAACAAGTAGGAATAGTTGAATAAAATTATCATATCAAAGACTATTATTGCATGATTTTAGAATGGAGGTATTTATGAAAGTTAGTTGATGTCGCTACATTTTTTTGGTGTCAATTGTCTGTTGAATTTAATGAAAATACTGTTAAGTTGTCTCCACGATTGAGGCTTTCTGGTTGTTTAAACTGACATAACAAGTTTATGTTTAGTTTATCAATGCACATTTGTTGTATCTGTGTGATTAATCAATTGGTTCTTTCAAACAAAGATTAAATCCTTTTAATTGATCACAGTAATTAGAGAGATTCATCTAGATTGTTAAAGTAGAGCTTAGTAGTTACAAAATTACATGTTTATACAAGTTGTAAACAAAATGTATGCCAGATAATTTGAATTTTCTCTAGAGAGGTGTTGTTCATCTTGATTTCATTTTTACTCTGCATACCCAATAAGGCACTGGTCTCTGCATTTCATCACTTTGAACTCATTCAATTTCTTCATATCTGTTAATTAAGGATTGTTATTGCTATCAAGTTTGGTTCCATTTGTTCACTTACATCTGCCATTGTGGACAAATCATTGTGTAAAGAAGATAATCGTAAGTTAATTCTACTTCATTTATATTGGTACACCCACCTAGGTTCAACAACACCTGAAGAGTAGAAGGTTGAGTTCTCTTGACCTTATCTATTACCCTAAAACATATCAAGATATTGGTAGCCTCTTGAGGTATCTTTACCTACATTTTTGAGAGCTAAAAAATTAGCGACTTTACTGGGGATACATTCAGAATCAAAGCCTTAATCATAGAGTCAAGAAACTTGTATAGACTCTACTAGGAATAAGAAATATTAAGTTTTTTTCTCATTTTTTGACAAAAGTGAGTGGCGACTCTGACAAAATTTTTGCAGTTGTTCATCATGAATGGAAGAAGATCTCAGTACAGGGGAGGTCATACTGGAGCTCCTGCTAGCAGCAGTAAGTGGGCACACAAATATGATAGAGTTGATAAAGGAAAGAGGATCAATGAGGACACGTGCATAACTGACAAAGGCAAAGCACCAAGAGCACATTGTGAAAAATATAATTGCTATGATACATGGAGAGATAGTTCAAGTGCTGAGCCTTGTCCCCTAGAAGATCAAAGAAATCCTTTTTCTTCTCTCGATCCTCAGAAATAGGCTAATTTTGAAGCTAGAAAGAAGTAGGAATATGATCTAGAAATGAAGGGTGATCAAAATGAACCTATTGATCATGCATCTCCTCAAGAAGATTATGAATCTTTGATTTTTGAAGAAATCAAGGTACTATTTGAATCCCAATAAAAGGAAAGAAAAGAACAGGAAAGGGCCCAGATGATACAAGCAATAAAAGAATCCAAATTGTAGAAAGCACAAGTTACTGATCAGACAGCTAATTGCCTCACAAAGTATGTACCACCTCATAAGCAGGGCAGTCATGGTGCAAGGCCATCTAATGCTCATAACCGTTAGACAGGGAATCACTACAAGTAGCCAAATCATCCACCTCATATTCCCACACAGCATACAGGTATGCATCCACCTCTTGGTCAGCATTACATCCCATAACATAATGCACAATACAATAATCCCATGCACCAGTAACAATGCCCACCTATTCCTCCCCTTCACTAGCATACAACAATGATCAAGCAGATTGATTTAGCAAGTTTTCAGTTGTATCCTTACCCTATGGATGGCAGCTGGAGAGGTCTGGCACCTAAGTTTATAGGGAGTAATGCAGTTACTACTAAAGAGCATTTAAAGAGTTTCAATGTATTCATCCAAGATATAGATGTTCCATATGAGGATTTACACATGAAGCTATTTATGATATCACTTCTTGAAGATGCTAAGGATTGGTTCAACAACTTGCCTACATTCTCAATCAATTCTCTTCAAGTATTTCAAGATTAAGTCTTTGAGAAATATGGGAATATGAATGTGCCAGATGCAGCTCTTCATGAATTCATACGAATTCAAAAAAACCAGAATGATTCTATTTATGATTTCAATCAAAAATTCAACAAGTTGCAGACTAAGGTACCTCCTGGATCAAGGTTGCCAGATTCTGTAGCATTGAGTGTTTATTTAAATGCATTTGATCCTAAAACAAGGTATGAACTAAGAAATAGATTTCTAAGAGATTTGGCTGAAGCTCAGAAGATAGCACTGATAATTGAAAACAATAGGAAGGCTATTGGTATAATTAGTAAAAGAGACAACCTGAGGCCTCCTGAACAAAGCAATAATTATTAATACATATAGGAGAACACATACATAAATGAAAGGCTGAGGTTGCATGATATGCCTTATAATATAGATTGGAAGGATGGAAAACCTATAAGAACTAGGCCAAGAAACAAAGAGACTCCTGACTGATGCAGAGGGTTAGGGACATTGAAAGAAACACCAAGTTACAAGATTAACAATGATTCACTCTCAACCTTTCATCTAGGCGCCAGCATGGAGATAAGGCCTCAACTTTGTATTCATGACTTATTGGCTTCCCTTATGCTTCCAAACCATTGGAGTGATCTCAAAGGGCTCAACCTAACCTGACTTGAATGGTTTTCAAGCCCTAACCCTCTGTCTTAGACCAAAACTCACCTTTTCTCCTTAAGTAGCCTTCTAGCCCAATTAGGCCTCTAGCGAAGGATTTTTGGATTTCCTCACAAACCTTCCAAAGGAACTTCCAATCTAGTGACTGATTAAGTTTTTTTTTATGATGGTAAACAACATATAAACTCCCTGATGGCACTTGTTTTAGAACTCACCAACCAAAATATGTTGTTTCCTCAAAAACCAGGCCTAATTTGCTACGCCCTTAATATTATTGTACATTGGGCTATGAATAGTCGGCTTGTGGCTATCTTAACTCTCTATTAAGTCATATTATCATTAGTATATTGTTATTTAGTTGTTTAGGTCAGCATAAGTCTTATATAGGTGTGTCTAAGTCGGCCTAGGTGATATCCTTGGCATAAATAGGTATATATAGGAGGTTGTGAGTCTTATTTTCATCATCAAGTTGTGAAGTGTGTTCTCATTAGAGATATTTGGAGGTTTTCCCCTCGAAGTGGCTTGTTATTCTCAGTTATTATCAAGTATTTGCAGCATATTTCATATCATATTCTTCTATTGTGCAAGTTATTTCATAACAAGTGGTATCAGAGCATGATCTTGGCACCATAGAGGCAAGGTTTTTCTCAATTTTGGAGGTCATTTTGGGAAGACCATATCTTTCAGTTTTTGGCGAATTTTTTTCTGATTTTTAAAGGGTTTTTGAAGAACATATTCAAAAATATACAGTCCATATTTTAGAATAATTGGAGCAGAATTAAGCAAATTATTGCAGAATTAGTGTTTCTACACTATATTTTTGGAATCTACATATCTCGCACATCTTGTTGAATTGGAGTCTAATTTTTATTGGGTTTTTGAAGACATACTAAAGGATATTACAGTAAAAATTTGAGAGAATTTAAGTTTCATTTGTGTTATTTATTTCAACATTCGTGGTTTCCATCATGACGGGGCCTGCAACAAGGGGTAAAAAGAATGTTGTCACTCCGGGGAAGACTCCTGATAAGGATGGTGAAACAATCGACGATATTACTCATAATGAAGAAATAAATAAGGTCAAGGAAGAAATTTCCTCAATTAAGATGGATATGTGTGACCTAAGAGGAGATATGTTGGACATGCGAAACATGTTAAGCACCTACATAGCTAAATCAAGAAAGGAGTTCTCAAGCGGCCAAGGTGAGAATTCTAGGTCAGCTACTACTAACAAAAGCTTTAGTACTCCTATGGGATCTAGGAATTTATTTCCAAAGGTGGATATGCAAAATTTTGATGTTAATGATCCTCTAACATGGATAAACCAAATGGAGAATTTTTTTGAAGTACACCAAATCCCAAATGGACAAAAGGTCATGATGACTTCCTTATATTTAGAACCAGATCAATTCATTTGGTATTGTTGGCTTTGCACTCATCAAGGTAAAAAGGGGCTCACCATCTCATGGTCAATTTTTACAGAGGAACTCCAAGCACAATATAGCAATAGTGTCACAGACAACTTCTTTAGCCAGCTAGCTAAACTTCAACAAATAGGATCAGTTAAGGATTATATTCAGCAATTCCAAAATCTATCCTTAAGGGTGGATTCAATTATGGAGGAAAACTTGAATGATTTATTCTTGGGTGGTCTCAAGGATCACATTCAACATGAGGTACGCATGTTAAGCCCTAGTTCCATAAATGAGTCTTTTATCTTAGCACGCAAGGTAGAGGAGAAATATTTGATTCCTAAGAAGCAAGGGGCTAATGTGACAAGAGAGAAAGGATATTCAACACAACCTACTAAGTTGACTCCACAAAAAATTGAGGAGAAAAGAGTAAAAGGCTTGTGTTTCAATTGTGATAGCAAATACAGACAAGGACATAAATGTAGTGAAAAGAAATTGTTTTATATTGAAGGTCCTAATAAGGGAGAAGGGGAGGAACCCATACTAGAAGATGAAAGGGAGTCAAATGAGGAATCACATGATTCTCAACCAATCATTTCTTGTCATGCACTCTCAAGTTTTAGTGCTCCACAAACTCTCAAGGTGGCAGGGTTCCTAAAGAAGTAGAAGGTAACAATGTTGATCGACTCAGCAGATATTTTTTTGGGAGTACAATGGCTTACTACATTAATAGGAACAATTGAGATGAACTTCCAAGAACTATTCATGAGATTTCAATCAGAAGGAAGGCTAGTAGAGCTAAGGGAGTTGAAGGAAAAATCTCCACAAATGGTAAGCTCTCATCAAATGCAAAAGTTTTTTAAGAAAGGAGTGGATGGATTTGTGGCCCAACTATGTTCATTAGAATTCTCTCAATCTATTACTCCTACTCATCCAGATTCGCAAGCTATAATTGATTGTCACTCAATTGTTCTTGGAGATATGCCTAAAGGACTTCCTCTTAAGAGGGATCATGATCATGCCATACAGTTAGTCCTAGGGAGCCAACCACCAAACATCAGGCCTTACAGGTATCCACACATACAAAAGAGTGAGATAGAAAAAATTGTTGAAGAGATGCTAGAGGCAGGAATCATTAGGCATAGCCAAAGTGCTTACTCCTCGCCAGTGGTGATGGTATGTAAGAAGGATGATACTTGGTGCATGTGTCCATATTATAGAGTGCTCAACATGTACACCATTAAAGATAAGTTTCCAATTCCATTCATTGATAAAATTGTTGAAGAGATGCTCAAATCATTAGTATAGCCAAAGTGCTTACATTGGTGATGGTAATAAGAAGGATGATACTTGTGTGTCCAATTATAGAGTGCTCAACATGTACATTAAAGATAAGTTTCCAATTCCATTCATTGATGATTTGCTAGATGAATTAAATGGAGCTATGTTTTTCACCAAGTTAGATCTTAGATCTGGTTATCACCAAATTCGGATTAAGGAGGAGGATATTTGTAAGACAACATTTCAGACTCATGAGGGTCATTATGAATTTTTGGTGATGCCATTTGGTCTTATCTGCACCATCTACATTCCAAAGTTTGATGAATTCCATTTTTAAGAAGTTCTTGAGAAAGTTTGTGTTAGTATTCTTTGATGATATATTGATTTATAGCAAGACTTGGGAAGAACATTTGCAACATGTGGACCAAGCATTACAAATACTTGAAGATCATAAACTCTATGCTAAGCCATCCAAGTGTGCTTTTGGTCTTACATAGGTGGAGTATTTGGGACACATAGTTTCACATGGAGTAAAGTGGACCCTAACAAAATTAAGGCTATCATGGAATGGCCTATTCCAAAACCATTAAGAAACTGAGAGGATTCTTGGGATTGACAGGGTACTATAGAAGATTTTTGAAGAATTATGGTAGTATAGCAGCACCTCTGACCACTCTATTGAAGAAGGATTCTTTTCATTGGAACGAGTCTGCCAATACAACATTTGAGAGATTGAAGGAGGCTATGTGTACAACTCCAGTACTTGCCACTCTGACTTCACCAAGGAATTAATTGTGGAATGTGATGCTTCTAGAAATGGGATAGGAGCAGTGCTTATGCAAGAAGGTCAACCAATTGCTTTTGAGAGTCGTCAATTAAAAGGTAAGAATCTACTAAAACCTATTTATGAGAAGGAAATGCTAGCAATACTCCATGCAGTGAAACAATGGTGGCCTTATCTATTGGGTAGACATTTCAAGGTTAAGACAGATCATGATAGCCTAAAATATTTTTTGGAACAACGACTATCTTCTGAAGAGCAACAAAAATGGGTCACTAAGATGTTAGGATATGACTTTGAGATTGTATATAAGAAAGGGAAAGAAAATATTGTCGCAGATGCACTTCAAGGAAGGATGAGAAAGATGAAGCCTTATTGTGTGCCCTTTCAATATTACAAGAAAATTGGGTGGAGGAAGCCAAAGCAGAGTGGCAAAATGATGTTGCGACAAGTAATCTCATCGAGCAATTAAAAAGTGATCTTAGTAGTTCAAATAAGTTTTGTTGGAAGGGAGATACTCTTTGGTATAAAGAGTGTTTGTATCTCTGCAAGAATTCCAACCTTAAAATCAAGATTCTCACAGAGTTGCATGAGTCTCCAGTGGGTGGTCATTCAGGATTTTTGAAGACATATCATCGAGTCAAGCAAGATTTCTTTGGGAAGGGCTAAAGGGTGATGTTCAAAAATTTGTGGCTGAATGTTTGGTGTGTCAAAGGCATAAAGGGGAGACAATTAAGACACCAGGTCTCTTGCAACCCTTATCTATTCCTAGCCAGCGTTGGGAAGAGATATCCATGGACTTCATCACAGGGCTTCCCAAATCTAAAGGTCATAATGTCATCATGGTGGTGGTTGATCGACTCACTAAATATGCACATTTCATTGCATTAGCACATCCTTTTATAGCAAGTGCAGTGGCTAAATCTTTTTTGGAGAATATCCAAAAGCTACATGGTACACCTAAAGTTATTGTTAGTGATCGTGATCCTATCTTCACTAGTCACTTTTGGAAAGATTTATTCTTATGTTTGGGTACTCAATTGGCTCTTAGCTCTTCATACCACCCTCAATCAGATGGGAAAACAAAGGTTGTTAATAAGTGTTTGGAAGGATATCTACGTTGTTTCACTTCAAAGAAACAGTCCCAGTGGGTAGATTGGCTACCACTTGCGGAATGGTGGTATAACACTTCTTTTCATAGCTCATCAAAAATTTCTCCATTTTTGGCACTTTATGGATATCATCCTCCTTCCATCACATCATCAATTAAGGTGTCCTCAAGAGTTCAGGTAGTAGAAGACCACTTGCTTCATCAACAACAAGTACTTTCAGGACTTAAGGAGAATTTAGCCATGGCTCAAAATCGAATGAAACAACAGGCAGACCAACATCGTAGTGAAAGAAGTTTTGAAGTTGGGGATTGGGTCTTCTTGCGATTGTAGCCTTATAAGCAAATCTCACTAAAGCAGCAAAGAAAGAATAATAATTTGTCGCCAAAGTATTATGGTCCATACCAAATCATGTAGAAGATCGTAGTGTTGCCTACAAGATTGAGTTTCCACCTACAACAAAGATACATCCAGTTTTTCATGTTTCCTATTTGAAGAAGGTAATTGGGCATAATATTCCCACTCAAACAACACTTCCCGAGCTGGATGAAGAAGGGAGAATCATTTTGGAACTAGAGTACATTCGTCAAACACGCACAAAGAAGCTGAGGAATAGAACTATCACTGAGTATCTCATCCAATGAAATAATTTACCAATTGAAGATGCCACATGGGAAGACGAGGAGTTCATTCAAAAGTTTCCAAACTTGATTAGCATTGAGGACAATGCTTCTTTGAAGAAGGGGGGCATGCTACGCCCTTAATATTATTGTACATTGGGTTATGAATAGTCGGCTTGTGGCTATCTTAACTCTCTATTAAGTCATATTATCATTATTATATTGTTATTTAGTTGTTTAGGTCAGCCTAAGTCTTATATAGGTGTGTCTAAGTCAGCCTAGGTGATATCCTTTGCATAAATAGGTATATATAGGAGGTTGTGAGTCTTAATTTCATCATCAAGTTGTGAAGTGTGTTCTCATTAGAGATATTTGGAGGTTTTCCCCCTCGAAGTGGCTTATTATTCTCAGTTATTATCAAGTATTTGTAGCATATTTCATATCATATTCTTCCATTGTGCAAGTTATTTCATAACATAATTAGCCCTCTTTTCCAAAGCAACCCCTCTTTAAACTCAACTCCTAACCATGAAAATTTCAACAGTCCCTTAAAATGACTCAAAACCAAGGATTCCAAGTTTTTAGGCTTCTATGACACCCCTTACATGCTCAAACACAAAACACTCCTTAACTTGCCTCAAAACTAGGGCTTCTTGGATCTTGACTTCCCAAACACTTCTAGAACTAGTTAATTGACTCCACACCATTAGGAAAACATATTGAATCATTCCCAACTCAAAAAAATATCCCTCTTTAAGGCAGATCTTCCACTGCAATACTCTAGCCTCCATCTTCAAGCAATTTTCACTCTGATTTCTTGGTGTACACCACTTGATTCCTCTTTCCTACAATTTAGGCTATTAGATTGATATGATACAAGTTAATTATGATCCATTTCATTGGTATCAGTCATATATTCCCATGAAATGGATCATTCATCATGAAAAACCATCAAAACTAGTGCAAATTCCATGTTTCCTTGAGGATAGTCAGAAGTTTTGTACAAAAAATTGATTTCTATTGAATTTCAGAGCATAAAAAGGTCTTAGATCATGTAAATTCAAGTTCTTAAGCCATCAAAATGAATGAAAGTTCAACAGGAGTCAATGGAACATCAAAAATAACACAAAAAGATGCAAAAACTAAAGTTTTTCTATTTTTTCTGAGAACAGTCTGTACAATCACTTCTCCACATGCCCCACCTTTGTAAAAATGATCATTTTGGGGTTATAGAGCCATTCCCGAACTGATACAACTGTTTTGGATTTATTACAATGCATAATTACCTCTAAAACACCTAAAACTCATTTTCCCGCCTAAAGTGGATTTTCAAAAATTTGAATTTCCAATTTGCAATTTATTAAACTCTACTATCTAAAAACCATTGTATCCTTAATATCCAACTTTATTTGACACAATAAAATAATAATAAACCTATCTAACCTCCTAGAGCATTATTTTTCCATTTACAAAGCATTTTGGTCCTAGGATCCTTATCAGGACCCTTAGGACAGTTGACTCTCTTAAGACATTTATCCTTTCCAAATGCCATTATAGGATTTAAAAGGTCATAGTTGATGTTTTGATATGATGGATAGGTCCTCCTAACCCCTACACTCTCCTGGCTCTTGAACTGACTCCTAATGAGCTTGGGTGCTCCTGCACCACTGACCCATTGAGCAAAAAGGGAACTTATATGGTGAGTAATACTTACTTCTATGAAGTTTGTAATCAGCCATATTCCCTAGATTATTGTGTTGTAGCCCAAAGAATGCAAGAGGAAGGGATGTTGATGGAAAACAATGGAGAAGATCACAAAGTGTATCTGACTTCAAACACTTTTTATCATATGGAAGAGGGGTACTCATCTTCAGAGGATGAAGGCTATGAATATGATGTTTCAAATCAGAAATATAATTTCCATATGGCTGAATAGTAGATATTTTATGATTCTAAAGAAGATTATACAGATCCATATTCTGTTGAGCCACCTACTTAATGCAGTGTGAGGATACTCATTGAAGATGAAATGGAGAGAATAAATGTTGCTACTGTTGAGGAAGCAAGGAGTAAATACTGGTTCAGAAACATAAAAGTAAATGAGATGGAAGGCATTCCTGGGGGAATTTTTATGAAAGATTAGAAAGCAACACAAGGAACTATGAGGAAGCTAGAAAAGAGACAGCCTAATAAGAGTGAACAAAAGCTTGTCCAAAAGAAGGAAGTTGAAGAATCACACAAAGAGATACAAAATCCTAACCAACCTAGTAAAAAAGAAAAGGAAGAAGACAAAGGAGAAATGCCAAAACAAAAGAAAATTGTTAAGGTGGAGGGCTCTTCTTTTGATTTCACATAGGCATTATCCGAAGTAAAAATATATGTTCCTCTAGTTGAAATGATGAAAATAAAAGAATATAGAGATAGTGTTGTTCAAATCATACTGAATTCTGAAAAGAAACTAGCTATTCAAGCAATCAATAGGTAGGAGAAAATAGATATCCCAGATGTCTGCTTGAATGATGTATTAGCAACTCCCCCACAAGTTGATCCTTTTTTCACTACATTGCTTATTAATAACAAATTTCTAAGGAATTGCATGATAGACTCTGGTGCTGCTATAAATATTATGCCAGTAGGAGTTATGAAGCAGCTTGGCATGAGGGTCAATATATATGAAGGAAAATGCTATGCAATGGATAACAAACCTATTCCTGTGGTAGGTATTATAAAAAATGTAGAAGTCAAACTGGCTACTTATCCATAGGTGGCGTATAATATAGATATAACAGTGATAGATACACCTCATTTTGGGATGCTTCTATCAAGACAATGGATAGTAGCAGTTGGAGGAAATATTCAGTTTGATCTGTCTTATGCTACTATTCCAGTAAATGGTTAGGAAGTCAAGTTGTATAGAGAGCCAAGAATGAACCAGCTTGTTGACTTTGTGCCTTAGGATCAGATCAATTGTTTATGTGATGTAAATCTTTGCAATTTCAAGATAGAATTAGCCCAGCACGAGTTAGTCAGTACTGATCCAATTAAAAAGTATGTTGTGCCTAACTATAATGGTGTGTGGAGGATGTACTCTGGTGAAGCATGGGAACCTGAATCATTGTATTGGCCATAGTTAACAAAGCAATATACCTCTGATCTAGTAAATAAATTTATTAATACCACAAAGGGGAAAAGGTATGAAGACAATGATGATATCACAAATGAGCATCAGGAGATCAATTTTGCACTGCAGCCAAAAGAAGATGAGATAGGTGCAAGTCAATATGGTTCATATGATAGCATGGATGAGAAAGATGAGGATGATGAATTTCTTTCCTATATATCAGATTATGACATAGAAGGTAGTGTTTGTTATGAAGGATCTAGTGAATATACAGATTGTGAAGATGAATTTATGGATTTCGATCTGCAGCAAGGTGATTCTTGTAGTTCTTCTGATGATCAAGAGGAAGATGCAATGGACAATGTGTGTTCATTTGATAATGAGTATATAATACCTCCTACTATAGTTGAAAGCTATAAAGATGCATTTGATGATGAGGAAAAGATATTTTCAGACAAACAAAATGATGTGTCAAATTATGGAACAAGTGATTGTGCTAGTAATGATTATTTTTTCTCATTCTTTGATGATCTTGGGCCTCTTTTTGATGATGACAAGAGCGATGAGTATAATTGTAATAATGAAAGTGTTGAGACTTGTTCACTAAGTAGCAAGCAAATTTCAGATTTGCTAACTCTTGAATATCAGAAATGTGTGCACAAGGATGGTCCTGAAATTTTGTGTCCAACTTATATTTGTTTTGACAATGAAGGATCTTTGTGTGATAATTTTTATGGATCCCAGTGCATTTCTTGAGATGATTGTGAAACCTTTTAGGTGGATCAAAAGTCTGTGTCCATTCAAGAAGATGTATGTGATTTTGAAATTTCTAACTCATGTGGAGAAGACTTTTATTTGCATACCAAGGATGATAGTGTTCCAGATTTGATTGGTTCATATATGCTTAATATTGAAGATTTGAGTAATAGAGATATTGAAGAGGTGCAAAAGGTTTCAGATTTGTTTGTTTCAGACAATGTTGGTTTGACAAAAAAATTTGGTTCTCAAAAGGAGCACTTTTATGGTCAATTTTCAATACAGTTGGGAGAGTGTTTCATAATTCATAACAATGAGAAAGATAATGAGGAATTTTGCATTGAATATGCATATATTTTGAATGTTGAAAATAATAGGGGTTTGTCCCATGATGATGAAGAATTTAAACTACAGACTGGTGTAGGAATTTTGGGCCAAACAGAACATGATGATACTCTAGGAACTTGCAATAACAGTGACAGGAAAGATTGCATGAGTATCTTCAAGAAGAATCTGATGAACTCAAGACAAAACTAGGTATTTGATAGGGGAAGGTATGGTTTGAGTTTCATATTGTAATAGCTCTGAAAAGGTGAAGTTGAAATACAGAGGATTAAGTGTTGCCAGTGCATGGACAACTCTTGCTCATCCTCTTTAAATTTATTTTCCATGCACATTAGTTTAGGGTTTGGTTCATCTCCATTTTGCATTTGTTCTGCATTCATTCCATCTTGCAATTTATCCATTTCCAGTTTTCTCATTTTGTGTCTGGTCTGCTCACCCAAAGATCTGAATCCTTTTAATGATCTTACTATCATTCATCCCTAGATGGAGCCACTATTGGGATTGTAAATTTTTGAATAAATTCACATGTTGTCTACATTCATAATCTTCCAAGAGAGTCCTACCTTGAATGCATTTCCCTCTCTTCTTGCATATTTTCTCCATATTTCCCAATGTTGCTCCATATGTTTCATCGGGTCTTTTTTTTTTTCACATTCTGGTCTATATTGGCATGACAGCATTAAGGTCTCCCTGATCCATTCTTTTGCTTGTAAATGTCTGTGTTTCCTATTGGAAAGATGTTTTCTGTGTCACAGCGATTGAGGTTTATTCACTAGTAGCTATCAGTAAGACACTTCTTTTGTTTCAGCGACAAAAAAGATTCATATCGGCATAAGTCATACCATTGATATATGGTCTTAGCGAATTCAGTATGTCTTACCGACTTTGCATGGGTGTTCACTTCGGCCAGAGTCATAATTTTAGGCATTGGTCTTGGAGAGCCCATCGGGTCTTGCCAACAATACAAAAGGATTTCTTTCGGCGAAGGGTTGGAATTCTCTTGGTGAATAGGTGTGTGCTCGGGTGTTTCAGTATGACATAATATACTCTACATGACGTCTCCCCGACGGTTGAAGGTTACAGCAACATACAGGAGGCAAAAGGGCTTTTGGTATAACTCTATAATCTATGGGACCTCTCACCGACATCATAAGGTCACAGTGACACATGAGATGTGTAAGGGGCTTTCGGCATAACATTTGAATTCTCTATATGGTTTGCCCAATAATGAGGGGTCATAGCAATACAAGTGATAAAAGTGTTTTCAATGAGACCTAATGAAGGCGGTATGATATCTCCATGACTCATATTGGTCACAGCGATGAACAAGGGAACATGGGTAGACAACAATAAGCGATATTTTTCCTTCGGCATACTTTCAACATTGTCCTAGTGACTGTTCCATTGGTGATTAACTATTTTCAAATGTTGTGGGCTGACATAAGTGAATTTCTAAATGTTGTTGAGGGCCGATGTGGATTTGCTCGAATTTTATGGTGGCTGACTTGAAATATCAATTTGATTTATTTTCTTGATGCTGATGTATAAATTAGTAATTTTTGTAATGGAAAAATCAGCACAAGCTATTAGATTTCAATACATAGCAACTAGGAATAGTTGAATAAAATTATCATGTCAGAGACTATTTTTCTGGTGTCAATTATCTGTTGAATTTAATGAAAATACTACTAAATTTTCTCCATGATTGATGCTTTCTAGTTGTTTAAACTAACATAACAAGTTTATGTTTAGTTTATCATGTTACATTTGTTGTATCTATATGATTAATCAATTGGTTCTTTCAAGCAAAGATTAAATGCTTTTAATTGATCACAGTAATTAGAGAGATTCATCTATATTGTTAAAGTAGAGCTTAGTAGTTACATAATTGCATGTTTATACAAGTTGTAAAAAAAATCTATGCCAAATAATTTGAGTTTTCTCCAGAGAGGTGTTGTTCATCTTGATTTCATTTTGACTCCACATACCCAATAAGGCACTAGTATCTACATTTCATCACTTTGAACTCATTCAATTTCTTTATATCTATTAATTAAGCATTTTAGGATTTAGATCAGAGGATTGTTATTGCTATCAAGTTTGGTTCCATTTGTTCACTTCCATATGCCATTGTGGACAAATCATTGTGCAAAGAAGATAATCATAAGTTAATTCTGCTTCATTCAGATTGGTACACTTGCCTAGGTTCAACAACACCTGAAGAGTAGAAGGTTGAGTTCTCTTGACCTTATCTATTACCCTAAAAGATATCAAGAGATTGGTAACCTCTTGAGGTATCTTTACCTACATTTTTGAGAGCTAAGAGAGCACAAGTGAGTTTACCTTCAAGGTCCACTTCTTCTTCTTTAACAAAGTTTTTAGCTCCTTCTTTATCTAACCTCTCAACCTCTTCATCAGAGCTCATTCCAAATGGATCACCCCCATTGAAACTTCCATTTCCATCATTAGATCTACCATTTACATCAGATGATCCACCTTCTTCATTGTGTGCAGATTATTTTTATTGTCCTTTTCCTCACTAGAATCATTTACTTCATCATAAAAAAATTTAGAAAAAAAATGATTGTAACTACCTCTATGTTTCTTGAGTCCATTTATTGATCTTCTGAAGGAATCGACATGCTCTTCACTGGGCTCTTGTGATCCATAGGTAGATGTTTCTTCTTCATCACTTCTTGTTGCATCATTACATACAACACATTGTTTCACTTACTGCAACTTGCTTTATGCTGCTGAAGCTACACTCTCAACAACACACACCTATTATGCACTCTTCTCTGCACATAGAACAATCATTTTTCTACCTTGCTATATTACACCTCTTCACCATGAATGCAAACATCTAGAGTATGTTTTGTATTATATTCTAGGACCTTTCAAATGCATTCACTTTTTGCTACACTTCACTCTCTCTTTCTTACAAACTTACTACATCACCCCACTCTACCTATCTCTACAACATATTTAGCAAGATGTCACTCTATTCAACACTACATACAAATGCTCGCCATTCTCTCTATATGTACATACCTTTTTTCACAACTTTGTGCAATTGCTGACCTTATACACATACAACAAATACATCTATTTGTTCTCTCTATTTGCGCATACTTACTACAGACCTCTTGTGTCAACAATATTAAATTATCTTCTTTTTCCACTAACTTGCAATCTCTATGTCAAGATTCTCTCAACCATCCAGATCATCTCTAGCTTACGATTAGGGTTTTCATCATATACTAACTTCACCAGCAAGTTACCTCTAAATTGAGCTACATGCAATCATCTAGCTCATCATAACGACATCTGATTAGGTTTTTTAGATATCACCATAATGCTACATTGAGCCACACAACATTTAATTATGATACATAGAATTTTCCTTCATTCATTCTCTCTCAAACCCTACAATCAAATTATACAATCAATGCATTCTCTTGTTCATTCAATCTAATTCAATCTTCAAATCTAATTCACTCTTTTGTAAATTGTGTCACCACTTAACAGATCAAATCTTCATCAAAATTGGTCATACGTGTAGTTGGAAAAATTAATTCCTACTCCTATGTTGTTTACCACTCGAAACCCTCTTCACATTGAGTTAGCCATTTGTGATTACTGCATTCAAATCTAGTTTGTCAATCTTCTTCGCACCACAATCCATAGGCTCTTATTCATCATCATATCTTTTAAAAATTTCCTGTCATATCAAATACCTTTAATCATATGTCATCAATCTCCACTGACTGATGATCATCATTGGATCAATCACCTTTTGATCTTCATTGCTAGTGTCCTTCATACATCGCTTGCCATATGTGGAGTCGACCAGGACACATATCCAAAGTTTGCTATCCCCTCAAGCTTTAACATCGAGCCCACAAAAAACTCATGTCATCAAATCTTTTTTTGCCACTTTTCATCACATGTTATCATTCACCATCATCACCTTCACTTCTTTTTTATTTGGTCCTACCATCTTCATCGATGGTCAGTATTCATCCACCATGGATTAATCTCCACTGTACTCTACTGACCCAATGGGACTTAGCTAGGATCCTCCAAAATCTTAGCAGAACTGATGGGCATCATGAGATCACCTTAATCACAACCATTGATCATGCACCATTATTTATGGCCTTGATGCAATCATTCACTGCCATCTATTAACCATTGTCACACTAGGTCCCAAAATTGACATCATACTCCTATCACATTTCTCAATTGGTCTCCACCATCCACACAACATCCATGTCACTACCATACAAATCACATCAACATCCACATAGATAAGGTCCCACCAAGACACACATCCACCACTTGTGCAATTCTAGAGCATCAAGGGGAATCTACAATATTCTCAACAAGTCTCCTAGAAAAGACTTAAATATTAACTCCCAGCACTCAATGCATCATTCCAATGTGGATTCCACATGCGGTCATCACATTTCCACGTCATCGCCATGTCATAGCTTCGTAATCCACAACAAGGATGTGGATTACCATTTACTCAATCTCATCAATCCATGTGTCAACATCATCATTATGGTTGGGTGCCACATGGAGTGCTTCCTTACTCCTTATTGCTCCATCACTTAGTTGCCAAAAATATTAACTTAAGAAACTCTTTGTCAGAGATTGTGAACTTTTAAAAAACCACAACATAGCAATAACAAAGAGAGCCTTCTTCCTTATCACTCCATCAGCTAAGTCACCAATTCAAAAGATTACAAAACTCTAGAACCCCATGACATAGGT
Organism: Sequoia sempervirens; assembly: GCA_007258455.2. Taxonomy (NCBI): domain Eukaryota; kingdom Viridiplantae; phylum Streptophyta; class Pinopsida; order Cupressales; family Cupressaceae; genus Sequoia; species Sequoia sempervirens. Next base: position 754,139,415 of record VDFB02193867.1, on the reverse strand, counting down.
TAGAAAATCTTGGAATCCCACGACTTAAGGAATATTATGGTTGTTGAATATTTGTCAGGCCGGTAAACATAGGGCAAAGAGGTTAGTCATACCCATGACTTCAAAGACATAAGTTCTAACTTATGTGACCTACAACTGTTGATACATAGTCAACAAAAAATAGAACATTTTGAGGATGCCATGATTGCAAACACATTAGGGTTTATCTATAAGCACTAATACCACCAAAGAATAGAATTAATTCATTTTTGGGGATGTCCAACACTTTCTCAACATGCAAATTACATGACTGGAATGCTCTCGAAAAACCCATCATGAATCTGCCACTCAATTTTCCATCAAGACCACTGCTCTCTCATCCATCTTCTATCATCATGCTAACAAACTCCTTTTCCTAATTTTCCATTTTGAAATCAATGACAACTATATGCACTTTAGCATAGGATCAACACACTTCTCCTCTAACCTACTTTTGACATCAATGACAACATATTCCAAGTGAAAGTGCATACAAGTTGCATTTTTTAATCTCAAATCATTGAAAATCATATAAAAACTACATTTGTATTTAGGTTAGAGGTCATACAACATAAGAAGGATAAAATCATTTGAAATTTTCTAAAAATTTTGAAAATAAAATTCTCACTAGGACTCATATGACCCTCTAGATGATTTAGTCTAGTGTATATTCTGCATTGCATTTTCCAAAATTTAAAACTCTATTTTCGTGCTCCTATTAGCTATTGAATTTTTTTTTTTCAATTTTAATGTTTTTTGTTTCATCCAATTCATTGCATCTAGTTTAATTAAGTTCATCTTGTGCATTGCTTAAATTCAAAATTCCATCTAGAACATTTCATTTCATATCATTGCATAGTTACCTTGTTACAATATGATATTTTCATTACATTTCATCATAGATATGTGCTTTGGTAAACTATGGATGTCCTTGAAGTCCCTAGTGGATATGTCAGGTTGTTCTTTTTGAAATGACCCTAATGAAATGAAATTTTCTCATGCTCACTCAACTCCTAATGAATTTCCTCCTCGTGATGTTGACATCATTGGAGAAGATGATGACATCATGAATAAGTTCCTAAATGATTTCCTTAACAACCTTGAAGCTAACGCATCCTTTTATTCATTAATGGAACAACCAATACCCCTTGTCACACCACCACTTGCGCTGTTCGTTACTTATATCCTAAAAATGATACAAGAATTGAACCTAAGTTCCCTACAATAGGTGGACCTAGTTCCTCTAAGCAACAAACACTCAACCATTCTATGTTAAAAAACTAATAGAAACTCCCATAAATCTTGAAGATACATATGGAAAATCATTCACAATCTTAAGTAAACAAGGATGTGATACAAGTGAACATGAAATTAATCAACTCTTAGACCAAAATCCAATTGAAACTACTAAAAGGTTAGGATATCAAGATCCTCCCTCCAACATGAGTTTCCTCCTTCCTAAAGAATAACCAATGATTCATAACAATGAAAAGTTCATTTTAGGTCCTCCTCCTCAAAAATTAACTTGAGAAGTGAGGGAATCTATTAAAACCAAAAGACCTTACAAGCTCAAACCATTACCATACTTACATAAACAACAACTAAATGATAGATAGAACACCTTATAAACATAGGTCAGCTTAAAATATCACCCCTACTAGAAGAAAAATTCCTAAAGATAACCTAAAGCATTGTGAATAGCATCAAACTATTACAAATCTTACTGACGAATTTCAAACTTTAATAAGGATCCTTCAACAATTTGACATCATAGAAATAGTCCCTTAAAGCAAGATCCTTTCACCATTTGTGATGTAATGGTTGTAGAATCTTCAATTCTCACCATTACATGATCTTTCACATCACCTACCTTAGCTCATTCTTGTCTTACACATTGTGTGGGCAAGAATTAGATAGCCTTGTCCTAGTAGTGCATTTTTAGTTGTCCCTTTAGATAGGTTGACTCGCATGTGACTTACTAGTCTTTTCCATTATTTCCTTTTCATTTTATTTTTGTGTGATTTCATGTGCGTGATGTGATCCCCCATGGAATTTTTTTTATGTTCTCTCTTTGTTCAACATTCCTCTATTTGTAATTTTATTCTTCTCTATGTTTTACATCTTTTCCTTGTCTTGCGTTTTTCTTTTGGGGATGATGCAAGGGTTCGAGACATTCATGTCTCTTGCATGTTGACCCAAAATATTTTCCTGTGCTTTTCTTTATTTCTTTGTCTTGTGTTTTCCTTTTGAGAATGATGCAAGGTGTCGAGACATTCAGGTCTCTTCCATGTTGTCCCAAAAGATTTTCCTTTATCTTTTATTCTCATTTGTCTTGTGTTTTCCTTTTGGAGATGACACAAGGAATCGAGACATACATGTCTCTTCCATGTTGACTGAAAATCTTTTCCTTTTCTTTTCTTTATTTCTTTATCTTTTTTTTCCTTCTTGGGATGACACAAGTAATTGATACATTCATGTCTCTTCCATGTTGACCAATTTTTTTTTCCTTTGATTCTTTATTTCTTTGTCTTGAATTTTACTTTTTGGGATGACACAAGGTGTCTAGACATTCATGTGTCTTCCATGTTGACCCAAAAGCTTTTCTTTTACTTTTCTTTGTTCATTTTTTTTTTCCTTCTGGGGATGATGCAAGGCATTGAGGAATTCATGTCTCTTCCATGTTGACCCGAAAGGTTTTTCAATGTTTTTTTCTTTCTTTATGTCATTCTTCTAGTTCTATGTGTATTTGGGGAATGATGATAGTTCTAAACTCTTTGAAAACATTATAGCAAGAAACATACTAACCCAAAATTCAAAGATCCCTTCTGTGTTTGGTATTTTCATTTTGGGGCCAACCCCTCTTCTTTTTCAAATTTTGTGATGTAGCTTTATTTGGAAACATATGACTTTGGTATGGTTTATCAGGAAGCCCATCCAAGACATGACTTTCCCATATCCACTCACATGTGAGTGTTAGCACATACAGGCCATGCATGTATGTGTCTCACCTCTTTCAGGCCCTCACCTAGTGGACAACTTAAAGTTTCATTGCCTTAGAGTGAGCATGCATTTTTCAGAACAACAACCTAGATTTGATCCACATCATGATGGAAAAATAGTTGAAGCTTGATCCACCCCTTGTTTTATTTTTTTCTTTTCTCCACATCTTTGGTAGTGTATTCTTGTGTCTTTATGATGCTCTTTATATTGAATTTTAATGTGTGTTTTTTTGTGCCTACATTGGTTTCTCATGGGATCCTGATCCTAGGGCTTGTTCACTTCTCTTGATCTATGTCATCCTATATTATTGGCATTGTTGCATTTGGACCCCTCTTGATGTGAATCCATCTACTTTAGTGTGAGTTTGAAGCAAGTTTATCCACTCAATAATGTAGGGGCTAAATGTAGTGTCCAAAAATGTTGTTAGTGACATTTCACACTTGTTTGGGCCGTCCTTATAAAATTGAGCTTAATGATGCCTTGACTTAGTGTTGTCATGTGTTTAATACTCACATTAGGTATTGGGCCCTTGTCAACTAAATAGACCTAATACTATCTTATTTAGAGTTTTTTAAAGTGTTGCAACACACATTCACACTTTTCTAAGGTTTTCATTAATAATTGGGCTTCTTTATGCTTTAATTAGTCTTATTTTACATCCACGAGCCTCATTTAATCCATCTTTTTTAGGATAATTGCAACAAAAATCAACAAAAATCATAATTCAAGTGTTTTTTGGTTGTGTTTCCCACATTTGGTGGTATAGGAGTCATACACCACCTTGGGCATATGAGTCCCACCTAGGGTTTTTGGTCTCAATCCTGATTTTACACCTTTCTAAGAATTTTTTAATTTTGTCCCATAAATCATTTCTAATGGGACTCATACACAACCTTGGGCATATGAGTCCATTGAGGCCCAAAATTAAAATTAATTAAAATTCTTGTTAGGAATTTATCCTCCTAGATTTGATGTGAGCTTGTAGTGTTGTAATTTTAGGAAATTTTGCATAATTAAGTATAAATACAAGTTTGTTTCACTCATTTTACACCTAGGAAATTGAATGAGCATGCTTATAGAAAATTTGAGTTTACAAGAGCACTCAATTGTTTACAATATCATTCAAGATTATTCAAGGGAAGATTATCAAGAATTTTTTAGCATCATTCAAGCATCAAATATCATGTGAAAGTATTCATGCATAATTTTTGTTTGAGAGCTAACAATTGTAATGAAGGATTTAAGTTGGCATTTCATTCAAGATATGTCCTATTCAAGCAAGAGTGGAGATATAAATCCAATGGAGCCATCTCATAAATTTTTGCAATACCTTATTTCTAGAGTTTGGTGAGTTGTAACATCATATTTTTTTCGTTCATTATTCTCCTTTCCTATTTCATTTCATTTCAAGGTTTGATTACTAGAATAGGGTTTGACAAAGGAAAACAACTATCCACTAACAAAAAAACATTTTAACCTTTGCTTAGTGTTTGATTTGTAGGTTTAGATTGAATACACATTGAAGAGAAAGTTTGGAGAAAATTTTTAAATTGTCTAAAGTTTTCAAAGTTGTCATCTTGCATTGGAGATACTTGGAAGGCTTCTACAGGTTGCAAATCTGGGTTTCAGATCTAGAAATCAATTAGGAAGTACAAAGAAGATATTAAAGAGAATATTTAAACCTTGAAGCTTTAGAAAAGCTTAACTAGACTGATATGCTAGTTTTGGTGTATGAGTCCTAGTTTAGGTTAATTTTCAAGTTTATGCAATTTCAGACACCCATTTGCCAAATTCCACTTTTTGTAAAGAAGTCCAAACTTGGGACTAAATCATCCAGATTGGCATATGAGACCTAGTAGACATTAAAATCAACATTTTCAGCAATTCAAACCTCCATCGAATCATCTTTGGGTTTCTAGGTGCACACATTTCTTCTTACATCTTGTTAATCTGTTTTTCATCCATTTTTTTGTCATCTTGTGAAAGATTGTAGAATATTAGGTTTAAGAATCATATCTTACATTGCACTTATCTTTCCAAGCCATAGCATAGTGGTGAACCCCTCAATAGTTTACAATCAGTCCCTAGAACAACCCTATTTCAAGAACTCTTTCTCCTTTGCAAACTTGAGGTTGAGATATTTGGGGTTTGTTCTTGGATGAGAGTGTTTGAATTTTGTTTGTTCTATCACCCTACCATAGAGAAGAGAATAAATATTCCAACCTTTCATTTTGGTGAACTTGCATTTAGAACATCATATTTTTGATTTAGACTACATCATCATCATATATCTTTCTTACATAAACATTGCATTAGTGTTTTCATTATTTAATTGGAATTCTAGGATTTCAAAATTTTGTATTAGTGAAAGTGCATATATGTTGCATTTTTTAATATCAAATCATTGAAAATAATATAAAAAATCCATTTTCATTTAGGTTAGAGGTTATACAACATAAGAAGCATAAAAATCATTTGAAATTTTCTAAAAAATATGAAAAAATATCCTCACTGGTACTCATACGCCCATGTGGGCGATTTATTCCTAGTGCAGATTCTACACTACATTTTTCAAAATTTATAACTCTATTTTTGTGCTCTTGTTTGTTTCTGGAAACTTTCTATTTTAGTTTAAATATTTTCTATTTCATTCACTTCATTGCATCAAGTTTTATAAAGTTCATCTTCTGCATTAATTAAATTAAAAATTACATCTAGAACATTTCATTTCATATCATTGCATAGTCACCTTCTTAGAATGTAATAATTTCATTCCATTTTATCATGCATATGTGCTTTGGTAAATTGGGGATGTCTTTGAAGTCCCTAGTGGACGTGTCAAGTTGTGCTTTTGGAAATGACCCTAATAAAATTGAACTTACTCAAGCTCACTCAACTCTTAATGCATGTCCTCCTCATGATGTTGAAATCATTGGAGAAGATGATGAAAACATAAATAAGTTCCTAAATGATTTCCTTAACAACCTTGAAGTTAATGTATCCTCTTATCCATCAATGGAACAACCAATACCCCTTATCATACCACCATTTGAGATGTTTGGTTACTTGTATTATGAAACTAAGACAAGAATTGAATCTTGTTCATCTAAGAAAATAAACACTCAACCATTCTATGCTAACAAAGTAATAGAAACTCTTGGGTATGTGTCCGATCATGATGGGACAAAAAAGTGGTGATATGATGGGTATGTGTAGGGTATGTGGCTGACAACTTTTTCCCCCCCAAAATTGATGAAACGAAAAGGTTTTTTATAGGAGATTCTCAACTTTCCACCAATATAAATTATGTTTTACTTTGAATTTAATAAATAATTATTATTCATTTTCTATTTGAATTATGCCTAAAGTGCTGATTGATAGGTTAATTGAAAAAAATCTATAGCTTTCAAACAATCACATTTTTTGAATCTGAAACATGCATCACATTCTTTCCTTCACATACTATAGGATTAAAAAAAATGAATTTCATGAAGTTTTGACCAAGATAAGGTGGTAAGACATACGATTTTTTATATTTTTAAAAATTTGTAATAAAAAATCCATAATTAATTAATTATTTTAAAGAAAATTACAAAAAAAATGCATCACATTAGGACATGAGTCCTCTACTTATATCTAAAATCTTATAAAAAATAATTATTATTTTATTGTGGTTATAGTGGTCAGACAGACTCCTACTTATTTTTTCCCTAAAATTGAAGTACTACTACATTGAAATTTCAAATTTTCACCAAATAGATATTTTTTAGAATAAACCTAATAGTTTAGAAACTACATTCAACTTGCTACAAATTATATTCTTACATATTTTTGAACTAATATAGATAACTTATTCAAATTTTCACGTGAAGTTTCATAACTCTGATTTTTTTGAATTTTCCCCACTTAAGGGCCCATTTTTTCCATGATGATCCTACACATACCCTCCCATCAACCTCAAAGAGACATATGTAAAAGGTTTCAAAATATTAAGTAGAAAAGGATATGATACAAAAAGTGAACATGAAATTCATCAAGCCTTAGAGAAAATATCAATTGAAAGTACTAAAGGGTTAGGATGTCAAAATCCCACCCCCGACATGAGTTTCCTCCTTTATAAAGAACAACCAATGATTCATAATGATGACAGGACTATCTTAGGTCCTCCTCCTCAACAATTAACTCAAGAATTTAGCAAATCTAGTAAAAAAAAAAAATCTTACAAGCTCAAATCATTACCATTCTTACATACTCAAAAAAAACAATTGAAAGATAGATGGAACACCTTGTAAACATAGGCCAACTTAAATTATCACCCCATACTATAAGAAAACATTATAAAGATAACACGAATTATTGTGCATACCATTGAATTCTTAGACATCTTACTAATGAATATCAAACTTTAATAAGGATCCTTCAGGAATTTGACATCATAGAAATGCTCCCTTAAAGTGGAACCGTTTCACCCTATATCATATAATTGTTGTAGAATATTCATTTCTCACCATTACATGATATTTCCCATCACCTACCTTAGCTCATTCTTGTGTTACACATTGTGTGGACAATAATTATATAGCCTTGTCCTAGTAGTTTATTTTCCATTGTCCCTTTAGCTAGGTTGACTTGCATGTGCCTTACTAGTCTTTTACATTATTTCACTTTCATTGTCTTTTGTGTGATTTCATGTGCATTATGTGATCCCCCTTGGTGTTTTATTTGATGTTCTATCTATCTTTGTGACATTCCTCTATTTTTACCTTCATTCTTCTCTATGTTGTACATCTTTTCATTTTCTTGTTTTTTTCCTTTTAGGCATTCTGTAAGACGCCAAGACATTCATGTCTCTTCCATGTTGACCGAAAATATTTTCCTTTTCCTTTTCTTTTTTTTATTTCTTTTTCTTGTGTTTCCCTTTTTGGGATGACACAAGGCATCAAGACATTCATGTATCTTCCATGTTGACCCAAAGAATTTTCCTTTATCTTTTATTTCCATTTGTCTTGTGTTTTCCTTTTCAGGATGACACAAGGCATTGAAACATTCATGTCTCTTGAACCATGTTGATCCAAAATCTTTTCCTTTTCTTATATTTATTTATTTTTCTTGTGTTTTCCTTTTTGGGATGCCATAAGGCATTGAGACATTCATGTATGATGAGAGCACAGCCTGAGACTTAGAAAATAACCCACAAACAAAAGAATAATTTTATTATTTAGAAAATGGAGCTTCTTATATGTAGAGGATCTCAAATCCCCAAGTTCTACAATACATGCAAGTTACAGAAAGCTACAGAATCACCCTTTCGTAATATGCAAGCTTATCCCCAAAATGTTACCCAAAAATCAGAAACCCACCCATAAATAGAGCTCCTCTTTAGTTTGGAACCAAAATAACATTAAAATTTGAGTTTAGGTAGTTTGGCACTGAAAAATTACAACTTGAAGTTCAAATTTCAAAAGAACATTTGCAATTGTATCTTCTAGAAATTGCACCAACTTTTCGAGGCCATAACTTTTGATCCGGGACTCTGATTCGAAAACCGTTTGAACCGTTGGAAAGGTCTCGAAGTCAATAATGTGCTAAAAATCTGCTATGCCAATTTTGGAAAGTTTCAGGGCCAATCTAATAAATCTAAGTGCTTCAAATCTAACTCGGAAGATTTTCAGGTGCAAATTTGGGAAACTAAAACTGCAATATCTTTAACCAAGGAATAGAAAATAAAAACCGTAAATTGGGAATTTCATTATGAAAAAAAGGGTATCCAAAAATGTAAAAACATCTAAAAACTAAGAAACTTGAAATTTAACTATTTTTGGGTGATGCAAGATTGCCCTTACACCACTGGATGCTCCTGCATCAATGTATCATCCATGTTGACCCAAAATCTTTTCCTTTACTTTTATTTATTTCTTTGTCTTGTGTTTACCCTTTGGGGATGATGCAAGGTATCGAGACATTCATGTCTCTTCCATGTTGTCCCAAAATATTTTCCTTTAATTTTATTTATTAATTTTTCTTGTGTTTTCCTTTTGGGGATGATGTAAGGAATATAGGAATTAATGTCTCTTCCATGTTGACTCGAATGTTTTTTCTTTATTTTTAATCTCTTTGTGTCATTATTCTAGTTCTATGAGTATTTGGGGAATGATGATAGTTCTGAGCTCTCTAAAAACATTATAGAAAGAAACATACTAACCCCAAATCCATAGATCCCTTATGTGTTTGGTATTTTCAACTTGGGGGAAAATCCTCTTCTTTTTTCAAATTTCATGATGTATATTTATTTGGAAACATATTACTTGGCATAGGGATTTCTAAGTAAGCTCTCATGTCCTTTCTATTGTTAGAATTTATCATTTGCTACTTTAAAGTAATTTGTCACAACATGGTATTAAGAAAATTCTTTAAAGTTGGGGTATCCATTGGCATTATTCTTTTTGCATGTTTCATGGTGTAGTCTTCTTACTACATGTGATGAATCTTTCACTTTGTGGTTAACATTAGGTGTGATGTCCCTCAAGAGCATGATCTATCTTAGCATATTATATTCCTCTTAGTGGCTTGATTTGACACACTACATCCCCTAAGTCGTGAATCTTATATTCTTTGATTGGTCCTCTTTTGGAGACATTAGACACAATGTTCCATAAGCTAATATCTTGTATGAATTAAGCAAGACTCCTTTGAATGTTACTTATTATTGCATTTGCATTTTTAGTTATATGGAAACCTTGCATAATACACTTTGTATTCCTTTGAAGCCATCTTTTTTGTTCACGAGTTCCAAGCATACAAAGCTTTGCTTGCCTCATGAAGGTTGAAGTTTATTATTTGTTCATGAGCTCCAAGCATATGAAGTTTTTCTTGCCTCATGAAGCTAGAAGTTCATTTTTGTGTGGCGCCTTATCAAAGTTATCAGGAGGTACAACTTTGGTATGGTTTGTCAAGAAACCCATCAAAGGCTTGACTTTCCCATAGCCACTTGTGTGTGAGTGTGAGTGCATATTGGCCATGTGTGTATGCATCTCACCTCCTTTAGATCCTCACTTAGTAGATAGCTTGAAGATTTGTTTCCTCAGAGTGAGCATGCATTTTTTAGACAAACAACCTAGATCTCATCCACATCATGATGGACAAATAGTTGAAGCTTGATCCACCCCATTTTTTTGTTTTTCTTTTCTCCTTGACTTCGACAGTGTATTCTTGTGTCTTTATCATGCTCTTTCTATAATTTTCATGTATTTTCTTTTGTGCCTATGTTGGTTTTTCTTGGGATATTGATCTTGGGGGCTTGGTCACCCCTCTTGATCATTGCTATCCTATCTTACTAGTATTGGTGCATTTAGACCCCTCTTGATGTGAATTTGTTGACTTTAGTGTGATTTTGAAGCAAGTTCATCCTCTCACTAAAGTAGGGGTAAATGTAGCGTGGAGAAATGTTCTCAGTAACATTTTCACACTTGTTTGGGACCTTCTTATAAAATTGAGCTTAATGATTCCTTGACTTAGTGTTGTAATGTGTTTAATACACTCACATTAGGTCTAAGTCCCTTACAAACTCAATAAACTTAATCCTACCTTACTTAGCATGTTTTAAAGTGTTGTAACACACATTCACATGTTTCTAGGGTTGTTATTAATAATTGGGCTTCTTTACCTATATTTAATTGGCCTTATTTTGCATTGACAAGCCTCATTTAATGCATATTTTCAATGATACTCTTTAAAAAAATCAACCTCCAACTATAACTCAAGTGTTTTTAGGTTGTGTGGCCCACATTTGATGGTATGGGATTCATACATCACCTTGGGCATATGAGTCCCATGTAGGTTTTTGCATCATGATCCTAATTTTACACCTTTCTAAGAATTTTTAAATTTGGTCCCATAAATTATGCCTAATGGGACTCATACACCACCTTGGGCGTATAAATTCAATGTGGCCCAAAATTAAAAATAATTCTAATTCTTGGTGGTATTTTATCCTCCTAGATCTAATGTCAACTTGCAGTGTTGTAATTTCAAGAATAGTTGCATAATTAAGTATGAATACAAGTTTCTTTCACTCATTTTACACCTAGCATGTTGAATGAGAATTCTTATATAAATTTTAAGTTTACAAGAAGATTCAAGGGAATATTATCAAGGATTTTAGAGCATCTTTCAAGCATCAAGTATCATGTCAAATTCTTCATGCATCATGTTTGTTTTGGAGCTAACAATTGTGATATAGGTTTTTATGATTCAAGCTAACATTTCATTAAAGATCTATCCTATTAAATCAAGACTCAAGATCTATATGCATTGGAGGCGCATCATACATGTTTGTAACAACTTATTGCTAGAGTTTGGTGAATTGTAATATCATATTCTTTTCATTCATCTTTCTCTTTTCCTATTTCACTTCATTTCAAAGTTTGATTACTGAAACGGGGTTTGACCAAGGTAAACTCCTATCCACTAAAAAAAACACATTTTCCCTTCTCTTTAGTGTGTGATTTGTAGGTTTATATAGAATAAAAATTAAAGAGAAAGTTTGGAGAAAGTTTTCAAAGTGTCTAAAGTTGTCAAAGTTGTCATCTTGCAATTGAGCTATTGGGAAGACTTCTACATGTTGCAAATTGGGGTTTCAAATCCAGAAATCAATTGGGAAGCACAAAGTAGATATTTAAGAGTAGATTAAAACCTTGAAGCTTTAGAAGACCCTAACTAGACTGATATGCCAGTTCTAGCATATGAGTCCCAATTTAGGTCAATTTTCTAGTTTTTGATGTTTCAGAAACCCATTTTATAGATTCCAATTTCTGTACAAAATCCCAGATTTGGGACTAAATCACCCAAATTGTCTTATGAGTCCCAATAGACATTATAATCAATGTTTTCATAAATTTATACATACATCCAGTCATCTTCAGGTTTACAGGTGCATACATTTCTTCTTACATCTTGTTATTCTATTTTTCATCCATTTTTATGTCATATAGTGAAAGATTGCAGCATATTAGGGCTAAGCATTACATCTTAGATTTCATTTTCCTTTTGAATCCCTAGCTTGATGGTGAACCCCTCATTATTTTACAATTAGGCCCTAGAACAACCTGATTGCAATATATTTTTCTTCTTTGTACACTTGAGGTTGAGATGTCTAGGGTTTGTTCTTGAATGAGAGTGTTTGAGCTTTGTTGTTCTATCACCCTACCATAGAGAAAAGCATAAAAAATTCATCCTTCCATTAGGTATGCAATAGTAATTTTCAGTTTTAGATTTTTGCAAATGTATTATGAAATGCAATTTAAAAGGTGATGAAATAATGAATTACAAAACCTAGTTTGATATGCAATTTTATTTTGATTTTAAAATGAAAATTTATGTGATCTAGATGATATGCAAGATGACTAATTCTTTTTTAATTTTTAGATTTAATGAATGCAAACAATGTAATTCTAAAACCATATATGAGATGCAATCTATAATTTAAAAAAAAGAAAAGAAAGAAAGATTATTCTAACCTAGGATGAGAAGAAAGACTCCAAAATTAAAAAAAATACAATGTTCAAGAAGTTGGGCTCACCATTATGTTCCAAAGAAAAATAGGGTTTACAAAAATGAATCAAAATGATGATGAAACACTAATTTTGTCTATGAAACATACAAATGTGTGTATCATATGATGTAAATAACAGTCAAAAATCACTCCTATGAACCCTATTTCAAACTTGCATGGAAGAAACAAAAAAATACACGAATAGATCAAAATGCAAGATTAAAACAAGAGTTCCCCATAAAATCCATCTGAATTGTTAGAAAACAAGGAAAAAGATGAAATACTTGAGCAAATACAATCGAAAATAACTATTCCTCATTCTTAAACGAAGCAAACACTTGATCTTATTGGGGGATTGGTGCTATTTTGATATGGAAAATATCCCTTTCCTAATCCCTTTAGATAAGCTAATGATAATGATGGAGAAGATCATTTCTCAAATGAAGAGAGTGACCTTGCATGAGTTATTGTTTGGATGATTTGTGGAGTTGTGAACAAGATTAGTTCTCAAACCAAGAGAGTAACCTTGCATAAAAGTTTTGTGGATCAAATTGTGGAGGATTTGCTTGAGGATAAAGCCTCTATTTAAAGATTTTCAAATGCTAAGAGTGCCAAACATGGAGGATGTGGGACTAAGATTGGACAAATGAGAGGAAGACGCTTGTCAAGTGGTGAGTGGTGGATGCATGTGCAAGATTTGGGAAATAGGCCGAAGAGGGGGAAATTTCAAATTAAAATTTGAGAGTAAATGCTAAGTGGGGGACAAGAAAATGAGCAATAAATGCAATGTTGGAGGGACAAATCAACTTGTCATATTTTTCAAACTTGAGGGAATATTCCCCATAAATTCCATGTTGAGTGAAAATGAGGGTTTTAATAAATCAATAAATTGATGTATTTGTGCAAGTGGAGATATCTAGAGAATGCAAGTGGTTAGGATTAGCATTTAATCATGGTTAGATTAGTTAAATGATGATTAGGATGTTTGACCAATTTGAATTAAATATTTGATTTATTTAAATCAAAAAGGATGATGCAAGATAAAGGTGGACTAATGAAATGTTAGGATTTGATGTATTTAAATGAGGTAATGGTAGGCTTAAATCAAATAAAGTTAATTTATTTAATTTAAATGGATGATGAACCTGATTTTCCTACTGAATGGATCAATGTGAATTTTATTTATGAATGAGCAAATGCATATGCATAATGCTAATTTTGCATGTCTACATTTCTCCCCTCTTTGAAGTAATGTACTTGTTGCGTTGTTTCAAAGAATAAACTTGCCGTGATCAAAGTTGAAAAAATTTCTAATTTTTTTCGGATGCCCCAGTGGAAAGAAGTACATTGGTACATTTCCCCCTCAAGAGATCGAGCGAAAAGATTCAATTTGAGGGCCGATCTTGTGATAAAGAGGTTCAAAATGGATGGTTATGGGTGATGATGCAAATGAGATGGATGAGATGGATGATGTGATATGCTACGATTATGCGATGGATGATTTATGTAGATGCTTAGATTAACAGATCTATATTATGATGATGATTATGCAATGCATGTGAAATGATCGTTGTTTCCTAATATGTATGATATGAATGATATGTGTTATGCTAATGATTTGTGGATGCAAGATGGATGCACGATGGATGCATTGGTGATGTTATGTTAACGCGAAAATGAGATGATGACAAGAGGATCCAACAAGTCCATGATCTGACGAGACTTTATTAGAGATGATGATGATGATAGATGATGATGATGATGATGATGATGATTCACTTGTCAAGGATTGGGATTTTAAAAGGGCTACTTACCTTATGTTTGATAACACATGTAGATATGATGCATCAAAGTATAAAGAACTAGGATGGCGTTGTACCTAGTGTGATGAACTTTGACTCATTAAGTAGATAGGAGTATTCTTGTTCACACTTGACATATGGAAACCTTGCTAGGGTGTACCTAACAAAGTGAGTATTCACCAAGTTATATTACAAGAGCATCCAACAAGCACAATAAACAAAATGATAATGATCATTGCCCCATTCCTATCTCTCTAAATCCTTCATTCGGATATCATTGAGAGGTCCTTGGAATGAGTGCAATAAGATAAATCAAAAGAAAAGATCAAGTATGCAAACAAGCCAATGTTCTTCATACCTTTAGCCAGAGGGATGTGTTTTGATAGGATAAGAATCCAAGGTGATATCTAAAAATGATTCCCATTATCGAAATGATATATCCTAGGGCATGCATTGTATAGGATGATGATGGTTTAATAAGTTGATTGATAGGCTGTTGATATAAAGTTGACTGACATGTCTGAAAATGATCAAGAGTTTGATTTTGTTTTAAAGTTTTGTTGTTTCAATTTTGATTTTATCTTTGAAGTTTTCTTTTGCTAATTGTTGTACTTGTTTCCATTTGTGTTTCCAAAGGATGAAGGGTATGATCAATTTATTATGGATGATTGATTATTGTGGGTGAAAGAGAGATGAGGTGGATGGATTTTTTTCAAATATTTGGATGTTTTTGACGTTTTGAAATGTTTTGAGGCCATTTTTTTATTTTTTTTATTTTGCGATGTATTTGATTTTTTGATTTTTTGATGTTTTTTGGATTTTGTGTTTTCTGAATGTTTTTGGATTTGGATGTTTTTTTGAATGTTTTTGGACTTTTGAGTTTTCTGAATTTATTTATTTTATTTTATTTTTTCAATGTTTTTGGATTTTTGTGTCTCGGGGGTTGATCAAAGATTAGCCTTGCCTACGTTTAAGCTCAGAGACGATGTAGTTTGGATTCCAATATTTTTGATGTTTTTCTATTTTTTTGAGTGTTTTTTGGATTTTCGCATGATTTTGATGATTTTGAAATGGATGTGTGTGATGATATCAGTGCTCTATTTTGGGATTTTGTTGAAGACTAAGCTAAGGTTGATTGATCAAATCGATGGATTGATGATCATGATAATATTATTGAGGATACACAACAATGTAAGGATTGATTGATCAGGGTTGATGGCGATAACATTGTTGAGGATGCACAACAATGTGAGGATTGATGATGATAACATTGTTGAGGATACACAACAATGCAGAGATAGTGTTAAGCAAGACAAGGATTGGGAATGATATCTCGAGATAATGATTCTTTGATTGGATTTGATTGATCATGATTGATGAAGCTTGATTTGGAACAAAAGTTGTTCAAATGATTTGATGTGAAATTTGAAGGGTGCATTAGATGCAACTAATATTGATTGTTTTGATTGATGTTTGATGAAATATGAAGCTTTGATAAAGAAGATGTTCTCGTCAAAATATGCCATGGGCTAGTGATTTGGATTTTGGATTGCAAATGCTTGACCAATTTGATTTAACGTTTGCCAATGTTTGGATCACCACATAAGTTGGAGGATATAGAACAAGATTTATTCTTGAGGCAAGGTGTGAATATATGCCCCCAGTGTCTAGCAATGTATGGAATTCCATGGATGTATGCCTAGATAGGTGTATGAATGAATTGATATGGTAATCATGTACAGGATGCCAAGGATTATCTTGCGAGAAGATAAGTTGTTTGAATGAAGGAATGCTTCATTGGATAATGCTTCATGGCTCAGATAATGTTGCATAGGATAGGATCAATGAAAATGACCCATGTCAAGATGTTTTACCATAAGCAAACATAAAGTGTGCCCCAAACTTTCATCAAGATCAAGATAACTTGGATGATGGATGCAGATGGATAAAGATGGATTGGATAAATGGTTTATGGATGAATGGATTTATTATGGCTAAGATGGATAGAATGTTGGCTTTATTATGGATGGGATAAGATGCTTTCAACTGAACTGGCACACGTAGATGTTTGATTCTACACATGATGCATGTTTTCCAAATTTTCATCATGGCCTTGCTCAAAGTGCCACCGTAGTGGTTTTCACTAGAGGATGATTTCTTTCTCTTTACTATTTTCAATCCTTTTTTGGATTTTTTTTTGGATTTTTTGGATTTTTTTCTTTTTTTGTATTTTTATGTGAAACATTTAAAGCTCATGCTAAACCACAAGGTGTTGTTGATGTAGATGCCCCTGTCATAATGTGCCATTGGTATCCTGCCTGAAGAAGTTGCTTTGCTAAGATACGTGCACTTGAATATAGCTTTTGATATTTTTGATCTACTTCGCCGATACATGAGTTAACTTTTTCTTTGTGTGTACATCGTGATAGAGTGCCTCCTAAATCCTTTTGATGAAGGGTTGTTGCCAATACATAGGCGATGTGAGAATTGGATATCATGCGTGGAGGCATGGATAGAGTGTGTTTAGGGATAAAAGATGGATCGGTTGATAGTTTGGAACCTTTGACTCTCCAAACTTGGGAAGATGAGCAATGATGGGTGGATACGAAAGTGCGCATGGAATTAGGACCAACTGCTTGATACACTTTGTACATCACTTGAAAAACCTGCTTTTTCTTTTGTGGACATCTTTGATGGATACTTTTCCCTTTTTGATTTTTCCCCATCGTTTCTTTGACTAATGGATTTTGATAGGGATGATCTTTCTTTGTATGTTTTGGTATCCATTTGTATTTGATTTGTCCATTATGCTTCCTAGCTTCTTTTGCTTTGATAATGTTCTTCATACTTTCATTCAAATCTTTCCTTCGAAGTTGGTGCCAATTTGTGGATGGGGTGATGGGTGGATTAAGATTCATGACGTGGCTGGTTGTAGTAATGATATTAGTTTCATCATAAGGATTCTTCATGCTTCCTATGTTGGCATTTTCTTGAGACAAAGTTTCACCCAGTATGGTGGTAGTAGCACCTTCATGCTTTGATTTTTCCTATTTTGAAATGTCTTGTTTAGTAAACATGCTCTGACAAATGACCAATGTAGATGACATTGTTTCAATTTGTCGATCTGCTAACTTTGGATTATATTGTTCTGTCTGACCTATTTCCTTGAACAGATAATGTTTGATATCTTTATTCATAATGTCCTTAGTCTGAATTTGCGCTATATATGATACTGTTGTTAACAACTTTGTTTGATTGTAGGAATCAATAACCTACTCTTTTTTTGTAATAATCTTAGGAGTAAGGGGATCCTATTCTGAATGAAGATCATCTACGTGTCTATCCATAGAAAGCATCTCATGGGTAGATGAAGGAGTATGTGCTACATGGATATGATCATCTTGCATAGATAGGAGAGCATCCATTAGATTATTGTAGTATCTTGAAGATACAAATTCTTGATCTTGAATGATTTTTGGGTAGCTTTCGACATTCTTTGGATCAAGTTCTTGACATGGATTAGTTTCAAAGGATGGATTTCTTACAAAGGGTTCTTGGATTTCATCATTAGACATGGTAGATGGTTCATTATCCTCAAGTGTTGAGTTCAAGGTTCCTTCAGTATCTATAACCATGAGGTCAAAGGGTGTCAACATGTCTTGGAAAAGACCATTGCTAGACCTTGGTGGAGTATTTTGATTGTATTTTGGAATAAATTCTTGAGATATGTCCTCTAGCTGATAAGGCGATGTAGAAACATTTTCTTCATGATCATTGGTTGATGGATCGTGCATTATGTCAATAGGATCAAATAATCCTAGCACTCCTTGAAAGAGATTACTAAAAAGTGGCTATTGATGTATGGTGAGTTGATCATTAGATGGGGTAGAAACATCCTCAATATGCTCCTTAATTGAGAGATTTTGAGCATTGTTTTCAACAATTGTGATGGAGGTATTTCCAATGTCTTTAACCACAGGTTCAAATGATGTTGACATTTCTTGAATTGGATCATTATTTGTTGGTAGATTTTGATCATGATTGAAAAGTGACTCTTGATATGTGTTTATTTGATCATTGGATGAAGTAGACATAGCTTCAAGATGCTTAGTGATGGATTGATCTTGATCCTTGTTCTCAACAGTTGTCATTTTTTCTATTTGTGCTTGTGTGTTTTGAGTAGCTTGAGAGGCTTGGGAAGCTTGGGTAGCTTGAGTGACTTGTGGAGCCACCTAATATTGTTGAAGTGCTTGTTGGTAGGCTTGATGTGCTTTTAGTGTGATGTTATCATATTGACTTATTGCACTTGGTTTTGGTGGTAGTGGTGGTGTATTTGGAATCGTGTTGGATGTAGTGATGAGTGGTTGAGATATGTTTAGAATGATCATGGTAGTGAGGGGTTGAGATATGATGGTTGTGATAAAGGTGTTTGGAGTAATTGAGGTGATAGGGATAGTTGGAATGACCGAGGTGATAGGCCCTTGGGAGACCATGTTTTGGTTTGTTGGGATCAACATTGTTGCTTGATTGAATACCATCTGTTCGTGTGATGTCAATGGAATATTCAAAATATTTGATGTGATGGCTTGATTGGTTTTAGGGGGATTGATTTGGATGGAGTGATTGGTGCTAGGTAAAGGGGGAAGCCCCAAATGAAGGAATGATGTTGATATGGGTAATGGTGGTGGAGATGTCTCTTGGCGCAATGACTCAACTATTTTGGTAAGTGTAGCAATTTGATCTAGCCAAATTTGTTCTTTATTTCGATCTTGAATCCCTTGATATAGTTGATTTGGTTTTTGTTCAAGCAGATTTGGAGTGTGTACTTGTGTTTGATTTTGGACAATGTTTTGATTTGGGATGACACTCAGATTTGGCATGATAGGTTGAAATTGACCATTGTTCATGTTTGGAATATTTGTGTGATTTGAAAATGTATCCATCCCAAATTTTTCTGGATTCATGTTTCAAAAACTTGTACTTGGTACCTTCTCATTTGGCTTGTAGGGATTTGGTGGGATGACGTTCGCTTGAAGGCTCATGCTTTGATTGTTCAGTTGATAGACTTGTAGTTTTGGATTTAGATCTACCATCAGGAAATGTGTTCCAATCTTTGATTTTGGCATACTCACACTCATTGTGCCATTGAAATTTGTTGAAGTCAATGACCCCATGTACAGTTTGTATAGCTGAGAGTGTTGATAATCAATCGGCATTGTAAGGCTTCGATAACTTAGTTGACTTGGATTCTCATGATGTATGGATCAAGTTTATATTCCATGTTCCTCTTTTGTTTTGACCTTGTTACAAAAGTGACCTCCAAGGTTCCTAGGACTAATGACGAGATGAAGGATAGAATGTGTAAATGATATGAGTGTTGAATGTTTAGAGACTTTGGATCAATGCTAGACTTAGGGTTTGATTTTGATTGGTTTGATTAGATAATGAACATGTAAACCCTAAGATGTTAGATGTTATCTTAGGATGAACTTGTTCAAAGGGATTGCTAATTCAATTAAATGTATGAGAAAGGATGCATTCCCATACACATAACTAAACCAGGTGATTTTGACTTAAGGATGTACCCAAGTCTAGAATGATGTTTCCAAAGTTCTAAAGTTATTTGGTGGGATGGATTTTGATAAGTGTTTGGAATGGGTGAAATTTTTTATTTGATCCTAAATGAGCCTAGGAAGGACTTGTTTACTAGGCCAAGATAGTGAAGAACATGCCTTTCTCTAAGAGTAATTCAAACCAAAAAGACCCATGTTTGCATGAAAACCATATGACCAAAGGATGCCAAGCACATGTGTGAGGTCCAATTGATTTAATATTTGCTTAATAGATTCTTTTTACCACAAACACACTCTTGATTAGGTTTTCAATTGAATTTCCCATGTCCTAATTCTCTTTCATCCCACAATGTACATTATGCAGAAATCGAGAAAATCAAGGCAAAGGTTACCTAAAGTTGACTTTAGTAGAAGCAAATTGAGATGAAATCTAAATGTTTAGGAGCCTCTAAGGATACGAAATCCAAAGGAAAAGCAATAACATGTAAATTTTTTCAAGGATATTTTCCTCTCCTAAAGGGTTTGCAATTTTGATGATTCGTTGAATGTTGGTTTTCAAATGTTTTCGATAAAAGCACTGTGTTTTCAAACCACAAGCAATATGACATCCTAACTCAATGGGTACATTTTTCTTAGTGGGCTTGCCTCATGCCCTTTGTAGAAGAGATGATTTTACATGCAACCAAGGAAGAAATATATAGGTATGTTAAGAATGAAGTCTTAACCTCTATATTTCAACCAAGATCGGACATGGCAAGTAACTTCTTAGAATCTAAGTTCCAATGCACCACTTTGATAAAATCTCTCAATGGATCAATAGGCCACTACAAACAAGGGTTCTATTTCAAAATTTTCATTTGTAGGAGTTGACGCAACATGGCAAGAGTCCCCTTTCGGATCCATCTTTTCGGAGTCAACTGCATGATATTGGTGTTTCTTCCAATATCCACATTTATATCCTGGCTGGAAATACTCTTGGCTTTAGAGTGTTACCGGTTGAGTTGTTCCATTGGGTGAGTACTTTTTCCCCAAGGTAGGCCCTCTAGGATAAATAAAAGCAAGCAAAGACAAAATCCGTAACTCAATCAATCTTTGACGGCACAAAGAAAGAGAATATACGCGATGATGCTCTACTCACACTCGCACAAGATGTTCAAATTTTAAACCTAAATCAAAGTGTGTATAAGAAATTATTTATGCAACTTAATGTCACCAAAAGCATTTTGATTCTCAAGATCACAGTGAGGCACAAGAGAAGTGCATACGTCTTTTGATGATATTACTTTGTGTAAATAATTACAAAACAACAAATGCAAACATTCATTTTATCCTTCAAAGAAATGATTTGATTCATTTTAAAATACCAAAGGAAAGATGAAGATTGCTTGTTCGATTTTAGCCCAAATTGAAATCTAGTAGGTGTATAAGGTTCAGTTTTATCCTAAATTTGAAAGAAAACAATTATATAGTTGGCTTAAATCATAAAATTAAAGCATGGAATGGAAGCCCTCAATAATTACAAAATGCTTTTTGAATTTCAAGTTTGATGCTCAATTTCGCTTCACTCCAATATTGCTTGATTTTGATGTCCACCTTTCACCTATAAGCACACAAAAAATAAGATATTAGAAATGAGATTTATGTTGTACATATAATGCATTCATCAAAGTTCATTTTCCTTGAAAGCTTAAATTATGCATTGATTTTCTTTTGATGATCTTTATGAGAAAGGTTAAAATGTTGAAACATATACACAATGGTGATTCAAACCTATCCACATTATTAGGTAAAGAAAATGAATGTGAGGGATTTGAAAAATTTCAAGCAAATGCATTTGATAGGTGTAAAGCAAATCAACCATAAATGCTCACAAAAAGACATTCAATCTAGCACATAATAAAGTTCCTAAACTTATGCAATCAGCAACTCTAAATCCATGCTTAATCATTCAAAAGGAACTTTCAAATTTATGAAATTGGTAGGTGTAAAGCTGATTCTTATTTCTTTATGACAAAAAATAATGACCGTAGGATCTACGTAGTAGGATAAGGTGTAAAGAACACCCAATCGAATAAATGGCTAAGCATTTGTGACTAGGAGGTGTATGATCAAACTTCTCAGCCTTTGACCATGGTCTCTACTACAAGAAACATCTGTTAGATAGGGATCGATGGTGTTGATTATAGACGCTATTAGAGCTTATTACCCAATGTTGTCTCTAGCAACAATTTGTGCATTACCCGATGTTGTTAGAGCTTTTTAATGAGATATTTTTGAAATAGCATTACCTGTTGTTAGGTAGTTTCCAGCTCCTATGTCAGATTATGCGGATGCATCCCCAGCTCTCACCAATGAACATTACTTCCTTCTAACAAGAGCCAACTACCTAAACTAAACCGCCACTGAGTACTCCAATAATGGAGAATACCTTTTGACAGAATTAATTGGCACGCAATAAGAATTAAAGGTCCTAGAGGATGTTGTGGCATGGACTGCCATGATTGTGAGTTATGACACTCAGATTTGGCATGACAAATTTGTTGGACACAATTAATGTCTTAAAGACATATAGGTGCAAAGCGTATAGGCGCAACAAATAAAACAACTACCTACACTATAATATCTTGCACTATGTCAGGTATCTAGTAATAATGAAGGGACATCCATTAATGCATAATGAAAGAAATTTTTTTGTTTGGAATGTAGCAGCATAGTAAAGGCAAGTGAATTGTTGACAACGAGATGTGAAAGCATAGACAGGGTGTGTGAACTACTTAACATAATGCCTCAAAGAGATGTGAAACACATACAAGGCACTTGAACTATTGAAAGTCTAATGGTGGAAGCAAATACAAGGCATGCAAACTATGTTTGACAGTCTAATAGTGGAAGTAGATTTAGGGTGCATGAACTGTGTGATAGCATACCTCAGAGAAACATTAGCTTATGCAGTAATTGCAAAATATGCACAAAACAAATTTCTTTTTAAAAAAGGCTATAGAAATTTTCAAGAAAATGTAATTGGAGGTATAGAGCTACAACATGTTGTTTGAAAGGATTAAATGCAAATAGCAGGTGTGAAGCTGTATTGAAGACTTTATTGAATGCCTGTAGCAAAGTGATGGTCAGTAAATCAATAATGCGTTCTCGAATAGATCTGCATCCTTGTTCAACTAATCACATAGAGAAATCTATCTGTATAACAATCAATTCAAATGTGAAAAGAGCACAATGAAATCATATGAAAAGAGTCTAATCACAGCTCATTATTTAACTAACAAATCCTCCCTCGATTGTTTATCATTTGACAACGAGCTTGCAATGCATTGTAATTAACACCAAGGCGAGGAGGTTGGCACTAGTCCAATGGATGAAGGACGCTGAAGGGAAAGGCATTGAGTGGATTTAATATCCATTAAAGCATCTAAAGAACAGTATGCATTAAGATGGGTCATTGAAAGTGCTTTTTTCTTTAAAACTAAAGTGCTGCCAAATACAGCCAACAGTGAGAAAGAATATCAAAACACTGAGGCTCGATGGAAGAATAAGAGGCACAGTCATATGAGGGTTGGGATATCAATCAATACTTGAAGTGGATGCACCGTCTCTAGATGTAAGACATCAATTGATATGAAAACCTTGCACACATAGAATGGTTCTATTTGTTTTTTCACTAGCTTCCTTAGAGCCACGAGTTACTGAAGAAATGGTAGATCAATGTACAACAAGATTGGATGTTGAGCTTAAATTACAAAAGGGATCGTTGTGGTCGTGGTCCTAGATAAAGCAGTTCCCTAGCATTGATTCATCAAGCACCAATCAATAGAAATCAGACTATGAACAAAACAATGTGCGGTCATGGGAAACACTTTTTAGCAGGTCTTCCACATCTAAGCTCACGGCTTTCCCTATAGACACCTCTACTATGAGAAAGGTAACTACAATCTATTTTTAAAACATGTTTTCTTTAGAATACACAGGCATGTGTAAATTACGGCCTAAACAAGGCATATAAATTTCAAAGAAGCCATGAATACAGTCTAAATGAATGCAGCAACAAAGACTGGCATGAGATTTTGTAAATGAGTCTTAGGGGACCCCACATGCCAGAGAGAAGAGAGTTTGTAGAAAACACAAAATAAACAGATGAGAATGTTTTAAGAGCTGCAGACAAAATATATTGGTTGGTGAAAGCTTCAAAAGCTTCTAAGGAAATGTAACAGATGGAATTCCATAGTGAATGCAGGGACATGTACACCCATTAAAACCACAAAGGAAGGGGTGCCGATGATTTGCAGTAGAGAAAGATTTAAATCAAATGGTGGGCACCAAAATGTGAACCCTATTTCAAAATTGCATGGAAGAAACAAACAAATACACCAATAGATCGAAATGCAAGTTTAAAACAAGAGTTCCCCATAAAATCCATCTGCATTGTTAGAAAACAAGGAAAAAGATGAAATACTTGAGCAAATACAATCGAAAATAACTATTCCTCATTCTTAAACGAAGCAAAAACTTGATCTTATGTGGGGATTGGTGCTATTTTGATATGGAAAATATCCCTTTCCTAACCCCTTTAGATAAGCTAATGATAATGATGGAGAAGATCATTTCTCAAATGAAGAGAGTGACCTTGCATGAGTGATTGTTGACATGATTTGTGGAGTTGTGAACAAGATTAGTTCTCAAACCAAGAGAGTAACCTTGCATAAAAGTTTTGTGGATCAAATTGTGGAGGATTTGCTTGAGGATGAAGCCTCTATTTAAAGATTTTCAAATGCTAAGACTGCCAAACATGGAGGATGTGGGACATAATTGGAAAAATGAGAGGAAGACACTTGTCAAGTGGTGAGTGGTTGATGCATGTGCAAGATTTAGGAAATGGGCCGAAGAGGGGGAAATTTAAAATTAAAATTTGAGAGTAAATGCTAAGTGGGGGACAATAAAATGAGCAATAAATGAAATGTTGGAGGGACAAATCAACTTGTCATATTTTCAAACTTGAGGGAATATTCCCCATAAATTCCATGTTGAGTGAAAATGAGGGTTTTAATAAATCAATAAATTGATTTATTTGTGCAAGTGGAGATATCTAGAGAATGCAAGTGGTTAGGATTAGCATTTAATCATGGTTAGATTAGTTAAATGATGATTAGGATGTTTGACCAATTTGACTCAAATATTTGATTTATTTAAATCAAAAGGGATGATGCAAGATAAAGGTGGATCAATGAAATGTTAGGATTTGATGTATTTAAATGAGGTAATGGTAGGATTAAATCAAATAAAGTTAATTTATTTAATTTAAATGGATGATGAACCTGATTTTCCTACTGAATGGATCAATGTGGATTTGATTTATGAATGAGTGGATGCATAATCATAAAGCTAATTTTGCATGTCTACAACTCCTAACTATTATGACAACAATAAAGGAGATTTTAAGAGGCTGAAACAATGTGTACCTTGCAGAAAAAATATTGTTTTGAGGTCATTAAGGACTAATTGACCCAAAGTTGTGAATGGATTCCTATTCGTGTTTCTAAATAGAAACTAATTTCTAGGTTATGTTCTTCAATTTCTGCACTTCAGCTTCCAATTGACCAACTCTCAAAAGTCGCAAATTAATTTTGTATTCAACTTTACATAATCTTGCAAGATAGATGAAAAATTTGCAACTTTTCAACTTTGACAACTTTGCTTCAATCTTTTTCTCCACTTTATCTTCAACCTAAAACCTACTAACACACATCAAATGGGAGAAAAACTTGTTGATTGTTAGGGAATAGGCATTTTCCTTGTTCAAACCCTATTTAGGTAATTGTTTAGGGGGGAAATAGTGTTTACCAAAATTAAAATTATAGACCACTAATTTTCACCCTAATACATGTGATTTTGTGTGTGATAAGATGCAAATAACAATAAAAAACTAACCCTAACTATTATAGAATATATGAGGAGAGTTTTTAGAGGCCAAAATGTTGTGTACCTTGCTGCAAGAAGCCTATTTTAAGGTCACAAAGGACTCATTCTCATTTAGTGGGGAATGGGTCTCTATTGGGGTTTCTAAAACTAAGATTTGGGTTTTTTCCTTGATTCCTACACTCCCAAATCCTCGATTTCTAGGTCCTCAAAACTTTTAGGAAATTATATAGCCTTTATTCTGTATTCTTGCACTATAAATGAAAACTTCAAAATTTGAAAGCTTTGAAAATTTTGGTTCAAATTTGTTCTCCATTTGATCTTCAACCTATAAATTTGGAAAGACACATTCAAGATGAAATAATGAAATTGAAGCATGAAATATTAAATTTTCATACCTTGGAAGTTTTCTTGGAATGCAAATCCACAAACTAGCATGAAGTGGCCTTGAATATTGTAGATCTTGATCTCAAATAAGATGTGAAACAATTCTTGCAAGTAGATCTTTAATGCTAGATACACAATCTTAGCTCAACAACATGCATGAATGCACTATTCCTTTGAAATGATGAAATGATATTGAATTGCTGCAATACACACATAATAATCTACCCTTTAATTCCTTTGAAAATTCTCTTGAAGTATTGTATAATGCTCTTGTAAAGTATTAGGATGCTCTCTCAAAGTTTCTATGTGAAACTATGCGAATTAACCCCATATTTATACTAAATCTAGAGATAAGCCTCAAAATTCAAATAATTCAAGCCAACACTAGATCTAGGATTGAAAATCATTAGAATCGTACCAAAATTAATTTCAAAAAGAGGTTTCCTATGTGAGGAGGACCTATTCGCCACTAGAGGCTTATGGGTCCTACCACAAGTTTCTAAGACCTTGCTTCAGGGGGTGGAAAGAACATCAAAAGCACACCTGAAAAATACATAGAAATGGGGGTCCTATGTGGAGAGGACCTATTCACCACTAAAGGCAAATGGGACTAGCACCATTTTCTAGGACCTTTATTTTGCAAATTAAATGTTATACAATTTGATTATTGGGTGTTGGGATAGATCCTTCATAAGGTGTCATTAATAAGGATTAAATTTTAATTAAAGGGGCTAATTAAGCTCAATTAATCATAATTAATTAATGTAACCCTACACTTTACAACACCATAAATAAGGTACAATTTAAGTACATTTTGTTAAAGAGGGCTCTAGATTAATGTGAATGTGTACAACACATTACAAGACCTAGCCAAAGCACTATTAGGTTAATTTTGTATCAATTATTCCCAAATTAAGTAAGGGAAAGGGATACTTTTTCTATTACTATAGTAATTAAACCTTGTGATGAAATAATGAAACATGAACATGAACAATGATACCTTAGATGATGTCTTCGAATTTAAATCTACAATCTAACATGAAGTGGTAACGAAGAATGTAGATCTTGATCATGAATTAGATTTGAGACAATGCTTAACTTGGATCTTCAATGCTACATCAAAACACTAGCTCAACTACATGCATAATGAACTATACCTTAAATACATGATAATACGATATTGAATCATTTTAATAAAACTTTAATAATCTAGCCTTGAATGTCCTTAAAATTATCTATAATTCTCTTGCTCTTGATCTCATGAAGTCACATAAAATTTCATAGGTGAAACTTTGTGAATTAGCCTTTTGTTTATACTTATCTTTAGAATTAACCACGAAATTCAAGTGACACAAGAAAAAATAAGATCTAGGACTCAAAATAATTCAAATATTTCTAAAAATAAGTTTAAAAATGGGTTTCCTAAGTAAGTTGGACCCATTCACCACCTTCGGCAAATGGGTCCTAGCATAGTTTTCTAGGACCAAGTTTTGAGGAGATAAAATAATATGCCAAAAGTGGGTTCTAGGACATAGTGGGGACCCATTTTTCCAAGGTTTTGAATGGTTCCTAGGTCACTATCCTAGGACTCAAACCTTTCCAAATTAAATACTATTCCATATTATTAATGAATGTCGAGATTTCTCCCTTTAAAAATGCAATAAATAAGGCTTGGATATGAATTTAAGGGGCCAACTAAGTTATAATTAACCTAAATTAATTAATAAATTCCTATATTAGTGTGAAAGTGTAAGAAAACACTTTACAACACCCTAAATAAGGAATTAGTAAGTACATTTTATCGTTAATTATCAATTCCTAGACTAAGCATGAAAAAGGGTTACTTTTTCTCATACTACAAATAAAACTAAAATAAACTAAAGTAAACTAAATAAAATATAAATCAAATGGAATGTAGATGATGAAATAAAGTAATAGAAAGAAAGCTCTCACAATCAACCAAGTAATGAAGCCTCCAAAAAAAAAAATCCTAAATCCCTACACACATAAGACCAAGAGAAAATGTTGGGGCTATATAGGGACTTACCTTAGTTAAACCCTCATTTTGGTGTTTCCACCTCCAAAGATAGCCAAATAGATAGGTAGATATAAAGATAAATAGACAAGATAATAAAATGTATAGGAAAGGGATGTGAAAATCCCAATACTATCAAAGACATAAGTTAAGTAGATATAGATATCACTTGCAAGGCTTGAGAAATCCAATGAAAGAGAGAAAGAAAAAGAAAGTTGTGAGCCAAGAGAGTTACAAAGAATGTTGTAAGAGCTTGATACTGCCACAACATGTTGTAGAGAGTCATGCAAGCTTGATAGAAAGAAGGGAAGAGAGAATGAGATAGCAAGAGAGAATGAGATAGCAAGAGAGAATAGACTAAGAGAGACTAATAGAAGTGAAAAGATGGATTTTGAAGTGAGAATAGGAGAGAAAATAAGGTTCTCAAGTCATTAAAAGACATATCGATGTGTTTCCACTAACCAAGGTAGGTGAAAAGTTGAAACAAGCTAAAAAATGACCATTTGAATGTTTAAATGTCACATAACACTAGAGTGACACATAGATGTCCATGAAACATGCTAGTGTCCAAACAAATCACATTAAAAAATGGTGGAAATAAGGGAAATAGAAGGTTTAACAAAAATATGACATTGAGTGTAGCTACTAAAAAGGGGTCCTAAGCATCCTAAGGGGAAAAAGGTTGATGAAAGGGCTAAAATGAGCCTACAAAAATACTAAGGGAGTGGACACTAAAGTGGGTGCAAAAGTGTAGGTGAAATTATGAGGGGCACACTTTTATGACTACATAAGGCTAGCAATTGTACACATATTTCTCTTTCTCTTTCTCCTATTAGTTCCATCTCTTTGTTAGTCCTTGTGATACCTAAGACTATCAATAAAACATTTTTTGTGACACTAGAATTAGATTTATTCAATGTAAGACTAGGAATCCCTTTGATATTTTCCATGACTTTTGTCACTCTTATTGTCCACAAGTGTATAAAGTTTCCTCATGAGGGCATTATTTTGACTATCTAGGACATTGGATATAATCCACTAGTGTCACATGGGGGATTTTATTTTAGTTTTTTCTTGCCTACATTAGTGGGACCCATGCTACCACAATGATTTATTATTTGTAGTATAGAAAAATGCATACCTCTACATTTTCACACTTAATTTGGACCTATTTTAGCACCCCTTACATTAAATTCCCTTTAGGTCACTTATTATGGGCCCCTAAAACCCCTTTTTGTGCATCTCGAGTTATATTTCAACTATAAACTTGACCAAAATTCATAAACAACCTTTAATCTTAGTAACCCACCTTTTAAAATGCCAAAATAAGCCTAGTGGTACCAAGACACCCTTGGTGGTGTCTTAGTCCCCTTTAGTAGGATCAAGATGCCACCTAGGGTTTCTTAGTCCTGAGGGCTTTATTTTTTGGAAATTAAGAGTAGGAAATGATTGAATTTGGCATTTTCTTAGCCTTTGGGATCTAATAATTAGGCTATTAGATAGGAATTCCTATAAAAGTAATATTGACACCCATTTTCACCTAAATAGGTAACCAGGTTTGGAGAGAGAAGAAGTAAGAAGGATATTTTCAAGAAGCAAGGAATTGAAGTCTTGTAGCAACCTTCTATTGTGTTTTGTAGGTTTTTCAAGTATATTTTCAAGTCAAGATATAAAATTTCCAAATACTAATGATTGATGCCTATGGAGGATCATGAAAAATTCTAGGTTGGGAGAAGCAACTAGCCATACTTCCAAGCCTAAGGACTTGTTTCTTGAGTGATTCCATCTTCCATTTTTGTTCTACTTTATTCCTAAGAAAGGTAGATTTCATGTTTATGGATTATTAGGGTGATTTGAGATATCCTTTGTAGGTCATTTTAATTTGCATCTTAGGAATTCTATTCTAACACATTTGAATAAGGTTTCTCCATATTCTAGCTTCCATAATCTTGGACACACTTAATATTAGGGATCACACACTTTCCATTTTTATATCTATGCATTTTCATCAAGGTTTAATTACCAAAAAAGAGGTTTGACCAAGACAAACCCCCATAAACAATCAATCAAATTTCCTTTGTTTTGCAGGTTATTTATAGGTTCAGATCTAAAGATTTTATGAAGAAGGAAGTATAGAAATTGAACCTTAGGATCACATTTCAAATTTTAAAAAAATTATATTAGGACTAAGTTGGTAGTAAGGGCATCTTATTCCTCCAAGTGGTATTTTGTAGAGATTCTTTGAGATTCTATTTCGACATCCAAAGATTTCGCACTTTCCCCCAAAAAAAAAATGGGAATAAGACAATAGTAAGGGTTTCTTTGTCCTCCATAGCATATTTTGACAACATTTTTGCATTTCCAGAATCCTCATCACATTTCTAGACTTCCCAGGTACACACACCCTAACTTGTTGTTACTTAATTTTGTCATTTGCACTCATCATTTGGCTTGCATTACTAGGTTTTGTGAGTTGAAAGTTAAGTTGTCTTTTCCAAGCTTTTGTTTGGGGGTGAACCCTTCAAATCCTAAGAAACCCCTTCTAGGTCTCCCTTATTGAGAATTGATTCACCTTTTTCTTGATAGTCAATCCAAGTTTGGGATCCTAAGGAATCCTTGAATGATGGTTGGATAAA
Source organism: Sequoia sempervirens (assembly GCA_007258455.2). NCBI lineage: Eukaryota > Viridiplantae > Streptophyta > Pinopsida > Cupressales > Cupressaceae > Sequoia > Sequoia sempervirens. The sequence continues at coordinate 754,108,489 of VDFB02193867.1, read as the reverse complement.
AGTGGTGTTCTATGAGTTAAGTCATAAAGCATCCATTCCCCAATGGTTCATTTTGGTGAACCCAACATTCTAGACATTTATTTTTCTAATTTGGAGTTCAATAACACCATAGACCTAGGTTGCATTCATTCTTACATTGCATCTTGCATTAGTGAAAGTGCATCTAGGCTTTCTCTTATTTGCATTAGTGAAGTGCATATATGCTGCGTTTTTTTTTTCTTGCATCATCTTATCTCATTGAAAAACTAAAAATTGCATTGTTAATTATTGTAATTGAATTTAGGAACATTGTTATTGCATTAAAAATTAAAAAAAAAATTCAACTTTGCATTCAATTGCTTGTCACTATTTACTTTTTCTTGCCTTCATTTGTGCACTTTTATGTTTCTAAACATCAGGTTCCTAGGTAGGAAACTTGGGAACATTATTATGAACTCAATTTTTGTTGTTTTTATGAGAAATATCTCTAATGGGACTAAAACTCCCTTACTAGTGTCTTAATCCCTCTTTGAGTTTTTTTTCCTTAGAATCTTGTTTGGGTTGCTAGCTTTTTGTTCTAGTTTCTAGAACCTCCAAATTTCATCAGCAGGACCAAGATGCCCCCACTTGCATCTTTGTCCTTGTGTAGTTTGAGGTTGCAATTTTTATGGCTAAAAAATAATTTTTTGTGCTTCTATTTTCTATAGTTACTTAGTTATTTTAGTCTGTCAATTTACTATTTCGTGCATTTTCATAGTTCATGTTTACAATTGATTGATAAAGATAGATTATTGCACTTTCATTTTGTTAGAAGTAGACTTCATTTTACATTCATTAGAAAATTTAAACACAAAACCAAAACATTAAATATAAACAAGCATACATTTCTGGTTTGTATGTCAAACACTTTTCCTAAGTTAGCATAACCCTGAAGACTTTCAGTAGTGATGACTTTGATATGTTAGATGAAGCTCTTGAGGACTTCATCTTGCAAGGATCATCCACTAAGGCTTGTTCAAACTAGGGAGAAGAAAAATGGATACCTAATTATATCACTTTGTTCCTCTCATTCATTCACTAATGTCCAAGGAGTCCTAATTGGATTGACTAAAATCCTCACAAGGTGAGTCAATTCATCATTAGGATGTACCTAGGAGGGGGTTCTTTAAGTTGTAAGGGTTTCACCATCAAGTAAATTCTTGGAAAAGGAAATGTTGGAAAACATAATGTCATATGCAAAATGACCTATAACTAGAAATGTAAGCTAAATGAGATGCAAATGATTAAATTATGCAACAAGGAGATATGATACGTGTACTTGGGAAGTTTGGAGATGATGTGAGGATTCTAGAAATGTAAAGAAGCTGCCAAAAAGTGTTATGGAGGACTAAGACGCCTAGAATGGTGTATTAGTGCCACTACTATTTTTTTAGGGAAAATACGAAGTCTTTGTATGTTGGAACCACAATGCAAACAAAAATGCATGCTCATGAGGACTAGTGGGAGGTAGTTATCTAATAGGTGAGGCCCAAGGGACCACATCAAAGCTAGAGCTCCATGAATTTAAGAAGGTACAAAAATGCATGCTCACATGGGCTAGTGAAGCTAGGTGTTCACTATGTGAGGCCTAGGGGACCATAAAACCCATATCCCCATGACTTTAATAAGGTACAAAAATGCATGCTCCCACAATCTAGTGAAGCTAGGTGTTCACTAGGTGAGCCCTAATGGACCATATCAAATCCATACCTCCATGACTTTAATAAGGTACAAAAATTCAATCAAGAAAGAGGGATGCTCAAAGGGATTTTTCTTAGTTCATGTGAGGTCTTACTCCTAGGGGAAATCATTCCTAATGTCTCAAGAAAGGATAAAATATTCACCACTTAAGGGATATAGTGCATCACATCACTAGTAAGGGGAATATAATATGTTTAGATAGGTCACACTCTTGAAGGAATTTACTCCCAATGTCACCACAAAGAGGAAAACACATCACGTGAAATAAGAAAACCACATCAAAAAACATGCAAAAGTAAAAAAATGGAAAGTAAAACCATGCTAAAATAATTCCAATGTATGTCCCCACTTTAAATAAATTGCTAACACCATGTTGTGAGAAATTACTTTAAAGTAGCAAATGAAAATGAAAAAAAGAAGGCATGAGAGCCAACTTGAAAATCCCTATGCCAAGTCATATGTTTTCAAGTAAAGTTGCTTTATGTGAGAGAAAAGGAAAAGAATGGGTTTCCCACAAAATGAAAACACCAAACACACGAGGGATCTATGGATTTGGGGTCAATATGTTCTTTGGTGGAACATTTTTAGAGAGCTCGTACCTATCATCATTCCCCAAATACACATACAAGTAGAAGAATGAAACAAAGAGAGTGAATAAAAAGAAAAAGAAATATTTTTGGGTCAACATGGAAGAGAGAAAGGGTTTCTTGATGCCTTGCATCATCCCAAAAAGGAAAACACAAGAAACAAAAAATGAAAGTAAAGAAAAAAGATCAATCAAAAGGAAAAAGTATACGACATAGGGAAGAATGAAGGTACAAATAGAGGAATGCACATACAGAGAGAAACATCAAATGGGACATCATGGGGGATCATGTTACACACATGCAAACAAAAATAAAAGGAAAAGGAAAGAAAAATAAAAAGAAAAGAAGTAATAGACTAGTAAAGCACATGTGAGTCAACCATTCAATAGGTCATCCACATCCTAGTCTTGTTCAGTATATGTATAATGAAAATCACTATCAAGAGGGAGAGCATCAAGTGTTGTACTAGGAGAATTACCAAGTTCATCACATGGTGAATTGTTTGGTTTAGGAGGATTTCCATGGTTTTTTTCGTTCAAGCTCATAGAAGAGGAAAATAACAAATTGAACTCATTATGTACTTCCTCATTTATTTTAGCTATTTCCTCATTTTCATCCAAGTTAACCAAAACAAGAGGATGAATGATAATATCCATAGAAGTTGTTATTCCTTGTTGTGGAGATATAGCTTCTATTTGTTCTAGTGAAAAAGGAGGGTCATTGTTTATTGCTTATGCCAAATTCAGATTTTGATTTTCAATGTTGTTATCATTATTCATCTTTTGAGTAATAGCATGATGTCTATGTCTACACTCTCTAGCATTATAGTTTCTTTTATTATGATTTTAAAGTTGCATTTGTGTAGGATTGTATTTTTCAACCATAGGTTCATTTTATTCTTGTGAGGGAAGAATGAAAGAAAACATAGAATATTATTCAACCACGTTCTCTTTGGCTTTATAAATTTTCTTAGGATGTAGATTAGGACTTGTTTGGTTGTCTCTAGGTTTCTTGTAGGAAATAGGAAAGGTATTTTTCATGGATGGGTCTTGGTTTGTTGGAAGGGTTTTAGACTCAACAATGTTTTCTTGTTGTGGAGGTTCAAGCATGTGTGCAGGTTCGATCATGGGTGGAGGCATGTTTTCAAGAGATAGTTTGGATATGCATTTTACTTTGAAATTTTGATAGGATAGGAAGAGGTCTTCACGGGGTCCTAGAGGTTTGATAGCTTTAGGAAAAAATAAATCTAAGGAGAAATTTCCATAGGAAGATAGGGGTCTAAAGCCACTATGGTTCATTGTGAATATTTCATTACCAACTGGGAGTTTTAAGCACTTATGGACAACAGATGGGACCACATTCATGGAGTGAAGCCATTTGTAGCCTAACTTCACAAGATATTGGTCCAAATTAGATATTATAGAGAACAATACATTTAATTTTTTTGGTATTACTTGTAAAGGGAGTTTGATTAAGCCCATCATAGAATGAGCAAAACCATCATGCTTTTTAATCCATGCTTTCAATTTATCATATCTATCTTGAGTAAGTTCATGAACATATAAAATTTCTTTTGTGATCACTTTCTCTCCATACACAAGATTAATTAAAATCCCAATAGTGGGCTTGTTATTTTTTTTCTGGGTATGTAAAGAGGACCATCAGGTGCATGTTTGATTATTTCTTTTGAAGAGAAATTAATGTCAATGGTTTGTTGTTCACAAGGTTAGATCTCAACCACTCCTATCATTGTATCAATAGGACTTTCTTTATTAGTATCCATAGGACTCTATTTATCATCATCCATAGAACTTTGTTCATGATTTCTCATATTATCATCATCCATGTCAACATTCATCACATCAGGATTAGTTTCACTAGCCTTAACAAATGAAATATTATGGTTGGGAATGGGATTGGTAAAGATTTGAAAGTTTTGGTTGGGAGGAGCCACAAAATTTTACCTTTTTAATTTACACCTCCAATTTCAATATGATTGGAACCAATTAGGTCTTGCACAAGATGTTTAAGATGCTTGCAATGTTTTTTATCACATCCCTTTTGTTGGCAATATTCACAATAGGCATTGTGTCTAAAGTTTGGAGGTAATGGATTGCTAGACTCAAGGGGTCAAACTTGAGGTAAGGTAAGGATGTTTGTGTTTTAGAGTTGATTGGGCATGGGATTGGTAAAGATTTGAAAGTTTTGGTTGGGAGGAGCCACAAACTTTTACCTTTTTCATTTACACCTCCAATTTGGATATGATTGGAACCAATGAGGTCTTGCACAAGATGTTTAAGATGCTTTCAATGTTCTGTATTCCCTTTTGTTGGAAATAATCACAATAGGCATTGTTTCTAAAGTATGGAGGTAATAGATTGCTAGAATCAAGGGGTCGAACTTGAGGTAAGGTAAGCATGTTTTTGTTTGAGAGTTGCGTCATAATGTTGTGAAGTGTGCCAGGTAAGGGAGTAAATTATATTTGTGGATCCCCAAATATATAAGGATTACTCTTCTTTATAGTAGCTACTTGGGTATCGATTGGTTGGGTAGGTTGAGAGGTGGAATTTAGCTGAAGGAAACTTTTATTTTGTCTTTTGAAAGGTTGGTAAGTGTTCTTGTTTGAAGCTTCGGTATTTTTGGGATGGGTGGGGTGGTTTTTGGTTCATTATTGGTTAGGGAATTCTGATAGTCTCGAAGGGTAGTGCATAGATGCATGAAGGAGGGGAATTTCATCATGGTGAATTTATCCCTTATCTTGCTTTGTAAGTTTTCTATGAACATCTTTTGAAGGTGGGAATTAGGAATTTTCACTCTAATTTGGGAATAAACCAATTAGTAGCGTTAAATAAAGTTAATGACTTTTTCACCCTCATTTTTCTTGCATCTCATCAAATCAACCAATGTCATTTTAGGGACCATGTGCACTTTGAAATGGTTAATAAAGGCATCAAAAAGTTCATTGAATAAATTAATTGAGTTATTTGGTAATGTAGAAAACCAATCCAAGGAAATGTCTTTCAAGGATCAGGGAAAATGTTTAGCCAAAAAAATTTCTTCAAGGATAAAGTCACTACACAAAGTAGTAAAGGCATTAACATGATTAGTAGGATCTTGTTTTCCTCCTTATTTCTCAAATCCAGGGATCTTTATACATTGTGGCACAAAATTTCTCAATATATCCAAGGAAAATGGATTGTTCTTGACATAGTATGAAGGTGGACCATTTTGATTTTGATTTATGGTGGAAACTTGACGTTCGATGGATGAAAGGCTTTGTAAGATGTGGTTAAAGTTAGGGTTATTACTTGTAGTGTGTGATGAAGATGAATATGGTGGTGGTATGTATGTGTAGGAAGGACTAATGAATGGATTGCTTATGGTAGGAGATATAAGATTAGATGCCGCATAGGTATAAGGAGCACTAGTGGAAATGTTTTGATAGCAACTAGGGGAGGTCCTACAACACACTAAATAAAATATCAACCAAGTTCAAAAAACTAATGATTCAAAAAATCCATAGAATTAGATAGCTCTAATACCAATTGATTTAGAGCATCTACCAAAACCTCAAACCAACTAGGGGTACTTCTGATCCAAACACAAACGGAGAAGATCAAGCTAAAAAATCATCATTGATTCACTTAACTTTTCAACAAAATCCATCAAATTTACTTGCCATTATTAAGGCCACCAACCACCAAAATCATCAAATAAATACTAAAAACCCTTATCAAATTCAAATATACCCTAACCAACATCAATTTGACTGATTTAAAACAAAAACCTGATCAGACAAGTCTGACTTCATCAATTAATTCAACTTGCTCCAATACTTCTCAAGAAAATCAAGGTGCAAAGACATCATTTATGGAACTAAGATACACAAAATTTATTGTCCACATAAAACATCTTAAAATATCAAATTTTATTATAAAATATTCAAACATACTTTCACATCACTATGTTTTGTCAGACTTTCAAAATCACGCACTTAAGACACCAATGTTGCAACATAGTTCTACATTTCTTCAAACACCAAAACATCTAGTTTTTGGATTTTGTGGATGTTTTACTGATATGTGGTTTTAATTTATGTCAACACTATTAGAATTTTTTGTATTAGAGGTTGTATATGTCGAGGATATTGAGAAAATTCTAAAAGAAAGTGTTCTAGGTTCCCAATGGAACTGTACAGGTCATGAATGTGTCTTGTTATATATGTTGAAGACTAGTTCTTGTGTATTAAAGGGTTTTCTACTAAGTGTATCTAGATCATCTACTAGAAGTTACAGAGGTCCACAAATAGATTTGATCATGCTATGGTCTAACAATGTTTTTGTGGTCTTTGTTAGTATTCCTAAGTAAAGTTTGTGTGATTCTATAAATCTCAATTGTTGCGGATATTTATATGTTGTTTCTTGCTGCTATAGGATGTTTATAGATCATTCTATATCTTTTTGGTATGTCCACATTGATTGGTTTGTTTGTGGTCAAAAAAATTTCTTGCATATGTTTTGTTTTTCTTATTCTTGGCCAACATGTTGGTGGTAACATGTTGTTGATCTTCAAGGTTAAGTTAATTGAATTATTTTTGTGTTGGAATTATTAATTTGGGTCCCCAATATGTTGTGGTTGACCTTGGTGGATTCACTTATAAAAATTTATTTGTAAATTTGGGATGACATTGAAATATGTTTTTTTTCCTGGTCGACTAAGCTATTGATGAAATCTCATGTAGTGGATATATAAGAGTGATTGTTTCATTAGTGTAATGTGTGTAAGTGTGTGTTGAAAAGGTGTTGAGTGTGCTCTTATGTGTGTATGTGTGAATATCATTTGATTATAGAGTAGAGTGTGAAGAAGATCGAGTGAGGTGTGAAGTAGTTTGTGAAGGAGTTTTATGTGCTTACTTGCAATTGTAATTAGGCTTGTGGAGAAGCTATTTTCTCAGTTCATAGTTTCTAGATTTTAATTCTATTCTATATTTTTGGGTAGTGATTCCCTTCTATAATTGAGTAGTGAGCTCTAGGTAGTGTTCTTGCATCCATGGGCATTCCCATTTATTGATTTCATTATACTTTTAATAGGATATAATCTTATTGACTGACATCCATAATGGTTTTTCCCCTAATAGGGTTTCCATGTGAAAATCTTGGTGTTCTTTGTCTCTCTAATGTGTTAATTTATTATTCATTATATCTAAGATTAAGTTAAGTTTTAAAATTTATTATTTTGTGACAATTGATTCACCCCCCCTCTTAGTTTTTTGTCCTTGTTTTTCCAACAATTGGTATTAGAGCAGGTTCCTCTAAAGAATTCTAAAAGCTTGAGGTGATCTAAGATGGAAACATTCAAGAAGGATAGTCCAAGATTCGATGGAACTAACTACTCACTGTGGAAAGTCAAGATACAATGTCACCTAAGGTGTATTGGTGAAGCCTACTAGAAGATTACAAAATATCCATATGTTATTCCTCAAAATGGTCCCTCCACTACTGATGAGATCAAAGATGCTAAAAATAATATCAGGGCTATTGAAGCCTTGGTCAATCCTCTATCAGATTTAGAGATGGATAATGTGGTAGGACTATAGAAAGCTCATGAGATTTGGACAAAGCTAGAATTTTTTTATGAGGGTGATGCATAGGTGAAGATGGCTAAGCTATAGAGTTTAAAAGGAAATTATGAGAATTTGAAGAAGGGTGAAGATGAAAATATCACTTCTTTTATGTAAAGAGAAAATGAAATAGTGATGGGTATTACATGTGTCCGTGGTTCTCTAGATGAGGATGGAATTGTAGCCAAGATACTCAGATCATTTCCTCCATCCTACAAAGTGAAGGATCATGCTATTGAAGAGCTTAGATCAGTAAAAAAAAATGCAAGAGACACGTTGGTTAGTAAGCTTGTTGCTTTTGAATTAAGTGAATTTGGTGAATCTATTCTAAAAACTGAAATTGCATTCAAGGCTACTATATTTGGAAGTAAAAAGCAAAGATATGGTTTGAGAGAATGTTCCAGAAAGATATCCAAGTATAATGAAGGACTGGAGTAGCTTGAAGATAAAGAAAGAGAGGTAGAAGAATAGGAAGCACTGATTGTAAAGAAAGAAGGAAAAGGAAAAGGTAAGTATGAAGGAGTGTTACCTATTAAATCTTTTTCATGTAGTAAAATAGGTCATTTTGCATCAAGATGTCCTGAAAGAGTCCCTAGAACTAAGCCTAATAAGTCTAGATTCCAAAAGAAATGTTACTTTGTTGAAGGAGTGCCTGATGATGAGTCTAATAAAGATACTAGAATTGAGGATGAATGGGTTTTCATTGCTACCATTGAAAATTGTCATGTGGCTACTGAATCACTAAAGATGAGAAAGCTCTTACAACCCAAGTTGAAGAAAAGGATGAGTGGGTTATTGGAAGTGGATGCTCACATCATATGACTGGTGATAAAAACAAATTTGTAAGTCTAGAGAAGTATGATGGTGGTATTGTAAGATTTGGAGACAACAATGCTGGTGTGATTCGTGGCAGATGTTCTATTTTTCTTGGTTGTAAGGATAACACTAATGATGTTCTTTATGTTGAAGGCTTGGAGCACAATATTTTGAGTGTTGGAAAAATGGTGGGAAAAGGCTATGATCTACAATTCAAATATGGAAGATGCAAGATACATGGAAGTTCTGGCAATATGATTGTGACTGGTAAACAAACAAAAGGTAATATTTTTCACCTGAATAATACTAGTGGGATTTTTTTAAATTATCAAGTAGATGAAAGCTCGTTGTGGCATAGGAGGTTGTGTCATGTAAATTTTGATAACATTTTCAAGGTAAGTTACACTCAAGTAGTAGGATATCTACCTAAGTTAGTGAAGCTTGTTTTATACCTAAGTTAGTGAAGCCTGCTAACACAATTTGTAAGGAATATTAGATGGGTAAATAGACTAGAGTCTCTTTCTAGAGCAAAAAATTTCATTCAAATGATTTGCTCGAGTTGCTACATACTAGCCTTCGTGGTCCCTCCAGAGTCAAAAATATTCATGGGGAAAGGTATTTTATGTTGATGATTGATGATTATTATAGAATGATATGAGTTTCCTTTTTAAGAGAAAAATGTGAAGCACTAGAAAAGTTCAAAAGTTTCATGGCTATGGCAGAGAATGAGAAAGGTCTAAAAATCAAGTGTCTAAGATTTGACTGAGGTGGTGAGTTCACCTCTAGGGAGTTCAAATCCTTTTGTGAAGAACATGGAATTAGAATACATTTATCTGCTCCCCAAACCCATCAATAGAATGGAGTTATAGATAGAAAGAACATAACAATATTGGATGTTGCTAGAACAATGATGATAGAAGGGAATGTGCTCTAGAGCTATGGGAGTGAAACTGTAAGCACTGCTTTGTATAATTTAAACCAAGTAAATGTTAATGGCAATTCTAGTAAGTCCCCTTTTGAGCTATGGTTTGGTTACAAACCTACTATTAAATATTTCAAGATCTTTGGAAGAAAATGTTATATCAAGAGAGATGATGATATAGGAAAGTTTGATGAAAGAATTTATGAAGGAATATTTTTAGGTTATTATACTAAGAGTAAGGCCTATCGATGCTATAAAAAAAGACTAAGAAAGATGGTTGAGAGTGAAAATGTCAGAGTTGATGAGGATTTTGTCAAATCATCCAAATATTGTGGATATGATTATGATTAAAACAATACAAACAAAGGGAAGAATATTCAAACATAGAATCAACTTCAAATTGTTCCATATGTTCCATATGTTCCTGTAAATCAACCTAAATTCATTTTGGTAAGTCAAGGTGGTTAGGAAGTAGAGGCAAGTGCAAGTATAGAAGGAAGTTCAAAAGAATTAGAAGTTCAAGAAAATTCCAAAACTCTAAGGTATGTAAAGCTAAACCATTCCAAAAGCCAAATTATAGGAGATAAGAATAAAAGAGTACAAACTAGAAGGAAGATTGTAGAAGAATATTGCCTGATTTCCAAGATTGAACCTAAAAATGTCACTAAATCCTACCAAGGTGAACATTGGATGAAAACTATGAAGGAAGAGTTGACACAAATTGAAAATAATGACACATGAATACTAGTTCATAGACCTAAAAACAAAAATGTGATTGGAACTAAATAGGTTTTTCAGAACAAGCTGAATGAACAAGGTGAAGTGGTCTGGAATAAAGAAAGATTAGTATGTAAAGGGTATTCTCAGTTCGAAGGTGTTGATTTTGAAGAAACATTTTTTCCTATTGCTAGAATCGAAGTTGTTGGATTATTTCTTGCTTATGCTGCATACAAAGACTACAAAGTCTATTAGATGGATGTAAAGTTAGCATTTCTAAATGGAGAACTAGAAGAATTATACATTGAACAACCGGATGTATTTCAGCTAACTAACAAGGAAGATATGGTTTGCCACTTGAAGAAAGATATATATGGACTCAAGCAAGCCCCTAGATCCTAGTATGCTAGATTGGACAAATATTTACTAAAGCTTGGATTCACTAAAAGTACTACTGATAGCAACTTATATTTCAAATTGGATCATGATAAAGAATTAATTATAGAAGAATCTATTGATGACATCATCTTTGTAGGAGATGATAATCTATGTATGAAGTTTTCTAATGAGATGAAGGATGAATTTGAGATGAGTATGATTGGAGAAATGAAATTATTTCTAGGATTACAAGTGACCTATTTAGACAAGGGGATATTCATATCTTAGTCCAAATATGTGAGAGAGCTACTGAAGAAATTTGGGATGAATGATTCAAATCTTGTTGGTACTCCCATAGTGACCATATTTAAGCTAACACAAAATGATTATTCTCCTAAGGAAAATAAAACTAGATATAGGTCAATGATTAGTGGATTACTTTATTTAACTCAGACTAGGCCAAATATTATGAATGTTGTATGTATGGTTGCCAAATTTTAGGCTAATCCAAAAGAATCACATCTAACTACTGTTAAGAGAATCTTCAGATATCTAAAAGGAATAGTTAAATTTGGACTTTGGTATCCAAAGTATGATGATCTCACTCTGAGTGCATATACTAATTTGGATTGGACTGGTGATGTAGATGATAGAAAAAGTACTAGTGGTGGTGCTTTCTTCCTAAGGACTTGAAGTTGATGTCTTGGTTGAGCAAAAAGAAAAATTTCATTTCTCTATCTACTACTGAAGTAGAATATATTTCTACTAAAAACAATTGTACTCAAGTAATATGGATAAAACAAATGTTGAAAGATATTAGGGTGATACATGAAGAGCCTATTGCCATTTACTGTGACAATTCAAGTGCAATAAATATTTCAAAGAATCTGGTACTACACTCTAAAACTTAGCATATGTCAATCAAGTGTCATTTCTTGAGGGAGAAAGTGAATGAGAAAGAAGTCAAATTGGAGTATGTGCCTACCAAAGAACAAATTGTAGACATCTTTACTAAGTTTTTGCTGAAGGATACTTTTGATTATCTCAAAGGAATGCTAGGGGTAATCACCCCTCCTGATGAAAACTAAGAAAATGCATTTAGTTGCATCAATCCATGAGCTGCATTGCTATATTCTAATCCAAATTGATGTTTTCATGGCTACTACTCAAGGGGAGTAGTCAGATGTGAAGATATGTGGTTCAAAGCATTTATATGGAAATTCCATGGTTACCTTTTCCATTGATGTCAAAGGGGGAGAAGTGCAATGTGAGAAATCATTTTAAGAGTTGAGGAGAAACTGAGGATAAGAGTTAGAACCAAAGGGAAATAAAGTATGTTGGCTTGATGGTATTTTTCACATCATGTGTTGCCATCAATGCCAAAGGGGGAGATTTTTGGATGTTGTGGATGTGTTGTTGATATGTGGTTTTCATTGATGTCAACACTAGTAGCATTTGGTGTATTAGATGTTGTATATGTTGAGGATATTGAAAAAATTGTAAAAGAAAGTGTTCAAGTTCCTAGTGGAACCATGCAGGAAATGAAGGTGTCTTGTTTTGTATTTTGAAGACCAATTCTTGTGGATTAAAGGGTTTTCTGCTAAGTGTATCTAGATCATCTACCGGAAGATTTAGAGGTTTGTGTATAGATTTGATCATGTTATGGTCTGACAGTGTTTTTGTGGTCTCTATCAATGTTCTTGAGTAAAGTTTGTGCGATTATGTAAATATGTGTTGTTTCTTGGTGCTCTAAGATGTTTCTAGATCATGCTCTATCTTTGTGGTATGTCCGCATTGATCAATGTGCTTGTGGTTGGAAATATTTCCTACATATGTTCACTTTTTCTTGTTTTTGGCTAACATGTTGCTGGTAGCATGTTGTTGATCTTTGAGGTGAAATTAATTGATTTTTTTTTGTGTTGGAATTATTAATTTTTGTCCACACTATGTTGTGGCTGACCTTGGTGGACTCACTTTAAAGATTTATTTGTAAATTTGGGCCGACATTGAAAATATGTTTTATTTTCCTAGTCGACTAAGTTATTGATGAAATCTCATGTACCAGATATATAAGAGTGATTGTTTCATTAGTTTAATGTGTGTAAGTGTGTTTTGAAAAGGTGGTGAGTGTGCTCTTATGTGTGTATGCATGAATATCATTTGATTATGGAGAAAAGTGTGAAGAAGATAAAGTGAGGTGTAAAGTAGTTTGTGAAGGAGTTTTATGTGCTTAATTTAAACTGTAATCAGGCTTGTAGAGAAGCTATTTTCTTAGTTCATAGTTTCTATATTTTAAGCCTATTCTATATTTTTGGGCAATGAGCCCCTTATTTAATTAATTAGTATGCTCTAGGTAGTGTGCCTGAATGCATGTGCATTCCCCTTTATTGATTTCATTATACTTCTAATAGGGTATAATCTTATGGAATAACATCCACCGTGGTTTTTTTCCTAATAGAATTTCCATGTAAAAATATTGGTGTTCTTTGTCTCTTTGATGTGTTAATTTCTTATTCATCATATCTAAGATTAAGCTAAGTAAAGTTTGAAAAGTTTATTATTCTATGACAACTGATTCACCCCCCCTCTTAGTTGTCTATCCTTGTTTTTCTGACACCAGTTTTTCTTCCTAACTCTACCTAAGCATGGAGACATTGTTAATATCACCCTTTTGATAAAATCAACATAAAACCACATCTTAACTCTGTTTCATCATATAAACAAACTCATGCACCCAAGGACCTATATTCTAGTAGGTCAACACCCTTGAAATTTTTTATTTATCTTTAATCATTTTGCATCAACACAAACCTAATACATATCTAGGGACCCATTTATGCCAATTTTAACATACCATAAATTAAAATTCCATTTTTTTGAAAGGAATTCTTGAAAAAATGATTGTACCACTAAAAATGAACTCATTTAGCCAAAAATTATAGAGGTACTCTCAAATCATCACCAAAATTCCAAATGAATTCAAAAAGTCTTTTAATAGGTCTCAAAACTCAAGATTCATCAACTTTTAGAACTAGAAAGGCTCAAATAAACACTAATCTACAAAACCATTGACTACAACAACAATTAATGTATGGAAACCTTTCAAATTCCCTTGTAATAGAAACTCAACCATTGCATTCTTGTTTCCCCTATACCTACAAACGTGTTCATAACTTAAAAAATCCTAAATCAATCTACTCCATTGATCTACAAAGCCTAATTTGGTGGAGTAGTTATCATTTTCTTAATTGACTCTCAAAACCCCTCTTTAAGGGTTTCTAACCAAACTATAGGGAATGCACACAAAAAATAAAATTACTCAATAAATTCTCTCCCAAATCAATTTAAAATGAATGATAAATCTCTGATCTACAAAGAATGCTAATATTTAAAGCCCTAAACTTCTATACAAACCGTAAAATTTGATGAACAACTGAAAGAAACTTAGAAAACTACTAAATAGGATACTTTTATTGATTGTAAATCTTCAAGAATACACAGAATGATCCTTTTATGGCTTCTAAAAACTTTTATAGATTTTTCCTAGCCAATAAATTCCTTTACATTTTCTTCTACTGACCTATCCCTTGAATATTCCCACAAAGATTCTTCATCTTCTAATTTTTTGCACTTTTTGCTTTTTTTTGCTTTATTGACAACTTTTACATTTTTAGAACATTTTACAAATTTCTTTAATGAAATCATAGAGAACTATTTAATGACTTAAATATATTAGAATAAGTCTTCTCAAGACCTTTTTATAATGGCTTTATGATGAAAATGAAAATTTAATATTTTTTCCTATTTGAAGCAAAAGGTACTCCTATGCCATGTTTGAGGTAGCAAGGATGCTACTAGTGGTTGCATTGTTGTTATCATTTGAGGATTGGTATAGGTGGGAATTGAGGGTATGGTTGGAAAGGAATATTTTTAATTCCTCCTTGGTTTTTCATATTGTTTGAAGCTTGAGCACCATTAGTGGTGGAAGGTAGATGTTTTCAAAATATTTGAGCTGTGTTACAAATGACTTCCAGTCCCTCATCACTTTCCATCATGTGTTGATGGTTCTCTATGACATGTATAATGTTTGAAATGTTTTCAATACTTATGGTATCTTGTAAATGAGCTAAATCTTCATGCATTTTCATTATGTTTCCTTTAGGTCTATGATCAACCATTGTTTAGACACTCGACATAGAACTTGTAGGTAAGGTAGGCATAGAAAAAGAGGTGTCAAAGGTATGGTCCATACCTAGTGAACTAGTGCCAACACTAGAAGAGAGTTTGATAACCCAGGATCCACAATGAGCGTCTTATCACGAGATTCCATGAGTCTCACACTTCGTTGCACCATAGTATTAGTAGTAGGAAACCAAGTACTACAACTCATACAAGGGATGAACCACAAAAAGTGAAATGAACACAATATCCTATGCTTGCAATTACACTTGAAATGAAAGAAATTGGAATAACAAAAAATTAGGAAATTGAAACAAAAAACAAAAGGCGGCCCACAGAAACATAGAAAAGCAATTTAAGATTCTAAAAACTAGAGAATCAAATTCAATAGGGACCAAGATGCTAGGAAGGGTGTCTTGGTCCTCTTGGTGAGATTCTAAAGTTCTAGAGAATGAAATAGACAACAAACAAAAAATAGAGACTTCTGAGGAAAAAATATTGAGAGGGACTACGATGCTAGGAAGGGCTTTTTTTTTCCTAGAAGAGGATTTTACAAAAAAATAGCGAGTTCTAGAATGTCAACAGTGTTTACAGATTTCGTATGCAAGATACTAATGCTTGGAAATAGAAATATGTAAAAATAAGTGCAAGAAAAAGTAACTATGAACAAGCAATTGAATCCAATATAGAATGCAATTTTTTTCACTTTTAAATGCAATAAGAATGTAATGAAGATGAATAAAAATTCACTTTTTAGTTTTTCAATGAAATGAAATGATGCATGAAAGAAAAAATGCAACCTATATGCACTTCCACTAATGCAAATATAGGAAACAATAAATGTAATTTCATTAATGAAAAATGTAAGAAACACTAGATACAACTTCAGTAATGAAAGATGCAATGCAAGAATGAATGGAATCTAGATCTAAGGAATTTAATGGACTTCAAATTAGAAATGAGTGCTTAAACATTGGGTTAACCAAAATAATGAGAAGAAAAATGGATACCTAATGATATCACTCTTTTTCCACTCAATCATTCACTAATGTCCTAGGAGTCCCTATTGTATTTAATAATAACCTCAAAAGGTGAGTCAATTCACAATTAGGAAATACCTAGGAGGGGGGTATTTAAGTTCTAAGGGGTTCACCACCAAGCAAATGCTTGGAAAAATAAATGTTGGAAAATACAATGTGATATGAAAAATGTCCTATAACTAGAAAAGTAAGCTAAATGAGAGTTGAAAATAATGAAATTATGCAACAAGAAGATATTATATGTGTACCTGGGAAGTCTGGAGATGTTGTGAGGATTATGGAATGTACAAAAACTACCAAAAATTATTGTGGACTAAGATGCCAAAAATTTCGTATTAGTTCTGCTGCTATTTTTTTGGGGAAAATACAAAGTCTTTGGATGTCAGAATCTGATCTAAAGGAATCTTTGAAAGATATGCTAAGGAGGACTAAGATACCCTAGATGTTTTATTAGTACCATTCTAAATTTCTGCAAACTCTAAATAGGATCTTGAGATCCAAGATCTACACTTGCTTCCTTTTCAATCTTAGGTTCTGAAACTTCTAGATTTAGCGTATAGGTGTGTTTTTGTGAAGATGTCAACTTTTCAATGCAACTTGGAAACTTTTGCAACTTTGAACTCCAAGTGATCTTCAAGTCTCAAACCTCAATATGCAAGATGGGAAAAAAATTTGTTTGTTAGTGAATGGGGGTTTTCCTTAGCCAAACCCCTTATTGGTAATTAAACCTTGAAATGAAATGGATATGGATCCTGAACCAAAGATATGGACTGGAATTGCTTTACTTGAATCAAAACCATACATGAAAAATATAAGCACAACAACAACACACATGATGCAAGAAAAAGATTGATATCACACTTGAATCTAAAAATGGCTCTAAATGCTTGATAAATCTTCTCTTGAATGATCTCACAAAAGACCTGGATGCTTAAATGCTTGGTAGATTGCTTAGGATTGCTTGTTAGGAGAAAATGAGAGAAGGAACCTTGTATTTATATTTACTTATACTTAATATCCCAAAATTACATCACACCAAGACAATGTATGAATTCATTAAATAAAGGAGGATAAATCCTACTAGGATGTGAACTTAAATTGAAAAAATGACTCAAGGAGGACTAAGACACCCTAGGTAGTGTCTTAGTCCCAAGTTTTAAAAAATTGGGGCATAGATAGAAAAAAGGGGCCTAATCTGGTTATGCAAAAATTAATGTCCTATGAGGCTTGGAGGATAAAGATGCCCTAGGTGGCATTTTACTCCTAACCCAAAAATTAGGGACACACTGACAGATTCATTAAATTATCATTTACACATTGGGGAATGTTGGGATTAACCACAAAAAGATGTAATTCATAGGGATTATGGACACAAAATAGAACCAATTAAGTTGTAAAGAAGCATAAATAAAGCAAGGTAGGCCAAAACAAGTGTGAAAGTGGAAGGGTATGCATTTTCGTACACTACACAAACAAACCTAAGAAAAGAGATGTAAATGTCATTCAACCTCAACTTATCCTTTATCCAACTTCAAATGAACCTCAATCTACAAACAAACTTGTCCTTATCCTTGAAGCACCTAAGAAAAATGTCATATAAATTGATTTATAATACTATTGATCATGCATATAACACAGGGAACCTAATCTCATTTCGTTATGATTTTCTAATCCTATATTGCTTAGTGCTCCTCATTTACCATCGCATAGTGGCAAGGAGTATGATCTTGTTGAACAACTTAACAACATTCCTTCTAAGATTAACTTATGGGATCTTATTCAAACTTCACCTAGTTACAACACCATGCTTCAAATAGCTTTGCAAAAAATTGTGGTTCCCCCTAGTGCAAATGAAATCAACGTAGAAGCTATCATTCAGGGTATGAATGTGCTTAACATTGATATTACAATTCACCAAAATGAGTTACCTCCCTTGGAAGTGAGAAAGAAAAATGAAGCATTCATGATAATAGCTATCCAAAATATGATAGGGATTAAGTCTACCCTTGTTGATAATGGATCAGCTCTTAATGTGTGTAGTGTAACTCTTTTGGATAAAATTCACATAGAAAAGTCACAAATTCAGCCCAATTCCTTATCAATTCAAGGATTTGACAACATAGGGAAACAATTGCTCGCAGTAATCACTTTACGTATTATAGTTGGAGAGGCTACCTTAAAAACTCCTATTCATGTTATACCTCATGAGATTTCATATAACCTTATTTTAGGAAGATCATGGATTCATGAGATACATGTTGTGCCTTCTACTCTTCATCACATAATGAAGTATGTTTACAATAATAAGGTGTAAAAAGTGGAAATTGATCTCAAGCTTGAAAGTTTCTTACGAGTAGAAAAATGAACACAAAATCCTTTGAAAACATTAATCCCAACCTCAAAGATAGAACCCCTAAAGACTACATAATGAGATATTTAAATAATATTGAAATTGTTGGAAGATGATTGGGGTTCATTATATTTCACACCTTTTTTCATTGAAGAATACAAAATCAATAACAATAGTGAGGAAAAAAAAGGGAAAACAATAATGTCAACACAACAAGAGCTTACAAAAGGTGAATCTTCAACATGAAACAATTATACAACTAATTTTGACACAAAAAATTATGAACTACAATTGAATCTGAAAGAGATGAAGAAACTCTATGGAAAAGGTTATGAGCTTATGAAATAACTAGGCTATACTGGACAAACATGTAGAGAAAATGAAGGCATTTGTGTTCCTATAGAACCCTACCAACAAGATTATACAAAATATCTTGGACATTTCCCTTAAAAAATAATCACTTAATCCTTAACTTAGCATCAATCACATCTCGAAGCACATTCTTGTAAACAAAGATTTTGGCTCCCAAGGGATTTCTAGCACTTTTAGGGTTTTTCTCCTAAAAGGAGAAAGATGGGCTAAAATGCAATGTAAACATTCAAGATTAATATATAAATGAATTTAATATGCCTAGATGAAATGATCTAAATGTAGAAAAATAATGAAATATATTGATTATTAAATGGAAATGAAAGAAATACAAGTTGTTTGAAAACACACAGTGAAATGGAAAGAGACCTAGAGATGAAAGTAAATTGTAACATAAATGAATGAAACTGAATGTGTGCACCTGAGAAATTTCTGGAGATAGGAAATGACCTCTAAAATGTTGCTAATGTTGAAAATTTTTCCTATTAGGACTCATTCGCTATTCTGTGTGAATTAGTCCCAGATCTAGGAAACTATTTTGGAGCCCGTTTTAGACAAATGGGTATCCAAAACTATAGAAAACCCGTTTTATTCTTGGTAGTGGAACTCATTCACCACTAATGGTGAATCAGTCCACTTTTGAATTTCTAAAAATCCAGAAGAGGAAACTGAAGCCCTCAGTCTACACTTTCGTTTCTAACAAGTGTTTGGCTCTGAAACTCTAATTTTTAGGTTTGAAAGTGACTTTTAGTCAATATTTTGACCTTGCAAGTAAGAAGATGACTCAAATAATTATTCTACCTATTATTTAATTATTTCCAAGTCCTCAATATATCTAAATATGCAAACATACAAGAAAAGAGAATGAAATGGTGAATGTTAGGGCATGGGAGTTTTCCTTGGTCAAAGCCCTTTTTAGATAATCAAACCAAAATGAAGAAATGGTGTAATGAAACATGAATCAATGGAGTTAAATAATTTCCATGATGTTTGATCTTTATTTTCTATAGCAAAAGATGAAGAATCTTCCCTTGAATGTCCTTGAATGTTATCTTGATGACTTGGAATGCTAAAACCCTAACTTGCTTGACTTGTGAGAGAAGATAAACAATGAATGAAATGAATGAGTTATGAATTATGGTTTAAAGACCTGTATTCATAGGAAATCCACCTAATTTTCCTATTAATTTGATCCCCAAGGCCGACATGGAGAAAAATTAAACTTAAAACCTAATTTTTCCTACTTAAACCCCAAAAATGGCTCAAATGGGATCATTCACCATCAAGGGTGAATGGGTCCCACCTGGATGGGACTGATTCACCCCTAATGGTGAATGGGTCCCACATGCACCATTCTTCTATCTAGAATGCCAATAAATAAGGAAATCAAGTTTATATGGTCTTTGTAAGTTATTTCATCAATTTATGCCTTGGGATGCATAATATGGGGTCATAGGAGCCTATTAATGATGATGTAAAGGATAAATAGGGCTTGGGACAGAAAATTCAATTTGAAAGTGTGATTAAATACACTTCACAACATTAAAATGAGGTCCACATAGCTTAGAAAGGCACAACATCCAATGTAAATGTGTAAGACACATTACAACACTAGATTAAAGTCAAATTCAATTTACAAGCCTTCTAAATTAATGTGATAATACATTTAAATATATTGAATTAATGGGAAAATGGATCCATTAGACTTAGATGCTTAATAAGAGTCTATAACAGTGTGAAATTCTTTTACAACACCTTTACAAGACATCAATTAATGAATTTTATTTAGTTTACAAGTGTCGAAGACCTAGTGTGGATGTGAAAAACACCTCAAAACATCAAATCAAGTCCTCATTAAGTCTAATTTTTCATCAATTATTCCAAATTCAAGCAATTAAAAAGAGATAATTTCTTCATGTCCATAGTTAGCCCCCACTTTAGTGAGAGAATGAACTTGCTTCAAACTCACACTAAAGTAGACATTCAAGAAGGGTCCAATTGTACCAATGCAGATGTTATAGGATAACAACAATTGAGGAAGTGATCAAGCCCCTAGGATCCAAGATATTAAGTCAAACCAACATGAGTGCAAAGTGGCATGCATAAGGGTGAATGATATGTAGCAAAAAAATTTATGCAATCATTCAATGGCAAGAACTAGAGGGAATATCTAATGGAGAAAATAAAAAGGTGGATCAAGCTTTGACTATTTTTCCAACACGTTGTGGATCAAATTGAGGTTGTTTTTCCAAAAATGCATACTCACTCTGAGGTGATAGAACTCTTGGCTATGCATCGAGTGAGAATTCCTAAGTATACTCACTCTGGGGCCATGGAACTTCTTGATGTAAGCGGGGTAAGAAATCCACAAGGTGGCTATGGGGAAATGTCATGCCTCAGAATGGGCTTCTTGCTCAACATACCAAATTTATACCTCTTGATAACTTTACTAAGGCGCCATAAGGAAAATGATTTTCAATCTCTATGAGGTAAAAAAAAAAAATTTTGCTTGACACTCATACACATTGTAAATGCAATATTGTGTAAGGAATGTTCAAAGTTATTTTTCTTAGTTCATGCAATGTCTCATCTTAGGGAACATTATGCTTAATTTCTCCAAGAGAGGAAAAGTGTAAATGGTCTCATCTTGTTTCCAAGAGAGGACAATTGCAATGTCTCATCCTAGGAAACATTGTGCTTAATGTTTCCAAGGGAGGAAATCACAAGAAGAAGAAAATCACACAATGAAATGTGAGTGTTGATGTATGCCCCCACTTTAAAGTGGTTGATAACACCATTACTATAAGAAATTTCTCTAAAGTAGAAGAAAAAGATATGAGAGCTTACTCAAAAATCCCCATGCCAAATTATATGTTTCCTAGAAGCTAGGTCATGAAAAAGGTAGTATGTCATGTCAGAGCCAACGTAGACCCCACTTTTGCACCCATATGACTCTATGTTCATATGTAAGCTAAAAGACTCAAAACAATACATTTTATTCATAAAAAGGATACTCATTCAGAAGGAAAAATAATGAACCCCCTAGTGTAGTTATTTGAAAAACCACAACATTAGGAACCGCATCCTACAACATAAATTTTTTAGTTGTCTAAAACTTCTTTTATGTATCTTCTAGAAATAAAATTCGAGGGTAGATGTATGCAACCCTTGATTTTGCTTGCTTTAAGGAGGTGGAATCAAGGTAGTAATCTAGCCACATCTAAATAGGAACAATCATATCATAGGGAATTTCCAACTACCATGCCACATAGCGATAGGAAACTAATGATTTCAGGTGCATAATCATGATTCCAATGCATCAAATGATGTCAAAAATTGAGTTCCCTAGCACCTATTATGGTGTTTTGAAGAAAAAGTACTTTATTAACTCTTAAGAGAGGAATAACCCTATTTTTATACATAAGAGTAAGAAAGGATGAAAAGAGGTAAAAAGAGGAGTAATTTTCTACTTACTATTTCATTTACCTTATTATAGTGTGAGAGTGATGAGTGAGATGGAAAGATGTCTAGTAGATGAGATTACAGGCTAGCACAATTGGATGTACTTTGAGACTAGGTCAAACATGATGAGTAGCATCATGAGGTGAGTCTATTTTGTGACCTTCACTTAGTTATTTTGTAGTGATTTAATTATTTTTAATGCATGTGTAAGCTAATTTAGGATCTTGGAAAAAAAATTCACAAAGTGTCCCCTTTGTTCACAAGGTGTCTCGTTTCTTCGCAAAGTGTCACATTTCTTTGTGAAGTGTCTTGTTTCTTTGCAAAGTTTCTCATTTCTTTATGAAGTTTCCAAAAAGGGTTCTAAAGTTTCTAGGGAATTAGATGAACTTTATTACACTTTCATGATGAATAATGTAAAAAATAAAGACATTAGATGATTTTTAGAGCATATTATTGTGATTTTGATTAGTACCCACCTACTAGTAGCGACACCTAGGGGGTAGACAATTGATACTTTTGAGAGACCTAGCCCCAACACTATAAATAGAGGAGACATAACACCTTTAGTCCATAGGAATCTATTGGGAATACCTCATGCCTCCCATGAGGTACCACGATGCTATGTTGATGGCTCTCTATGAGCTCGTTGAGACATAGACACATGCACATTTCACCTCCCAACATGGGAGATGATGATTACCTTAGAGGATGTACACTATATTCTCTAAGTTCTGATTTGAGAACATGTGTGCTTTTGAGAAGATCATTAATTTCATGAGTGAAAGAATGACATGCAGTATTTCCTTGATGGGCCAGTACATGATGAGTGCTTGAGGGTTTGAATCAAGCTACTAATGCTACTATATTCATGAGCCCTAGTAGTGAGATGGATCACAATGCACATGGTGGCACTAGTACTCAATCCATATGGATGAGAAACACACCTTGATGGAGGATTAGTTCACTTGATTCACAAGATGGTAGAGGACAAGGTAGTCTACATTTGGGGACGTTGTATCTTGGCACACTTTTATTATGATCTGGATCGATTTATATTTTGGGAGATAAATAGCATGGTACATTGCATGCTTCTACAAGTTTGGTGCCTTGAGCATATCACATGCACCGGGCCCATCAATTTACCATGTACTATAGTTGTAGGGTATCCTTGAGCCTTCAACTATCCTCTGCAATGCTTATTGTAGTATGAAGACTTGCATTTTTGGAGAGGGAGATTTGACTACCTAGAGGAGGATGAGATCCTTTGGAGACCTTATTAGATGACACTATAGTGGCTAGATCCTATGAGACAGTTGATGAGGATGCAACTAGAGATATTTTTTGCTAGCTAGAATAACCACGTTGTATGTCCCTTCTATTATGGTAAAGTCATGTGGTAATTGGGAGAGGTTTAGACACCACTAAGGGCCTGCTGCTTTATAAAGAGATTAGTGTAGAGTGCTTAGAGAGAATATGATACAATATGGCTCATTATAGAGCATATTTCCTAGAGTGAATATAATTTCTTAGATCATGATTAGCCTATAGTCTTTGATGTTGATGACATCATATCATAGACGAGTATGAGGAGTGGTAGATAGTGACACGATTAGCTCCTATATTTCTGATTGATGTACCTGTAGGTGATACAAGACCAGTGCCAGATGATGGAGATGAAGCATAGGATAGGGTTGAGGAGGTATGATATAGAGCTGCAAACATATTCATTGATGATATAGATGATGAGTATGATAAGGATGTAGATCCTGACTATGATGGCCAGGATAGATGAAATGAGGAGGATCCACCCTTGAGTGTGAGTGATGAGGTAGCAACTAGGGATTGACACAAGTGGGAAGATCCCTCTCCCATCTGTATGACAAGATCACGAGCAATAGCTACAATAGGC
The DNA here is from genome assembly GCA_007258455.2 of Sequoia sempervirens. Lineage (NCBI taxonomy): Eukaryota > Viridiplantae > Streptophyta > Pinopsida > Cupressales > Cupressaceae > Sequoia > Sequoia sempervirens. The sequence goes on along the minus strand of VDFB02193867.1, from coordinate 754,084,421 downwards.
ACCAATACTCACAATAAGGAGAGTTTAGCACATCCTTCATGCCTTGTACACAAGATGATGCTAATATTCTTTAGCCTACTAGAGAAATAGGTGATTTGTTTTGATTTAATGAATGTATTTTAGTTTTATGCTCTTTATATGTATATATATACGATGAATATTTATACTAATTGTGTGTTGTTTCTACCTGACAAGAGTGATGGGAGACTGGCAAGAGCTTTACCATCAGATAGCTGTAGAGATTAGGCCTCCATCCATCAATGAAGAGGATATGGACAAATATTATGTTCACTCAAAGATCATGGAGGAGGATCTAGAGTCACTTAGACCATTCATGAGGCTATGGGTATCATATGGGAGTGTGAGAAGATGACTACACCAAGCCAAGACTAGAGGATAGTCATCCCAGAGTCCAGCAAAGGTGGAGAGACTATAGGAAGAGGTATCACAACTATAGGTGGAGAGGAAGTAGATAGCAAGGAAGCATCGGGTGGCCCTTGGATGGATATAGGTCCTACAGTTTGCACTTAGGTTTGGTGGATCATGGTGATGATCACATATGACCACCTCCTGACATCTTGCTATTGGATCACAAGCACTAGAGCCTAAGGTATCTAGTTCCCATAGATCTCAATGATATTGTATATTGTGATGAGATGTATATAAAACTTTGGATATATATATATATATATATATATATATATATATATATATATATATATATATATATATATATATATATATATGAGCATTTGATCTTTTATGATTTGTCTTAATATGTTTGAATTTTAAATGGCAATGTGATTAACTAAATAACCTTGGTAAGATTACTTAATTAATGTCTTCATGATTTAATGAAGTTTATGTGATCTAATTAAAATGTATTGCAGTTTTTTAAGATACAACATGATGATTATGTTATGCTAAATTAAATATATTTAATGATCTAACTTATCATAACACACAAGATAAATTTGGATAGTATGAAACCAAAAGTAATTATAAAAATGAATTAAATAATCATTTTAGAGCTTAATAAATATGCATGATTGGGGTATGTGCAAGATCGTGATGGGCCAAAAAGTGGGGATATGATTGGCATGTGTAGGGTATGTGGCTGACGACTTTTTTTTTACCAAAAATTGATGAAACATAAAAGGTTTTTAAAGAATATTCTCAACTTTCCATCAATATAAATTATGCTTTACTTTGAATCTAATAACTAATTATTATTAATTTTCTATTTGAATCGGAACTAAAGTCTTGATTGATAGGGTGATTGAAAAACATCTATAGCTTTCAAATAGTATCACAATTTTTTAATTTCAATCATGTGTCAAATTCTATGCTTTTCATACTATAGGATTTAAAAAAATGAATTTCATGAAGTTTTGACCAAGTTAAGGTGGCCAGATGTAGAAGTTTTTATATTTTAAAAAAGTTGTAATAAAAATTCATAATTAATTATTTACTTGGAAAAAAATTACAAAAAATAGATGCATCACATCAAGACATGAGTCCTATAATTATATCTAAACTCTTATAAAAAAATATTATCATTTTATTGTGGTTAGGGTGCTTAGATAGACATCTATTTCTTATTCTTTTCCTGAAATTTAAGTGCTACTGCATTGAAATTTCAAATTTTCACCAAATAATTTAAAAAAAAGAGTAAACCTAGAAGTTTAGAAAATAAATTCAATTTTCTATAGATTCTATTCTTACATATTTTTGAAATAATATAGATAACTTATTCATATTTTTATGTCAAGTTTCCTAACTCTATTTTTTCTAAATTTTATTGCCACTTAAGAGCCTATTTTTCCATGATGATCCTACACATACCCATTGATTTATCAAGAATGAAGCAATGTGAAAGTGAAAGGAAATAGAAAAGAGCAATGTGAAGTACTAATAAAGAGCAATTGTTTGAAGGAAAGAGATTACCAAATAGATTGAAGTAGCCAAACCAAGCACCACCAAAGCAAGAGAGACACAAGAATTTGTTAAGGGGAAAAAACAAGAAAAAACCCCAATATTATGAATGGAGGCAAAATGCCTAAAGAATAATACAAAGAGAGAGAGCTTCAGCCTTAGCATGCTTGCATGAGTCTTGAAGAATGAGAGGAGAGGCACCTCAATACGTAGAGGTGAGAAGAAGGAGTTAGAATGTAACTCCCAACTCAATGAATTCCACCATTCATCTATGTGTGTGCAAAGTGTCACCTCTTATGGAGGTGGTTACAAATATTCCTTAATAAATGAATTAAAAATAAGCCATCCTCACACATGTGTGAGATGACAAAAAATACAAAAGACTTGTAGGGATTCCTTTGGAATATTCCTACAAGTTAATAAATAATTACAATTAAAGAATAACCTTTACCAAGTAAAGATTAATCTTCTAATAGAAAGCATATAGGATATCACCCAATAGCTCTAAAAACACTACTTTATCATTCATATTATTCAAATGGATTAGACATAATATCGATGCAAATGCGCAACATTGATAGGCACTTTAAGGGGTGTTCCACCTAGTTCAATTAGCATGTAGGCACTAGATCCAAAAGTTTTTTCATCAATGTAAGGTCTTAACCAATTAGAACTAAATTTCTCACATTCATTTTGGTCAGCATTGACATTGCACTGATTAGAAGATAGAACTAAGTCACCCTTTTGGAATGAGTGAGAAATAGCATTAAGGTTGTAATGATTATGTTTCCTTTTGTAAAACGCTTGAAGATGTTCAAGAGCATTAATGCACTATTCATCGAGCATCTCGAGCTGATGTAATTATTGTTTTCTATAATGTGTATCATTGATAAGTCCTTGAAGAGAAATACTTAGGTAGTAATTTCTAATTCTAAGGGAATTATTGTTCACTGCCATAAATAAAATTATAAGGTGTAGTTCCTGTGGAAGATCTAACACTTGTACAATAGGCCCAAAGCGCGTAAGGTAATTGTGTGTGTCAATCCCTATGTTTTTTATTAATAGTTTTCTTCAAAATTTTATCAAGAACTTTATTAATTGATAGAGCTTGACCATTAGATTGTGGGAAATAAGGTGTCAAAAAATGATGTTGGATTTTAAAGGTCTCCAAAAATTTCTTCACTTCATTATTCTTAAATGGTGTACCATTATTAGAAACTAATGTGGAAGGGAGTCAAAAGCAAGCAATATTATGTTCTAGGATGAAATGACATATTACCTCAGCTGTGTAGATCAAAAAGGGATGGCCTCTACCTATTTTGTGAAATAATCAGTTGTAGTGATGATAAAGGCATGTCCAGTGGAAGGAGGTGAAATGTTTCCTATAATTTGCAATCCCCAAACTGTAAGGCCCATATCAAAAGTTGAGTTTGAATTTCATTAGCAAGAGAATGATGCAAATTGCTATGTTCTTGACATTTATAACATTTTTGAACATAATAAAAGCAATCATGTTCAATGTTGTGTCAATAATACCCAATATGGATAAGTTTTTGAACCAATGTTTTCCCTCCCAAATTTCCACCACAAACACCTTCATAGGCTTGGTGAAGTGCTAGAGGTATCCCATATTTTTTTATGCATCTAAGGAAGATACCATTAAATGACCTTCGATATAGCACATCAGCGTGGATGACATATTTAGATACAAGATTTTGTAAACAAGCACAAATGTTGTTGCCTCGGGAAAGGTGCCACTTTTCAAATAGTTGAATATGGTATCATACCATTCACTCAAATTTTCCTCTCTTGTTAAAAAACATTTCATTTTTTTTTATCGAAGGGTTCATGATAGGGTGAATAGTGAATGTCAAATTTCTTGAAGGATCTTGAGGGGATATAAGAGAGGTTGCACTTACCATTGCATTTGCAAGCTGATTATCTTTTTGTAGGTTGTTATCAATGATAAATGTTTGAAAATTCTCTAAAAAGTGCATAATAAGATATTTGTATTTGGATAATTTGTCATGCTTGGCTTGATATGTCACATTGATTTGTTTAATTACTAATTGTGAGTCACCAAAAATCCTAATATATTTGACACCCATGATTAAAGCAACATGTAACCTAGCAATAAGTGCCTCGTACTCATTTGTGTTACTTGTACATAGGAAATTTTATCGATATGACAAGGGAATAGGCTTTCCAATAGATGGGATCAATATAACCCGATCATTAGAGCCTGCTCTATACTTGGACCCATCAAAATATAATTCCTATGCTTTAGCTACTATTGTCAACACACTCTCATTAGAAAAAGAGTCATTGTTAGGTAACACTAGAGGAGAAGGAGGGTTAGCTAAGTGGTTAGTCAAGACTTGGCATTTTATTGCTTTTTGTGAAATAAACTTAAGGTCAAACTCGGTCAACAACATTACCCATTTAGCTAGGTGTCCTGATAAGTCTATTTTATTGAAAATATGTTTAAGAGGATCAAATTTTGTCATGGATTATATTTCAACATTTATTAAATAATGTCAAAACATACTAGTTGTGAATACAAGAACCAGACATTTCTTTTCTTTTAGTGTGTATCATGTTTCATAATTAACTAAAGTTTGAATAACATAATAAATAGTATGTTCTTTTCCACTATCATCTTGTTCAGCCAACAATGTTGCAAAAGCATGGTTAGATGCAACAATGTAAAGGATGAATGATTTGTTTGGCATAACATGTTGTAAAATGGGTAGAGTTGCAAGGTATTCCTTCAAACTCTCAAAGGCCTATTTATAATCCTCATTCCAATCAAAATTCACATCATTCTTTAGGAGATGCGTGAAAGGTAATGTTTGTTCAGCTAAGGAGGCGATAAAATGATAGATGGCTTGAATTTTTCCTTGTAATGTGTGCAATTGAGAAATGTTCCTAGGAGGTGGAATGTTTATTATAACATCAATTTTCTTTGTGTCCACCTCAATGCCTCTAGGAGATATGATAAACTCTAAAAAAATTCCACTATCTACTCCAAAGACACACTTTTTTGGATTGAGTCTCATGTTGTATTTACACATTCATTCAAATATTTGTCAAAGGACATTACCATTGTCTTTTCTTGTTAAGGATTTGTCAAGGATGTCATCAACATAATCTTCCAATATTTTATATATGTAATTATGGAATATAAATTTCATTTCTCTTTAATAAGTTGCACCTATGTTCTTTAATCCAAAACACATCATAATCCAACAAAAAATTCCCCAAATATTTGTGAATGCTTTGTATTGATATTGTGGGTTGATGAAGATTTGATTATAACCAGAAATTCCATCCATGAATGATAAAAAAGAATTTGTAGTAGTTGAATCCGTGATCATGCCAATATTAGGAAGGGGAAAATCATCCTTTAAGGATGCTTTATTCAAGTTACAAAAATCCATGCATACCCTAATACGATTATTAGGTTTAGCAAGTATGACAATGTTTGATATCCAAGGAGAATAATCAATAGGGTGAATGAAACATGTGTTGTGGAGTTTTTCAAGTTCTCCTTTAACATTCAAGGCTATCTTAGGGTTCATTTTTCATATATTTTATTGAAGAGGCTTAGTATTTTCAACAAGAACTATGTTATTTGTTACTATTTTTAGGTCTATTCCTAGCATATCTAAATATTTCCAAGAATTTTTTTTAGGAAAATCATGAAGAAACGTTGTATTATCCTCTTGTTCTTTATCGTCAAGTCACTTCCCAATATTAATAACCTTTTCTTTATCATCTATGTCCATTTGGATATCAATTGTATCACCTCATGGGAGTGCATTAGACTTAGGAAATTTAGGATCATATGGTTCCATGCTTTTTTTTGTCTCATTAGTATCAACATAATTTTTCTTGGCACTAATCATAGCATAGGTAATTTTTCTCTTCAAAGAAGATGGCTTATCATAAGCTCCTAATAGTTGTTTCAAGGATTCATCACTTTCATCATACTCCCAAGACGATGGGGAATCCATGTCAAGCAATTCAGGATGCATTATCGTAAGATTGGAGCTTGGTTTACATGTGATGGTTTTGATGTTTAGTGATTGTGATTGAGTTGTTTTTGTTGTCTTAGAAAAAGAATACCCCAAAGTAGTCTTTGTCTCTTGTGTATTAGGTTTGATACATACACACATTCCTTGTTCATTCTTTCCAAATCCTTTACAATTATAGCCCAATTGCTTCACAAGCTCATAGCCCCATCCATAAATTCTTTCCATTTCCTTCATATTGGGTGGTTGTGTTGGAAACAAGCAACACTGTGAAGGGGGGTGAATCAGTGTTCTGCAAAAAATTAATTCTTTTATCCTAATATTTCTTCCACTTAACACATTTAATCAAAATTAATATGCAGAAATAGAAAAAAAAACCACACAACCATAACACAAGGATTTTTACATGGAAATCCTATAAGGGGAAATACCATGGTGGATGGCCAATCCACAATATGTTTTGATAATATTCAAAATAAGTATTACAAAATGGGAATGCACTTGCATTCAAGCTCACTACCTACAGCTCACTACTCAAAAGATGGGGGCTCACTTCCCTTATAGTAGTTTGGAATTGATCCAAAAGAAAATTAATTGAATAGATAGCATCTACCAATGCTTGATTGTAGTTATGGATTATCTCTAATGTCAAAATTTTATCCTAAAGATTGATATTGAACTTTTGCTCTGTTTTGCTCAATTTCGCACACAAAATCTTTATGCACAAGTGAAACTGCATGTGATATCACTCAAATATACCTTAGAATTTTGCAACATGAACATGTGCAACTTCTTCATTCATCCAAATGATGTGACCAATCATCTAAATATATCTTCTCACTAGGAATTAATCACCACAAGTCAGCTCAACAAAACTTAATAATATTTGTAGATTGTCGGCCCAAAACATAAATAATTTCAATGCATATACAAAAAATTTGGCTACACAATAGCTAGGACCAATAATTAAAAATATGAACTTGAAGATAATTAAAATAGGTTGACTTTATAAATCCACTACACACCATTTAGACTAAGTCAGCTCTATCAAGCAAATAGGAAAAAAATGTCCTATTGGACCTTCAAGACCACATGACCACAAAAGAAACATTATGAGATTCAATGATAAGATGATCCACATGCTTAAAAAAAAAATTCAGTGATCCACGACACAAAATGATCATACTATGAAACTATCAAACCAGATACCTTGTTCCATGAGTACACTGTTGGTAACACACAGTTTTCCATTTTATTTTCTAGATGATTGAATGCATAACTGTGGAAAAAAATGATGACTGTAGTTGTCATCAATGACAACAATAGAAGCCAAAAACCATGTCCACTTAAACTATATGCCAACAAACTCCCCCTTTGGCATTGATGGCAACACTTAGTGAAAAATGATTAACTATTGAAACTGATAAGCATACTCCAAAAATACAAAATACTGCACCAATACAAAATATTACTCCTTCTAAGAATATTAATGCATTTTTCACATCACACTCTCCCCCTTTGACATCAAGGACAAAATTGGGGAAACAAAAATTGCAAAAGTTGTATAAGTATATCCAGAGACTTACAAAAATTTGAAGATGTCTACAAAGAAAGTCTTTAGTCCTCCTAGGTTTGAATCCGAAATACTCAAACTCTCAAAAATGGTAATATGGCCACATAGAAGATAAGATAAGGTTTCTACAACTTCCAAACTTATGGGATCAGGAGAAATCACAACACTTTTTGCTTCTTTTAGAGCATTCACCATCATATCAATTTTTGGACTTATCATCCCCTTGAGTTCACTTACTCTGCTAATAACCCTTTCATTTTAAAACTTCAAATTATCTAATTGGTCAAGCAAAGATATTACCTGACTATCTTGATGACACACACCACTCATCGAAGGATCAAAAGTGTTGGAAATAATAGCCAACTTATACTCAATATCTTTTATCTTTTTCTCATTTTACTCAATAAATTTTGACAAGATTATAAAAGATTTATACAAATTTCCTCCTTTAGTTATAGCACCTTGGATATTCTATAAGCAAGTTGCTAGCAAATTCTTTTCCTTGGCAATTAATTTGATTAGGCTTCCAATTCTTTCCTCCTTAAATTCCTTTTTCAATTGAACCTGAGTTGAAACCTCAAAAGACTTAAAATGAGAATCTACAAAGCTTATTAATCTTTACAACTCACTAGAGGAGGATCCTAATGGATCCATAACATGGGTAGGCATCAATTTCTAAAAAACTCTAGAACCGAGTTTCAACAGCTCACTATCTTCAATGTGAGATTTCAATATTTTCTCATTGGCTTTATCTTGAGCTATCATGGCAACATTTAGAATCTGGATTGGAGATAAGGTGGATAAGTTGATTGAACTCTCATCAAACTCAAAATCTAATTCTACCTCCTGCTCCAACAGAGATTCTTTTACCTCTTTTGGAATGATTTCTTGATTCTTTCCCTTATCAATCTTAGATTGAGCTTCCAAAATCACTTTTTGGAATTATTTTTCTTCACAAGATACTTCTTTCTCTTCATAAATCTCCTCACCTTTGACCTTAGATACAATAGGTTTCTCAGTGTTTTCAACATTGGGGGAAGTCAGAATATCTTCAAATATTGGAGGATTAGATACGTTCATATTCTCCTCATTTTCGTTTCCTTCTTTTGACTTATTCACTTCCACATTCACTTCCTCATGACTTCAAGCCTATTCAATATTGACTTCCTCAATACTTACCTTCTCTTTTGACAATAACTCTTCTAGAATTGTCTTAGTCTCACTGATAACAACATCAATGTCACCAATCATGAGTTTATTTATTCTTGACTTGCTTCTAAATTCCTTTATAACTTTTAGAAGAAGTAGATCCATTTCTTCAATTCCCATTTCTAGTGACAAGTCAACAAGAAATTTTTTCCTCATGTTTTCTTCCTCTATTCTAGCACTCTCCCTTCTTGATTCTAGAGAATTGTATAGGCTTGTGGGAAAGCCAGACAAGATTTCAACTAGAGTTTTATTGAAAAACATTCAAATGCTTAACTATAGCTTCTTCTAGAGTCTTCTTACCAGAATCATCAAAGAACTCATATAGATTATAGAGTGGCTTCAAATTACCATCAACTACTATTGCATTTTCAACTTATTCCACTGACATGTTGGGTTTTTCAGTTTTAGGCTTATTCACTTTTTCTGAAAGGCTTCCTAAATTGTTTAGCTTGACCGCATGAGTCCCAGTAGCCTTCAATTCTCTAACTATTTCTTCTGAGTTTGTCTATTCTTCTTTATCTATGGATGCAACTTTATAGGTCCTTGAAATTTATTTATTTTGTTCTTCTTCTAGAGGCTTCAACCTTGTTTGGCTGAGTTGCAAGGGAACTCCTAGTTGTTCTAGTGTTAGGAGTAGATGTTCTTGGACTAGCTATTGTTTTCTTTTTCTTCTTCTTTGCTACTTTAGCTTCATTTCTTTTCCTTCTAATTTCTTTCAATTTTTTGACTAGAAGACCCATTTTCTCTGCAAGAATTTCTATTTCCTTTCTTACCCTTCTGATTGACATAGGCTTCCTCAATTTTGAATGTACTTGAAGGATATTCTCTACCTAGGTGCCACACCTTTCTTCATTAAGATCTAATGGATAATTTAGTAGATGTTCTACATACATCCTTAGTATATTTTCATCCACTTCATAACCCATAGGCACGATCCAAACTATTCTTGGATTAGTTGCTTCCATGTGACAATGATAAATGACTACCATGAAGCATATAGAATCTTTATATTGTTCCACTATGGCTTCAAGGATCCTCTCTCTGGCATGCATCTATTTTTGAAAGCTTTTGAAATGACCCCAAATGATTGTGTTGTGGCTCTCTCGATCACCAAGACTACATATCATGTCCCAAATTTGTACTACTACTAAAACATCATTTCCCCATTGAACTTTTCCAATTTTTGGTACCTCACCTAAGTAGTAAAAATATAGGAAGATTAACAAGCTTTCAAACTTGAACACATTATTTTTGTCCTTCTTGATTTTATTCAGATTCTCCAAGAGTTTCCATTTGATTACTTCACATAGATCATAATCCACATTTTGTTTGATAATCTCATATGCTACATAAATAGTAGTGTCAGACACAAAATTTTCCTAGCTCAAATGGTAAATATTATACCCTATGATCATGGATGCAAATCTTACATCAAGCTTAGAAATATGAATTATAGTCATTTCCCTTTTGTCCCAACACGAGCCAATAACTTTAGTGACATCATCATTCTTTATCGACTTCAATACGGTAAGTCTGCTAAAAGAATATAAGCCTATAATTGCACAAATAGCTTCCTTGGTAAGTTTAAATGGTGTATCTAGCCACATAAATTCATCATGAACTTTGCTTAGAATGTATCAAACCCACTCATCCTTCTCAAATATGATAAACTTCATGAATTGTGCAAATTTCTTATCCACTAGGGTTTTGAATTCAGGTTTCACAGAAAAATCTTCTTGCACTACGTGATTAGAAATAATTCCAATAGTTGTGCACTACCCAAATCTTCAATTTTTGCATGCACATATGCCCTAATATTTTTTATGTGAAAAACACTGTATGACATGGAATAAAATTCTCCTAAGGGCTCAGTGTCTACTGATTTATATGGGTTCCATTTGAACTTAGGGTGCGACCTATCCTTGAATTCAACTAAGAGAGGGGTAGACATAATTGCGAGTACACAAATTTATAGGTTTTTCTATAAATACCTTTCAAAGATGAAATGGAAGTTAATCACAGATTCTCTTCTTCTCTTTGGCAAGGATCACCATAGAGTACTTCAGACTTCTTTCTCTCAAATGTAGTGTTAAAAATGAGAGTGGGAATGATTATTTTATTTTCATCAAATGTAAATCTTTAATTTTTTGCAATAAATGTTCTTTCCCTAATTTTGTAGTCTTTTTGACTTATTATATTTTGGGGCAAAAAATTCTTGTGAGGATCTATAATGATCTTCATTGATACCTTAGATTCATTCCACAATGACTAAAGAATATTTGATTTCCTACTGAACTCATCCAAATTCTAGTACTGATCACCTATAGGGGGTTTAGAGGATTTTCTTGATAGCTCCCCCTAATGTAGAGTGCTATAACTAGTTTCTAAGGGTGTTACTAGAAGAGGCTTATGGTATAGATCCATTTTCTTTTGTAGAGGGATTATTCTTCACCCATTTCTTCTGCATCTACTTCTTGATCTCATTAGTAGTGATCTTTCCTTTTCCCTTAGCATTCAGTTACTTATTCTATTTTATCAGACCTCTTATGTTCCAACAAAATCTTGAAGTGTGGCCAAATTTGTTACAGCTGTAGCAAACAACACTTCTCTTTCTAGGCCAATTGTTCCACTAACTTTGTCTTGATATGCATTTGTTAGCAACATGTCCAAATCTATTACATGCATAGAATTTGACATCTCTATGTGGGTTATTCATCATAGTTATGTATTCACTTGACTTGTGAGCATAGTTGTAACAATTAAAGCACTGACCTGAGAATGATGGTGTACTTGTGTTCACCCTACTCCTACATTGAGAAGCCATATGACCAAATTTTTTGCAAGTATAACAATAACCATTAAATATTTGAGCATTAGGTTGCCTTACCATATTCCTTCTGGGTTCATTCATCTGGTCTCCTTGTTTGAATTTTCCTTGTTTGGAATTCCTTTGTCCATAACTTCTTTGCGCAAATTTAGAGCTTTCTCCTTCTTCATATCTAATATCTTTTTTGTCACCATCAATTATTTGTCCCTTGATTAACTCATCAAGTTTGGTTGAGATTTCTTTGAATTTATCCTTGAACTCATTTGTTGTAGCAAGTTCATCCCTGAGACAATCAAGCTTTTTTTGAAGCTCTTCTTCATTTTTCTTGGATTTCTCCAATTCATTTTCCAGTTAGCTGCATTGTTTATAATTTTATTTCAAGGATTTTGCAAGCTTTTCTTCATTTCTCTTTCTATCCTAAAAATATTTGTTCATCTTCATCATGATGGATTCTATCTCACACTTCAAGGTAGCATTCTCTTGAGCAAACTTTTCACATTCTTCTATTTTCTCCTTTAGGACATGAATTAGTTGTTCATCTTCATTGGTTTTTTTTTCTACTTGAGCTAACAACATAATTACTTTCTTTTCTCCCTTGATTCATCGATCTTGTCTTTCAATGACTAGATGATTTTTTTGCATTTTCAAGATATTCTTGCAATTCTCATATCTTAGATTTTGATTGGTCAAGATCATCCAAGGCCACCACAAGTTGTTGTTGAAGACTACTTGTATCCATGACTCTCTAAGATCTCCCCAAGCTATTAGAATTTTTCAGAGAAACCTGACCCTGATAGTAATTGTTGGAAACAAGCAAAGTTGAGAGCGGGGGTGAATCAGTGTTCTTCAAAAACTGATTCTTTCACCTTGATCTTTATTCCACTTAACACATTTCATCAAAATTAATATACAAAAACAAAAAACAAGAAACCACACAACCATAACACAAATATTTTTACATGGAAACCCTATAAGGGAAAAAACCACAGTGGATGGCCAATCCATAATAAGTTTTGAGTATACTCAAAAGAAGTATTACAAAATGGGAATGTACTTGCATTTAGGATCATTTCCTAGACCTCAATGCTCAAAATATGGGGGATCACTACCCTTACGGTAGTTTGAAATTGATCCAAAAGAAAATAAACTAAATAGATAGCATCTACCAATGCTTGATTGTAGTTCCAAATTAGCTCTGATGTCGAACTTTTGTCTTGAAGACTGATATTCAACTTCTGTTATGTTCTGCTCAAGTTCACACACAAAATCTTTATGCACAAGTGAAACTACATGTGATATAATTAAATACACCTTATAATTTTGCAACATACACATGCACAACTTCTTCATTCATCCAAATGATGTGACCGATCATCTAAATATATTCGCTCACTAGGAATTAATCGCCACAAGTCAACTCAACAAAACATAATAATATTTGTAGCTTGTCATCCCAAAACATAAATAATTGTGATCTATATCCAAAAAATTCAGCCACACAATAGATAGGACCAACAAATAAACATATTAACTTTAAGAAAATTAAAATAATTTGACTTTATACATCTACTACACACCATTTACACTGAGTTAGCTCTATCAAGAAAATAGGAAAAAAATGTCCTATTGGACCTTCAAGACCACATGACCATAAAACCAACATTACAAGATTCAATGATAAAATTTTCCATGTGCTTAACAAACAATTTCAGCCATCCATAGCAAAAAATGATGATCCAATGAAACTATTAGACCAGATAGCCTGTTCCATGAGTACATTGTCAGTGACACATAGTTTTTTGTTTTATTTTCTAGATGATTGAATGCATAACTATGGACCAAAATGATGAATTCAATTTCCGTCAATGACAACACTAAAGGCCAAAAACCATGTCCACTTAAACCATATTCCAATAGGTTATTAATAAGATATCTCATGAAAATTTGTTTTATAGGTTGTATAGGTAGATGTTGGGGAAGATTTTTTTAATTTTCAAGTTGTCATAACCATTGGTTTTCTTTTTTTTTATCCTCATTTCATGTGATTATGTATTCATCCATAAATGAGTGTGTGAATTATAATGTATTGCAATCATCACTTAATAATTTAGACACTGATTCTTCTTCTCGTTTATTGGTCTCAAGAGGTTCTATGTGAGATGTTGGAATTAAAGTGTTCAGAGGGCTTGTTGTTCCTTTTTCAAGTTGTAATCAACTTTCAGGCTCATAGTCTATTGAAACTTGATAAACTTTGTTGTTATAGACATATTCCATTATTTAATGAATGGTTAAAGGTACCACATGCATCTCATGAATCCATGGCCTTTAGAAAAGAAGATTATATGCAAGATCATAGGGCATTGCATGAATAGGATTTTGCAAGGTAACCACTCTGACTATGATAGGTAAAGTGATTACACCAAGTAGTTTCTTTGTTGTATTGTTGAATCCTCTAATAGATAAGGAATCAAGTTTTATTTCCAATTTATCCACATGTAACTTTTCTAAGAGCTTTACATTGCACACATTAAGGGTAGAGCCATTGTCAACAAGGGTTCTTTTGATGCCTATTATAGTGTATTGAGAAATTATCATAAAGGCTTCATTTTGTTTCCTTAATTCTAATGGAGGGAGCTCATGTTGATGAAAGGTAATCTCCACATTAACTTCATTCATTCCTTGTATAAGATCTGAACATCAGTAGTGTTTATACCAAGAGGAACCTCTATTTATTGCAATGTTTTTTAGAGCATAGAATGATAGTTTGGTGAAATTTTAATAATCTCCCAAAGGGATATTTTGGTAGTTCTCTTAAGTTTCTTAGAAATATAATAATCTCTTAATCAAGGAGCACTAGGAAGTATGGAATTTTGAAAATGTAAGGAGGTTTGGGTTTGTTGCAGTTGATACAAGTTATTTCTAGTGTAATGTGTGTGGGAAAAAATACCATGCTTGGGTGGGTAAAGGTTAGATTTGGGTTTAGGTGGAGGTTGAGGTTGATGTGAAGGTAGGTAAAGGACAATTTGAGGTTGAATTAAATTGACATATTTTGTTTTAGGTTTCTCATAACAAACCTTAGTGGATGGATTTTGTGAGATGAAGTCCTCAAGGGCTTCATCTAACGGATTAAATTCATCACTAAAAGGTTTGGGACATAAGTTATCATTAATTGGTTTGGGTTTGTCATCATAACCTTAGTGGGTGAACTTGGTGGGAGGAAGCCCTATAAGGCTTCATCTAACCTATCCAAGTCATCTCTACTAAGAGGTTTGGATGATATACTTTGCCTAAAGTGAAGCATGGTTTTGATTGTTTCATTAGATTGGTTAACATTTTTGTTTGCATATTTTGACTAATTTCATCTAAATGAACTAGGAACTAATGTTGAAAATGACCATTGTAAAAATATAATGCTATCCATAAGTGCTATTAAAGTAAATGATGCTAATGCTAATAATTTGAATGTAATAGAAAATAAGCAAACAAAAGAAAAAAAGTAACTATAAAAATCCAAAAAGTTAAAAATGAGAAACTAAATTCTGAAAACAATGATACAAAATGTGTAGTGGGACTAGTTTTCCCAAGATGGAAAATGAGTCCCAGTAGGGGTATTTTCAAAAAATTTCTATTTTTTTTTCTATGTTTCCAAGTCTGTAGAATGCTAATCTGTAGTGCAAATACAAAATTTCCATAGTTTGAATGATTGTAAATACAATAATTAAATCTAGATGATCTTTTCACTAATCCAATTTTTGAAAACCCTATGATGCAAAATAATGCAAAACCTAATGCAAACTAGCCCTAGGATGTAAATTCACTTGAACTCAAAAGTGAAAATGTTCTAAAGATGGGTTCACCAAAATGTAAACAAATATTTTGGCACTCGATGGTCTTTCTAGCCCTTCTAGGGTTTTTCACCTAAAAAGGGAAAGATGGGAAAAAATCAAATGTAAACATTCAATAATTAATGTGGTATGGATGCAATATGCCTAGATGAGATGAACTAAATGTAAAGAAATGAAAAATGTTTGAAAACATAGTGAGGTATGCAAAAAGACCTAGAAAGATGAATAGAAATGCAAGTAAAACTAAATGTATGCACCTGTAAACTTGTTGGAGACTAGAAATGACTTTGAAAAAATGCAAATATTAAATTTTTGATGGACTAGCACTCATTCACCAACCGAGGAGAATTAGTCCTAGAAAAGGGTTTCTTCTCGAAAATCTGTTTGTGCAAAAAGTGTATTGGAATCTACACTTTGCTCTAATAGACACCTCTAGTGGGACTCATTCGCATTAATTTACCCAGGTTGTCCAATGAGTCCCAGTTAGTTAGAAAGTCAACATTTCAAGTTTTTCAAAATCATTTCCAGTCTCTAGCAATTTTACAAGTGCACACCTTTAGTTTTACAGCTCTCTATTTGGTTTTACATGCATTTCTATTCATCTTTCTAGGTCTTTTTGCATACCTCATTATGTTTTCAAACATCTTCCATTTCTTAGTTTTGCATGTCATTAATATCAATGATATGATTTGTTATAGGAAAAAATGACATTATGTCAAGTTTACCAAAATATAAACAAATATTTTTGCACCTGATGGTCTTTCTAGCCCTTTTAGGGTTTTTCACCTAAAAGGGGAAAGATGGGCCAAAATGGAATGTAAAATTTTAAGAATGAATATAATATGGATGAAATATTCCTAGATGAGATTAAATTAATGAAAAGAACTAATAAAAGCTATTGATTATGTATGTAAAACTAAGAAATGCAAGATGTTTGAAAACACGGTGAGGTATGCAAAAAGACCTAGAAAGATGAATAGAAATGCAAGTAAAACCAAATAGAGAGCTGTAAAACTGAAAGTGCCCACCTATAAACTTGCCAGATACTAGAAATGACTTTGAAAAACTAGAAATGTTGACTTCTTGACTGATTGGGACTCATTCACCAAACTAGGTGAATAAGTCCCGAATCAGGGTTTCTACTCAAAAGTCTGTTTATGCCAAAAGGGTACTAAAATCTACACTATGCTCTGACAGACACCTCTAGTGGGAATCATTCACACTAATTCACCTAGGTTGGTGAATGAGTCCTAGTCAATCAAAAAGTCAACATTTCTAGTCTTTGACAAGTTTACAGGTGCACACTTTTAGTTTTACAACTCTCTATTTGGTTTTACTTGCATTTCTATTAATCTTTCTAGGTATTTTTGCATACCTCAATGTGTTTTCAAAAATCTTGCATTTCTTAGTTGTAAATGTTATGAACATTAATTACATGATGTGTTATAGGATGAAATGAAATATTACATTGGCTTCACCAAAATGTTAACAAAGATTTTGGCACCTAATGGTCTTTCTAGCCCTTCTAGGGTTTTTCACCTGAAAGGGAAATATGTGCCAAAATGCAATGTAAAAATTCAAGAAATAATGTGATATGGATGCAATATGCCTAGATGAGATGAACTAAATGAAAAGAACTGACAAAAGTTATTGATTATGTATGCAAAACTAAGAAATGCAAGATGTTTGAAAACATAGTGAGGTATACAAAAATACCCAGAAAGATAAATAGAAATGCATGTAAAATAAAAAAATTAGTTTTAAAACTAAAAGTGTACACCTGTAAACTTTCCAGATACAAGAAATGACTTTGAAAAATGGGAAATGTTGACTTTTTGACTGACTGGGACTCATTCATGCACTTGGGTGAATTAGTACTAGATCAGGGCTTTTGCTCAGAAGTTTGTTTATGCCAAAAGGGTACCAGAATCTACAATCTACTCTAATAGACACCTCTAGTGGGACTCATTCACCATTCATGGTGAATTAGTCCTTTTTCCATTTTTTGAAAGTTAAAGTTTCTAATCTGCACTTTATCACCTACACTGCACTTCTAGATTGAATCTTGAATTTGAATCTCCTAAAAGACCTAAAAAATAGAATATAATTTATTTTCCAATGGGGGGTTTTCCTTGTTCAAACCTCTAATTTGGTACCTAAACCTTGGATGGATAAAATGTGCATAAAACCCTTGTGCTAAGTGTGTCTATTTGAACTAAGACAAAACCCTATTCTAATGTGCTAGAATAAGATGTTTAAATGAAACTTGAATGACATAATACTTCAACCTAGGAAACCCTACAACATTTTAAATTAATATTAATGACATGAAAACCTTAAATATGAAGATAGAGAGAAAATGGAAGATGGAATCACTTTGAAAGCAAGTCTTGAGGTGTGATTTGATGGCTAGTTGCATTTCCTCAACCTTGATTTCTCCATGATTCTCCATAGGAATCCATAGTCAACTCCTTGCAATGTTTGGCCTTGAATAATAAGTGAGCTTGAAGACCTACAAAACCTCTATCTTGTTGTCCTAAAGCTTGAACTTTTCTATAGAAAGACTAATGGATCTTCTTGTTGAAGATATTCAACACTTGAATTATGATTTTTCTTGGTAAAAATGACTATAGATGTGAAAAATTACCTACAAACACATATTTATAGGCATGAATACCTAATTGACCATTATTTAGACCTAAGAGGCCAACATCTATTGAAAAATTGAATTAAGTTGGTGGGTTTCCTACTTAAAATTGAAAATTCCCCCAAAATGGACTCATTCGCCAACCTTGGCAAATGGGTCCCACCAGAAGGGACTCATTTTCCCAAGGTGGCAAATTGGTACCATGTGTTGTTTTCAAAGGTGGGTTTTTGAGATATGAATGATTTAAGCATTATTTGTCTGGATTTGTATGATTTTTGAGTGAAATGGGCCTCTAGATAAAATATAATGAACATTAGGGGCCTATAAATGTAATTTTTAAGGGTTGATTGATGCAAGGGTGTCTAAAATAGGACCAAATTAGGCCACAAATTGTACTTTATGCAAAGGAGTACAATTTTAATGTCCACAATTGTTGATAAGGAGATAAGTAAAACGGAGAAAAAGAAGAAGAACAACCATTAGATGATCAAAGTGAATTGCTTGTTGGAGACACAATCAACATACCAATGGACACATCTAAAGAGGATAAAGTAATTCAAATAGGGAAATACCTTGATTTTGAAGAACAAGAGAATCATGCAACATTGTTACAAGATTTTTGTGAAATATTTTCTTGGACTTATTTAGATATGCCTGGCCTAGATCCTAATATTTTGACACAAAACATAATTCTTCAAGAAAATGCTAAACCGGTATGACAAAAAATAAGGAAGATGAACCCTAAGATAACCTTGTTAGTTAAAGTGGAGATTGATAAACTCCTTAATGTTGGATTTATATGACCTATTTATTATTCACCATGGATCTAAAACATTGTAGGGGCCTAGATAAACCTCATAATCATATTAGGATGTGTACATAATTTAGAGACTTGAACAAAGAATACTTAAATATGATTTTACCCTTCCTAATATCTATATGATAGTTGATTCCACTATGGGCAACACTCTTGTCATTCATGGATAGTTTTTTTAGAATATAATCATATTTTCATTAATCCTCAAAATCAATATAAGATGACCTTTATAACACCTTGGGGAAAATTTTGTTGGGTTGTAATTCCTTTTGGACTACAGAATGTCAGTGGAACATATAAACAAGCTATGAATTTGATATTTCATGATTACATTCACAAAATCTTGGAAGACTATGTTGATGACATCTTAGCGAAATCTATGACTCATGAAGACAATCTTAAAATCCTTCAAAAAATATTTGAATACATTTACAAGTACAATATGACATTAAATCCAAAAAAAAATTCTTTGGAGTTGAGAGTGGAAAAATCCTAGGATTTATTGTTTCGCATAGAGGAATTGAGGTTGGAAAAAATAAAATTGATGCTATCATAAACATGTCACCTCCTAGAAAAATATGATAGTTACCTAGCCTGCAAGGAAATATTCAAGCTATTCACCACTTTGTTGCAATGTTGGTGGATTGGACCTTACCTCTTACTCAACTTTTTAAAAAGGAAGTGGAATTTAAGTGGAATAAATAATTTTAAAAAGTGTTTCAAGGATTAATTGAATACCTCTCTAATCCTTTGATATTATAACTACCAATTCAAGGTGAACCCTTTTATTCTTTATATATCAACATTGACCCTTTATCTAGCAGCAATGTTGGCTCATAAAGATAATAATGATAAAGAGCATATTGTTAACTACATTAGTCAAACGTTCATTGATTATGAAACCTGATACGCCCTTTTAGAGAAATAATGCTTAGCTCTTATGTTTTCCACTAGTAATTTGAGACATTACTTGCTTAATGTTGAAGTGCATGTGGTAACCAAGTTTGTCCCTTTGAAACATCTCTTTAACAAAAACAATTTATTAGGACACCTCGTAAAATGGGTTATGATGTTAACTAAGTTTTATCTTAAATTTTTCACAAAAAAATAAATTAAAGGAAAAGCATTAATTGACCACTTATCTAACACTCCTTCACTAGTAGCGACACAAAATAAAGACTCCTTCCTTGATGATAATGTGTTAACAATCAAAATTGAGACACGAGAGTTATACTTTAATAGTTAAAAATGTAGAATAGGCTCTAGCATAGGGGTTATATTAATCCTACCTTCTGGAAAGCATATTCCTTTGCAATAATGATTAAACTTCCTATGCATAAATAAAACAACTAAGTATGAAGCTCTAATTGTTAGAATACATGCATATCTTACGTTAGGAGCCCAAAATATTAAGATATTTGGTGACTTGCAACTAATCATTAAACAAATTAACATAAAATATCAAGAAAAGCATAACAAGTTATCAAAATATGTGGATCTCGTGATGACTCTTGTAGGGAATTTTGAGTCATATACCATTGATAACATCCCAAAAAAATATAATTGACATGAAAATCTGATGGCAAGTGCAACTTCTTTTATATCTCCTAGTGACACCTCAACAAATTTTCATGTTCATTGTCCATAAAATTAAAGAACTAGTGATAGATAAAAATATTAAAGAAGTTTTTGTAACTTATATTCAAGAATATATTGAATGGAACACACCAATATTTAATTATTTGAAAGATGATGCCTTTCTTGAGCTAACAAATAAAAAAAATCACTCTCATATCTAAAAAATTACATCTAGATATATCATCCTGGCAAAAATATTACATAAAAGTTCCTTTGATGGCCTTTTTCTTAGGTATCTTAAAAAATCAAAAACCCCTATAGCACTTGACGAAGCTCATGCAGGTGCTTGTGGAGGGTATTCTAGAGGATGATCATTAGTTTAAAATCTAATTTGCATATTATTATGATAAAAATATGGAACAGGATTGCTTCAAATACTTTAAGAAATGTCATAAATGTCAAGAGCATCAAAAATTAATTCATGATCCTACCTCCAAGCTTCGTGCACAAGATCCTATTTGGCCATTCTTTGTATGGGTTTTGGATATTACTGGAAAAATATCTCCACCTTTATCCCCTAGACACATGCTTATAATCACAACAATGGATTATTTCACAAAATTGGTAGAAGTTATTCCCTTGCACTCAACAACCATTGATTTAATATTTTGTTTCATATTGGAACACATTATTGCTCGCTTTGGACTTCCTTTGATGTTAGTTTCAGAAAATGGGACACCATTTAAGAATAATCATGTGAAGAAGTTCTTGGAAACATTTAATATACAACATTGATTTTTAATGCCTTATTACCCACAATCTAATGGACAATTTGCATCAACTAACAAAACTCTTGAATAGATTTTAAGAAAAATAGTGAAAAAACATACTAAAGATTGGAATATGCAATTAACATACACATTATGGGCTTATCATACTAGTATCAAAAATTTAATTGAAAACACACATTACAACCTTGTTGATGGTGCCAAGAAAATTATGCCCCTAGAGTTAGAGATTCCCTCCTTAAGAATCAATCTTCAAGGGATAATTTATGGAAATACTTATAGGGAGAAATGGTTACACCAACTTGAAATGATTGATGAAAGGTCCATCAACGCCCTCACACATCTTGAAGCTTACCATAAGAAAATGCAATGAACTTATAATAATCAAGTCATCCCTCACTCATTTAACATTGTTGATTTGGTGTTATATGAGAATCAACAAAATGTTAATGTTAACCCAATAGAGAAAGGAAAGTTTCACCCTAGTTGGTTAGGGCCTTATGTAGTTGAAGAATGCTATTGGTCTAGAGCATACTTGATATCTAAAATGGATGGTACACCTCTTCAGGAACCTATAAATCATGTGCATTTGCATCGGTATTATACCTATCCTTTCTAAATAGGATGAGTTTTAAAGTAGTTTTTTAGAGATAATGGGTTGTATTCCATTATCTCTCATGCTTGCTTCATTCGTAACACCTAGTTTTCAGTGTCTTGAATAGTATGGTAGTGGGTCCAATCTTGTTTTGGGTTCCTACTTTAGGTATCATGCTATTAAGACCTTATGGTGTGTGTTATGTTAGGTTAAATCCTTATTTGAATTTAATATTCTACAATTAGATCATAAGTGCATTTAATTTATCACAACATACTACATCATCAATCTAAGAAAGATTAAGAAAAGACATGTTAGATCATGGAGACGTTTATTGAATATTCTAACAAAGATTATTTAATAAATCACATTTCCATCTAAAAAACATGAATATAAAATTTGAAGATGTTGATTTATGTATATAATTTTTTTTAATACATCTCATCAATAGTATAATGTCACTATGGCCTATGACTATTGGATCCATCAGTATTTGGTGTCCACACCCATTGACAGATAGTGGTGTGTGATCAAGATCTACTCATGGTAGCCATCTACCACATAGTCCATAGTGCCATGCATGCTTCACCCCCATGTATCAATACATCCAAACAGTGTCGCTCTATGTAGTCTCTATCAACCTAGATTCTAGTATTCTCTCTTTGTAGCTACTTGACCTCTAACTATAAGATAGCCTCTCTTTTAGATCTCCAAGCTACTCAATCCTCTAACTCCACCTCAAATGTGGATACCTGACCCTTGGCTTGATCAATACACCTAGATATGCTATTGAATTCTCCCCTGATCCTCACATAAGGCTCAAATAGGTCCATACACAGTACCATGAATTATGGGGGAATGCACTCTATGATAGTATTCTCATCTGGAAGAAGGATTGGCACTATCTTGGTAGTCATGCATCAAAAGAGGTCTTTAGGATCATCATCATATAAATATACATGAGCATGATATACATAAAAAAAAAAATAATAACAATAAATATCATCACCTGGTTGTGCAACATGATTCGTAGGAATCTAAAATTCCCTACTTCTCTCCCCATGCTCTAGGACACTAGCACATGCATAATGTGACCTTGTAACCCATTTGGGAGAAATATCTCTCCACATAGGTCTATGAGGACTAGCCTCACCTCTATCATTGTCCTCGCTCATAGGAGGACTTTTCTCATCCCTTGTCTCCTCATCATCCTCCTCTCCCTCATAGTCATTTTCCTCCTCTGACTCCTCATCCCCATCTAGAAATAGGTCTACTAGATCTATCCCCTTGCCTAGCTCTCTATCCTCCTCCCCCTGATCTAGTAAAGGTCCTATAAAGCCAATAGATAGTGCATAGAAAAAATAGGTCTTGGTCAAACCACCGCCCACCACTTATCATGCTCCTCTATCATACTAGCGTAGTTAACATAAAAGACTGGGGGCATGTCTATATCCTCGTCCTCTGCATCGCTCTAGTCAATAATGTCTATTTTTAGACATTTAAGGTCCATAGGTCTGCAAGAACTCCATACTACCATCTGTATGATTGCCATAGTTGTGGTCATCTCTATACCTACACAAATTGTCTCATGATGCAATTTTAGTAGAAGGGTCTCACTACGTGATCATGTCATCCCAAAAAAATTATATCCCTCTACATCCACCTAATTTATATTGTAGTGTATGGACAAAAGAGCTACATTAGATAAGGTCTCCATACAATATCCTCCTCATCCAACCTATGAAATATGACCCTCCAAAATAGTGTATCACTATGTTTCCATGCCTATCTAAGTGGACAACTGGAGGCTTATGGGTATCCCACCATGGTGGCATTCATAAATACTCTCATTCTGGTACTGGTGATGTGCTCTAGGCACTAGGTCTATGATGGAACTCCCCAAAATTTGCTATCTCTGAGTAGCCCATGGACTTAACCAGCATATAAAGCCCTTGTTCCCATGGTTTGTATAGTGTTTTGGCTTTGAAAACCCTTTTTTCTTTTAATTCCATGTTGATCTGCCTTGCTAGTTTCCCATTTTCCAAGTTGCCACTTGAGCCATCGTATCTATTTATCCACTAGCCCCTTTGGCTTAGAGTGTCAGTCACCTACTTTGCTACCGACTTAATATTTTCCTAAATTCGGGCCTTAATATTTTTCCCCTGAATGACTTAGGCTTAAGTCATTCATCTGTGAGGCTTAATTAGTCATTGGACTAAAAATAGCCTCTTCTTTAATGCTATCTTGCCATATGTATAGGTTTGGAGATTCATGGCCATGGGAAATGATCTTGGCTATACTCTGGTAGATCACAAATGTTAAATGTTAGTTGGTTACATAGTGCGAGGATAGCGAGATGAGGAAACATGTCCTTATATGGACATGGGACTAAACTGATGGAAAGGATCAAGAACATAAGATAATCTCTGTCATTTCCCACTATCGTGCAAGGAAAAGATGAATGATTGTCAAAGGTTGCGAGATTGGTTAGATGTCATATAATTTGGAAAAATTCTAGTGGCTAGACACAAATGAATAAGGAATTACTGAAATTCAAATCTAGTTAGCCCAATGTGAGCCATTTGATTTACCATCTCATCAAAGGATCAATGACTTACTTTCAAAATTGAAAAACAGACACATGATAGCAATTTATTTTTGTAACTACTGAGAATTAATGATATGCTCTTTGTAGGAGTGATCAAATTGATCTCCATGTATGTGGAGACTTAATTTACATTAATCATGAAGTATGATATGCAAATTTTGATACATTTGGGAATTAAATGGTGATAATACACATGCCAAAAAAATTTCACCATTCCATGTGTGTGTTTTCTGTGAGCATTGATGGTTGTGATCATTGTGCCACTCGAAAAATACCAGATGGAATAACTGCTAGCTGTATCATTTGCATTTAGTACTTGGAAATTTTCTAAGTTGGAGTTGAGTGAATAGTATTCAATTGTCAGCTCAAGAAACTATCACACAGTGAAAATGAGAAAACCAATTTCTTTGATAGGACTAGTTAGAAGGTCATCTAGATTAAATTTGTAGAGCCCCATGAAGATATTCAAGAATGTGCTTTGGCTGTAGAGGACAAGGCTCCTGTCAAATATCATGTGAGTGCACCTTTAAGGTGTAATAGGAGGCTGCAATTCCAAGGACCTGCTACTAGAAAGATAGAGGGTAAAGGAAAGCGATCGACATGATGTGCTAATAGAGCTTACAAGAAGGTAAGATTTGGATGTGGTTCCTTTGGTCAGCATAATTCGTACATTGACATCATAGAAAACCAATTTAAAAGTGAAACAAAGATGAACTTTGACTATTTATAGTATCTCATGTCCCTGGGCTGAGCTCTAGCTCTAGGAATGAAGGTATTGTCTGTCCTATAATTGGCTATCAATACTCTAAACGAGCGAGATGATTCTTTACTCAGAAGGGAGAAAGATGAAGATGGAGTGGAGGTCTCTTCTCCATCTCTCATGAAGATGTGAAATGGGTGCATGTACTATGGATTGGGTGCTAGTGGTGGTAATTCTTCTAGTCAATGAAAAGGTGGTGTTTGGGATGAAAATTTTTGTGTTCTTTGATAAATGTTTGTGGTGGTTGTTGTTTTTCCATGTATGTGGGTGGTACTTTTTGGGTGTTTGGTGCTAACTATGTTCCTTCATGGCAATGTTGACATCAGATTTGCTACTTACCTGGTGGCTAAAGGGAAATTTTGGTAGCACTTTATATTTCCCCTTTGATGGTGATTGCAATTTTGGTTTCCTTATTTCCAACGTGTTACTACAAGATCAACATGTGGGGAATTTTGATATGCAACTAAAATTCAAGTGAAATGAAATTTTTGTAATGTAATTGTATTTTGAGTTGGAAGCTTGTTTTTCTCCTTATGCTATAAAAGGAATTCATGGCTCATTTGCAAGGGGCTCTAGTCTTGAGTTTTAAGTCAGGTGTATGATTGGGGTAGATAATAGAGTATAGAAAGGAATTTATGAATAGAGCATATAATTTTTTTTTGCTCTGATGGCATGTATGTAGTAATATTAAATGGTTTTATAGTAATGACTGATATCGAAACAAATCTATAATTATAATGCATGTAATCTCATTCTGAAGGTTATTGCAATTTTTTTAAGAAATATGAAGGATATTTTTATTGTTCAAATATTTGTTTGAATGTGTGTCTCTATGTTTGCTTTGTTTCAAGGAGTCGATTAAAATTCTTAAATAGAGTCATTAATTTGCAATAATTTACAACGGATTTGATAAGTAGTCATGTCTTAGTAACTGTGAGCTCCATGATGCAATGTATTGTGAGAGTTGTCCATTATTATTAGAATTAAATCATTTATGTATTACTAACTGTTATATATGTGACTCTGATGTCCAATTTGGAAAGACAGTGATCTATTTGTTAAATATTTACATCGAAAGCATTTTAATTTTCTATCTAGTCACCAATTTTAAATTAGAACAAAAATTCATTTTTCATGAGGCATGTGTATGAAGTCTCTTGAAATAGCACTTGATTTCTAGTGAGTGGGTTGTAGTTTGCTCAAAGATAAGCCAATCTTTTATTAATTCATGTATATTTTCTCCTCATAGGAATTGATCTATGAATTAATGTGCTACAAGGTATGAACCAAAATTAGCACAGTAGGAATACCCTCCTAGGTCCCACAGAGCCTAAAGTATAGAAGATTTCATTCTTTGACTAAATCCTGTTAGTTGGCCATTCATTTTAAGTGTCTTAAGTATAGGAGTTGGCTACTCTGTAGAGATTCCTTAGGTGCACTAGAAAACACCAACAATCTATAGTATAGTGTAGTAAAGCATGATATTCACCTCTCCATAGGTAAACTAACCTAATTCATAATATAGGTGCACTATTATGCTCTAACCCCATGCAAATATGATGTAGTAGTGCTCCTTGTCTTAGATCATGTGCACTATTCCACCCTCTAGATGTGCCCCATGGCCATTGAGAAGTAGTACTAGTGCTACTATGTAGATCATGATAAGTTTCAGAAGTGGTGATCACACATGTAAAATCCATGTGAGATTGATGTGTGGTCCTATGAATTTGTAGAAAATAGGTATCCCTAGGGAATACTTGGTGTCAAAATGCATGTCCTTAAAGCCCCTATCATGTGTTATAAAAACCCTCTCTCCTTTGATGGGCACCCATAGTATCTGATACACATCCTCCAATATGATAGTCATCTCTCCTATCGGTATGTGAAATGTGTAAGTATCTACATCCCACCTCTCTACTAGAGCCATCAACATCGCATCATGATATCACATCACTGGGGAGAGATAGGCCTAGTAGAGGTCTATCTCCTAGAGGATTTTCACATCTGCCTTAGGTAGTTGATTGACTAGCTCTCATAGATGGTTGAATGTTTAGCCACTCAAGTGTTGGCATGACTAAGGTGTAGTATAATATAGAAAAGAAGAAAAATGTCATTTAAAACATCTTAAAAACCCAAATTTGTTCATTAATTGTCAAAAAGTGTGCTAAATTTACTCTAGAATATCTCAATTAAGGTTTTAGACACTTTATTCCTTAACTAGGACACTTTATGACAAAGTGAGAAACTTTGTGACAAAGTGGGAAACTTTGCAACAAAGTGGGAAACTTTGCAACAATATAAAAAAATGAAAGAAAGACCATCCCTAGACTTTAAATTCATATAAAAATTTCATAAAAACATAAAAATTTGATTAAATCAAAATACAAAGAAAGAAAAACCCACTCACTATAGGCTGCAACTACTCTCATTCAACCACCTCCTATAGTAGCTTGATCCATGGATGTGTGAATGGGAATATGCTCAACATGATGGCTCACTCTACAAGAAAGGGTAAAAGATAAAATGAATATTAATTACTTTCCCTTTATCTTTATATACATTCATTTTTAGGTCACTTTTTGTTAAAAAGAGAACAAGTGCTTTTTATCTAAACTAACATATTAGGAGCTAGAAAACTCTATTCTTGATGTCATCTTTTGCATTGGAATCATGGTTTCACTCTTTTCCTCATAAATTTCTATCATTAGGTGGTATGGTACTTGGAAAGCCCTGTGATGGACTTATGTAGTTCAATTTGGTTTTGATTTCTACCTTGATTCCACCTCCATAAATCAAGCAAAATCAAGGGGGGGCATACATCCACCCATGAATTCAATTTTCTAGGAAAGTTAGATAAGAGGATTATGTTTGAGCTACTAATGAATTTTTAATGTAGGATACGATTCCTAACATTATGGTTTTTTAAAAAACTACAATGGGGGCTTCATTCTCCCTAACAAATCCATATGAGTATCCTTTTATAAAGTTACTTTTTGAACTACTTTAGCTTGCATATGCACGTAGTGTCATATGGTCACTAAAGTGATTGTAGAATAATGTATACCTTTTCAATTTAACACTTAATTTGAACCTATTTCATCACCCATCAATTTAAATTCCTTTCAGGTCACTTATTATGGGCCCCTTAGATGCCTTTTGTGCATCTCGAGGTATATTTCAACTATAAAGTTGGCTAAAATCCATAAACAACCTTTAATCTTGGTAACCCACCTTTTAAAATTGCAAAATAAGCTTGGTGGGACCAAGACTCCCTTGTTGGCATCTTAGTCCCCCTTAGTGGCACCAAGAAACCAACTAGGGTGTCTTAGTCCACCTTAGTGTGACCAAGAACCCACCTAGGGCGTCTTAGTCTCAAGGGCTTTAATTTCAAGAATCAAGAGTGGGAAATTAAAAAATTTTATTTAATTTGGCATTTTGTTAGCTTTTTGGGATCTAATAATCTAGTTATTAGATAGGAATTCCTATAAAAGTAAGATTCACACCCATTTTCACCTACATAGGTAAGCAAGTTTGAAGAGAGAAGTAAGGAGAGTTTTAAGAAGCAAGGAATTGAATTTTTGGAGTAGCCTTCTATTGTGTTGTAGGTTTTCAAGACCATTTCAAGTCAAGATCTAGTATTTCCAAAGACTAATGATGGATTCCTATGGAGGATCATGAGAGATTCTAGGTTGGGAGCTGCAACTAACCATAATTCCAAGCCTAAGGACTTGTTTCTTTAGTGATTCCATATTCCATTGTTGTTCTACTTTCTACCTAGGGAAGGTACATTTCATGTTTATGGCCTATTAGGGTGATTTGAGATCTCCTTTGTAGGTCATTTTGATTTGCATCTTAGAAATTATATTCTAACACATTTGAATACGATTTCTCCATGTTCTAGCTTCCATAATATTAGACACATTTAAGATTATGGCTCACACACATTTCCATTTTTAGATATATTTATTTTCATCAAGATTTAATTACCAAACAAAGGGGTTTTACTAAGGAAAACCACCATAAACAATCAATTAAATTTCCTTTGTTTTGTAGGTTATTTATAGGTTCAGATTTGAAGATTTGATGAAGTAAAAACATTGAAACTTAGGATCACATTTTAGAGTTGGAGGAATTTATATCAAGACTAAGTTGGTAGTAAGGCCGTCTTAGTCCTCCAAGTGGTATTTTGCAGAGATTCTTTGAGATTTTTTTCTGACATCTAAAGATTCTACATCTGCCCTAAAAAGGAACAATGGGACTATGAAACAAGTAAGGGAATCTTTGTCCTCCATATCATATTTTGACAACATTTTTGTATTTCCAAAATCCTTATCACATTTCTAGGCTTCCCAAGTACACACACCTTACTTGTTTTGAGTTGAATGTTAAGTTGTCTTTTCCAAGGTTATGCTTGTTGGTGAACCCTTCAAAGCCTAAGGAACCCCCTATCTCCCTTGTTGAGAATTGAATCACATTTTTTTTATAGTTAATCCAAGTTTTGGATCCTAGGGCATCCTTAAATGATAGGAGCATCTAAGGAACACTAGGAAACACTAGGCAATTAGGCAACATAGTTTTTTAATTTTTATCTTTAGTATGTTACCATGAAGTTCATGTTGACCATTGGATAGATGAGATATATTAGGACTAAATTTGATCATTAGAATGATGTTTGGAAGGTTTCATGAGATTTTGAGTCCTTTTACTCAGTTTCTAGGAAATTGGCAAGAAGTTGCAAAATGTTCCATTTTGCAACTTTGCCATAATAGGATTAGCATACAAGCAGCCAAGGAGTGGTTAAGGCCGAGCTTAACTATTTTAGAGGCCATATTTAAAGAGGACCTCGACATGGAATTGAGGTTGGAAGCATTTGAGTTTGTAATTAGTTTTGAAATCAAGAAAATAGTGATATTTTAGTGTGCATTTCTTGTTTTGTTTCTGCTTGAATTAGTATGTTAATGGATTGATCATGGCATTTTGAATAGAGTAGGATGTAGTGAAATTGTCTTTCAAGCACTGTTTGGAATAGTAGATAGTTAGGCTATTCATTTCAAGCTTTCTTGTAATTAGTTTGTTTTTTTCTTTAGTGACTATTTTGACTGGTAGACTATGAAAAATGGGGTTTTAGCTCACATTTCCACTGTACCTAGTGTACGGGCTTGTGGGGAATTTGGATAGGATCCATGTCTATAAATAGGTTAGGGTTAGGAGTCTGTAGAAGTCAAGGAATCATGGACAAAGTCTTCTCTTGGGCAAGCTTGACAGTTCCCAGCTAGGAAAGACAGTTAGTGCAAAGCACTTGGTTTGCAGGGGTGACCTTTCCCTATCAAGGCACGATGTGGAGAGGTAGATAGATTCCTTCCAAATACTTGGCATGAAGGAGGACTTGGTTGAATAAACTGACAGTTTGCTGTGTGGTTAGGAAATGGATTTTAAAAGGCCAAATTGTGTAATTTAAGGGTTATGCCTATGTACGAACAGTGAAGGTCCAAGACCCCAAAAATATTTGAGAGATAGGCACATGGACTAGGAAACCTAAGGAAATATCCCATGTTCTTTGGGAAACTTTCGAGGACTAACCTATTTTCTTAGAGGTGGAGACCTAATTGGGGCTCCTAGGCTAGTAGCCTTTCTAACCCTAAATGAGGGTTTGGTGAAAGCGATGAAAAGGTGGAGTTTGGTGAACCTTCAAGAACCCTAGGAGGATGGTTTGAAGCTATTAGAGACATTTCTACACCCCTGCAAAGATCTAATTGAGTGTTGAGGATAGGTTAGCCTTTAGGGCAGATTAAGGGCTAAGGAAGAGTTGGAGACATTGCACCATGATTGTCTTGGTAGGCTGAATTGTGATGGTAGTGGGGTTGGCCAGGAGAACTAGGGGTACCTGAACAAGAGAAGGGTCCTATAGGTTAGAGTGGTGGAGAAAAACACTAAGGAGGTCTTGCAAGCAAGACCTAGAGCAGGAATCTGTGATTGATTCCTCCAGCCCCCTCCCTACCAGATTGGTATCAGAGCGAGCAAAATATTTGGGAAGAATCTTGTTTGTCAGACCTTGAATCTAGTGGTTCTACCATCATGGTGATAAATGAAAAATTTTCCAAGATGGTTGAAGGATAGGAGGAAGACAATAGGCTATTGAGGGAAAGAATAGACCAACTTGAACAAGCATTGAATGATGTGCAAGTTGAAGGAAGTGTATGAAAAAAAGAAGAGGTTGTAGAGGAAGACAAGATCCCTGAACCTAACCCTATTTTGAAAGAAGATCCCTTCTCGAAGGCATTAAAGGCTTTTAGTGGAAAAGCACTTGAAGGCATACCACTGTTTAGTGGAAAAATGGAAGCTGATCTAGTCATAGATTGGATAGAGGGAATGGAAAACCATTTTGAATGTGATGGAGTCACTAAAGCATAGAAGGTAAAGGTGGCCAAATCAATATTAAGAGGTTCTACCTTGGCATGGTGCAAGTTCATTCAAACATAGAGGGAAAAGGAAGGAAAGAAGCCTATTTCAACTTGGAAAGGTATGGTCACCAAAGTGAGAGAAGCATACATGCTATATGATTATGAAAAATAGTTGCATAAGAAGAGACAGAGCTTGAGGCAAAGAGGCCAAGATGTGAACACTTATACTGAGGAGTTCCAAAAACTTTGTATGAGGTCTAATGTGAAAGAGGATGAAAGTCTCAAGGTGGCTAGGTACCTTAACGGCTTGAAGTGGAACATTCAAGAGGAGATGACTCTTCTAAGTCCCAAGACAATACACCAATGTTACCAATTAGCTATAAAGATTGAGGAAAGAAGCAAGAGGAAACAAGATCAGGCTTCTAAGAGTAGAGGTAAAGGCAGAGATCAAAGAGGACATAGAGGTGGATACCAAGGTAGAGGGACTGAACAAAGAAACCAAGGAGATTCTAAACTCACAGAGCATGGAGGTGAAAAAACTTCTAGAGGATGATATAACAGAGGTAGAGGACCTCAAGGAGGTTCATATAGAGGAAGAGGAGTAGGTAGGAGCAATTCTTACTTTGCTAATATGAAGTGTTACCATTGTGAACAAGTAGGACATCCAACTTATAGGTGCCCATAAAAAGCATCTTCATCAAATACTAAGAAGAGAGTGGCATATGCACAAGAGGAAACCATGAGTACTAAATCACCAGAGGTCAGTCACATAGAATCAGAAATGGGGGAGAATCTGATGTTTAGTAGAGTTTTGATTAGACAACCGGTCAAGGAAGAGCCAAAAAAAAGATGAGCTTTATTTAGAATGAGATGAAAAATACTTGGTAAGGTGTGTAAGGTTATTCTGGATTCAGGTTCAATAGATAACATCGTCTCAGAAGAGGTAGTAAGGAAGTTGAAATTGGAGAAGGTACTCCACACTAATCCCTACAAAGTAACATGGTTGAACAAAGGCCAAAGTGTTCTTGTTAATGAGCAAGTAACGGTGGAGTTTTCCATTGGAGGGTACAAGGATAAGTTTATTTGTGATGTGGTACCCATGGATGCATGCAATCTACTATTGGGAAGACCATGGCAATATGACAGAAGTGCCATGTATGATGGGAAAGAGAACACCATTTATTTCAAGAAGGATGGGAAGACATTTAAGTTGCAATCGCTATCAGATGAGGAAGAAGGATAGTCAAAGGCACCTAGTGTCTTGTTGAGTAGTGGTAAATAGTTCCTTAACAACCTACATCAAGGGGGTGAAGGATATGTGGTTATGTTACAACCTAAATTAGAAGACAAGGTTAAAAAAATGGTCATACTTGAAGTAGTCCAAGAATTGTTAGAGCAGTTTAAAGATATAGTGAGTGATGTGACACCTGCATTTTTACCTCCAAAGAGAGCCATTAGTCATTAGATTGACTTCATATAAGGGGATTCATTTCCAAACAAAGAAACTTACAAGCTTACACTACCTAGAGGTAGCTAGACAAGTGTTGAAGTTATTGGATCAAGGATTGATTAGGAAGAGCAAGGGGGAGCTAGTAATGCAGGTTTGTATCAACCTCTACCCATTCCAAACAGACCATGGGAGTGTGTTAGCATGGATTTTGTTGTTGGACTCCCTAGGACTAAGACATGGTTTGATAGTGTCTATGTGGTGGTAGATAGATTCAGCAAGATGAGTCATTTTATCCCTTGCAAGACCACACATGATTCTAGTTACATTGCTCACCTTTTCTTCAAGGAAATTGTAAGGATCCATGGATTGCCTTTGAGCATTTTATCAGACAGGGATGTGAAGTTCATGAGTCATTTTTGGAAGACTCTATGGAGCAGATTAGGTACCAATATGTCTTTTGAATCAGCTTACCATCCTTAGACCGATGGGAAAACAGAGGTGGTTAATAGGGTGTTAGGTAACCTTCTTAGATGCCTAACCAAAGAGTATGGATAGACATGGGACATGGTTATCTCACAGGCTAAGTATGCATACAATGATAGTGTGAATAGGACTACAAGGAAGAGTCCTTTTGAAATAGTGTATAGGATGCACCCAAGAGGTGTGTGTGAACTTAGAGATCTTGGAGCTATGGAGCATAGGAGTGGAAATGCAGAGGACTTCACTCAAACCATGAAAGAGATTCAAGAGTAGGTAAAGAAGATAGTCACCGAGGCTACACAAAAGTTGAAGGATAAGGTAGATTTGTCAAGAAAAGATTTTCAATTTGTTGTAGGAGACTATTTCATGGTCCACCTCAAAAAATCTAGGTTGAAAAAGGGTACATCAACCAAATTGCAGATGAGAATAGTGGGACCATGCAAGATGTTAGCCAAGTATGGGAAAAATGCATACAAGGTGGAGTTACCTACAAATTTAGGGATTTCACCAGTGTTCAATTAGCTGATCTAATCAAATATAAGGGATCAGTTAGTGACTTAGATCAAAATAGTAGGGAGATCTTCAAGGATGTAAGAAACATAGCCTTACGTACTCTAGACAAGCTACAAGAAAAGAGGATCCTGGAGTCAA
The DNA here is from genome assembly GCA_007258455.2 of Sequoia sempervirens. Lineage (NCBI taxonomy): Eukaryota > Viridiplantae > Streptophyta > Pinopsida > Cupressales > Cupressaceae > Sequoia > Sequoia sempervirens. Next base: position 754,050,223 of record VDFB02193867.1, on the reverse strand, counting down.
GAGTGAAAAAATCTACAAGGCATAAGGTGTACATGGAACATCTTATCAAATGGAAGAACAAACATGAATCTAAGACTACATGGGTAGAGGAATCCCAGTTCAAGAAGCAGGGCATTGAGGAATCACCGATCTCTCCTCACATTCCTTAGTGTTTGTGCAGAGGGGGGAGAATGGTGCAAGAGCACCTAAGGAACACTAGGAAACACTAGGCAATTAGGCAACCTACTTTTTTAAATTTTTTTCTTTAGTATGTTACCATGAAGGTCATGTTGACTATTGGATAGATGAGATAGCTTTGGACTAAATTTGATCATTAGAATGATGTTTGGAAGGTTTCATGAGATTTTGAGTCCTTTACTCAGTTTCTAGGAAATTGGCAAGAAGTTGCAAAATGCTCCATTTTACAACTTTTCCATAATAGGATTAGCATACAAGTGGCCAAGGAGTGGTTAAGGACGAGCTTAAATATTTTAGAGGCCATATTTAAAGAGGACCTTGACATGGAATTGAGGTTGGAAGCATTCGAGTTTGTAATTAGTTTTGAAATCAAGAAAATAGTGATATTTTAGTGTGCATTTCTTGTTTTGTTTCTGCTTGAATTAATATGTTAATGGATTGATCATGGAATTTTGAATAGAGTAGCATGTAGTGAGCTTGTCTTTTAAGCATTGTTTGGAACAGTAGATAGTTAGGTTATTTTTTTCAAGCTTTCTTGTAATTACTTTGTTTTTTTCGTTAGTGGCTATTCTGACTAGTAGCCTGTGAAAAATGGGGTTTTAGCTCACATTTCCATTGTACCTAGTGTATGGGCTTGTGGGGAATGTGGCTAGGCTCCATGTCTGTAAATAGGTTAGGGTTAGGAGTCTGTAGAAGTCAAGGAATCATCGAGAAAGTCTTCTCCTAGGCGAGCTTGAAAGTGCCTAGCTAGGAAAGACAGTTAGTACAAAGCACTTGGTTTGCAGGGGTGACCTTTCCCTGTGAAGGTATGGTGTGGAGAGGCATATATATTCCTTGCAAAGACTTGGCATGAAGGAAGACGCTTCATTCATCCATTTGGTGGTTGAATAAACTGACAGTTTGTTGTGTGGTCAGGAAATGGCTTTTAAAAGGCCAAACTGTGCAATTTAAGGGTTATGCCTATGTACAGATAGTGAAGGTCCAAGACCCCAAAAATATTTGAGAGATAGGCACATGGACCAGGAAGACTAAGGATCGATCCTATTTTCTTTGGGAAACTTTCAAGGATTGACCTGTTTTCTCGGAGGTGGAGACCTAATTGGGGCTTCTAGGCTAGTAGTCTTTCTAACCCTAAATGAGGGTTTGGTGAAAGCGATGAAAAGGTGGAGTTTGGTGAACCTTCAAGAACCCTAGGAGGATGGTTTGAAGTTATTGGAGATGTTTCTACACCCCTACAAAGATCTAATTGAGTGTTGAGGATAGGTTAGCCTTTAGGGAAGAATAAGGGCTAAGGAAGAGTTGGAGACATTGCACCAAGATTGTCTTGGTAGGCTGAATTGTGATGGTAGTGGGGTTGGCCAGGAGAACCAGGGGTACCTAAACATGAGAAGGGTCTTATAGGTTAGAGTGGTGGAGCAAAAAACCAAGGAGGTCTTGCAAGCAAGACCTAGAGCAGGAATCTATGATTGATTCCTCCAACCCCCTCCTTATCAATAGATAGAGAAAAATGGTGTTCTATGACCTAAGTCATAAAATATCCATTCCCCAATGGTTCATTATTTAGAGCATATTATAACTATATTATTGAGGGCTTTGCATCTAATTTAGTTCCACCTCCTTGTTTGTTCACAATTCCTTTATATTCTACTTCTATTCAATAATGTGTTTGGACCCATGGCCTTTCTTCATCAAGGGATAAGGACAACCAAACTCCCTTGAGTAGACCTCCCAATTATTTAAAGAATTCACAACCTACAACAATGCCTTCTATCCCTTCAAATATGCCTAAAATAAGAAAAAGAAAGGCCCCACATTGTCAAAGTCAAAGTCTCATGTCTTTGATCTTCTAATTCTTATTGTTATCCCTTGGCCTACTATGTACAAAAAGGTTGAGAAGTATTATTTGATTGGGGGGTAAAAGTACAAAACTATGTCACAATTTTATAAAGGAAACAACTAACACTAACCTAACTTTTAAACATCAATCAGTAGAAAGTGGCATATATGTTTTAAATCTTGAAATGATGTAAACTAATAAAATATGTATTTTTTAGTATATTTTATGTTTGCATTTTTTTAAAAAATAAAAAAATTATTTGAGTATAGTTTTTTTTTTAAATTAACACTATAATTTATGTGTTGATAAAATATTCAAAAATGACATTAGATGAGATGTCAAGCTTTATATAGTAAATTTTCTTTTTTTTTCCTTTAAATTTTTTGTGTATATTTATAACTATAAACATTAGGGCATGGATATATTTTTTTATAATTTTAATAAATGTGTATTTTTAAATAAATATTTAAATTTTCATGAATTAAAATGTAGTTGTTTCCAATTGACATCAACTTTTATATGAAATATTTATCTAAAATAGAAAATAAATTATGCTATCTTAATCTTGATTCTTTTCTCTAGGGCATCATATTTTTTTATTTTATTTTACTAAGTTTTAGTATTTTTCTTGGCATGATAATCAACCTAATATATTTGTGTTCATAACCTACTTTTCGTAAAAACTAAAAAATTAAATATAAATAATAATTGAACTATTTGAATAAATATATATTTGAAAACTACACCTAGTGTTGGTGTAATTATATGTCTTGTACCTTGTCTTAGGTCATGATTACACCTTAGTTAAGTTTACTTAGGGACCACATAGGAGGTTGTTGGAGATTTTCCACTTTTGGTGGACTTGACATGTCATTACTTTATCACCTCCACCTTTTGTGGATACATCATGTGATCATCTCTCCACCTTTTGTGGAGATTATCACATTATCCCTTTCCACTTTAGGTGGAGTGATAACTTTTCCTTGTTGTCTCATGTCATAATATTACGACACTTGTCATAATCTTATGCCCTTCTATGTTTTCACCTTGGCTATATAACCAAGGGGTCTCCTATGTACATTGTATTGTACTATTATCTCATATTATTGACATTGAATATCGTTTATTCTTGTCATATTCTATCTCTCTCTTTTGTGCTTTTTATTAGGCCTCTAGATCTTGGGTGGCTACCTTAATAGCCAATTATTACATGGTATCAGAGCTATCAGAGTGTCTTTGGATCTCCATTTTGGAGAGATCTTGGTGCATTTGAAGAATGGTGTATTTTCAGATCTAGGTTGCAGTAGCATTTTGGAGCATCCTACGCCAAATTTGCACCCACCATTGTGTTTGGGAGGTTGTTTTAAGTCAAGATTGCCTTTCGTTTCGTTGAAATCAGACTTCGGGAGCTCCAGATTTGAAAAATTCTCCAATTTGGGTATTTTTTCAATTTTCTAAATTTATTCTATAGTTTTGAAAAAAATATTTCTCAAAAAAAAAAAAATTCTGTTTTTCAGTATTTCAGACAAAAAAATTTGTCAGAATTTTTTTGAAATTTTTCTAGAAATACATACCCCGTTTAAAAATTGTATTTGTATTGGGGTTTCTTATTTTTCTATCAAAAATATGTATTATATTTTATGATTTTTTTAAATTAGAAAATTAAAAAATTTATTGTTTTGATTTTTTATAAATCAAAAATTGTAAATTATAAATAAAATAAAAAACATATTGGGTAAGTCTGCGTACCGCAGACTGTACCCTGCCTGCAGCACTATACCTGCAGGGTACCATTGTACCCACCAGCCTCCATCCACCATGCGACGCTCACCCATTGCCCACAGCGGCCCCCACCCTCCTTCCACCGACAACCGGCGCCCATCCAACCTTCGGCTGCTACATTCATTTTCTGGCATTGGTCAACACGTTACCGACGAACCTCCAAGATTCCAGTGACCAAAGAGACACATCATCCTCACCACGTCAGTGCCCAGTCGGCGCCAGCTCATTAGGCCGTACAGCCACTTCGTCTGCACAGTCAGCACGAGCCGTACTTCCACGTCAATATTTCATACAATATGGATATGCCACATTAGCTAGTGGTTTTTGCTGTGATGGGCCACAAAATGTCAAATTTAACCTCATGTTCTGATGACATCAGCCTGACGTCATCACCTTTTTGAAAAATTTGCCCCCCCTCACCAATGAGCTTTTCAAATTTGTAGTCCAAGTTTGGAGGCTCATATCTCGCTCATGTTTGCTCCTTTTTTCAAGCAATTTTTTTTTATTTGGGCTAATTTTTCGTGTACTTCACAGTGGTGTACTCAGTTTCTGATTTTGGTTGATAGAATTTCTAGAATTTTCAGTTTCTCATGACTGTACCTGTCTTGTCACCATTTCTGCAACTTCAGAGGCTTCGTTCAGGCTCATACGAACTCCTTTTTAGGTGCCATTTTTTTTGAAAGTGCATTATTTTTTGTCTACTTCTTGAATCTGCAATCAAGTTTGAAATGATATTGAGTGGATTTTTTTACTTTCAGCATATGGTCCTTTTTGGCCTATTTGGCACTTGTATTGCATAGATCTGAATTTAGGTCTTTGCTTATTTGTTCTAGTATGTTATCAACATTTTTATTGGAAAGTTGTAAATCGAAAATCATAAGCCCACTTAGCCAAGTTGCAAGTGGCCTATTGTACACACACTACATTGTAAAGTGCCAAAATCATCTATTTGTGGGGGGGCACTTGGATTGAGTGATTTTGGGGGGGTGTATCTTGTGTGATTGTTCATATTTTCTCTCTTGTACTCTTGCATTCCATCATGGGTTCATCTAAATTTCCACTCTTAACTGCACATAATTATGGTACTTGGAAAGTACATGCATGGAGTAAACTAATGGAAAAAGGTTTAGTTCACTACATTGATGGAACCATAACTGGACCTTCAAATCCTAAGGAAAATCCAATTGCATATATGGATTGGCTCACTAAAAATTCTATGGAATTGGGTACATTAAGAAAGTTCATTTCAGATGATCTCATTTTCCATGTTGATAAATGTACTACAACTAAGGAAGCTTGGGATAAGCTTGTTGCTTTGTATGGCAAGGTTGATAAGGTTAAGGGATACAAACTTGAACATGATCTCTTAAGCCTTGATCTCAAGGATTTTTATACAATTCAAGATTATGTCACTGAGGCAAATAAATGAAGAGCACAACTAAAAGATTGTGGTATTGAAAAAGAGGATGATCAATTGGTCTTCAACTTGTTAGACAAACTTCCAGTTGAGTGTGCAGCCTTTGTTTCAAGTTTTCAAACTCAAAGATTGACAATGAGTAACTTCACAACACCATCTTTTGAGGCTCTCACAGATCTTTTGATTCTTGAGCAAAATAAGTTGATGAAAATGGGAATTCTCAAGTCTTCAACTTCAAGAGCATTGGTGGTCAATCATGGAATCAATAAGCAAAGGAAAGGCAAGGACCAAAAGCAATCTTCACCAAATCCACAAGGAGAGAACAAACAATCCACTCCTCCACAACAAAGATCAACATCATCTTCTTCAAAGAAGTACAACAATTCAAGCAAGAGGGAGCAACCAACATGTGCATATTGCAAAAGGATTGGTCATAATGAGCATCGTTGTCATGTTAAGAAAATTGATGAGCTGAAAAACATCCTTAAGAAGAACAACATCAACTTGCCAGCTGCATATCAAGAGAAGGATTCATCCCCTTCCACTTCTTCTAAGGGAAAAGGAATAACTCTTATGGCAACAACATCAAGCTCTTCTCCTTCTTCTTCATCTCAATATGAGAAACATAAGGGGCAAGCATTTCTTGTAGTTGCAGATTCCAATTCAGATAGGTGGATCCTTGATTCAGGAGCTTCGCATCATATGACTTCGTCCAAGGATATGTACTCTTCATTTGATTCTTTTTCATCACCACCCATTTTGATGGCCAACAACACATCTTTGGTAGTTTGTGGGAAGGGTTCTATTGATGTTGAAGGTGAAGCATTCAATGATGTTCTATGTGTGCCTACTTTGTCAAGGAACATCCTTTCCATCTATCAGATTACACATAGTGGTATAGGCAAGAGTGTAGAGTTCACACAAGATTCTGTCATTGTTTGAGATTTGCATAGCAAGGCTCTTGTTGCAATTGGGGAGGTTGATCATCGTTCTCGGTTCTACACCTTCTCATATTTTGCTCCTATTGATGATTCAGTTCACCCTAGTGTGGACACACTTGAGGAGATTGAGTATGGTTACTTGAATCTTGGAGTGCTTTCTACTCATGAGGTTCTTGAGCCTATTGCTGATATTCCATCTCCTACATTGACTGATGTGCTTGATGATACTTGTGTTCTGACAGTTTTAGTGCCTTGTGATTCAGTGCAACAGTGCATACCTTGTCTTCCAGCAGCAGCTTCATGGGATGACTACTTGACAGACATTGGCAGTTTGTTTGTGGAATCCTACATTATAGACTTGGGAGACACATTTGATTATTTACATCTTCTCTTTGATGAAGGTGACTCTTCTTCAGTTGTTACGAGGGAACACTCTGACCCTCCTCTACATGATCGGTCTTTCGAGGTTGATGTGATTGTGAATGCATACTTACAGTAGTTGGAGGAGGCCACTTTCTCTCTTGAGGAGACATCATCTTTGGAGTATGTTCTACCTTCATCCTTGCTAGATATTGAGTTGTATTTTTCAGCAGATGAGAGTGCTATTGCAAAGGGGTTCTCACAGGTTTCAGGAAGTGACTACACCATTGCAACTTCACATAGTTTGGGGAAGGCATCTTTTAGCATCAACACAGGGACATTTGAGCAGATTTCAGAGACTTCTTATATTTTGAGGGTTCTTCCTTCTTCACTTGTGGATTGGGGAGACTTCATTCATACACCTTTGGTATTATTTCTTCCCAAGGGGAGGAACGTTGTTCGACAGTTTTGGAGCAGCTTCTTCATTCCTTCTCGAGCATCTTCCATGGGTGACCATTGTACATTGAGGGGGGGCTACCTTGTCTCTCTTCTTCTCTTGTATGGGGGGGACTTTTTCCTCACATGGGGTTTTATCCTTCTCATGCTATGTTCATAGGATTTTGTATCTCATCTCTTTTTTGGGGGGTAGTTTTTTCCCAGTGGGTTTTTCTATCTTTACTCCACTTGTAAGAGATTTCATTGCATTTGTACATGGGTACCTAACATGGCATAGTAGTTGGGACCCATCTTGCATTGTTTTCCTTTTTGTACATTCTCCCTAAGTTGCACTTAAGGGGGGGTGTTGGTGTAATTATATGTCTTGTACCTTGTCCTAGGTCATGATTACACCTTAGTTAAGTTTACTTAGGGACCACATAGGAGGTTGTTGGAGATTTTCCACTTTTGGTGGACTTGACATGTCATTACTTTATGACCTCCACCTTTTGTGGATATATCATGTGATCATCTCTCCACCTTTTGTGGAGATTATCACATTATCCCTTTCCACTTTAGGTGGAGTGATAACTTTTCCTTGTTGTCTCATGTCATAAGATTACGACACTTGTCATAATCTTATGCCCTTCTATGTTCTCACCTTGTCTATATAACCAAGGGGTCTCCTATGTACATTGTATTGTACTATTATCTCATATTATTGACATTGAATATCGTTTATTCTTGTCATATTCTATCTCTCTCTTTTGTGCTTTCTATTAGGCCTCTAGATCTTGGGTGGCTACCTTAATAGCCAATTCTTACACCTAGGGATCTACAAAAGGGTATTTTTACATTTAAAAAAAAAAATTATTTACATGAGTAGGAGTTGTTGAAATGTTAATTTTTTTAAAATAATTGCACTGTTTTAGTAAATTAGCCTCAAATTGGTGCTACATATGCATTTAGCTAAAAAAATTAGTTGGAAAAGTTGCAGAAGTGTTTAACATATCTAGAATGAATCTTACTAGATTATTTGTTTGACCAAAATTGATTTTAAGTTATAAATACTAAAATTCACTTGTGTTGATAAGTTGGTTGAAAGTGTGACATAGCTTTGTACTTTTACCTTGGTCCTTTTTGTGTGTTTTTGATATATTGACCCCTAAGGGTTCCTCCTATTCCTTCACCTACCCAAAATATATAAAGAAGAAAGGAATTTATGGTTGATGATAAGGTTTATGTACCCTTCACATCTCATGTCCCACCTATAGGGTGTACTCTTCTGTCGACATGGGCTCTAGAGACTTTACTAGTTGAATAAGAAGAATGTCTTTTGAGTTCTCTTGTTATTGTCCCCATCATTGCTAGAACTATTTTGTAAATGAGCATAAGTTTTGTCAACATTCGATGGTAAGGGAATGTGATGTTGTACAGAAGAACAATGATAAGTCTTCTATTTAATATCTTCAGTCCTTTTCTATTCCCACACATATTTCTTACTTGTTGTCCCTTTGAGGGATGTGGATGAACCAAAACCCAAAAGGGTGTAGGTATTCATGTTTCTCCCTCTTTGGAACCACCTCTTATCACTTCTTTGACTAATATTCCTCCAATTGTACATCCCATAAATATGCCTCATATGAATGTCATGTCTAGAGTGTCCCTATCTAATCCTCCTACCTCTCAACACTTTATTCTTTTTTCTAAGCATAATCTTGAGAAGGGCTCCACGCCTAAGTTCTACCATAAGAAGCCTACTCCTTCAACTCCTTTTGCATATTTTGTTCTCGTCACTAGGGAGATTCAATCTTCAATAGTTTTTATCACTTCCCATCTTCTAGAGATTAGCACAAAGGATCCTATTCTTGTAAAACCTATATTTGAGTGACCACAGTCCTTAGAGAAGTGTATTTTTTAACACTCTAGAGGATATTATGGCTTTGTCAACTACCATTACAAGTTCATTGCAACTCAACTCACAAGAACTAGTAGATTAGAATATTGAGGCAATCTCAGCTCTATCCCTTTCTATATGTGATATGCCTAGTACTACCTTAACCATTGTCTATTTTTAAGACCATCCTTCTTCCCCTTATGGTCATAATTGGGAGGAATATGGCATGATTGGAATAATCAACTAGAGCAATACTCTTAATGTCTTTAGATTAGAGTTTATATGTTTGTCTATATTCCCCCATACTTTATTTTATATGTTTCTAGTCTCCCTTGGAGGACCCAAGATACCGTCATAGGTACTTGGATATAGGGGAGAGAACCTAATGTTCAAATTAGTCTATTTGTATCATCATTTTTCTTTTTGTCATATTTTTATATTCAACATTTTAGGATGATGTAAAGCATTGGGGGAATTTAGGTCTTCTTTCATGTTGATGCAATTTTTTATTTTTATTTTATTGTTACGTACTCTTTCTTCAAGTTCTTAAATATTTGGGGATATGATGATGATGATTCATACACAATTATATATGGATTTTATTGATATAAATCATAATAGCCCCAAATACTATGATCCCCCTATCCATCTTATACATTATTTTTTGTTGATGTTGTGGGTTCCATGTTTTATCTATTGCTAGTTAGCATTCCATGAATACATCTCAATTTTTTGTCATGACACGAAATGGGCATGTGCAGGATCATCATGGAAAAAACAAGCCCTTAAGTGGCAAAAAATATAGAAAAATCAGTTAGGCAGCTTGATGTAAAAATTTGAATAAGTTATCTATATTATTTCAAAAATATGTAAGAATAGAATCTGTAGAAAATTGAATTTAGTTTCTAAAATACTAGGTTTATTTAAAAATAAATAAAATCTATTTGGTGAAAATTTGAAATTTCAATGCAATAGTACTTAAATTTTAAGGAAAGAATAAAAAGTAGGTGTTTGTCTGACCACCCTAACCATAATAAAATGATAATATTTTTTTATAATATTTATATATAAGTAGAGGACTCATGTTTGGATGTGATGCATATTTTTTTGTAATTTTTTCCCTAGTAAATAATTAATTATGAATTTTTATTACAAATTTTAAAAATATAAAACTCATATGTCACCACCTTAACTTGGTCAAAATTCATGAAATTTATTTTTTATTTTTGAATCCTATAGTATGTGAAGCATAGAATGTGACGATGTTTCAGATTCAAAAATGTGATACCATTTGAAAGTTATAGATATTTTTCAATCACCTATCGATCAAGACTTTAGTCATAATTCTAATAGAAAATGAATAATAATTATTTATTAAATTCAAATTAAAGTATAATTTATATTGGTGGAAAGTTGATAATCTCCTTTAAAAACCCTTTTCGTTTCATCAATTTTGGGTAAACAAAAGTCATCAGCCACATACCCTACAAAAACCCATAATATTGCCACTTTTTGGCCCATCATGATCTTGCATATACCCAAATATCTCTTTCTTCTTCTTAGAATAACATGTGATCCCTTATTTAGCACAATCTATTATAAGGGGGGGGGGGGATATCATATTCATATTATGGTTTATTTTCAAAATATACTTGCCATTTAGCTATCTTATCTATCATCTAGCATGGGGGCAACCCACTAGAATTTTTCTTTATGAATGTTTATGTCTCTTCTCTATATCTATCCTATAGCATATTTTATATCAATCATAAACCAATTGGATTGTTAGATTTTCCCTATTATAAAAAAGCTTGCTTCCCATACATATTAGTTCCATCTTGTGTCTATATATTTTTTGTCTTATTTTTTCTTTTCACCTAACATGTCCATGGTGAGATAGCTTAGTTTTTTTATGTAGGATAAACTTAGGTATCTTCCATAGGAGAAGCTCCATTTGGGTAGAATATTCTCCTTCTCCATTGCATCTTGGGTAAAATAATCTCCTCTTTTTACTTTATCTCACATTTTCTCTTTAACACATATGCTCATTAAAGTGGGGAAAAATGTAATGTTGTAAATATAATCCCATAAAATTTAACATTACATATGCCTTCCACTTTAGTTACAATTAAGGTTTAATTATGCTATTTAACCCCAATTTATATCTAAAACATATTTCAGCACATGGCATGTGTATATCCTTGATGGTTGAGTCTTATTTTCACTCAAATAGGTGTACACCACAGAGATGTTTGAATTCCATACTCGCATCTTGAAAAAATTTATGATTGTGTTATATGTTAGGATATTAAATTTTCCAATTTTTCATAGTGTAACAACTTTTCCATCTTGCACTCTTGTTCAAGACAACTTGTGCAGACAATTTTGAACCAAGAACCCTTCATTTTCCTCTAGAACCTAGATCTTTTGGAAGGGAAAACAATTTTTAGGCCCTTTACAACACTCGTTTTCTCTTGTTCTATGATTTATAACAATCTTCATCTCTATAATATGCATATCTTTCAAATAAATCTATCTCTATCATATGCATATCTTTTAAAGATTTACCTTTGAGAAAATCACAAAAATATCTCACAACACTATGTTGCTTTCATTCAAGGGAGTCACTATCATCTCAAGGATTCATGCCACTTCCTCATTTCACTAGAAAGATAATTCAATTATATTTCTGTTTCCCTTTCTTTATGTCAATTTTTCTATTATCTTTTCTAAGTTTGTTCACAAAGGTGGGAAAACCAAAATTGGGGTTCGACTAAGGAAAAATCCTTTACAACCACCCAACCCCTCTCTTATTCTTTTGTGTGTAGGTATAGGTGAAGGAGCTATTTAAGGATATTTTATCTCTCTGGATATCTTTGATATTGTTCTAAATTAATCCCTAGTATATTTTTTCAAGTTCACTTAACATCTATATTTCTATCATTTCATACTTTCTATGTATTTTCATTTTGTACCCTTTGGAAAAAAAAAGATTGACTAAGACCCTATGTGTTTCTTTGTGACATTTCCTACTTTTTGTCCATATGGGACACTCTCATGGCACACTATCATCTGATAGCCATATGATAATATTAGACAACTCACTCTTGATTTTTCCAAAAAAAATTGTTCTCTATTATTTTAACATAGGAATTCTAAAGTGTCTAGATAATTTATGTACTCTATTAAAAAATAAAAATCATTAACTAATAGGTAAACTTTAAGGTCACAGTTACCTAAAGGCATATCTGAGTGGAGGGTTCAGACTTGGATCCTATAAGGATTTGAATATCCTCTATAGTTATTCAATTTTCATACTCTACATAGAGATAATTGTCACTATCTATATTGTGATAAACAACCGCTTAGGGTCTCCTAAATTCATATTAATTATCCCTTTTATAGATAGTTTACAATAAATAGAAAATTTGAAACTATGAGCTAGAATATTTAATTATAATAAACTAATGATGTATCTTTTTATCTATAATGCTTCTAGAAGTATCTACCATCGATACTAGTGTGTCATAAATGCTTCCTGTCATAACAATATTTTTTGGGCCTAACATGAAAATAAAGTACTACTAGTAATGAGAGTATGTTCTACACACATAATAAAAAATAATGAAATATTAAAGTACATGTAGAATAATTCAAATGATCGAAATAGTATTGAAATCAAATGCTTAAATAGTTTTTGTTTAGGTAAAAGGACAAAGGCCTAAACTACTTATATTAATTAGTAGTTGAAATACATTCTCCTGAGTTCAATACACATAGTTAAGGGAAATATAATCAGCCCTCATAAATCTTTTTTTATCTTAAGACCCAAATAAAAATCACAATGCAACCAGGACCCTTGAAAGGTATAATTAGACATGCACTTATAGACTACTTCCTATAGCCATGCATCAAGACATAATTGCTCAAAAAATTGATACCCGAGTGGGCATCTAAATTTAAAATTGTTTTTGAAAATTGTAGTAACCAAGAACCCAACAAATGCTTAAATAAGTAAATGAAGAGATTAAAATATTAGGAGAAGAATTAGAAAATGTATCACCAAATAATGTTGCTTCTTCTCCAACCAAAAGCTCATAAGTAAGAATAAGAGAAATCATTTTGGTACTTGTAAAGAGGCTTGCTTATGTATAACCCCCATTTTGGTATTTTTACCTCCATGGAAATCTAGGTTTTTTATCATATTTTAATGTAAATGAAAATATTTGAAATATAAAATTAATGTAACTAAAATAGAAGTAAACTCCTAAAGATAATATGTTAGAATTTCAGATTTTATAGATAAAATATAAGAAATGTAGATAAGGAGAAAGGGAAATTATTGCAAGAAAAAAATCACCTAAAATATTGTAGATTTAATCTCAAGAATATTTTTGTTTCCTTGACTTCATTGTCCATAAAAGTCCTTTGAAGACACCACTTAAAAATATTGATGAAAAATAATTGTAAAAATTTGTTATGGTTATATAGTTTTGCCAATAGTGGCATGGTCTGTTGGTTTAAAGGTGGTATTGTTGTTCTTGCCACCAAGGTTCAAACCCCATTGGGGTGGTATTGTTGAGTGGTTGTATTCCGGTTCATAGCTCCGGTTCAAAAGCGTTAACCCCTTGAGTTAAAAATATATATATATATAGCTTGCTAGTTTTTCTTGAGAGTGTATACACTTAAAAATGGTCTAGATAATCTAATTAATTAAATATGACTTATTTTATTAATTGACCTTAAATTCATCTACTATTATACAAATAGAAATATTTATTTATAGTTCATTCTTCTAAATTATTCAATTTTAAATTATTCTATCTTAATTAAATAAACAAACTTCAATAGTTTGTATTATTCAATTGTCTAAATCATGTTTCTTCTTAATTAAATAAAATATCATAAATTTTTATTTAATTATCATATCCCTTTTTATTAAATAAGAAAATGTCAAATATTTGTTTCATTTAATTAAATATTTTCTCCTTTGCTAATTTTAATAAATCAATTTATTCAAATAAAGGACAATTTTCCTCTATTCACTCACCTACTAAATTAGACAAAACATCTAATTTATTTCAACTGGCATTCATAGGAAAGTTGTGGAGACAAACTTGTAGGTAATCCTCTTCAATCTCTTTCCTATGATTCTTCCTATCATTTGGCTTGATGTTTTAATGGGGAGAAACCATTCCCATGATCATCTCAAGCTTCTTCATCTCTTACCATTGAATCCTCTAGATCAAATCCAAGCCTTTGTTGTACTGCCCCATCACACCATGTTGCCATGAATCTATATATAGCACCTTCTGAAATAGAATCAAGATCCCATATTTGTGTAAACTTACTCTATAGCAATAGAGCAATCAAGCATTCAAGAATATAGAAATAATTCTAGAATAACAATAGCACTCTTTTTATCATAATCATGGAATTTTATTTAGATTCATCATAGTTTACAAAAGCTTTATTTATCTGTTTCATGTCATTTTCATTAGAAAGATTACATCATAGCTTTTAGAAATCATTATCAATCATTATATTATTACATCTTGTAGAATCTCATTCTCTCTAGATTGGATTTAATAGTCACAATGCTTACCGAATTTGAGATCCTCATTACTTAATAAATATTTATAGATAGAGAACAATGAGACACTTTGAAGATTTTCCTTGTATTTAAATTAGTTTAAATATTGTTGATTCTCTTGATATAATGTTTTATTAAGAAGTGTTCTTAGTTATTTACTCATTATGCAATATTTTTGGAATAAACTGTGTGTGATTTTTATATCATCAACGTTTTGGATCATACTCCATGATCCATCATCAGGATGATACAATGTTTTATTAAGAAGTGTTCTTAGTTATTTACTCATTATGCAAGATTTTTGGAATAAACTGTGTGTGATTTTGATATCATCAACGTTTCAGATCATACTCAAAAATATTGCATACTAGCATCATGGACTGTGGAAACAAAATGTTATTAATTGACACCCTTCACTCTACTGCTAATCATCCTGATGATGGATCATGGAGTATGATCTGAAACGTTGATGATATAAAAATCACACACAGTTTATTCCAAAAATCTTGCATACTAGCATCATGGACTGTGGAAACAAAATGTTATTAATTATTTACTCATTACTTATTCCACACTTACATTTTGGCACCCACCATGGGGCACTAACCCCATATTCTTACATTTTTTTCTGAAAAAGTGTTCATATAGGATTCATGTGTGTTTTCTTTTAGCATGACCAAGGGATTATGTAGTGCATCCACTAAAATTTTTATTTCTTCTGACTATTTCAGTGCATGCACCAAAATTTTAGCACTTTTGACTATTTTAGTGCATCTGACGAAAACTTTAGCGCTTCGGTAGATTGTTTTAGCCCATCAACCAGAGGCTTCCAACATGGTTGACTATTCCATAATCAATCCTATTTCAGCACTTTCAACAAATTCTAAATTGCTTCTAATAATTCAATAGTGCTTCCAATCATTTTTGCAGCATTTCTGATCAATTAAGTGGTGCTTATGACCTCTTCTATAGTGCTTTTGTAACTTGTTGTCCGGATCTGATGCATCTGTGACCAACAATTTCATTTTTTTCATTTGGACTAAAATAAAGAAATCCTAGGATAGTCATTTGGATTAAAATATATCAATCCTAGGGTATTCATCATACATTTTATATTTTTTGGTTAAAATTAACATCATTTCTTTTGTGAAGCAATATCTTCACATAAAATAGCAAATTGTCATTTTGGGCTTTAAAAAAATTTAACACTAATTACTATGATTGTGTAGTGATAGGCCTATGCACTCCCTTTAACTGGGTGATCAAAATTTTAGACTCATCCTTTAATTTCATGCAATTTACTCTTTGTTAAATCCTTTAGAAGGCCCATTGTAGTGGGAAAAAGTACTCACCCTACAAGAACAACTTGAGTGGGAACAAACCAAAGCCAAGTTTTCCAAACCACTATAAAATAAAAGTGAATCTAGGGAAACCCACATTTACCAGAAGTGTGCAAGATAACCATCCCCAAAATTTTTTTTCTAAAGATTGGGAGGTCTCTTAAAGGATTTTATCATTTTTCGCTCTAAATGGAAACCCTATGTACAAACCATAGTGTAGAATCCAACTTGTCAGTTTCTAAACATTGTAATAGTCAATGGTGAAAGGAGGGAAGAATCTATCCCCAAGACACTCACCATATAATTTTCAAGGACTGTTTGCTCAAGGGATTGAGAAATCCAACTTTGAGTATGCATCTAGAAAAGACAAAAACATGAATTCCCTCTAGGGGCTAACACAGCTGTGTGAGTCAACACAATTTTAGGATGTTGGTTGTTTGAGTATAACAATGACCTTTTGACCTTAAGAGTGAGTCTTCTTGAAGTTCATTATTTGTTAAAAAACTATGGAAATTGAGAAGGATCATATTTGATTCTTGAACATACACTTACTATGTAGATTCTAGGACTTAAAAACAATTGCTCTACAATTGCTTGCTGTGTTTTCAAATTATTAATCTAGATAATGATCATCCAAAAAAACACAAAGAGTCAAACAAAATCAAACTGTGAAATTTATGATTAGAGATTGGAAATCCACAACATTTTTCTATAAAACCCTCACAACAAAAGTTAGGAAACCAAAGAAGCAACTTAGCTATAAATTTTGTTTGAAAAGAACATGCTTTTTGTATCAAAGTAGAAAATTTTTGTTGGAACATAGAAATTTTATCCATAGGTATCAAAAAATTTCTAGGGGATATACTGATGATTTTTCCTTAGATCCTTTAAGTTCACAAGCTTACTTTCAATGAAGAGCTCTTTCATAAAAACATAATCATAGTTGACCTATTCATCAGTATTTCATCCCACAACCAGCAATACAATATTCCAACAAGCCAAATCAATTCTTGTAATAGAGAAAAACTTGGAAATGTTAGGCTTGTCTTCTAAAATTAGAGAGTTACTAGTAGAGAGTTACTAGTAGAGATATCTTGTCAAAATATCGAAAATACAAAAAATTACACCAAAAAAATTCAATCTCTTCATGGAGAAGAAAAATTAGACAACACTGTGGAGTCTCAAATTAATGCTTACACACTTTTTTTTAGTCCATATGCACTTTATTTTAGCACATCCATAGTTCAAATAGCATGTACATAGTTTTTTAGCACTTATGACATATTTTGTAGTGCATCTACTAACTATAACCAAAAATTACCAGTGTCATAAATTATCTGTATTTTAGTGCTTACATAGTTTTTTTTAGCACTTCCACACTGTCTTTCAGTGCATACACAATTCAAATAGTGCATCTGCAGTCTATTTTAGCACATCTCACAAATCTAATAGCACTTCTGCCAACTATAACTAGAACTTGGCAATATTAGGAATTTTACCAGTAAAATAGCACATCCACGGTCTGTTTTAGCACTTTTACCCTATCTAATAGCACATTTTTGTCTTTTGGCAGTTACACAGTCTATTTTAGCACTTTTCCCTCTGTAATAGTGCATCCAAAAAATAAGAAAATAGAGAGCTATTAGAAACATCTATCAAACTATTGACAGAAAAAACTTGGGTTTTTACTAGACATTTTTTTTTTACAAGATAGATAGTCTCTTGAACTAGAAATAAATAGGATCCTACAAGTCAATTTTTTTTTTAAAAGTTAAGCCTAGATCTTGCAAACTATAAAGTGTCAAAATTTATCAAAACAACACATCTTGGTTATTGAGTTAAGTTTCATCATCAAGATTTTATCATCCTATTATCATGAAACAAAACACCATAATCATATTTTAAACTTGGTCTCATCAATAGAATATATCATTCTATTTGACTTCATTAAAATCCATTAACACTCATCCAAACATATAATATCAAACTTTAAGTGGGAAAAACAAACACTTGTATTCCAATTCTGGCAACGTTCCAAAGATAAAAACTTAGAGAAAAGGAAACTGAAACACCAATTGTCATGGCTAAAGAAAACCATTTTCACAGATTCCAATAAAATGATCCAAATGAAATAACCCAAGAGGATGTCAACACAACACAACAAGATCCAAATTTCCATAAATTCGTGGAAAAGGTTTTAGAACAGGATATGGAAAAATATCTTCTGATGCTAGTTGAGCTAGGTGAAAAACTTCCAAAATACTTTTACATCAATGACTAAAGGAAACACCTAAAGCAACTGAAATTGAACCACACAACATGCAAATCATAGATCAAGTGGTTTCCTTAACATGTCAAATGAAAAACTTGCAACAACTTCAAGATATGCAAAAGGGAACCATAGAGAGGTACTCATTATGATACATTTGTCCTTACTTGTTTCATCTAAGTGTAGACATGATACCATTTCCAAGACATTGTGAATTCCCCAAATATGACAAGTACAATGGAAAGATAGATGCAATTGACCATGTGAGGGAATTCAAAACAATGAGTTTATATTTTGTACAAGAGGACACTTATCTAATGAGGTTATTTCCAAGGAGCTAAGGAGGTCATTGTATGGAATGGTTCTCCAAATTTCAACTAGGGATTCGATCCTTTGAAGAACTAGTCAATAGATTCATCTCAAAATTCTCCTTCAATATTCAACATGAAGTGACCATAAAAGATCTATACAACATGAAAGAAAAGAAGGATGAGATATTCCTATCATTTCTACAAAGTTGGAAAAAGTTGTTTGCTAGATATACTCATTCTATACCTAAAGAGGAAAATATGGAATTATTTATCGACAACTTAACTGATGACATGAGTTATAGACTGGAACTACAATGTCCCCTGACATTTGAAAAAGTGATTGAGAACGAGCTTAAAATCCAAGAATCCTTCGTTAAAAAAGCAGTGATTAAACATTACAATGATACATAAAACAATACAAATTCCTCAAATCATTATGGTAAGAATGATAAACCAAAATTTTGGCAGAAAAATAGAAATATTGGGAAGAATGATACTACAACTGACATGCAAAATATGAAACCAATATTCAATTTGACATCAATGACTGTAAAGATGAATCAAAATGATAATCAATACATCAATCAAGGACCCATTCAGAACAACAATAAAAATAATCGAGAATCTCAACAACGTTCATATCAAAGACAATCCAATCGACGAATATTTACACCATTGGGACATAGATTGGAATCAACAATGAGAGAGATTGTTGCAAATAAACTTATTACTCTACCAGAAGTGAGAAATTAGGAGACAAAAGTAAAACCATCTTCATGGAATGATGCTAACTATTGTAACTTTCATAAAAAACAAAGGAAATAAAATGAATGATTGTATGCAATTAAAGCATTTGATAGAATATTTGATTGATAGAAAAAAATTATTTCTCAAAGGACCTCAAACAAACAATGATCATAGTGAGTTTACAAATCCTTTACCCAATTATGAAAAGGGAGAGTCTTCTTCAAATAGTAAAGGAAAAAGTGTAAACTAAATTTATGACAACACCACTCATTGAATTTCTAAGGTTGAGAAAATTAATGTCATTGATAATCAAACATAAAACATTAGCATCAATGATATTGTACCCCTTAACGTGGTCCCAAACATAAACACATCCGACAACCAAATCAATGTCATAAAATTAGGGAAAGATAGGACTATCAACCAGTCAATGTAACGACAAGGAAGCAATCTAAAGTGATACTAAGAGGATTTTCACCTAAAACTAATACTTCGCTTGCCAATCAATATAACATCTAGTTGACAAATCACAAAAGATACTAGCATAGATATCCATACTGGAACTCCTTAAAATTTCACCATCACATAAGGAGGTTTTACAATAGGCTCTTGTAGCCACAATGGTACCCAGTAATTTGGATATTTTTCATTTTCAAGCTATGGTGGGATATTTGGCCATGCCTCATTGTTCGTCATTCTCTGAACAAGATGATTTGTCTCTTAATCATCCACACAATGCAACCCTTCATATAGAATTTTTAATTCATAAACACCATGTCAAATATGTACTAATGGATGGGGGATCTAGATTAAACATTTGTACCTTAAAATTGATTCGTGCACTAGGTTATTCTGACAATGCTATTGATGCATGGAGAAAGATCACAATAAAATCCTATGATGAAGAAGAGAGATCTTCCAAGGGGTTGATTGTGTTACCAATTCAAGTAGGACCAATTGTCAAGAATGTTGTTTTCCAAGTGTTAGAAAATGAAATAACATATAATATACTCTTGGGACATCCATGGATTCATGAAATGTAGGCAATTCCATCAACGTATCATCAGTGTTTAAAATTTCCAATCAATGGACATGAAATCACTATATCAGCTAATTACAATAATCCCCAAACTTGTAACATGCTTAAAGAAACTCAAGATAATTTGGTGCCCCACAATAGAGGAGAAAACACTTCTAGTTCATCTAGTGGGGAAAAGCAACTAAATTTTATATCCAAATGGGTTGAGAAAAAAGACAATTTAAAGGAAGCAACTGTTGTTGACTTCACTTCATCAAGCAATGAAGCTTGACTAGATTCTCTATCACAACAATTCTGAGACAAGATCCAGTTAAAAGAAAAATGCATGGGAGAGTATTCCCTTGAGAAATATTTATGTTTTTTCCAATTATTGCCATCTCAAAGAACATATGGAAAGCCATCAACATTGACACAACCACCATCAACATTACCACAACTTTAAATGATATATTTGTAAAGGCATGCACTCTAGAAGAAGAATTTGAAGACAAGGCCATTCGCAATTGGCTCTATAAAGATAAGGATTCCTCAACATCAGCAAATATTAGCATCAAAATAGATTAGTATGGAAAATGAAAGGCTATCTTAGAGAAAATGGGAGATGAATGGAATTGACCTATTGGGAAAAGAAAATATGGCATTATAGAACCCATTCAAGCCCTCACACTTTAGCCTAAAGAGAAAACATGATTAGGCTATATAGGGGAATCAAACGAAGAAGCAACTCATAAAGTTGTAGAAAGAATCCTTCAAATATGGGATAGTTTTGAGAGAAATTCTAATGAATATCAATAGGACTCTTTATCAGAAACATCATGCAGGGACATACAAATTGATGTTATAAAAGAGTATGCACCAACATGTAAGGAGCGAAAAGCTCAAGGACTAGAACCCTTATATTTGGATCACAAAATATCAATGAATCAAGTGAGGGTGAATAGATATTGAGTGAGATAGATGAATTGGAGGAAAGTACTATCATAGACCTCGACATTACCATTGAAGGGTATGTGCAGGATCATCATGGAAAAAATGGGCTCTTAAATGGAAAAAAATTCAGAAAAATCAAAGTTAGGCAACTCGACATAAAAATTTGAATAGGATATCTATATTTTTCAAAAATATATAAGAATAGAATCTGTAGAAAATTGAATGTAGTTTCTAAACTACTAGGTTTTTTTTTTTTTTTAAAAACATCTATTTGGTGAAAATTTGAAATTTCATTGCAGTAGTACTTAGATTTCAAGGAAAAAATCAGAAGTAGGTGTCTGTCTGACCACCCTAACCACAATATAAAATGATAATATTTTTTAATAATATTTTAGATATAAGTAGAGGACTCATGTCCCAATGTGATGCATATTTTTTTGTAATTTTTTTCCAAGTAAATAATTAATTATGATTTTTTTATTACAACTTTTAAAAAATATAAAAAACTTGTATGTCTAACCACCTTAACTTGGTAAAAAATTCATGAAATTTAATTTTTCTTTTTTTAATCCTATAGTATGTGAAGCATATAATGTGACACATGTTTTGGATTCAAAAAATTTGATACCGTTTGAAAGATATAGATGTTTTTCACTCAACCTATCAATCAAGACTTTAGTTGTAATTTGAATAGAAAATGAATAATAATTACTTATTAAATTCAAAGTAAAGCATAATTTATATTGGTGGAAAGATGAGAATATCCTTTAAAAACCCTTTTCATTTCATTAATTTTGGGTAAAAAAAATTCATCAGCCACATACCCATCATATTGCCACTTTTTGGCCCATCATGATCCTGCACATACCTTGAAAATTTTGACAACATTGCTATCAAAACCTTTACTGCCATTGAACTTACCCAATTCGATGAATTCCTACCATTAATGCATCTAGAACTTATAGACTAGGAAAATATTTAACCTATCAGTATTCCTATCTTTGAGAACGATGATGCTATCATAAATTACCTTTGTTGAGATGAACTTGACACAAGTGCAAATCATAAATCTCATAACGATGCTCCAAGTTAGGATGGTGTCAAATCTTTCAGTTACAAATTGAAAATAGGAACAATAGATCTAATGGTGAAAACCATTCAATGGCAACATTAGATCTTGAAAAAATAAAAATAAAGAATGTATCTAATGGTGAAAACCTCTCTAAGGCACTGAAGGATGGAATATCTGACACCCTTAGAGAAAATTTTCATGAAAGATCATTAATTCTAGTAGAACCTACACATTCAATCAATATTGGCATAGAAGAAAAGACAAAAATGCTACATCTAGTAGCATCAATGACAAAACAAGAAAAGCCAAAATTGGTCAAGTTCTTTGTATAGCGAGATATCAAATTTTCTTGGTCTTACTCTAATATGCCAGGGCTAGATCTAGATCTTTTGATACACCATCCATCTTTACAATCTGGAATAAAACCATTCAAACAAAATCTAAGGAAAATGCATCCCCACATTTCATTGATGGTAAAAGTTGAGCTGAAAAAGTTGTTGGATGTTGGGTTTATCAGATCCATCGATTATGATGAGTGGATTTCAAATATTGTACCTATATCTAAACCAAACAATAGTATCAGAATATGCATATATTTTAGAGATCTAAATAAGGCATGTCCAAAGGATGATTTTCTATTACCAAACATTGAAATTATTGTCGATTTAATAGTGGGACATGCCATGTTGTTGCTAATGGATGGCTTCTCGGGGTATAACCAAATCAAGATAGCACTTGACGATCAGGAAAAGAAAACATTCACATGTCCAAAATTCTATTAGAATGTCATGCCCTTTGGGATGAAAAATGTAGGTGCAAAATATTAGCGTCCAATGACCATTATTTTCCATGACATGATGCATAATTTTATGAAATATTACGTTGATGATAAATTAAAAAAATCATACACCAGGGAAGGGCATTTGGAGATTCTAGGAAAAATATTTACAAGAGTGGAAAAATTCAATGTCAGATTAAATCCAAAGAAGTGTGTATTTGGGGTTGCATCGGCAAAGCTCCTCAGATACATAGTTTCAAAAAAAGGCATAGAAGTGGATCCGGTTAAAGTCAAAGAAATAATGGAAATGGTGCCACCCAAGAATATTAGTCAACTATGGTATCTATAGGGTAGGTTACAATCAATCAAGAGATTTATCTCCCAATTGGCAGATAAAAGTCATCCATTTAATCATCTACTACATAAGAGTGTCTCTTTCAAGTGGGATGAAGGATGTGAAACAAATTTTACTCAAATAAAGAAATAATTGATGTCGCCTCCCATACTCATGCCACCTACATAAGAGAGACCATTGTTATTAAACATAGCAGCAATAGACATTTCTTTAGGAGATATATTAGCACAAGAAGACCCTAATGGAAGGGAAGAAGCTATATACCATATTAGCAGGAATTTGAATGGTTATGAAATAAAGTATGCCTTCATTAAGAAAGCACGTTTGGTGGTGGTATTTTCTACCCAATAGTTGAGGCATTACATGTTGACCCACATAGTTAATCTCATTGAAAAGATTGATCCATTAAAATACTTACTCAACAAGGCTTCTCTAATAGGGAGATTAGCCAAATGGGTCATGATCTTAAGTGAATTTGATATCCATTATGTGGATAGGAAAGCAATCAAAGGTCAAGTGATTTCTGATCAATTAGCTAAAGCTCCATTATATGATGATCGCCTAATGAACATTGAGTTTCCTAATGAATATATTCTAACTATGAAAACACAACCATGCAGACTTTATTTTGATGGGCCATACACATAACGTGGGTCTAGTGTGGGCATCCTTTTTGTCACACCTCAAGGAAATACAATCCCAAGGTCTTGTAGACTCATGTTTTCATGCACAAATAATGTAGCTGAGTATGAGGCTTTGATTATTGGTATCAAAATGGCAATTGAATGGAATATCAAAGAACTGCAAGTATATGGTGATTCATAGCTAGTCATTTATTAGGTAAATGATGAATATTAGACAAAGGATGAAAAGTTGATGCTATACAAGAAGATGATAGATGAGCTCAAAAAGTACTTTGTAAATATCAAGTTTGAACAGATTCCTAGGGTAGAAAACAAAGCTGCAGATGTTGTGGATACAATTGCTTCTCTTTTACAATTTCCAAAAATATGAGGTCATTATGAGTTTATGGTAGAACAAGTGTCTACTCCTACCTATGATAGCCCAGAATCTTAGACCATATGCCATTTAGTTGACATTGAATCCTCCATTTATGGAAAGACCTATGCTTACCTGAAAGATAATATTCTTCCTCCCGATCTTTCCAGAAACCAAAAATGAAACTTCATCCACCAATCCACATGACATACATTAATTGTTGACATACTTTACCATCGAGGTCTAGATGGTACTCTTCTTTGGTGTCTTGATCATGAAAAGTCCGACAAAGGTTTACGTGAGGTTTATGAAGGTATTTGTGGAACTCATTCAACCAGACCAACCTTAGCAAAGAAAATCCTTTGTTTGGGGTATTACTAGCTGAATATGGAGATGGAGTCCCATCATTTTGATAAGAAGTGCCATAAATGTCAGATCCATGGTAACTTAACTCATGCACCAACATAAGAATTTCATTCGTTTACATCAACATGGCTCTTTTTTCAGTGGGGACTAGACCTAGTAGGAAAGATAAACTTCTCTTCATCCAATGGGCACAAATTTATAATCACAACAATAGAGTACTTTACAAAATGGATAGAAGTGGTTCCCTTAACAACAATCAAAAGAAAATAGATCTTGTATTTAATGCTAAACTACCTCATCTATAGATATGGAATTCCCCAATCCATAGTAATAGACATTAGGAGACCTTTTAAGAACTAGGATGTCTAGGAATTGTGTGAGAAGATCCATATCAAACATCATTTTTCAACACCATGATACCCTCAAGGAAATGGCCAAGTAGATAGGCTTGAAGCAAAACAATTCTAAAAATCATAAAGAAAATGGTTAATGATGCTAGATGTGATTGAAATATTTAGTTAAATCCTACTCTTTGGGAATATCGAACTAGCATCAGAACACCCACAATAGCTACTCCATATGAATTGGTATATGGATCAAAATCTATACTACGCATTGAGGTTGAGATTCCATCACTCCATGTATCATTGAAAGGTATCATTCTAGATGAATATTATAGGGTTTCTAGACTGCAAGAGTTGGAACTACTAGATGAGTGTCATCAACAAGTTGTGAACCATTTGATGGTATATCAACAAAGGATTTCTAGAAGCTACAATCAAAGGGTAAAGCCTAGATTCTTTTAGGTTGGGGACTTGGCCCTAAAAGAAAACCCTAGAAATTAGTAAGATAGAGAAAAGAAAGGGAAGTTTGAACCTAACTGGCTAGGTTCCTTTGTCATCATATTAGTTTATGGATCTCAAGCTTATCAACTATCTACACCTAAAGGGGATCTATTCGATGAACCTATCAATAGTATCCATCTCAAAAATGTCTACACATCCTAGTGCATGGGTAAAGATTTGAAAATAGTTACCTGGATGAAAACCTAGCAAATAGGCATCTTGGTAACACAAAAATACAAAAAAGAATCAAGAAAACTAAAAAAGGTGCAATATAAACATGTAGTGAAAACCTGGAAACAAGTGCTACTTGTGACTTTAAGGCCAAATTTTCTATCTATTAGACACATATCATGGTCATTACTTCCACCATCATTTTGCATCCATTATCATATCATTGTGAGTAGTCATGTCCCACCCTAGCTTGGGGAAAAATACTAACCTCATTAGGGGCAATAAATCTTGAGCTTAATCAAATAGAAAAATAGCGGGAAGACAAATGCAACAAAAACAATGATCGAAAAACATCCCAACATGAAACATCAATCACCATCAAAAACACATTGGACATCCATATCACAACAAAAAATCCAAAAAACAAGTCATAAAGTCAATCTCAAAAAGTTAAAAATAGAGTCTATATTGGTTGAACTACATGGTCTCTATGTGCATAATGTATGCAAGGCTAATCCGAGGCCCCTAGGACAGGTCTTTAGGTTAGCTTGTTTTGGTCAAAATCTCAAAAAATCACAAAAACATCTTAAAATCAAAATGGATGATCTAATATGAATAATGGTTGAAATAATTTAAGAAAAGGTTGGATATGTTGTATTTTGATCTTTGTTATCATTTCTTTGGAGCAACTCGATGATGTATTGAACTAGAGAAGCTAAGAAGGGGAATGGTATTTTAGTTTTTTTGTTTGTTTGTGAATTAATCATAATTACTGTGTGAATTGTCATGGGAAGTGCTCTACAAAGTATCATGGAGGAAATTCTGATTCACATAGGAAGGTGATTGATTCTTGTTTGTTTACAAAAGAAATGCTCAAGTCATCTCAGTTTAATTATACCTAGATTCTTGTGTTCACTTGCAATATCAAAATTCATGAAAGTAATACTCAAGTCATCATGGTCTAAATTATACCATCAATGGTTGTACTTACTGCCAACATTTTTAAAGCGTTATGATGATACAAAGAACACTAAAAGTATTGTTAAGATGCCAATGTTTGCATATAGATTTTCATGGTAAAAATAGATTGCATTCATAATAGTTTTACATCTGTAGAATATTTGTTACATACAAGGGTAACCAATTCAAAACAAAGATATATTTTTCTCATAATAGATTGAGTATACTTGACATTAACAAAAACATCATAATTATCATGTAGTTGCATCATCATTTTCATTCCATACATATAGAAAGAATTTATTTTATGATTTCATCATTCGTACATTTAAATCAAATAATTTGCATTGATCATATCATATTTTTTCATATCACACATTATAAAATTGCATAAGAAATTCAAAAAAAACAATCTCTATAGTTTCATTTCATTCATCCATTAATCATATCATATATGATGATTCAAAATACCATTATATTCATCATTTTTCATTCAATTATTACATCATATATTTTCATTTATCACAAGAATAAAAGTGCACACATCCCATTTACATCGCACATCATATATCATTTAAACCATCACATACATTTTCATGCATATAGGAATATAATCATATAATTTAGAATTACACATCATCATGAATATATTTCATCCATACATACATCATACATCCATACATCATCATTATACACATCATAGAGAAAACATCATAAATCATAGCATATCATCATGATTATAAAACTGCATCCATAACATCATAATATAAGAATCATCACATGACGTATAGAACATAGGAAATAAATTCATCCATCATAGAATCATATAGAACACACAATAGACCAATAACATCTATTGCATATCATATAAATATCAAAATCATAATGTCAAGTATACAATGATGTCTAAAATGAAAAGAGATATATCATCAAAACTAGTTGTAATTAGAGTGTACATAACATCTCAAAATATAACAAAGGGTGCAATCATGAAACTAGGTGTTTCTGGCTCTAGATGGTGTAGGCTTCTTAGGACCAGTCTCTCCACCACTAGATGTACTGAGATCTCTTGGGTCTCTTGGGAGAGGCTATGTCACACCTCTACTCATAGTCCTCGAATGAGACCTACCAAATCAGGATTTTTGATAGCTCACTCTCTACTCTAAAGGGAGGACATAAAAAAATTTACCTCTATAATACTCTACCACCTGAACAACATGAACAACCTCTCACTTATAATCTATTACAATGGTAGCATCTACCAATCCTACAATCTCTTAGCTATAGCCTGAGCCCCCTCTACAGTAAGTCTATCGACATCCCTCTCAGTTTTCAATGATGTAATCTAAGCCTGAGCCGCCTCTGTAGTCTATCTAGTGGCATCTCTCTTGGTTGCCATTGTTGTAATATATTTCTTGTATCTATGCCATTGTCTATGTCAATAAAACCTAGGCCCTAGTTAGCTGACCTTGTAAGGTCTAAACCTGTACCTATAGAGTTGTTGTCTGGGTTTGTTGCTACTGGACACACTGTTCTGAAGGGGTCACCACTATTTTCCTCTTACAAGGTGTTAGAACTATAAAATTTTGAAAATTTTACAATTGTTTATACCCATGAGTTTCCAAATTAGTCCTTACCATAAGCACAAAAATCCTCTCTTAACAATATTTTTTCCCATACTTTGTCATGTGGTCCAATAAAATCCATCCAACCCTACATATTTCACTATATCATTCATATTGGCAAGAGATGGTGAGGGTCTTCCCGATCCATAAAGAATTTTTACAAATGTGTATCTTTTGTAGTCTATCGGTAAGAGTTCAGGAATGTCATACACATATGATTTCATCTACAAACACATATCACCAAGAAATAATTCATTATCTCATCAATAGAAAGATCATATCAACAGGAAAGTCATAACTGAAATAAGTCATAACAAACTTATGTATGTCTTACTGACTATCACATAAGGAGACATATCGCCTAGACTAAAATTTATTAGAAGTAAGTCTTATTGCATGCATCGGGTCTTGCTAACAAAGCATGAGGGGGTTATATCAATGATTATTGGGATGAAGTCAGGTAGTCCTGCCAACCCATATGTCACATTGATAGGATTATGTGGGTAAAGGACTCAACAGTATGAATTGATTAGATCGGAAAGACTAATTCCATCGGAGAAAGATATGAGAGTCACATCGAGTGTTGTTCATCGGTGAGAAAATATTTATGTCTTAGCAACTAGAAAATAGACTAAGAGATATATTTGGGTGAGACGAAATAATCTATTGAACATCTCCTCGACTCAAAATGTCACAGCGATATATAGTTTTCAATACTCGGTAAGACTCGAAATGTCAGGGAGACTACATGATGTTTTTGATGAATGGTTTAAAGAACATTGCTAAAAGGTATTGCCCAAGATTTGAAAATTTCTCGCAGAAAATACTATATGGTGTGACAAAGCACAATAAGGAGAATTCAATTGGAAACATTAGTGTAGCAATTGAAGCTGCAAATATTTTTGTGAATAGGAACCCAGACTTCTCTAAAGAATTGTGAGGAGATGCGCAGGGATTAAAAAATTCCTCCAGGAAAGGATTGACTACATTCTTTGACTATAAGGGAGAATTAAAAGAAATGACTGGATGGAAAAGTGAAAGTGAGTCCATACTACAAGAAATCTTGAAGATAGCTACTGTGGAAGAGACAATATTGGATGAGGCATGCAAGTAAAATGAGAAGATGGTAAAAATGGATATCACAATCTAGAATGCAGTAGGAGATGCAGATATGCATGAACGCCAAGATTACTTGGATCACCTATCTAAAATTAATTTATGGCTTAATAGAGCTTGATTATCTTTTAATCTATTGTTGTTTAAACATATGACATTTCTAAAAGGACGTGTCTGTTTGAGTATTTGATGTATAAATATATATTTTGATAGTGAAACAAAAGACATAAGATATAGGATAGAAGAAAGATACAGTAGATTACAATGCTTTCCAAATATGAGACTATGATGCATGTTTAAAACTATGGAGATATCAATGAGAATCATTTGATGTGGTTTATTTCTAGAATAAATTGTTTGTTGTGTTCATTGAAAGTATTACTAAAGTTGTCTCCAAGGTTGATGTTTTTTCTGGTTATTTAAATTGATATAACAAGTTTATATTCAGTTTATCAGTGTACATTTGTTGTATCTGTGTGGTTGATTAATTGGTTCTTTCAAGAAAAGATTAAATCCTTTTAGTTGATCATAGTAATTAGGGAATACCATTTGGATCATTAAGAAGAACATGGTAGTCATTTTCTTGCATGTTTATACAAGTTATAAACTCAAATGATATGCCGAACAATTAGAGTACTAGCTAGAAAGAAGTTACTCACTTTAGATCTTATTTGACTCTGCATACCCAATAAGACACTAGTCTCCACATTTTCATTATTTTAGTTTCATTCATTAGTCACATCTACTAACTAAACATATTAGGTTTTAGCATTGATATTGCTATACAATTTATACCAAATCACATTCTATTTATCCACTCCCATTTTCCATTGTGGGTAAAATACTCTAGGAAATAAACATAAGTTAAGTCTGCCTCATTCATATAGGTATACCCACCTAGGCCTAGTAGCACCAGAAGTGAAGAAGGTTTGAATCATTTAAACCTTGTATTTTACCTTGAAACTTACCAAGAGACTGGCAACCTCTTGAGGTATTCTTACTTGCATTTTTGAGAGCTAACAAATTGGTGACTCTACTGGGGAATCAACTTAGAACCAGGGCCTTAATCATAGAGTCAGAAATATTGTATAGACTCCACTGGGAATAAGAAATAACAAACACTTTCTCACTTTCAACAAAGTGAGTGGCGACTCTGACAAGAACATTGCAACTATACAAATATGAATGGTAGAAGATCCCAATATAAGGGATGTCCTACTAGAGGTCCTGTTGGAAACAACAAGTGGAACTCAAGGATGATAAGGTTGATAAGGGTAAGAATATAAATGAAGACATGTGTGTAACGAACAAAGACAAAGAATCAAGACCACATTGTGAAACATATGACCATTATTATACATGAAGAGATAATTCAAGTGTAGAACCTTGTACCCCTGAATAACAAAGAAATCCTTTTCATGATCCCCAGAAACCGGCTGAGTTCGATGCTAAAATAGAAGTTGAATGGCTTAGATATGAACAAGAATATGATCAAAGAATAGAGGGAAATCAAAATGAACCTATCACTCATGAAATTTCTTAAGAAAATTATGAGGTCTCATCTCGTGAAGAAGTAGAAGCATAGTTTGAGTTTCGTAAACAAGAACTAGAAATGGAAAAAGCTGAACAGGAGAAAGCCCAAATGATATAAGCAATCAAAGACTTAAAATTTGCAAAAAGCCCAAATTACTGCTCAAAAAATTGGTTTTTCAAAGTATATACCACCTCATAAGAAGGGAAATAATAATGCAAGGCCTTCTAATTCATCAAATGCTCCTAAGAATCAGATAGGAAATCAATATAAAAATTCAAACCATCCACTAAATATTCCTTCACAATATACAAATACACTACCACCTCAAGGTCGAAATTACATGCCACATCCTCATACCCAATATAAAAATGCAATGTACCAGTATCAGTACACACCTAACCCTCCCCCTCATCAGTACACAACAATGATCTAAAAATTTGACTTGATAGGGTTTCAATTATACCCTTACCCTATGGATAGTAGTTGGAGGAGTCTTGTTCCTAAGTTTATAGGGAGTAGTGCAATTACTATTGAAGATCATGTAAGGAGTTTCAATGCTTTCATCCAAGACTTCGATATGCCTTATGAATATTTAGATATGAGGCTATTCATGATGTCGTTCACTGAAGAAGCAAGGGATTGGTTCAATAGCCTACCAACATCCTCTATTGATTTTGTCCAAGAATTTCAGGATCGATTCCTTGAGCAATATGGGAATCTAAGTGCACTAGATGCCGCTCTTCAGGAATTAATGTGGATCCATAAAAAATAGAATGACTCAATTTATGATTTTAATTGGAGATTCAACAAATTGCAGGATAGGATACCTCCTAGATCAAAGTTACTAGACTCTATAGCATTGAGTGTTTATTTGAATGCGTTCGATCCAAAAACATGGTATGAACTAAGAAATAGGTCCCTAAGAAATTTAGCTATTCAACCCAAAATATAGTATTAACCATTGAAAAAAATAAGAAAGCTACGAGGATAATCATTAAGAGAGACAACCCTAGGGTTCCTCAACAAGCCAAAAATTATTAGTATAAATAGGAGAACACATACAAAAATGAGAGGCCTAGGTTACATGACATGCCCTACAATACAAATTGGAAGGATGGAAAACCTATAATAGATAGGCCAAGAAACAAAGAAACTCTTGATCAATTAAGGAAGAAGGGAGTGTATATGGTCAATAATAGTTGTTGGTGCAAATTTTGTGATAAGCCACATTCCCCATATTATTGTGTTGTAGCCCAAAGAATGCAAGAAGAAGGAATGTTAGTGGGTAACAATGGAGAAGATCACACAGTTTATTTGACTTCAAATAATTTTCACCATGTTGAGGAGAAATACTCATCTTCAGAAGATGAGGGTTATGAGTACAATGTTTCAAATCAAAGGTACAATGTCCATATGGCTAAACAATAGATTTTTTCTGATTTTGAAGAAGATTATATAGAGCCACACTTTGTTGAGGTGCCTGCTCAATGCAATATGAGGAAACTCATTGAGGAGGAGATAGAGAGGTTAACCATTGCTACAGTTGAAGAAGCAAAGAGAAAGTATTTGTTAGGAAATAGGACAGTGAATGCAAAAGAAAGTGTCCCCAGGGGAATATTTATAAAAGATCAAAAGAAAACAAAAGGAATTGTAAAGAAAAAAAAATAAACAACATGATAAAAAGGAACAGAAGCTTGTCCAAAAGGAGGAAGTTATAGAGTTACACAAAGAAATGCAAAAGACTGATCAATCGAGTAAAAGAGAAAAAAAAGAGAACAAAGGGGAAACATTGGAGCAAAAGAAAATGATTAAAGCAGAGGGTTCCTCTTTTGACTTCACTCAAGCTTTGTCTCGGGTAAAAATGTTTGTTCCACTACTTGAGATGATGAAAATTAAAGAATATAGGGACAATGTTGTTTAGTTGATAACAAGTGGAAATGAAAAACATATAAATTCTGAAAGTAAGATGGCCACTAAAAAAATTAATAAGCAAGAGAAAGTAAGTATCCCAGAAGTATGACTTAATAATGCATTAATAAATTTCCCAAAAGTTGATCCATTTTACACTATGTTACTTATAAATAACAAATTGTTGCGGAATTACATGATATATTCTAGTGCTGCCATAAATATTATGCCATTTGGAGTTATGAAACTGCTTGGCATGTGGGTGGATACTAATGGAGGGAAATGCTATGCAATGGATAACAGACCTATTTCTGTGGTGGGTATTATGAAAGATGTTGAAGTCAAACTATCTTATTATCCTCAGGTGGCCTATAATATAGATATAATAGTAATTGATACCCCTCCTTAATTTGGGATGCTTCTATCAAAGCAATGGACGATAGCAGTTGGAGGAAGTGTCCAATTTGATTTTTCTTATGCAACAATTCCAGTGAATGGTTAGGAAGTTAAGTTGTACAAGGAGCCAAGGATGAACCAATTTGTTGATTGTGTACCTCAAGATCAACTAATTGTTTTTGTGATGTGGATCTTGGGAATTTTAAGATAGAACCAGCCTAGCCATAATTGGTCAATGTTGATCCAATTGAAAAGTATGTTGCACAAAACTGTAATGGTGTATGGAAAATGTACTTCAATAGAGCATGTAGCCAAGAAGGCAATGGAGATGGAATAGTATTTGTTTCACTTGAAGGAGTTAAATTTAAGTATTCATTTTTACTAGCATTTGAATGTACAAACAATGTGGCAGAGTATGAAGCTTTATTAATAGGTTTGAATAAAGTTGTAAAACATAAAATCAAGTTGCTAGCTATTCTAGGGGATTCTGAGCTAGTTGTTTCACTAGTTAAATCAAAATATTCAACAAAACATAAGAAACTAAAGAAATATAGGAATGTTGTATGGGACACGGTTGAGTTGTTTGATGTATTTTTCATTGAATGGATAGATCGGTCGAAAAACATAATGGCAGACTTTTTAGCAAATGTAGCTCTAAGAAGGGATGACATTGCACTGGCTGGAGTGTCATAGATTGAGTTCAAAACAAGACCTGTTGTGCCTGATAATATATACAGTTGGCAGGTTTTTAATGATGATACTGACCTCTTGAAATTTCTTCACTATATAGATCAATATGAAGCTCAGGAAATTGATTTCAATGTCTTTGTTGAAGAAGTAGATGGGAAATAGACAGTATTCAAGGTCTTACAACTTAAAACAAATAAGCTTCCTAAAGGGATAGTGGAATTGGAGAGGGTATATGATGGAAGGGATCAGTCTCTCATGAAGCAAAAACTAGTCAAAAGGGAGGATATTGAAGAGATCAACTTAGAGATTGAGATGGCACCTAGAAAGGTAAACATAGGGAAGAAAATAAACCTGACAATTCAAAGAATGTTGATAATATTACTGAGAAAATATAAATATGTGTTTGCATGGTTCTATGAAGACCTTAAAGCATATAGAGAGGATTTCTTTCAACATGAAATCCCATTGAAGCTAGATGCAAAGCCATTTCGACTAAAACAAAGATCCATTAACCCAACATTGGAACCAAAAATGCAGGAAGAATTGGCAAAACTTAGAGATGGTGGAATCATCAAACCAATCAGGTACTCAACATGGGTCTCAAATCTGGTTCTTGTGAGGAAGCAAAATGGAGATATCAAACGTTGTGTGGATTTTAAAATATAAATATGGCATCACTTAAAGATAATCACCCTTTACCTAATATGGAAGCTATACTACATAAGGTGACAGGATGCAAGTTGTTATCTATGATGGATGGGTTTTGAGGTTATAACTAGGTTAAAGTTAAAGAATATGAATAGTATAAGAAAACTTTTACAACCCCATGGGGGGCATATGTTTATATAAGAATGTCATTTGGTCTCATGAATGCAATAGCAACCTTCCAAAGAGCTATGGACGTAGCATTTGCTGGCTTGATTAATGCTATCATGGTGGTGTATCAAGATGACCTTATTGCTTATTCAAAAAGGGTTGAAGATCATGTGGAACATCTGGAAAAGGTATTTATTAAAGCTTTAGAATATGGTATTAGTATGAATCCTAAAAAATATCATTTTGCAATCACAAAAGGTAAACTCTTACGAAATATTGTTTCAAAGAAAGGGACTAGAATAGATTCTGAAAGAGTTGAAGCCATAGATAAAGTCCCTTTCCCTAAAACTGTTAAGGCCATCCAGTCATTTTTTGGACATATCAACTTTGTTAGGAGGTTTGTCTCTAATTTTGCTAAAATTATTAAGCCCATATCAAAGATGTTAAGAAAGGGACAAAAGATAGAATGGACTACAGAGGCATTAGAAGCTTTCATATCCATCAAAAGGGCCATCAAGGAAGTTCCTATCCTTAAATCTCCAAATTTTTCAAAACCCTTTCAAATATTTTCATTTGCTTCATTGCATACTATTTCTACTATCATGTTACAGAAAAATGAGGAAGGTCATGAATAGCTTGTGTCTTTTTTCAGTAAGTCATTGCAGGGGATAGAATTGAAGTATGATATAATGGAAAAAACAAGTATTTGCATTGGTAAAAGCCAAAAAAGATTTTAGGCTGTATCTTGTTGGAGCTAAGGTGATTGCTTATGTCCCTTATGTAGTTGTTAAAGATATCTTGACCCAGTTAGAGGTAACAAGAAAGAGATGCGGGTGGATTAATAAAATCTAATAGTTTGATATGGAATTACAAATCACTAAATTAGTGAGAGTTTAGGGTTTGGCTAGGCTAATGGTAGAAGAAAATATGAAAGAAAATCAAATTTGTAATATAGAAGAAGAAGAGAATGCAATTGCAAGCATTGAGAATACTCCTTGGTATGCAGACATCATGCATTACCTCAAATACATGAAGTGTCTAGAAGGATTAAGTGATAATCAGAAAAGAACTCTAAAGCTGCAAGCATCTAAGTATGTGTTCATGAAAGGTGATTTGTTCTGTAAGAACAGGGACAGAGTATTGTTGTTATGTCTAGGTGAGTCACAAGTTAGGCATGTCTTAAGAGAAATGCATGGAGTCTGTGGAGGTCATTATTCTGCGACGACAACTGCACATAAAATTCTCAAGGTGGGTTATTAGTGGCCAAAAGTTTTTAATGACTCTTTTTCATATGTGAGAAGATGTGAAGCATGTCAAAATTTCTCTGGGAAAATGAAGTATCAAGGAGATTTACCACTTAGACCTATGCAGACTTAAGCCCCTTTCCACCAGTGGGGGATTTATTTTATTGGGGAGATACAAGAGAAATTGAGTGGAGGACATAAGTGGATACTAGTAGCCACAAATTATTTCACCAAATGGGTAGAAGCAATCCCAACCAAGAAAGCTACAAGTAAAATTGTAACCAATTTTTTAATGGATAACATCATTACCAGATTCGATACACCACTGAGGTTAATTACTAACAATGGGATGTGTTTCAGATATGATGAATTCAAATATTTTTGTAGCACATATGGCATTATTGATTCTTATGCAGCTCCCTACCATCTGCAAGCTAATGGTCAGGAAGAGTCCAGCAAAAAAAGTCTTCTTAAAATCATAAGGAGAATGCTAGGTCAAAATAAGAAGGCTTGGGATTCAAAATTGAAAATAGTTGTGTGGGCTGATAGGATCACTATAATAAAGGAAATTGGAAAGTACCCATTTAAATTAGTATATGGAACACAAGCTAGGATGCCTCTACAAAATCTGTTACCTATTTACAAATTTATCCTTCAAGAAGATATAGATATTCCAGAACCTATGGAGGAGAGAATGGAGTAGCTGGCTGAACTTGATGAGATAAGGAGAGTAGCTCAAAACCAAAACATTAAGTTGTAGGCACATATGAATTATTTATTTGATAAAAAATAAAAAGATAGAAAATTTGAGGAGAATGATCTAGTACTGATGTGGAATGCAAGGTGTCAGGAGAAGGGCAACCATGGGAAATTTGAAGCCTTGTGGCTGGGACCTTTTGTGGTTGTTGGTAAGAAAGGTGAATATTCATATTAACTACAAAACATGACTGGCGAAGAGTAGGAGTTTCCTGTACATGGGAAATTCTTGAAGCATTTTTTCTCTTGAGCAATATAGAGGATTAAGGGTTTCTAGTGCATGGACAACTTTTGACAATCCTCTAAAAAATTTCTCTTCCATGCACAATAGTCTAGGAAATAAAAGGAACAGGAATTGCTAGTACATGGACAATCCTAATATTCCTTCTTTTAAAATAAGTCTTTCCATGTACAATAGTATAGGGTCATATTCGTTTCCATTTCCATTTCATTCCATCTTCCTCACTAATCCATCACCTTGAGTTTGGTCTGTTCACCCAGAAATTTGGATCCTTACAATGATCTCACAATCATTCATACCTAGATGGAGCCACTCTTAGAACTATAAAAATTTGAAAATTTTACAATTGTTTATACCCATGAGTTTCCAAATTAGTACTTACCATAAGCACAAAAATCCTCTCTTCATAATATTTTTTCCCATACTTTGTCATGTGGTCCCATCAAATCCATGTAGCCCTGAATATTTCACTGTATAATTCATATCGGAAAGAGATTGTGAGGTCTTCCCGATCCATAAAGAATTTTTACTAATGTGTATCTTTTGTATTCTATCAACAAGATTTCGGGAATGTCATACCAATATGATTTCATTTGTAGACACATATTAGCAAGATGCAATTCATTGTCTCAGCAATAGAAAGATCATATCGGCAGGAAAGTCATCACCAGAACAAGTCATAATGAACTTATGTATGTCTTACCAACCGATGCATAAGGAGACATATCGACTAGACTATAAGTTATCGGAATGAAGTCTTATCGCATGCATTAGGTCTTGCCAACAAATCAAAAGGGGATTCTATCAATGATTATCAGGATGAAGTCAGGTAGTCCTATCAACCCATATGTCATGTCGATAGGATTATGTGGGTAAAGAACTCAATAGTATGAATTGATTATCGACAAGACTAATTCCATCAGAGAAAGATATGAAAATCATGCCAAGTGTTCTTCATCGGTGATTAAATAATTATGTCTTAGCGACTAGAAAACAAACTAAGAGATATATCTCGATGAGACATGAACTAATCTATGGAACATCTCCCCAACTCAAAATGTCACAGTGATATATAGTTTGCAATAGTCGGTAAGACTGGAAGTGTCAAGGAGACTACAAAATGTTTTGATGATTGGTTTAAAGAATGTTGCTAAAAGCTATCACCCAAGATTTGAAAATGTCTCTCCGACAATGCTATATGATGTGACAGTGTGAATTTCAAAAAAGGACTTAATGCACTCATGTTTCAGCTAACACATTAATGGCATGACGGAGCACCATAAGGAGAATTCAATTGGAAACATTAGTGTAGCAATTGAAGTTGCAAATCATTTTGTGAATAAGCACCGAGACATATCTGAAGAATTATGAGGAGATGCGCAGGGATTAAGAAATGCCACCAAGAAAGGATTGAATACATTCTTTGACGATAAAGGAGAATTAAAAGAAATGACTAGATGGAAAAGTGAAAGTGATTCCATACTATAAGAAATCCTGAAGATAGCTACTATGAAAGACACAACATTGGATGAGGCATGTGAGAAAAATGAGAAGATGGTAAAAATGGAGATCACAATATGGAATGCAATAGGAGATGTAGATACGCATGAACGTCGAGATTACTTGGATCACCTATCTAAAATTCATTTATGGCTTAACAGAGCCTTATTATCTTTTAATCTATTATTCTTTAAACATATGACATTTCTAAAAGGACGCATCCTTTTGAGTATTTAATGTATAAATATCTATTTTGATAGTGAAATAAAAGACATAAGATATAGGATAGAAGAAAGATACAATAGATTACAATGCTTTACAAATATAAGACTATGATGCATGTTTAAAACTATGGAGATATAAATTTGAATCATTTGATGTGGTATATTTCTGGTATCAGTTGTTTGTTGTGTTCATTGAAAGTATTACTGAAGTTGTCTCCAAGGTTGATGTTTTTTCTGGTTATTTAAATTGATATAATATGTTTATATTTAGTTTATCAGTGCACATTTCTTGTATTTGCATGGCTGATTAATTGGTTCTTTCAAGAAAATATTAAATCCTTTTAGTTGATCATAGGAATTAGGGAATCTCATTTGAATCATTAAGAATAAATCGGTAGTCATTTTCTTGCATGTTTATACAAGTTATAAAATCAAATTATATGCCAAACAATTACAGTACTAGCTAGAAAAAAGTTACTCATTATTTTAGTTCAACTCATTATTCACATCTGTTAATTGAACATATTAGGTTTTAGCGTTGATATTTCTATACAATTTACACCAAATCACATTCTATTTATCCACTCCCATTTTCCATTGTGGGTAAAATACTCTAGGAAATAAACCTAAGTTAAGTCTACCTCATTCATATAGGTATACCCACCTAGGTCTAGTAACACCAGAAGAGAAGATTTGAACCATTTAAACCTTGTATGTTACCCTAAAATGTACCAAGAGATTGAAAACCTCTTGAGGTATTCTTACCTGCATTTTTGAGAGCTAACATAGGGCATCAAATACTCCTCTAAAACTAGACCTGACCCACCAGCACACAATCTGCTTGATCCATCATCACCACTATTATCCTCCTCATCCCCACTACCCTCCTCATCACCACTACTATCCTCCTCATCCCCACTACTCTGCTCATCACTATTGCTCTCGACCTCCTCCACCACCACCTCCTCATCTCTAATCTCCTCTCTCCTCCATTGGTGTTTGTGTGCAAAAAAAAATCTCCTCATAAATAGGTAATGGTGTTGGGTCATCGGGAATGGTAATATGGGGAAATGGATGTAACACTAGATACTTTGAATAATCAACTATTAGTAGTGGCTCAATAATATCTGGACAAATCTCCCAAATAAAAGGTTGTAAAGCCTAGAACTCCTACATTGTTGCATCATAACATAGACTAGGCCCCCAATCTATAGAATTTAACTATCGATGAGCAGAATGGGAAACACGCTAGGGAATTCCTTGAACAATAGCATACTGACGGAGCACTCATCTAAGTACAAATCTCTCCAAAATCCACCGTGTCTGACCAATCAAAATAAACGACTAACAAAAAAATGGAAATTGAATGTCATCATCATCCTAGTGCTCACAGTCTAAATATGGATGCCATGTCATAGTTGCCATATCACTCAATACTCTACGCCAATGATCCAACTTACCTAGTCTATGCTGAGTAAGTCTACCTACATATATATGAACATATGACCACCTAACAAGATGTTACCTCACCATCACTAGCCACGTGATAGCAATATTATCCCATGCACACACCTGAAGTAAAGTGACTCTAACTGATAAATTCTCACCTCCAAGGTAGACCACTGAATGAAAATCATGATACAAATGGAAAAAATGCACATTCCCAAAGCATATCTCATCCCATGCATGAGAATGCTCTCTAGTACATGGCCCCAACCAACAAAGAATCCCTTTGACCTAAGATTAGGACAAAGGAACCCTCAAATTAATCTAGTGAGAACTTTTAGAAAAGTGGCATAGGCATCCACCATCTCACACCATGGAATCCAACATCCAGTAATAGTATCATCCTAAAACACTCCCTAAAGAGAATCATTCATGCCCTACTCTAATGTATCATAGAGAACAATATCCCCAACAACCAATATCCATAGAATCTGCTAGATATCCTCAGGAGTGATTGTAATCTCACCAGTAGCTAGGTTGAAATTATTATGCTCGCTATGCCACCTCTTTGTTAAAGCTGTCAGGAGACCCTGATTAATCCTAATCTGGGGAATATCCAATAAGGAGGAAAATCCACAATCTGTAATAATACTTGTCTTAGGCTAGGCTAGCTATAGTAGCAGATAAAACATCTAAGGAAATTGCTCTCTAATCTAGAGGTTTGTCAAAGCCTCCTATCATTATGAAATATTCATAGTATTCCTTGTCAAATCATCATAAATCAATTATCCTATCAAACCTAATCATATCTTGGTGAGAATTTTTATTAAATCTCATGAGCGAACAATCATTGAACCTCATCTATCATAAGGTCAATCATGAAACATCATTGAACCTCACCTATCATGAGGTCAATACGTCAAATCAACCTTGCCTATCATGAGGTACATCAATCAAACAATAATTATTCCTCACCTATCATGAGGACAATTCTCATCAATCAAACATTAGACCTCACCTATCATGAGGTTGAACATCATCTACTTGATTAGGATCATCAATTATATCAAACCAATGGTTGACACAATAAAAAATAGACAAATATCAAGGAAAATTTTGACAAAATACATAATTATAACTTGGATGTTCTAAAATAGTGTTTCTATGTGCCATAATATCATAAGCGCTATTTTAACACTTAAAAGTGATAAAACAAGTGCTCAAAGTGCTAAATCATCATATGCACTATTTCATCAGTCAAATGCACTAATATAGGTAGTCAAAGCGCCATTTTGGTATAAGCGCTAAACTATAGGGAAAACATGCTAAACTAATCAAAGCGTTAAAGTAGAAATTGAAAGCACTACAAAACCTATCCTATAGGCTAAAACTTCAAAAGCACTAAAATAATCTACCTAAGTGCCACATTATCTAGCCTAAGCACTACTTCATCAAAAGCACTTAAAAAGATATCAAAAGTGCTACATCAGGTCTCATAAGCGCTAAATGAAATGAAAATTTTGAAAACCGAGAAAAGCACAAAAAATGAGAAATGTATGTCAAATGAGGGGGTTCATGGGTATGTATCAGAGGTCCATAGGTGGGTAGGTGATTGTGTCATCTCACATGCTTGAACCGATGAGTGTGGTAAGGGATTGGAATCTTGCTCAATTTGCTCTCTCACAAATTTTACAAACTCAAACTGCACAAATGAGTTTGAAAATGACATTTTTGACCTTTTATAGGTTATTTAAGATTGGATTTTTGTGGGATTAATTAACTTTTTTTCAAGGGAATTTAATTCAAATTCATCATAGGGGAAATTTATACATTCTTTGTTGGGAGATAAATTATTTGAACATCGAATCTTCATTGAATCATCCTAGAATCATCGAAAAATCATAAAAAATTTGATAAAATGAAAAAAATTCAAAAAATTCAAAAAATCATAAATTTACCTCCCGAGGGGGCATATATTCATCATCACTTGAAAATCAAAATTTGGGGCATACTGAAATTTTTCATCAATACTAATAGTAGCAACAAAATTTTCTTTGAAGCAATATGTAAACACATCACTTCAAAGAGGGACAAAATGTATACACCTAAAAATGGTCTAGATAATCTAATTAGTTTAATACGACTTATTTGATTAATTAACCTTAAATTCATCTACTAGTAAATAAGTAGAAATATTTATTTATAGTTCATTCTTCTAAATTCTTCAAATTTAAATTATTCTATCTTAATTAAATAAACAAACTTCAATAGTTTGTATTATTTAATTGTCTAAATCATGTTTCTTCTTAATTCAATAAAATATCATAAAATTTTATTTAATTATCATATCACGTTTTATTAAATAAGAAAATGTCAAATATTTTTTCATTTAATTAAATATTTTCTCCTTTTCAAATTTGAATAAATCAATTTATTCAAATAAAGGAAAATTTTCCTCTATTCACTCACCTACTAAATTGGATAAAACATCTAATTTATTTCAACTAGCATTCACAGGAAAGATGTGGAGACAAACTTGCAAGTAATCCTCTTCAATCTCTTTCCTTTGATTCTTCCTATCATTGGGCCTGATTTTTTCATGGGGAGAAACCATTCACATGATCAACTCAAGCTTCTTCATCTCTTACCATTGAATCCTCTAGATAAAATCCAAGCCTCTATTGTACTGCCCATCATAGGATGTTGTTGTGAATCTATATATACAACCTTCTAAATAGAATTTGGATCCCATCTTTGTGCAAAATTGCTCTGAAACAATAGAGAAATCAAGCATTGAAGCATATAGAAATCATTCTAGAATAGCAATAGCACTCTTTTTATCATAATCATGGCATTTTACATAGATTCATCATAGTTTACAGTAGCTTTATTTATTTGTTTCATGTCATTTGCATTAGAAAGATTACCTCATAGTGTTTATAAATAATTATCAATCATTAGATTATTGCATCTTGCAGCATCTCATTCTCTAGATTGGAATTTTAACAGTCACAATGCTTACCAAATCTAAGAGCCCCGTGACTTAATAAATATTTAGAGATAGAGAACAATGAGATGCTTTCAAGAGTTTTCTTGTATTTAAATTAGTTTAAATATTTTTGATTCTCTTGATATAAT
The DNA here is from genome assembly GCA_007258455.2 of Sequoia sempervirens. NCBI lineage: Eukaryota > Viridiplantae > Streptophyta > Pinopsida > Cupressales > Cupressaceae > Sequoia > Sequoia sempervirens. The sequence goes on along the minus strand of VDFB02193867.1, from coordinate 754,006,968 downwards.
ATTTCATTAAGAAGTGTTCTTAGTCATTTACTCATTACTTACTCCATAGTTACAGGGAGTGATGTAGATTCTTTTAAAGTTAGAAATTGGGAATCAAGAAGTGAAAGAAATAAAATTTGAATACAAAAATTAAAATTTAGAAGGAAAAATATAGATCACAATCTCATTCAATGGTGTTACATTCCAAAATATTCAATGACCATAAAAATTAATACTTAAATAGTTACTAGAATCATACATTTTTGTGGGATGCTAGTGTCTTTCAAAAACATCCAAAAATTATTCTCCTATTCAAGGAAAATTACACATAGAAAGGTCAAATCATCATAAAATGGTAGAAATACAAAATTCAAGTGTCAATAGTTTGTAATTGAGATACACTTTAGTAGAATTGCTAAAGTGAGGATAATATAGTGTAAAATTATAAGCGTGTATAATTTTTGACACTACAAACATTAAAAATTTAATACATTAGATGTAGATTAGTTGAATATGGTTTTGGGTTACCCTTAATTTGAATCCCTACATGAAATAAGTAGAACAATCACCATGGATCTATATGGAATCAAAGAAGTAAAATGACAAAAATCAATAGTATCATAGAAATATCATCCATTCATTTAAAAAGTACATACTATGACAAGAAATGGAATTGGATAAGTATAGTGATCAAGGTGCAATGAAGCTAAAATCACTAAGATGATCACCTATATATGGTTGGATTATATGAAATGGAATCATATTTGTAGAGACTTGGAGTAGTCAACTTATTTGGCTTCCTCTCACTATTTATGGACGAAATATGTCAAAAATGAATGAAATTTTATGTAATTAGGGATATGATATTAGATTTTTTTTTAGGTAGATGGATATGCTAACATTTGCCACATATTTGTTAAGTTTGTTATTGTGGACACAAATTTTGGTATACAAGGTTCTCTAACACTTCTAAGGTTTTTCACCTAAAAGGAGAGAGTTGGGCCAAAATGGACAATGTACGCACTCAATACTAATTCAAGTATGGATGAAATATGCCTAAATGCAATGTCTAAATGTAGAAACCTAAAGAAACACACCTTGTTTGGAAAAATAGTGATGTATGCAAAAACACTTAGAAAGATGAATAGAAATGCAATCACAACAAAATAGAAAAGAAAAATAAAAAAGAATGCACTTGGAAATGTGTTGAAGAATTTATTGAAGACTAGAAGTATTGTTGATCCTGAAAATTTAGCTTACTAGGACATTTACGCCATTTTCGACAACCTAGTCCTAGATCTAGAAAATTACACTAGAGCCCATTTCAGGCAAATGGGTATCCAAATCTATAGAAAATATGAAAAAAATGTGTAGTGGGACTAATTCAACACTATTGGTGACTTAGTCCACTTCTGAATTTCTAAAAATCTGAAAGTGGAAATGGAAGCCCTTGGTGTGCACTATAGTTTTTGATATGTGCCTACCTATGAAACTCTAATTTATAGCTTTGTAAGTGACTTTTTGTAGATATTTTCACCTAGGAAATAAGGAAATATCTTCAAAAACCTTTTAATCTATCCCTCAATGATTTCTAGGCCTTCAAGATACCTAAATTTTCAAACACGCAAGGAAAGAGATAAATATTAGATGTTAGAGCATGGGGGTTTGCCTTGGTCAAACCCCTTTTTCAGTAATTAAACCAAAATAAAGTAATAATGTAATGAATCATGAAACAATGGAGTTAGATACTTTCCATGATGATAGATCTTGATTTTCGGTAGCAATAGATGAAGAATCTTCCCTTGAATGTCTAAAATAGCTATCTTGATGACTTGAGATATTGAAACCCTAGCTTTCTTGACTTGAGAACATCATGAATGATGGATGAATAATGAATTAATTATGAATTAGGGTTTAAAAGTTTGTATTTATATTAAATCCACCTAATTTTCTCATTAATTTAATCCCTAAGGCCGACATGAAAGAAAAATAAACTTAAAATTCATTTTTTTCTACTCAAATCTTGAAAATAACCCAAATGGGACTAAGTCAGTAGGTTGGGTGACTTAGTCCCTATTAGATGGGAATAATTCATCTAGATGGGAAACTTGGTCCCATAGGGGCTCTTTTTCCAGCTAGATTGTTGGGGAATGAATAATTTCATTTTTTATGATGATTTAGTTAGGTCTTTGATCAAATTATGTTTCAGGATGGACAATATGGGGCCATAGGGTCCTACTAATGATGATGTAAAGGGTAATTAAGACTTGGGACAAAAATTTCAATGTGAAAGTGTGATTAAATACACTTTACATCATTAAAATGAGGTTCACATAGCCTAGAAAGGCACAAAATCCAATGTGAATGTGTAATACACATTACAACACTAGATTAGAATTAGGTCTAATTTACAAGCCTTCTATATTAATGTGAGAATTCCATTAAATACATTTTATATTATTGAAATAGGGAAAATATGGGTCCATTTAGTCTAGAGAAGTGTTAAAGTCTTTTACAACATTTTACAACACCTTTACAAGACATCAATAAATGCATTTTATTTAGTTTTCAAGGGTCCAAGACCTAGTGTGGATGTGTAAAAAACCTCACAACACTAAATCAAGACCTCATTAAGTCCAATTTGTCATTAATTAATCCCAAATCAAGAAGGGAAAAATGGATACTTTTTTTGTGTCCACAATTATATTGGGTGATGTTGAACACTTGTTTAATTAATCATATTACTCAAAAAGTAGGTTTTAATGAGGAATCACCCTTCTATTATTTTATTACAATGAGATATATGCATAAGGTAGTTATCATTGTAAGGATATGTGTTTAGAATGATATCATGTTTTGAATCTTTCAGAGATATATGATGGAGTGACTTCTTCCAAAGGAGTATTGTATGATGTTATCTTACCTAATGATCTTCCATTTTTGCATATTGTAGTGTCAAAAAATGTTGTATATTATGTTTTCACACTTGTTTTGGTCCTTGTTAACTCTCTAGCTTAGTGTTTCCTAAGTGATTTAGTGTTGTAATGTGTTTAACACATTCACATTAGGTCTTGGGTCCTTGTGAACTGTGGAACTAGTTGTACCTTATTTAAGGTGTTGTAAAGTGTTGTGCCACACTTTCACACTTATGTGGGTTTTCATCATTAATTGATATTATTTATGCCTTATTTGGCCTAATTTTGCATCCACAAGCCTTATTTAATACATCTTTCCAAGGATAATATTGACATAAACCAACATCCAATCATAATTCAGGTGTTTTTTGATTGTATGGCATAGATTTAGTGATATAGGACTCATACACCACATTGGGCATACAGGTCCCACCTAAATTTTGGGCCCCCAATCGTAATTTCACATGAATCTAAGAATTTATTTCAAAAGTGTCCTATAGCCTAGCCTAATGGGACTCATATGCCACTTCTAGCATATGAGTCCTATGTGGCCCAAAATTAAATTTAATTCAAATTCTTGGAAAGATTTTATTCTCCCTGATTTGATGTCAGCTTGTAGTGTTGTAATTTTTGGAAATTTGGGATAAGCAAGTATAAATACAAGGTTACTTCACTCATTTTCATCCAAGAATTTCATGAGAGAATCCTTATAGAAAACTTGAGTTCACAAGAGAATTCAAGTGTTTACAAGAGCATTCAAGAGTTTATTATCAAGCATTTTGGAGCATTATTCAAGTATCAAGCATCATGTCAAATTTATCATGCATCATGTTTATTTTTGAGCTAATAATAGTGATATAGGGTTTCATGATTCAAGCAAGTATTAAATTCAAGATCTATCATATTCAAGCAAGAGCGAAGATCTACATCCACTGGAGCCATTTCATACATTTTGGCAACACTTTATTTCTATGGTTTGGTGAGTTACAACATATAATTTTGTTCATTCATCATTCCACCTTTCCTTTTGATTTCATTGTAAGGTTTGATTACCAAAACAAGTTTGACCAAGGAAAACCCCTTTCCACTAACAAAACAATTTTTTTCCCTCTACTTAGTGTATGATTTGCAAATCTAGGCTGAAGACATATTGTGGAGGAAGATTGGAAAGATATTGTTAAAGTTGGAAAGTCATTCAAGTTGTCACATTGTTTAGAAGATCATTGGAGTACAACTATAGGGAAAAATCTTCAAATTCATATCTAGAAACTAGGTCAAGAAGGAAGAGTTTAGATTGAAGAATAGATTGAGATCCAAATCCTTTGAAAATTCAACCTAGACTAATATGTCGCTTCTGACATATGAGTCCCAATACAGTCAAATTTATAGATTTTAGGAGTTCTAGACATATCTCTGCTAGATTTATGTTCTTTCCTTGAAACCCTAATCTAGGACTAAATTGTCATGTTTTGTGTATGATTCCAAATGTGCATTAATTTTAGTATTTCCAACATTTCAAGACCTATTTCAAGTTGCTACAAATTTCTAGGTTCCCTTCTATATTTTTCCAACTTTCTATTCTTTTTTGCATTCATTTCTAGGTCATTTAGTGAAGCTTGGCATATCATTAGATTTCATATTAGGTCTTGCATGTCATTTGTCTTTCCAAGCCTTATATTGGTGGTGAAACCTCTTTTAAATAGTCTCTTATCATATCCTAGGACACCCTATTACAATCTCTTTCTCCTACTTCACCCTTGGATTGAGATCTCTAGGTTTTTCTTGAATGAGAGTGTAGTCTAATATTGTTATTCTATGCCCTAAACCATAAACAATGACAATTTTCCTCCTATCATTTTCATGAACCTACATTTAGAACATCTTAATTAATTTGGAGTGCATCATCATACTATATCTAGCTTTCATTAAGATTACATTATTTAATTGGCATTCTAGGGTTTCTAAATCTTGGATTAGTGCAAGTGCATATAGGTTGCATTTTTTGCATCTTGCATCATTGAAAATAATTTGAAATCTGTATTTGCACTTAGTTTAGAAATCATTCAAACCAAAAAGAATAAATTTCACTTAGAATTTCTTTAAATTTGTGCAAAAAATCCTCATCTAGGACACATACACCCCTTTGGATGATTTAGTAGTTGCACAAGTTCTTTTTCCTAATTTATGGGTATCTTTTCATGACTATTATTCACTATTTATACCTCTAAAAAACCTTGTTTGGGACTCATACATCCCTCTAAGTAATTTAGTCCTATATCATATTTTAGACTACATTTTCTAGCATTAAATTCTCTATTTCTATTTTTCAATTTGTGGTTGTTAGTTTCCTATTTTAGTTTGAATAGTTTTTGTTACTTTTGTTTCATTACATTTAGCTTAAATTCATTTGAATCAAAATTAGAGCATAGCATTTATCTTCTATTCATTGAATCTTGCATTTCCTTGATTGTCCCTTGTACGAGCTTTTCTACTTGGTATACTATTGTTAATGCTATAGTGAGAGGAAGTTTGAGGCTCATGTCATCCCACAATAGCACAATCATTGTGGATATTGAGTTATCTTGATCTTTCACTCCTAGTATTGAGACTAGTTCACTAGGTATGGACCATACCCTTAGCAACCCTTACCTACAAGTAGTGTGATGCATGTTGAAAATATGGTTGCTAGTAGTCCACAGGAAAACATAATACAAATCCATGAAGGCTTAGAAAACCTACAAAATCAAATAAGTACTAACAAAATTTCAACTATCACTATCCCTACCATAGATAACATACATCGCATGATTGAAAATGAAGTAGTTGATCTTCTGTGTAACATACTTCAAATTTTTTGGTCACACCTTACCTCAACCACTAGCATTCCTTTACCTTTGAACAATGTCACAAGCCAAGGAAGAACTCAAAGTCCTCCTCTGTAATGAGCCTAGCTCAAATCTGACCAGAATTTGCCCTAATTGGCTGATTGTAATATTGTCAAACAGTTTGAATGCAACCTTGTGACTTGTTGTTGTAGGGTTTCTGTTTAAGATGCTTTGATAGAAATGAAAGCTAAGGATGATTTAACACTTCTATAAATCCAATAATCTGATCATGAATACAAAATGCTATTCTTTTAGACTTTCTAATGCAAAATATGAGAACTAGGTATGCAATGCTTAGCTACAACAAGTAGGCATTAAATCAAACATTTGCCATGCATCCTATCCTTTACAATTTATTTGAAAGAATAACAACTGTAATCAGCAACTTATACTACCTCTATTATTTTGAATGCATCTCTACAATGATAATAACAAACAGCCAAGACTCTTGGCATTACATTCCATGTTCAACATTATATATTTGTCTGAGTACAATCACAGCCCTAATAGAAAATTTGAGTATGCAAGTATGTGCAAAAAATGTTTCAAAAGAACCTGGAAATGAAGGCGCCTTGAAGCTATGATCAAAGTACTATAGCATGGGGTACTATTCATGGAACTGTAGCGTGGTACTGTAGCGACTACTGTAGCGCGACACTGTAGCAATCACGGCACTGTAGCAAATCGTGACATTGTAGCATTACTGTAGCAGCCAGCAAATAAAAAATATTCCACAATAAATCTTTAATGCCAGCCAACTCCAAAAATTGTATGTCTTCAAAATTGGCCTTAGGCCACAAATTTCTGCCCTAATGAAGTGACTGAAGGATCACCTCCAAGCTGCAATAATTCAGGTGATATTGCACACCCTCAGAATTGCTATCAATGGGAGTTTTCATTCCCAAAGAAAAACTGATTATCTGCAGACCACTTGGCTCCACAAATACTCAAGAAGAATCACCAACCAACAACTCATCAAATCTAGATGCACCAAAGGTGAGACCTCAAGGTCTATTTATGCATTTCCTCTAGAGGTCGGCCTCAATAAAAAATTATTATTATTTTTTCGACTTCTAGAAGATTCTAGTGTTTTTTAATCTTTTTGCACTTTATGAAATATTAAAATATTATATTATTAATAGAGTGCACCTCAACAGAAAATTATAAAATAAGGTTTCAAAAAATAGAAATAATGATTAAATATAATGGAAAACCTTTCTCTAATTAAAAACTGAGCCAAATAATCCCCAAGTGATTGCAAAATGACTCTCTCACCATGCCTCATTAGCCTACGAGAGTCGTTAATAGGCTAATCCTACTGATCTGTCGATGTCAACTAGGAGGGGACATTACAGTCCACCCCTCCTGAAATTTCTTGTCCCCAAGCAATCTAAATTCAGGATGCTGCAAGATCTCCTCACTCTCCCATGTCGCATCCTCAACTGGTAAGTCCTTCCACTTGATCAAGTATTCACTAATAACTCGTTTCTGCGTAGTCTTCTCACGAACGTCCAATATAGCCTCCGACACCAAAATCAATTTTCCTTCATCATTCAATGGTGGCAATGTCGTGGAGGGAACCACACGATGTCCCAACGCCCTCTTAAGGCGAGATACATGGAATATATTATGCACGCTACTGTTAGTAGGAAATTCCAACTCATAAGCCACTTCTCCTACCCTCCTGATAATCCTGAAAGGACCATAGTAACGTGGCTTAAGCTTTTCTGCTCCCCTCTTCTTAAGAGTGGACTACCTGTAAGGCTCCAACATCAAGTACACCATATCGCAAACCTCGAAGGAGCTCTCAACCCTCTTCTGATCTACATATTGCTTTTGTTGGTTTTGTGCCTTTTGAATATTTTCCCGTAAAGCTCTCATAATGTCTTGATTATCTTGTAAGAGATCACCAGCACTAGGCACATGACTGTCACTCAACAAGAGGTCCAGGAAATTAGGCGCATCATATCCATACAAGGCCATGAGTAGTGTCATCTAAATAGAGAGATGGTAAGTGGTATTGTAGCAATACTCACAAAGATGTAGCCACTTGACCCACCCCTTCTGCTATCCTGTGATGTAGTTTCTCAAATACCCTTCCACCCATTTATTTACTATTTTTGTTTGTCCGTTAGTTTGTGGGTGGTAACTAGTGCTCGGAGAGAGTTCTATCCCACATAACTTGAATAGCTCTTGCCAAAAGTGGCTCATCAATCGACTATCTCTATCACTGATAATGTTCCAAGGTAGCCCATGTAGTCTGAAAACCTCCTGGAAGAACAACTCTGCTACCTGAATAGCTATATATGTAGATGTGATCGGAAAGAAGTGATCAAATTTAGTCAAATGATCTACAACCACATAGATACAACCTCGCCCCTGGGCTTTAGGCAGGCTAGTGATGAAGTTCATCGACAAACACTCCCACTTTCTATCAGGAATTGGAAGTGGCTGAAGTAAGCTTGTAGGGTATGTGTGCTCCTGTTTATTTTGCTGACAAATAGGACATTCTCTAACATATTGCAATACATCTGATTTAATGCCTTTCCATGTAAACCTCTCTCGCACCTGTTTATAAGTTTTGAAAAAGCCAGGATGTCCTGCCATAGGTGCATTCTGGAAGGCTCTCAAAATGGTGATTTTCATTCCCAATCCTGGAATCAAATAGATCCTCCCTTTGTAAATGATAAGATCATTTACAATTGTGTACCTGTCATCCTGAACTGATCCATCAACAATCCCTGTAGCCCAACTGTCCTTAACATATTCTGCCACTATCAGGTGCCTCCAATCCTTTGTAATCCCAGTCATAGAGCTTAAGTGGGGACGTCGGGATAAAGCATCAGCCATAATATTCTGTGTTCCTTTAACAAAGGAAATATCAAAGTCATATGATTGTAGCTTACTCACCCATTTTTGCTGACGATCATTAAGATCCTGTTGCCGAAGGAAGTGCCTCAAGCTGTTGTGGTCTGTCTTAACAACAAATTTTCTGCCCACCAAATACTGTCTGAATTTGGCCAATGCATGCATAATGGCCAACATCTCCTTATCATATATGCTATATTCCCTCTCTCGACCATGAAGTTTTTGACTCTCAAAATAAATCGGATGTTTGTCCTGTATAAGGACTACACCAATTCCCTCTCTTGAAGCATCACATTGTAGCTCAAAGGGTTTAGAAAAATCTGGAAAAACAAGCACTGGGCATGTAGTCATGATTTGTTTGAACATCTCAAAGCAGTCCTACACTTCTGGAGTCCAAATGAAAGCCCCTTTCTTGGTCAAGTCTGTGAGTGGTGCGGCATGGTGTGAATATCCATTAAAAAATCTGTAGTAGAATCCACACAACCCCAAAAATCCTCTGAGCTGAGTAAGATTCACTGGTGTAGGCCATTCAACAATCACCTTAATATTCTCAGGGTCCATACGTACTCCCTCAGAACTAATAATGTGACCAAGATATAATAACTCTGTCATCCCTAAGTCACATTTAGACCTTTGCATACAAGGATTCTTTCCCCAAAATGCCCAACACTATGTCAAGGTGTGCTATATGATCATCCCATGTTTTGCTATATACCAAAATATCATCAAAGAATACCAATACATACCTCCTCAACTATGAATGGAAAACCCGGTTCATTGTAGACTGAAATGTTGCTGGGGCATTGGTTAATCCAAAGGGCATAACCACAAACTCAAAATGCCCACAATGGCACCTAAATGTTGTCTTCTCAATGTCCTGTTCCCTAACCCAAATCTGATGATAGCCTAACCTCAGATCAATTTTGGAGAAGAAATGTGCACCATGTAACTCATCTATTAACTCATCAATTCTAGGAATGGGATATCTGTTCTTTACTGTTCACTTATTCAAAAGTCTATAATCAATACACATCCACAATGTACCATCTTTTTTCTTAACCAGCACTACTGAAGATGCAAAAGGAGACTTACTTGGTCTAATATGTCCCATGGCCAGCAACTCATAAATTGTCTTTTTGATTTCATCCTTGAGTTGCTTGGGATGTTTGTATGGAGTGACTATGGCAGGCTTGGCGCCCTCCTCCAACTCAATGATATGCTCAATCCCTTGATCTGTAGGTCTACCGAGAGGAATCCCACTAAACACCTTTGTATGCTTAACCCTTAACTCCTGGATATCAGGATGGTACTATGGTTTTTGTTATTCCCCTTATGTAGGCATCAACACACATTTTGCTGCCCACTCTACCATATCATGTCTTACTAGCCTCGCCATTCTCCTGAAAGAGATCATTCTGAAGCTAGAGTCTTGAATTTCCTTAAGAACATGGGTCTTCCCATCAACCTGGAAAGGCATCTCCATCTCTCTAAGATCAAGGGTGAATTTCCCAATATCATGTAACCATCTCATGCCAAGCACCATGTCAGTATCACCCATATTCACCACATAGAAGTCCGTCTTGAACTCATAGTTGTTCAATCGAATGGGCAAGTCTGAAATTCTCTTCTCACATTTGAGGGTATAGCCATCTGCAACCTTGACCCTTATTCCCTCAAATTCCTTTGTCCTGATGCCTCTCCTATCAACCAAATGAGCATCAATGAAGTTGTGAGTTTCCCCTGTATCAAGAAGAGTGATTATCTTTTGCCCTGCTAGGACCCCACGCATCCTAAATGAGCCCTCCTGTTGGATGCTAGTGATGTGTGCATCATGTTGCCTCATTGATCCTTCATGTTCCCTTTCACTTTCATGCTTTTCTTCCTCCTGCTCTGCTTCTGAGTCTTCAGAATCGAATTGCTGGTATGATTTTTCTGATTCAGAGTCTTCATAGTATGCCCAAATTACTCTATTAGCCTTTCCCTTTGGTCTTAAGGGACAATCATGATTTGCATCATAAGGCCCCTTACAATAGAAAAACAACTTCTTCTTCCTTAATTCATTGAGTGTGTCACGATCCAAAGGTGCTACTAATTTTCCCTTGAAATCTAGTTTGTCCTTCTTAGAGAAAGATTTGTTATCTTGATACGAAGAGGATCATTTTGATACAAACCTATTCTGTGGTGTAGAAAGTTCCATACTCCTAGCCTTCCTCATAGCCTCCTGAAGGGGAGGAGAATCAAAGGCTTTTATCCATCCTCTCATAGGCTCCATTAATCCTTCAATGAATAGCACCACCAACCGTCTCTCTGAGATGTTAAGAACCATCACCGATAATTTCTAGAAATTTCCAATGTAGCTCTCCAAACTTCCGACTTGCTTGAGTTGGGCCAAATCCCTAAAGTATGATTCTGGATCGTTCCTATCAAAACGTTCCACAAGTCTATTCACAAACTCTTGATAGGATGTAATCTGATTATGCTATAATGTTACCAATCCATGATACCACCATTCATGTGTTGCTCCTTTCAAGTGCAAAGTGGCAAACTTGATGGCTTCTTCTTCTGTCATAGGTCGAAGAGCCAAGAAGGTATCCAACTTATGAATCCATGACTGTGCTATAGATTTTCCACTTCCATCAAACATAGGTAATGTAAGCTTATTAGTAGCCTTCTTGAGATCCTTATTTTGATTCCTACGTCTCCTAGACTTGTAGTAGTCCATCCTTGTTTGCACAAAATGATCAAAGTGCATGAGCTCTCAGGCTTCTGGTGTCAATAGTTGCCATTCATCATGAGCAGCCATATATGCATCAGCAAAGGTAGGCTCCTCAACATCTTCCACATTCTCTTCTGCAGCATGCTCTTCCCTTAAGAAGGTAGGTCTTGATGGCCTATCAGCAGTGCGAGAAGATTCTCTTTGTACTGTCCTTGATCCTGCTACACTCCTGTCATCATCTTGATCCCTGTTATTCCTTGTTCTATTTTCCAAAATAACTCTATTTTTTTGAATTTGTTGCTGCAATGAAGCTGAAAATCCTTCAAATGCTTGGGCCATTCTTTCCAACAATTCTTCTCCTCTATCTCTATTCCTCCTTTCATTTCTAGGGGGATCATCCTATCTTCTTTCTTCCATGGTGTCACCAATCTCTTGGTGTCTTGTTGCAACAGCTGTTGATGAAGTGTCTTGAGTTTGCTTTCTTTCTTCTCTAGTTGTGTACCTTTTAGTTCTATCACTTTGTTACATAAATGAAGACAATTTCTGACCCAAAGGATGGCAGGAAACCACTCTGATACCATTGTAATGAGCCTAGCTCAAATCTGACCAGAATTTTCCCTAATTGGCTGATTGTAATATTGTCAAACAGTTTGAATGCAACCTTCTGACTTGTTGTTGTAGGGTTTCAGTTTAAGATGCTTTGATAGAAATGAAAGCTAAGGCTGATTTAACACTTCTATAAAGCCAATAATCTGATCATGAATGCAAAATGCTATTCTTTTAGACTTTCTAATGCAAAATATGAGAACTAGGTATGCAATGCTTAGCTACAACAAGTAGGCATTAAATCAAACATTTGCCATGCATCCTATCCTTTACAATTTATTTGAAAGAATAACAACTGTAATCAGCAACTTATACTACCTCTATTATTTTGAATGCATTTCTACAATGATAATAACAAACAGCCAAGACTCTTGGCATTACATTCCATGTTCAGCAGTATATATTTGTCTGAGTACAATCACAGCCCTAACAGAAAATCTGAGTATGTAAGTATGTCCAAAAAATGTTTCAAAAGAACCTGGAAATGAAGGTTCCTTGAAGCTGTGATCAAAGTACTGTAGCACAGGGTAATATTCATGGAAATTTAGCACAATACTGTAGTGACTACTGTAGCGCGGCACTGTAGCAATCGCGACACTGTAGCAAATCGCGGCACTATAGCATTACTGTAGCAGCCAACAAATAAAAAATATTCCACAATAAATCTTTAATTCCAGCCAACTCCAAAAATTATATGTCTTCAAAATTGGCCTTAGGCCACAAATTTCTGCCCTAATGAAGTCACTAAAGTATCACCTCCAAGCAGCAATAATTCAGGTGATATTGCAAACCCTCAGAATTGCTATCAATGGGAGTTTTCGCTCCCAAAGACAAACTGATTATTTGCATACCACTTGGCTCCAAAAATACTCAAGAAGAATCACCAACCAACAACTCATCAAATCTGGATGCCCCAAAGGTGAGACTTCAAGGTCTATTTATGCATTTCCTCTAGAGGTCGGCCTCAATAAAAAATTATTATTATTATTTTGACTTCTAGAAGATTCCAGTGTTTTTTAATCTTTTTTCACTTTATGAAATATTAAAATATTATATTATTAATAAAGTGCACCTCAATAGAAAATTATAAAATAAGGTTTCCTAAAATAGAAATAATGATTAAATATAATGGAAAACCTTTCTCCAATTAAAAACTGAGCCAAATAATCCCCAAGTGACTGCAAAATGACTCTCTCACCATGCCTCATTAGCCTACGAGAGCCGTTAATAGGCTAATCCTGTTGATCTGTCAATGTCAACTAGGAGGGGACATTACATCCTCTTACAAAAATTGCTTGTATTCCTACCTATGCCAATCCTCAAGTCACAACAACAATGAAACCTACTAGCAATATGATAACTTCCTTAGGTATTTCCACTAGCATCCCTAATACCTTTGTGGCATTTCACATCATAAATTTATGGTATTTCAGCCTTATTCTCTGTTATTTTGCATTTTTTCATGTTTAGTTCATGTTTTCATATCACATTGTGTTTTCAAACACTAAATTTTTCACAAGTCTTGCATTCATAATTAGTCAAAAAGTTCATTTAGTTTCACTTATATCATTCCATTTAGGCTTAATTTCAACATACATATCTTAATTTGAGTGAAACAGATAGACCTTTTGAGTAGGGTTTATCTCTCTCCTTTTAGGTGAAACATCCTAAGAGTGCAAGAGTAGCCTATAAATCCTACCCAAAAATCCATGGTTCATTCTGGTGAACCTACATATTGAGCACTTTACATTTCTGATTTCATTTGCATCAACATTCAATTAGGTTTTTTTTTGTTTTTGCATCATAATGTTCCTCAAATTGCATTAGTGAAAGACTCATTTAGACTTCATTTTTGCATATCATATCATTCAAAAACTAAAAAATTACATTTGCATCTAAAAAGCATTAAAATTATTTTAAATTTTATGAAAAACACAAAAAATGTCATAATTGGACTCATTCACCACCCTGGGTGAACCAGTCCACTTACATATTTCATACTGCATTTTCAGGCAACTTTCTGGGAATTTATTGCATTTATGTTCTTTGTTGTTATTTCTCTATTTCAATTTGCAAAATTCCTATTAATTGCATTTTTCACTCCTAGATTACATTGCATTTACATTCACCCCATCTTTTGTGGTACTTGTATTAATGTTTTGTTCCCCATTGATAATACTTTAGTGAGACAAAGTTCTAGGCTCATGGCTTCCTACAATAGCATGTTCGTTGTGGTCCTTGGGATCTCAAGAGTACCTACTCCTATTATGGACAATACCACTAATATGCCTTCACCTTTCCATCCAATGAATCTTGACACACAAAACAATTCCATTCCACAAGAAAAATTCATCAGTATTCATGAGGATTCTACACATTTACAACAAGATGTATCCCTTGAAAACATTGCCACCACTACCATACCTACAATAGAAAATCTTCATCATTTGATTGAAAGTGATTATGGCTTACAAGCTATGAAAAGAATTGTCGAGATATAAAATAAACATGCTCCTTCCACATCCCAATCAATAAACATAGTTGTGAGCCAAGGAGGACCTCACAATGCTCCTCCTTAAACCATGGCATCCCTACCAACTTATACCACTCCTCAAGTTACAACAAGTATGCAATAGGTTCTACTCATGTGGCTCCTTCTTTTTCAATTCCAACTAGAATTCCTAGTTCTTTTGTGGCATCACATATTTCTTCTTCCACCTTCACCCCTCTTAGTGTTCCTTTCACTTCCCATAACATTACATATATAGTCCATCTCCATTTTCACTCCCACCTCATACCACTTACACCAATCCCATCATTACACAACTCTTTAACATAGTTTCATCCATGCAAAAAAAAATCTCCACCATTATCCAATTTCAAAATGCTCCACCCACATACCATGTTCGTAGTAGTCCATTATCCTTAGAGATCTTATGCACACAGATGCCACAAGGAAATGGAATGCCTAGGTTTGATAAATATGGAAGTAAAGGAGACCCTTCTAATCATGTCAATGCTTATATGGCCTTGTGTAGTGAATTTTTCCTAGGACATTGAAGGAAATACTGGACAAGTATCACTTCACTAATATCAATTGCTTTCCTATTATCCCATAAAAAGTTACATCCCTTTATCATTCCATAGTTGTAGAATTTTTCATTCTCACTATTGCATGATCCTTTCCCATCACCCACCTTAGCTCACTCTTTCCTTACACTTTGTGGGGGGAGAAAACTTGTTAATTTTTCCCTTGTAATGCATTTGTCTTTGTCTCTTAACTACTTAAGATTTAGAAACCAATAACTTGGTTAATTGTTGAATTACACTTGCATTACTAGCTCCTCTTACATTTTTGGTTTCATGTGTGTATTGTGCTCCCCTGTAACGTGTGTTTGATGTTCTCTCTCTTTGTACACTTCTTATATTCATACCTATATTCTTCTATATGTAATGTATTTCCTTTTTCATTTTTGTTTTGTGTTTTTCCTTTTGGGGATGACACAAAGCATTGAGACCGCAATGTATCTTCCATGTTTACCCAAAAGGTACCTTTTCCTTTTCCTTTTCCTTTATCTTTTCTTATGTTTTTCCTTTTGGTATGATGAAGAGCATTGAGACTACAATGTCTCTTCCATGTCAATCCAAAAGGTCCCTTTTCCTTTTCCTTTATCTTTTCTTGTGTTTTTCCTTTTGGGGATAATGTAAGGTATTGAGACCAAAATGTCTCCTTCATGTTGACCATAAATATTTTCCCTTTCCCTTTCCCTTTCCTTTCATTTTCTTTTCACTTGTGTTTTTCTTTTAGAGATGATGCAAAGAATTGAGATTGTAATGTCTCTTCCATGTTGACCCAAAATGGACTTTATCATTCTTTTATTTTCATTCTCTTAGTGACATTTTTCTAGTTTTATGTGCTTTGGGGAATGATGATAGTTCTAAGCTCTTTCATAAAAAAATTGTAGCAACAAACATACTGACCCCAAATCTATAGATCCCTTATGTTTTTGGTGTGTTCCTTTTTTGGGTCAACCCCTCTTTCTATTGTTCCTTTTCTTTCACATGAAGAAACCTTACTCGGAAACATATGACTTGGAATAGGGGTTTTCCGAGTTGGTTCTTATGTCTTGTTTTTCCTTTTTACAATTTCTTTCCTTTACTACTTTAAATTAATTTATCATATAACGATGTGTCACAGTTCCTTTAAAGTGGGGAGCATACATTTATATTATTCATTTGCATTCTTGGTTCTCAGTGTAGCCTTGTCACTTCATATGATGTGTTTCTCACTTTGTGGATGACATTGGGTTTGATGTCCTTCATAACTGTGATATATCTTAGCATATTACATTCCTCTTAGTGGCCTGATGTGACACACTACATCCCCTAATTTTTCCTCTCTTGGAGACATTAGACATAATGTTCCCTAAGTGACAGACCTTGCATGAACATAACAAGACTCCTTTGAACTTTCTTTTACACTTTTACATTTTTGCATTTTGCATTTTACATCTTTACCACCTTGCATAATGCAACTTGTATGCCTATGGTATGACCCTCTTTGTTCATGAGTTCTAAGCATACGAAGCTTTTCTTGTCTCATGAAGCACTAATTGGAATTTTCATTGTGGTGCCTTGTTAAAGTTTTTAGGAGGTATAACTTTAATATGGTCGAGTGGGAATCCCATTTAGTGGAAAAACTTTCCCCATAGCCATGTTTGTGTTTGTGAGTGCATACCAACTAGAGTATGTACTTCACCTTTTTGGGTCTTCTCACCTGATAGAACGCCATGAGTTATGTCACACTAGAGTGAGTATGCATTCTCTTTTTCTCACAAATGGCCTAGATCTAATCCACAACTAGTTGGACAGACAATCAAAGCTCAATACAATTCTCCCATTTCTTCTTTAATTTCAACACATGTGTGTTCCTTTGTTCTTATGTTTAGTTTTCCATGGGATCTTCATCCTGGGGGCTTGATCATCCCTCTTTATTGTTGTCATTCCATCTTGCTAACATAAGTGCATTGGGATCCTTCTTGATATGCATGGCTACTTTAGTGTGAGTTTGAAGTAAGTTCATTCTATCACTAAAGTGGGGGTTAAACATGCTATAGAAAAATGGCCCCTTCTCATTTTCATGGTCTTTTAGGCCTTTCTTCATGATGCTTGGTCCATTTTGCTTTGATTTAATGTTGCAATATGGCTTGAACATTCACATTAAATCCTTAAAATTCAAATTATGGCATCTTGTGAAGTGTTGTAAAACATTTCTATACTTTTCTAGACTCTATTCATTACAATTCATTTAAAAATCACCTTTTCATCACTTAGAAAGTCCTATTTTAAAGTGTTGTAAAGTATTGTAACAAGATTTCATGCTTTTCTATACTTAATTTCACTATTTACACCTTACTTCTGATTTATTTGACCCCTTTATACTCTTATAATGTTTAATTAAGTGTGTTTTTTAATGTAAACCTAACAAAAAACATTAAATGCAAGATAATTATTGGCACGCACTTACAAGTCCAAGGTGGAACCCATTTTCCATAGGTGGTGAATGAGTCACTCTTGGCTCAAAATTTAGAATATTTCAAATTTTCTTTCGGGTTTTTATTTAGAATCACCTTATGTCAGCCTTTGATGAAGTATCTTCAGGTTAATAAGGTACATGTGTGTATAAATAAGGTTTTTAACATCCATTCTAGCCCCCATTCATCAAATTCAATTATTCACACATCCATTCAAGCATTCAAACACTTTGCATCATTCAATCAAGAATCAATCAAGTATTTTTTGAGTAGCCATTGTTATTGTAGACACCTAAATTTGGACACCTAATTTATCCAAATTTATCTCTTTTCATCTAAACATCCCATTATCCGCATTAATTAAGTAATATCACTATTGTTTAATTAATACCTCTAAATTTCTTCTAATCCCTAAGGTATCTAGTTAAATATTTAAATATCTTCCCCCCTCTCATCAAATGAATTAAATAAATATGGAATTTATTTAATTCCTCACATGTCACATCCCTTTTTTAATCCTAATTTTCTCCTAATCTCATCATTAGGAATGTGCACATGCCTAATCCTTGATTACGATGTGTCACATCCTCCAAATTTTACAAGTTGGCCTCTAATCTCTCTTAGCCACCTAGCCCTCCTCTAATCCTTCATTAACTAGCCTAATCAACCTCTGAAGGAATTTTTAATTCCTTTTATCCTTCCAAGGAATATTAAATTTCTTTTACTCTTCCCCATGTGATCTTTGACTTGTCACATCAAGTCACATGTGAAATCTAACCCTCTTCTAATATGTCATTAATTTGTCTAATCAAGTACTTGAAAAATCTTAATCACTTAATTAGGTTTCCATGTTATTTATGGAATGTGTCCTAAGTCAACCCTATTAAAGACTTTCTCGTTTTGGAGAAGGAACTCCATTCCCCATGTGAATTTTTAATTCATATTTAATCCCCCAATGCATTCCTTGGAATTTAAAATTCCTTTTCTCATCCCCATGTGGATATTTGAGGAATTTGTAATTCCTCACATGTCCTCTCACCCACATGGGGAAAAGTACCTCCTTTATGAGGATATCTTGTCCAATCCCAAGGTACTATGTAGTACTTCCATGTCACACACTCTCCCTCCAACTCATGTACACATCATCTTTTTCAACCCACTTCACATGCCACATGTCAAGATGTGAGGGCTTGTGAGTCCTCAACTCACAATAGCCCTACATCTTGGCCATGTTGGTTCAATCCCAACCATCCATTTCTCTAGAGAATCCAAAATTCTCTATAAATGCCCCCTCTTTTCTCTCATTTTGAGGGAGAGGTCATTCATGCTAGCCAAACTCTTGAAAAAAATTTCCTTGAGCCATACTTAGCCAATTTTCACACTTGCATCCATTTCTACTCATCTTCCCATCCTCATATCATCCCCTAGCTTACATATCTTGCCATCCAAGGAGTATACAACACCAAAGATCAGAGGGCTAACCAAAGGATTTATTTGAGACAAGGTAAAAGGTTTCATTTTGTTGTATTTATTTTGTATTGAATCCAACTAGGTTAATCTTGAGGTGTAGGGTGTTTTTAATGTTGTTCCACACTCTTTTGTTTGTTGCTCATATTCTAGCAAGTAAAAATTTCCCTATCACATTTCTAGCACGCCTGGTGGGACCCACAAACGAGTCTCTTGCTTTCACATTTGTTATTTTTTGACTTTTTGCAAGTGCAGGTTATAGTGGGGCAGACCCAATCTATAGAGGGATGGACCCAACTTGTAGAGGGGCGAACTTGACCTTCCTAGGGCAGACCCAACCTAGAGGGGTAGACCTGACCTAATAGACAAGTGGACCTACCCTCCATAGGCGGACCTGACCTTGCCCAAGGGTAGATCTGCCCTCTGCAGACTCAGAAACTAAATTTTTGCAAAATTTTCATAGAGGGGCAAACTTGACCTACAAACAAACCAACTTGACCTAGAAACATGTGGACCTGACCTATAAACAGGTAGAGCTACCTTCTAGACAGGCAAACCTAACCTCTATATAGGAAGATTTTCCTTAGACAGCTTTTTCCAGAAGGTAAAATCTTAGTTTTTAGCACTCCTTTTGATTGTTTTAAGGGTTTTTAACCCCTAGCTTAGGCACATAGTTAACTAGGGGTGTCAATTAACCTTGTTTGACATGTTTTTTGGTAAGCTATTTGACCTATCCAATCCCCTTGCACCATTTGGTGATCTTGGGTGATGAGAAATCATAGCTTACCAAGTCCTTTGAGTCACCTTTTTCTCTCTTTTTAGTGGGACCTGCTTGGGGATTTCATCACCCCAAGGGATGATTCCAACCACGCGTACTGGTAGGGTATATAAGGGAGGGAGAGTGAAAGTTGTACCTCAATCCAACCATGTCGTAATTGGTGAAGTGTCAGAATGACGTGAAGAGTTGGTTTGAACCTTTAAGGTTCCTGACTCACGCTTGTAATAGGTTGGTGTTCATGGTTTAGGCCTCACGTAATGAGTGTATATTGAGGACTCCCTAGTAACCATGTTCATCCTAGAATAGAAGACTTTTTTAGCCATACCCTCTCTACTAGACTTAGGACTATGTTGTCTGAATTATCTTCTTTGTGAAAAACCATCGATTGTTTGATTAATTTCACTCAGCCATATCCTTTTGATTGATGTTTTTTGTGTTTTGAGTCCTTTTTCTTAGTCATCTTGTCAAAATTAAAGTTTAAACCTATCTAGGGACGAACTTGACCTCTGAACAAGTGGACCATACCTCTGAATAGGTGAACCTGACCTCTCAATAGACAAACCTGACCTTGAACCAACCTTTTCTAGCCCTCCCGATAGGTGGACCTGCCCTCCCAATAGGCAGACCTGCCCTCCAAGGGAAAACATAACCCATCCAAGGGATTTCTTGAACTGTAAACCAATCCTTTGGAGCTTGTTTTAGCCAAATTTGACCAAATTTTTCTCTATAGGTAGATGTTTCCTCTGGACAGGAAAACCTAACCTCCCAACAGGCAGACCTACCCTCTAGGGGTGGACCTGACCCATCTAGGGGCATACTTGACCCTTGACTAGTAGGTTTTATCATTCATTTCATCATTCTAGACAACCGTTTCATCGTTTTGAGTAAACATTCATCTAGTTTGAACCTTCATCTATTTTCTTGAACTCTCGTTCTTCCATTTCAATTAGTCATTTACTCATTTCAAGTGAACATTCATCTATCTCACATCTTGATTCATCATTCCAAACTCTCATCCTGCCATTCTAATCATTCGTTTACTCGTTCTGAGTAAACATCCATCCCTTTTGAACCTCCTTTTGTCATTTCAGACTCTCGTTCACCCATTTTGATCAATCATTCACTCGTTTTGAGTAATCTTTCATTCATTTTGAACCTTCTTCTTCTAATTCTAAGAATCATTCATCCATTCTTAGCAGTCAAGTAGTCATTCATACCTCTTAATCATTTGTTTACTCGTTCTGAGTAATATTTCATCTATTCCAATCCTATATCTCCTCATTCTGAGAGTCGTTTGTCCATTTTGGGTCCTCATTTACTCATTCTGAGTAACCATCCATCCATTTTGAACCTCCCTCTCAACATTTCGAGAGTTATTCACCTATTTTGAGTCATTGTTTACTCATTTTGATTACTCATTCATCCATTCTAAACCTCTATCTCGTCATTTTGATAGTCCTTCATCCATTCTAAGCACTCGTTCACTCATTTCAAGTACTCATTGGTCCATTTCAAATCTTCCTCCCCACATTCTGAGAGTCATTCATCTATTTCGAGCACTTGTCCATCCATTTTGAGTATCCATCTCCTCATTTCGTGCACCCGAATACCTATTTTTTTGACCATTTTCACCCAGGGGTAGACCTACCCCCTTGGATAGGAAAACCTTCCCCTATACAAGTGGACTTTCCCTTCCATAGGTAGGCTTTCCCCCTTGGAAAGGTGAACTTGCCCCTGTACAAGCAAACCTGCTCCCTCCCACATGTGGACCTACCCTTCCATAGGCGGACTTGCCCCTGTACAAGCAGACCTGCCCCTGAAGGTAGACCTACCCCCTTCCACAAGCGGACTTTCCCCTACAAGTGAACTATCACCTTCCAAAGGTAGACCTTTCCCCTCCCACAGGTGGACCTACCCCTTCCACAGGAAGACCTACCCCTTCCATAGGTGGACCTCACCTCATCTCGAGACAAACATGCCCTTCAAAGAACATTTTCTACCCTTCATTTAGTCATTTCGAGCACTCATTTTCCCGTCATCAACACATTTTGGAAATTCATTGTTTCATCACAAAAATCATATAAGTGCTACTTAGAACATTATTAGAGTCCATATCCAACATTAGCTCATCCATCCCAATCACCTAGACTTCATTTCAAGAATTTTGATTTTTGTGCTGAAACTTTTGGAGGCCATAACTTTTGACTCGAGTGTTCATTTGAGCTAAACTTTTATAGTTGGTTACATTATGAGGTGGCATGTGGATTCCCATTTGATTTCGACCCTATTTCACCACATTTTTGAGGCCTCAAACCTTCATCTTGACCCTCAAAATTGCAAATCCATGTTTTTTTTCAATTTTTGAAAAATTGTTTTCGTTAATAACTCTGAATGCATGTCTCAAATTTGGCATGTTAGTTGGAAATTAATCCTATCTTATTTTTGGGTATTTTTTTGGATAAAACTGGACTTTGAAAAGTATGTATATGAAGTTTCCTAAAATGGAAAAATTTGACAATTTTTGAAAATTGCCAAATTTGGAAAAATCTAATTGTCAACACCTTACGTCCTTTAAATGTCAAAAATTTGTGTAGAATAAATCCCATCACATCCTCCAATAATTATAAACTTCAATCCAATCCTAATCTAGGGTTTAATCTAATCCCAATTGGAGCTTAACTAAAACCCTAATATGAGCTTTAGTCCATCTATAGTCAAGGTCTTTGGATATCAAAAAAAATCTTAAGATCCATCCCTCCATCTTCTTCATTTTTTTCCTATTCATCCTTTCATCCATCCCAAGAGTCATTCTCCTAATCCAAGCATTCGTTCATTCATTCCGATCAATTGCTTACTCATTTCAACCTTTCATCCATCCATTTCAAACATTTGTTCCCTCTTTTTTGATCATTCATTTACTCATCCTGTGTAAAAATTCATCTATTTTGAACCCTCGTCTATCATCTCAAACTCTCTTTTACCCATTTTGATAATTTTTTTACTCATTTTGAGTAAGCATTCATCCACTTCACTCCTTTGACTATCATTTTTAGCTTTCGTTTAGTCATTCTGATCATTCCTTTACTCATTCTGAGTAAAAATTCATCCATTTCAAAATTCCTTTCATCATTTAGAACTCTCTTTTAGCCATTCTAATCATCCATTTACTCATTCTAAGTAAACATTCATCCATTTCACACCTCCTTCAATCATTTTGAATGCTCATTGAACAATCTTGATCAATCATTTACTCATTCTGAGTAATCTTTTATCTATTCCAAACCTTCATCTTCTCATTCTAGGAATCATTCATCCATTTTGAGTAGTTGCTTACTTGATTTGAGTAGTCGTTCATTCATTCCAATCAATCATTTACTCATTTTGAGTATTCGTTCATGCATTTTTTATCATCTGTTCCTCCAATCAAATCATTGTTTTCCCCATCCAAATCCTTTGAACTTCATTTCAGGTTATTATCTAGGTTGACCTAAGTGTCTGATCTGATCGTCATCATCAACATCCACTTAGGATTGTCATCTGTCCTAAGTTAATCATTATTGTTGGCCCAATCAATCGATTTTCAATCTCAAAGTGGATTCAGTGCCATAATCATCCATTCATCCTTTAATCTGATCAATCAATATCCTAAGTCACTGAGGGTAATCTGTAAATGGGGCTTATAGTCCCTTTTGTCATTCTATCAAATTCATCAATCGATCTTATCAATCATTGATCAATCCTATCCAATCACCTTTAACCTAATCAATCTACTTCCATCTCGAAGCAGATTTGGTGTCGTAATCATCCTTTGATAATTAAATCCGATCTTCAAAATCAATCCCATCACATCATCCAATCATCCTAATCTGAGCTTTAATCCGATCCTGATTTGAGCTTGACCTAAATCCTAATTTGAGCTTTAGTCCATTCCCATCCCAAATCATTGATCCATCCTCTTTATCCTTTCATCATCATGAATCCTTATCCTCAATCAATAGTATTCAAGGGAAACCCTAATTGTGTCGACAACGATAATGAAAGTCTTGTTGAACAAGAGCAATATGACATAGATTCCCTTGACACTATCATTGCTAGTAAGCTCTCCTCACCCGCTTTCCAAAACCAAATCACCTCTTCAAGTGATCTCGTTATGTCTTCATCCATGCCTAATCATACTCCTTATGTTACCTTTGACAAGGTATATCCATCATATCTATCATATCCTTCATCTACATCATCATCTTATCTAACACCCACATCCTCTTATCCTAGCATGTCATCACAATACTCCTATCCTAATCCCCCGCCCACATTCTCCTATCTCAATCCTTCATCCACATGTATCTACTACCCTACTCTTCCATACCAATTTGCTCACCCAAATCCTACATTCACACCTTCCTATCCTAATCCAACATCCACATCAACTTATCCTAATCTGACATCCACATTTCCCTATCTCGATCTGCCATCTCAATCTTCCCTTCCTATTCCACCATCCCAATACCCTTACTACAATCCACCACCTACATCCTCATGTCCTAATTCACCATTCCAATACCCCTATCTTAACCCTTCATCCAATCTTAATCCCTCGTCTATTCCCAGTCCTGCATCCAATCTCATTCCCCCATCTAATCCTAGTCCCCCAATCCCTAGTCCTAATTCCCCACCAATCCATAATCCTTCATCCAATCCTACCATTCCATCTCAGCCTAGATTATTAAAGTTTCTCCAAGGACTTATAACAAATAAGACATCTCCCACTCCACACCTTGAAGTCATGGAATCATGCCATCCTGACCCATCATCCACGGTCATTAGTGATGATACCCTTCTCTAGCCAATAGCTATCATTGATGATACCGCCCCTAGCACCACTCAAACCATCAAAACCATCACATCCTCTGAATCCACTGAGCCCCCATCTCCTACCATCACATCTACCAAATCTAATGAACACCCATGTCCTACTCCAAGATTCATCCAACCCATCAATGACACCCAAATCCAATCCACTTCTTCCACTCCTAGTATCACTAAAATACATTTCCATGAATGTTTTGCATCCTCCATCCCTCCATCTTCCCCACTTAAAGAGTCCCACCAAGAATCCATTATCATGCCTCCCGCACATGATGAGTCATGCCAAGACCCGGATCCAAATCATGCCAATATATCCCCTTCTATAGATCAAGATCCTACCATCCCATCTAGTCCACCTCAAGATCATAGTCCCCCATCCATTCCATTCCATGATCCCCTTGTCATTCAAGATTCCACTGCTCCATCTCCATCTCCATCACATGAGCCCACTACCACAAATCTAGATCCTATCATATCCCCTACTCCCTCTCCTGATTCCACCCATCTAAATGCTGCTATCCCATCAAATTTCTCCCATGATCTACCATCATCGCCTAAAAATGCTATCCCCACATCGCTTGCATACCCCCTTGGTACTCTCACATTCTTCCCTGGTGGCCTCCTCACAGAATAAAAACACAACGTATATACCACCCATCATCCTCCACCTAATAATGGACTCGCATCAGGTTTTTAGAATAACAAAATCCCTATCATGGAATGCATGCTCAAGAAAATGAACTATCAAGGAAAATGTCTAGGCATTCATGAGCAAGGTATTTTAGAGCCCATCCAAGTCAAAGAACAAATCTGTATGCAAGGTATTGGACCTATTTCCCAAGACTCACAATCTAAAGATGTTGGTACAACCTCTAGATGTCCCCAACAAACCTTTTCCAAAAGAAATGTTGGCTCTTCCCATTGCTCCACTAGATCATATGTTTCCATCCCTCCTCCTCTATCGTATGACCTCAAAACAACCATCCATATTCCTCCTTCATCTGCTCCATCCATTTTGGGTCCTTACATCCCTCCACCCACTATGTTTGTTTTGGACCCTTATATCCCAAAATCACCTCCTCCATCTTGTCCTATTCATCCTTTCATCCATTCATCACCCATCCATTTCATCCATCATAAACATCCCTCTCACATGTCCTATAATAAGGATCAACAAAGGCACATACCTACACATTCTCCATCTACACGTAATCCTACCTCCATCGCTCTACATCATCCATATCCTTGCACCCATGCCATTGCTACTAAAAGCACTTTGGATGCTGAAGTAAAATACATAAATCCAAACATCCACATGAATATAAAGCTTCCCATGCCCTCTATAAAAGACATGTTGAAGAGAAGAAAAATCTAAATCCAAATCAAATCTATAGGCCACAAAGGCCCACCAAAGAAAAGATCAAAACCATGTGGATCCCAAAGAATAAAGATGCAATTCCTTCAAATGAAAAATCTATAACATCCAACATTGCTCATCCAAAGGCTAATCATTTTCATCCACCCTCTCCTAAATCTATTTTGGGTCCCTATGTCCTAAAATACACCATTCCATCTCCTCCATTATCCCCACATTCACAATCCATTAATCCTCTTATCTTTTCACATCCACCACCACATGTGCCAATGTTGGTCTTGAACACATCTCCCCATCACATATCCACCCAATCATTCTATCCATACACTTTCCAACATCCCACCCATTAGCCCATGTATCTCCCCTCTCAAATCCCTCTAATTCATCCTCTTGCATAATCCATTTATCCTAATAAGGTTGTACTAACATCCAATAGTTGCTTCAAACATGAGCTCTTAATACCTCATGTAGAACTTGATGCTTGAGTCCTTCATCCATATCCTTATCATATATCTTCTAAATCTGCTCATTCATCTCCCTATCCTTATCTATCTCCTTTTGAATGCTATCCAAAAAGTCAAAAAATCCAAAAAACAAGGTAAAAAATTCAAAAAAGTAAAAAAAAAAAAAATAATAAAAAAAATAGTAAAGAGAAATAATCTGTCCAATGGTGAAAACTTGGCAAACAAGCACCTTGGATAAGTACCATGATGAAAACCTGACTAATAGGCATCATGCATAAATCCCCATCTACACTTGGGGGCAACTTCGTGATATGCATTCCCTCCATCCGCTATGCTTCTTGCTAGATGCTTCAATTTATGCACCTGTCTTCTTGCTATACGCCATTTTCATTCATCCCATTCACCCTACCTATCTTACACATCCTGCTTGGAATATGTCATTTATTCCAATCCTCCCATCCTCCTTGTCATCTTGATAATGATAGGGGAAAATATATAAACATGCTTTGGAAACCTCTTAGCATACACTCCCCTCATCCACACACTATCCTAATCCTCATTCACACTCATCTACCTTCCTTATCCACCTATCATGCTACCTTCAATCTCCCTTCCTTATCGAAGCATCCTATCTTCATCCATCTCACTGATTTGTTTTCCTATCCTTCTCTATTTCGTTCTTCATTCCTCCTCACACATGACATATCTAGAGTGGGGGCATCTATCTTCCTTTGTGATATAGTCCTTGGAGACATCATTCATACCATTAGAGAAATCCCTTCCATTTCCCTATCCTCATCTCCTTATCATTATATCCATCTCACCATCCTTATCTTCCTATCCTTCCATCATAGCATCCTTTTTCATCTATCCATCTATTAACCTTTTCCTCATCCAAATCCTTATCCCTCTATCCAATCCATCCAAACAATATTTTTCCTTTCCCCATCCTCTATCCTCATCCCATCTTATAATCCCTTGTCATTGGTCTCTAGCTAGTGGCTACTCCCCATGCAACCCAATTCCATCTACCTCATCATCATCACTTCTGTTTCTTTTTCACATCTTTTAAATCTCCTATCCTTTCTCATCATTCATCTATCCATCAAATCATCCTCCCACTTCATCTTTTAATGATTCGGATAAATATCCCATCCATGAGCTTTGTAATCACCATCATCCTATCCAATCCAACAAGTCTATCATGTCTCATCGTGTTAGTCCAA
The DNA here is from genome assembly GCA_007258455.2 of Sequoia sempervirens. NCBI lineage: Eukaryota > Viridiplantae > Streptophyta > Pinopsida > Cupressales > Cupressaceae > Sequoia > Sequoia sempervirens. The sequence continues at coordinate 753,979,289 of VDFB02193867.1, read as the reverse complement.
TCATTTTATCCCCTTATCTAGGGTTATCTCATCATCCTTTATCCATCATTTTTCTTTGGCCTTTCATTGAACTATGTTGCCCCTATACTTTCACGTAGGCAAGGTCAATCATTTGATCTGCCCCCGGGGTTCCTTTATCGCCTATCATCAGTCTTTCTTCTTTTCCCATTTGATCCTTTATCATCTATCAAAAGTATTTTCTCCTTTTCTCCATCCTCTCTTTATCATCCATCGAAGTCTCCATCATGGTGTTTCGTCGTCCTTTTATTGAACTAAGAGGGCTTTGCACTTCCACGTAGGCAAGGCTAATCTTTGATCGACCCCTAAGCACCTAGGTTGCTAGGATGTGTCAGTCTCCTATCTTGTGTCATGTCTCTTGTGTCGTATCGTCAAGCTATGCTCTTATCAAGCTAGTTCTTAACATACAAGATCGACTTGTATCAACAGATCCAATCGGTTTTGAATATCCTACATCATATCAGTCTTTCAATTTAGTATCCATCATCGGTCTCAACAAGATGCATCATTCCTAATAGACCTCATCAATCCCATCCATCCCCTTGATCCTATGGCAAAGGACTTTTAAAATTGATTGTTCTCTTTTGATGCTTTTGGCTTTTGTTTATCATTTGAGCTCCCTATCATCACTTTTCAAGGCCACCATGATCCATCATATTATGGTGTGTTTTTATTGGTAAACATAGGGGCACATGTTGATCTTTTTATGTCCATTTTTGTCTTCTTGGTTGTCCCACGTAGTGCCCACAAAGATCCCTGAGGTCTTGTGTTACACTGAGGCATCCTTGTATGCTTGTGGTTATTTGAATACCTAGCTCAACCAAGGTCATCATGACTTTGGGGTTTTGGGATAGCCTTCTTGTTTGTTGTGTTTGTTTCATGCATTAAACACTAATCTACCTTGGTAATTTATATCTTGGTGTATTGTGTCTTCTTCTATAACAAAAATCAATGCTCCTAATGATGGAAAATTGCATTTGGATTGCATTTCATCTCCATCCCCTTGTCTATCAAAATCCTCCCATCCATTCATTCTTCATCACTCTCCCCTCCCAATTTCTTGCCACCTTTTCATCCTTTCTTACCCATCACTTTGCATCATCTTCTTCATCTCCCCTTGCATCATCTCATCCATTTCAAGAGCACACCTATGTTCTCTTGAACCCGCATGTCCTCTCGATGAGGCACCTTTCCCAATCTAACCATCTTCTTCTAGGTTCTATGTTTTAATATTCTTTGAAATGATTCTACTTCGTAACACCATCTCAAAGAGGGGGAAAATGTAGACACCTAGATTTGAACACTTAATTTATCCAAATTTATCTCTTTTCATCTAAACATGCCATTATCCACATTAATTAAGTAATATCACTATTATTTAATTAATACCTCTAAAGTTCTTCTAATCCCTAAGGTATCTAGTTGAATAATTAAATATCTTCCCCGCTCTCATCAAATGAATTAAATAAATATGGCATTTATTTAATTCCTCACATGTCACATTCCTTTTTTAATCCTAATTTTCTCCTAATATCATCATTATGGATGTGCACATGCCTAATCCTTGATTACGATGTGTCACATCCTCCAAATTTTGCAAGTTGACCTCTAATCTCTCTTAGCCACCTAGCCCTCCTCTAATCCTTCATTAACTAGCCTAATCAACCTCTCAAGGAATTTTTAATTCCTTTTATCCTTCCAAGCAATATTAAATTAATTTTACTCTTCCCCATGTGATATTTGACTTGTCACATCAAGTCACATGTGAAATCTAACCCTCTTCTAATATGCCATTAATTTTTCTAATCAAGTAGTTGCACAACCTTAATCACTTAATTAGGTCTCCATGTCATTTATGGAATGTGTCCTAAGTCAACCCTATTAAATGCTTTCTCCTTTTGGAGAAGGAACTCCATTCCCCATGTGAATTTTTAATTCACATTTAATCCCCCAATGCATTCCTTGGAATTTAAAATTCCTTTTCTCATCCCCATGTGGATATTTGAGGATATTTTTATTCCTCATATATCCTCTCACAAACATGGGGACAAGGACCTCCTTTATGAGGGGATCTTGTCCAATCCCAAGGTACTATGTAGTACCTCCATACCATGTACTCTCCTTCCAACACATGTACACATCATCTTTTTCAAGCCACTTCGCATGACACAAGTCAAGATGTGAGGGCTTGTGAGTCCTCAACTCACTATAGCCCTACATCTTGGCCATGTTGGTTCAATCCCAACCATCCATTTCTCTAGAGAATCCAAAATTTTCTATTAATACCCCCTTTTTTCTCTCATTTTGAGGGAGAGATAATTCATGCTAGCCAAAATCTTGCAAAAAAAATTGTTGAGCGATACTTAGCCAATTTTCACACTTGCATCCATTTCCACTCATCTTCCCATCCTCATATCATCTCCTAGCTTGCATCTCTTTCCATCCAAGGAGAATAAAACACTAAAGATTGAAGGGCCAACCAAAGGATCGATTCGAGACAAGGTAAAAGGTTTCATTTTGTTTTCTTTATTTTTTATTTAATCCAACTAGTCTAATCTTGAGGTGTAGGGTGTTTTTAGTGTTGTTCCACACTCTTTTGTTTGATGCTCGTATTCTAGCAAGTAAATTCACCCTATAACAATTATATCTTTAGATTTATTCAATTAGGGTTTGGTATGTTGATAGAATTTTCATGTTATTTTTTTATCATTCTCTTCCATTTCAATATTTCATTAAGGTTTTTATTACCAAAGTGGGATTTGACCAAGGAAAATCCCTATAACCTAACCCTTAACCATTTTTCCCCTTTTGGATGTGTGTTTGTAGATTTGTGTATATAGATTTTATAGGCTATTAGGTGTTGAAAATTTTAAAAGAAGTCAACAAAGTGTTTCAAGTCAACTATAACCTATTTCAAGCTTGGAGAAGAAATTTTGTCTATTTTCTACAAATTTGACTCTTTCAACCTGACAAGCAAACAATCTCAGCTCTTGTGCTACAAGATTGATCCATGATTTCATAGAATTTTTGGAGTAGGCTAATTCACCATCAATGGTGAATGAGTCCCACCTTAAGGCTGAGAATCCAAATTTTATCAAATTCTGAATCTTGACATTCATAAACCAATTTCCAGAAGTTTTTATTAGAATCACGAATGATTCACCATTAGTGGCGAATGAGTACCACTAGTAGTTTTTAGTGATATCTACTAGCATTTAGGACATTCCAGATTCTCCATTCTCTACCCAAGTACACTATGATTCAACCTTCTTCTCTTTTATTTTGCATTTGTTCATGTTTAGTTCATGTTTGCATATCACATTGTGTTTTAAAAAATTATTTTTTTCAAGTCTTGCATTCATAATCAATCAAAAAGTTCATTTAGTTTCATTCATATAACTCCATTTATCCTTAATTACATCATACATATCTTAATTTGAGTAAACTGTGTAGACCTTTTGAGTAGGGTTTATCTCTCTCCTTTTAGGTGAAACATCCTAAGAGTACAAGTGTAGCCTATAAATCCTACAAAAAAATCCAAGGTTCAAATATAAGCATCCCATTCACTTCCCCCTTGAACATACACACACATCTACCTTATTCACCTCCATCTCAAAATGAAAATAATGATCCTCCCATGAATAAACTTTTTCAAACTATTTCATCCCTTTAGAAGCAACTTTCCACCATAAACGAAAATCAAAATGGCCAACCTACTTATTATGTCAAAAGTAATCCCTTGTCCTCAGAGATATTGAACACATCAATGACACAAGGTATAGAGGTGCCTAGATTTGATAAATATGGGGGGAAAGGAGATCCTTCTAACCACATGTTTATGCCTATACCACCTTATGTAGTGACTTAATTCTTGAGGATAAGCTATTAGCTAAGCTTTTCCATATGTTTTTTAAGGATAGAACCTTAGAATAGTTTTCTTTGCTATCGAATAACTCAATTCATTCATTCAAGGAACTTGCAGAGGCCTTTATAAACCATTTTTAAGTGAATATAACTCCTAAGATGACTTGAGCCGATTTGATGAGATGTAAGAAAAAAGATGATGAAAAGATTACAGACTTTATTTCATGCTATCCATCGATTTACTCCCAAATCAATGTAAAGATTCCTGACCCTCAATTTCAAAGGATGTTCATTGATAAATTGAAAACTAAGATACAAGATAATCTTACCATGATGAAGTTTACCTGCTTCATGCACGTGTGTATTTCCCTTTGTGATTATCAAAATTTGGTTAGTAGCCATGAAACAAAACCTAGTTCTAACCATCCCAAAAATTTTGAATTTGCAAACCAAAAAAATTACCAACCTTTTAGAAAATAGAATAAAGGCTTCCTTCAACTAAACCCCCTAAACAAACAACTCAACATGTTGATACACAAGTAGCTATTATAAGGCAGACAACTCCTTTTGCATTTGGGGATCTAGCTAAACAATTCACTTCCTTACCCGGTTCCCTCCATAACACAATTTCAAAACTTTTAGAATAGAACATGATAACCTTACCTCCTGTTAAGACTCTCGATCCTAATAATCCTGTACCTCCAAACTTTAGATAAAATGCTTATTTCCATTATCACCGATGAAATGGACATGACATTGAACATTGTAAGCACTTAAACATCTTGTGAAAGACCTCATTGATTTTGGTCATCTTCCAGTTGGCAATATTAATAATCAAGGAAATAAGTCTATTTCCCCTGCAAACAAAAACTTACAAATATTTACCAACCCCATACCTATGCACAATATTTCATTTGTCAAATCTAGTGAAACTACAAAGATTGATGCGATGAATGTTGACACGAATGATCAGAACATAGATATAATTCAACAAAGTCCTATGGATATTGATAAACAAGATCCTATACAAAAATATATATTTATGGTTTGTTTGCATTGGTCGAAATTCAACATTGTAATGACCAAACTAAAAATCCTCTTTACATTGCTTTCTCATCTAAAGATATACTTAAACATGCACCCAATGGTTCTCTTTACATAGCCGGTCAAATCTATGATAAGCCCACTAATGGGATATTAATTGATCCAATTTGTGGAGATAATGTGATCATCAAAGAATTCTCACTTGTGCATGAGCTCTATCAAGAAACATATGACAAACTGAAAGCATGGATAAAGATGCATAATGGTGTCACTTTCCCTACAATGGGATCAATCACCTTTCCTTTCAAAATAGGTTAAAAAACATTAGACGTATCATTCTCCATCATATCAATTTTAGATCAGTTTCATGTTAAGCTTGGCTACTCATGGCGACACTCCATGGAAGCTATCCCATCGATCATGCATAAATGCTTAAAGTTTCCCTTTGAAAATGAAATATTTATTGTGCACCATAGTGGCTTCAAGCCTTTATCTTCTGGAGGGAACTTTTCACTAGATTTATTTTGTCCTGAGTTGATGGAACCTATTAAACCTTGTGAAGAATTTTTTTTCAAATCATACCAAAAGTTAAATCTAAAATGCATAGTAAAACTATCCATTACAAACATGCCTCAACCTATGACCAAACCTACCATCCTTAATGAAACCATGATTGAACCTAAAGAAATTCCAAAAAATCCCAAGATAGATCCTTTGACTATTTCATACAAGAGACCAAGAGATAATGAAAAAAATCCCATCACACCTCCTACACCTCTTAAGATAAATAAAGTTTATGAAGATAAAGAGAAAGTGGTTTACCAACCTTCCATGGTTCGTTTTATTCCTCCCCTTAGGAAAGAAAATAAACCTGTGGTTGATAAACCCATTCCTACACAAACACAACTTGAAAGTCATAATAAAATAAATAAAGATGGTAGAGAGCGTAGTTGTAGACATCATGCTCTTGCTCACAGGTTAAATGAAGAAATAAAGAAAGAAAAAAAACCTCTAGACTTGAGTAAAGAAACATGCAATGAATCTCACTCTTCACTGAAACAAAAAGATCTTATACCACAACCACAATAGGAGGTGAACTACCCTTTTTTGGACATTATCATTAGACCTCTTGTTGTGATTAATCTATATGACAATGAGGAAATTGCTAAAATTAATGAGGAGGTGCATAATGAATTGAATACATTGTTTTCCTCTTCCATGAGCTTACATGATAATTCTCCTAAGAAGAGTGTTATACTTGGTGGTGACCCTAGTTTGGCACTTTCTAGTGTCCCTTTGACTAGTTATTTTCCTTCTATATAGAATGAACACAATTGAAATGTAGATGACCTACTATAGGTTGACTTAGATGTTCCTTCTTACTCTTTTGCATTATTTTCTTCTTCCATTTTCCATATGTGATTATATGTGTGTGATGTGATCTCCCATTCTATTTTTTTGATGTATCTCTCTCTCTTTGTGGCATTCCTCTATTTTTACCTACATTCTTCTTTATGTCATAAATATTTTATATTTTCCTTTATCTATTTTATTTGTCTTGTGTTTTCCTTTTGGGGATTATGCAAGGCATCAAGACATTCATGTCTCTTCCATGTTGACACAAAAGCCTTTTCCTTTATCTTTTCATTTTTCTCGTGTTTTCTTATTGGGGATGATGCAAGGAATTGAGAAATTCATGTCTCTTTCATGTTGAACCAAAAAGTTTTTTTATTTTTATCTCTCTTTGTGTCATTCTTCTAATTCTATGATTATTTGGGGAATGATTCTAGTTTTGATCTCTCTAAAATTATTGCAACAAGAACATACTAACCCCAAATCCATGGATCCTCATGTGTTTGGAGTTCCATTTTTGGGGAAACCCCTTTTCTTTTTCATTTTTCATGATGTAATTTTATTTGGAAACATATGACTTGGGATAGGGCTTTCCAAGTCATCTTTCATGTCCTCTTTATTGTTAGGAATTATCATTTGATACTTTAAAGTAATTGCACTTATAGTATGGTGTTTACCAATTTCTTTAAAGTGGGGACATACATTGGCATTATTATTTTTCATTTCATGTTTCATGGTGTAGTCTTCTTATTTAATGCAATGTGTCTTTTAATTTGTGGTGACATTGGGTGTGATGTATTTCAAGAGCATGATCTCTCTTAGCATAGTATATTCCTCTTAGTGGCTTGATGTGACACACTATATCCCCTAAGTTATGAATCTTCTATTATTTGATTGGTCCTCTCTTAGATACATTAAGCACAATGTTCCCTAAGATAAAGACCTTACATGAACTAAGAAAAAATCCTTTGAACATTCCCTTCCTTGCATTTGCAATTTCTGTTATATGGCCACCCTACATAACACACTTTGCATGCCTGAGGATCCATCTTGTTTGTTCACGAGTTCAAAGAATACAAATATTTTCTTGCCTAATGAAGCTCAAAGTTGATTGTTGTGTGGTTTCGTATAAAATTTATCAAGAGTTATAGCTTTGTTTTGGTTCTATGGGAAGCTAAACTTAGGCATAAATTTTCCATATCCACTTGCTTGTGTATGTTAGCACATATTGGTTGTGTGTGTATGTGTCTCACCTCTTTGGATACTCACCCAAAAGACAACCTAGAGTTCCATTGTCTTAGAGTGAGCATGCATTTTCAGAAAAATAGCCTAGATCTTATCCATGTTATGATGGAAAAATGATTGAGGATTGATCCATGCATCTTTTCTTTCTTTTTTTTTTTTTTTTCTTCTCTTTGTCTTTGGCAGTGTATGCTTGTTCCTTGTTGTTGCTCCTTATATCATTTTCATGTGGGTTCTTTTGTTCCTATGTTGGTTTACTATAGGACTTTGATCTTGGGGGCTTGATTACCCCTCTTGATCATTGTTCTCCTATATTACTAGCATTGGTGTATTTAGAAACCTCTTGATGTGTGTTGGTCTACTTTAGTGTGAGTGTGAAGCAAGTTCATCCTCTCACTAAAGTGGGGGCTAAACATAGTATCAAAAAATATCATCTATGACATTTTCACACTTGTTTGGGTCCTCCTTATTAAATCAAGCATAATTTTTCCTTGATTGAGTGTTGCGTTACCCATAAAGTTTTCCTTAAATTCTATTCGGGATGTTATTTTTCTTTCCGCCTAAGTCCTATACCCAATTTATGTTTAGGTGGTCTTTTGTTATTCCTCTCAAACTTGAGCACAATTTTTGTAAGTTCATTGAACCTCTTGTTTGACCACCTATATTATTTTTTCCTTCACCGGGAGTTGTTTTCTCACCATATTTGAACTTTCATTTTTCTCCAAAGGTGGATGTATGAATATTAGAAAATTGATTGATGGGTCATGTGTTAGAAATTAAAGACTTCACCCATAAGTTATGTCTCAGATAGCATTCTTTAAGTTATCTCAAACCTAGGAAGGGTTTTATTGGGTTTTGTGAACCACTAATTTTGCTGCCTAAGAATATTTTTAGTGGTTAACCTAATTATAACTAGTTTGATTACTTAACTAATGCATTATACAGAAGGTGAACCAAAATTTTCCAACCATGATATGAACAAGAAAAAAATGAAGCAATACATGTAAAGACACAAGTAGTACCAAAAATAGATATTTTATTTATATATGTAAACTTTTTTACATTGTACTGGCATAGCCAACAAAAACACTTGGTTTGATTACAAAATTTAGGTGGTAGACACAAAAGAGAGAAAAGAAAGAGAAATTTCATTTCAAATGCACAAAGAAAACATCAGGACATAGATGTGCTTAGTGACAATCTGTAGAAATTTGACTTGAGCTAGTTGCAACAGATTTTAATGTGACTAGAGGAATTGCATGAATAGTCTAATATCGTTACTCAACACTCCAATGCACAATTGAGCTGCAACCTCCTCTAGAGTCTCATCTTGAATAGTAGACAGAATGCAAATAGCATTAGCTATTAATCAAATTCAGCGATAATAGTTGATCCCATGAATGTCCACCTTGATGCAAAGATGGAATTTAGGTTTCACCAGGCACTCTAGTGCTCTCACGCCTTAGTCCCGATGACCAAAAGTCCTGATGAATATATAGCTAAAGCGATCTAGTATAGTTGTGTTATGCACATGGTCCTAGCTCATAAATTCCTCACCAAGGATGCTTCAAAGCACTTATTCCTCCACCCTACTTTGCATTACAAAGACTTCTTTTAAGTGGTCCAAAGTGTGCCTAAACAATGGACTACACTTGATTTCTTCTAGGACAATTTAGTCATTAGTAGAATTTCCATCACTCTAAGAGCTCTCCATATTGGATGCAATTGATTTTGGAAGAAAGGTGACACTGGTTGAATTTATAGAGTTTTGGCTAGACATGGGGTGCATTCTCTCGAACATGATAAGATATTAATTTAATTCACATTTATAACTATCTTGTGTCACTTTGAATTACAATTTCCCATCAAGCAGTTCACATGAGCCACCGCTTGATATCCATATGTGTTGCATTGATGGTTGGTGAATTGATTGGTCCTTTGGAAGTTGTTGTTGGGGTTATGACAAATTTTCTTTGTTGATACCTATTCACCTACGAAATTTAGTTATTCTAACCAACTCCTTGAGGAATGTTTAGAATACAAGAACTTTCCATTTTAGTAATGACTTTGGCCCCTATCCAATGGCTCTGGCCATATTATACATTTGAAGTTAAAAAGGTGTGGGGAATTTTTTTTTATTTTTCAGATACAACTAGGGGTGTTATTGAGAAGGAATGAAATTTATTGTAAACTGTAATAATCTATAATTGGTGTGTTATGAATTAAATGATGCTTGGTATGATGGTCTTAGTATTATGTGTATGATGTAGCTAAGTCTCCTTTGAAATACAAGCTATATGTCATTCATTTATGGCATTCTAGTTTACTTTCATTAATTGGATTTGATAGTCATAAGTTTTCAATCTTTGTGTGGATTATAAATGGTTATGACCTCTGCTTCCACGTTAGTTTCATATTTGTGAGCTAGTGTTAGTCAGCTTTTTTCTTTCTAGTTACAAGCACACCCATTTTCTTTAAGTTAGATTAATTCATTGAAAATATATTGAGGGAGATGTACCTCTATGAAATTAAGAGAAAATCTGCAAATGCAATTGTGGACATTTTTAGAGCTGTTAGTGGATTTTAATTGGTGTTAAATTTGACTCTAGAGTCATTGTTTAATATATCTATCAAGAGTCATTCCATTCACTAACATGTTGTAATGTGTTTAACACCTTCACATTAGGTCTTGGGCCCTTGTGAACTAAGTGGACCTAGTTGTACCTTATTTAAGGTGTTGTAAAGTGTTGTACTACACTTTCACAATGTAGTTTCTAAAAAAAGATCCTTCAACATTTTTCACAATTGTTTGGGTCCTTCTTGTGGGTTTTGCATTAATATTTCCTTGATTTAGTGTTGTAATGTGGATAACACATTCACATTAGGTCTTGGGCCCTTGTGAACTAATGAAATTTAATTGTGCCTTGCTAAAGTTTTGTGAAGTGTTATAACACACTTTCACACTTTTCTAGGGTTTTATCAACTAACTAAGTATAATAAACATAATTTTAATCATAATTAATCTCAATCTTGCCTTATTTGGAGTGTTGTAAATTTTTGTAACACACATTCACATTCCTCTAGGGTTATCATTAATAATTTGGCTTTCTTATGGTTTAATTGGCTATATTTTGCATCCACAAGCCTTATTTATTGCATCTTTTTAAGGATAATACCAACACCAACCAGTAACCAATCATAATTCATATTTTCTTGGCTTGTGTGGCCCAAATTTAGTATCTAGGACTCATTTTGGACCTTAGTAAAATGAGTCCTACCTAGGTCTTTTTGGCCCCGATGTAGGTTTTACACATTTCTATAGAATTTCATTTTTGGTCCCATAAATTATGTGTGATGGGACTCATTCACCACCTTGGGTGAATGAGTCCCATGTGAAAAAAAATCAAATTTAAATTAAATTTCTAGTGGGATTTTATTCTCCTAGATCTCATGTTGGCTTTTAGAGATGTAATTTTGAGAATTCATGCATAATTGAGTATAAATACAAGGTTATTTCACTCATATTCAACACCTATCATTCAAGAGAGTTCACAAGATCATTTGAGAATTCACAAGAGAATTCAAGGAATTTCAAGGGAATATTATCAAGAATTTAAGAGCATTATTCAATTGTCAATCAACATGTCAAATATTGCTTGCATCATGTTGTTTTAGAACTAACAATTGTGATGTAGGATTTGAGTTTCAAGCAAGCATTACATTCAAGATGAATCGACATCAAGCAAGATTCCATGTATACATCCATTGGAGCTACTACTTGCATGTTTCCAGCATCTTATTGCTAGGGTTTGGTGAGTTGCAACATTGTTATTTGTTCATTCATCATTCTCTTTTCATATTTCATTCTATTTCAAGGTTTAATTACCAACAAGGGGTTTTAGCAAGGAAATCCCCTATTCACTAACCCCCACAAAATGTTTCCCTCTTCTTGTGTATTATTTGGAAGGATAAGTTACAAATTTTCCAAGAAGTAATGTTGGAGAGAATTTTTCAAGTCTCTTAAAGTTGTCAAAGTTGTCATCAAGCCTTGGAGAAGCTTGGAGAAGACCTACAAGTGGTATCTTGCAGTTTTGGATCCATAAACTAGTTAGGAAGAACAAAGAAGATTGAGAGGAATAGAATCCACTTTAGAATTTCTATAAAATAATAAGTGGCTAGATTTTCCACTATTGGTGAATGAGTCCTAGTGTACAGGCCTAAACAAGATTTTTACATATGTGGATACCCTTTTGGTTGAAATCTGCTCTAGTGCATTTTCCAGAAAACTGAACTGATTTTCCCAAATTGGTGTATGAGTCCTAGTCCACTTCAATAGCATATTTTTTAGTGACCTAGACCTCCATTGTTCCATCTTCAATTTTTTAGGTGCACAATTTCAATTTCATTACTTTTCATTGCAACTTTTTTATCTTTTTAGGTCATTTATCATTTGTTTGCATATCACATTATGTTTTCCAATTCATTATCTTTTCCAAGCTTACAATTGGTGGTAAACCACTCATTAGTTAGCCTTCAATCCCTAGAACCTTCCATTTTCCAGATTTCAATCTCCTTTCCATTGAAATCTCAAGGGTTTGTTCTTGATTGAAAGGGTGGAAAATTGGTCTTTCTCCTTTTAGGTCCAAAACCCTAGAAGCTAAAGAAAGCACCATATTTTTATTCATTTCATTTTGGTGAAATTGCATATAGAGCATCATATTTTTTATTTGGAGTGCATTTACATCCTATATTTATCTTGTATTAACATTACATTAGGTTTTACATTGTTTAATTTTCATTCTAGGGTTTCAAAATTTTCATTAGGGATTCAAAAAAAATTTAGTACTTGGACTAATTTGCCACCTTGGGTGAATCAGTCCCATTGCATATTTTTCACTACATTTTTTGTCATTTATAGTTCAATTTAAGAGTTCTTGTTTGTTGTTTTTGCATTTTAGTTAAACTTTCTAGAATTTTAGTTATAAAAATTTCATTCTTGTTAGCTTATATTTCATTTGCATTCACCCCACATCTAGTAGCCTTTGCATGAGTGTTTTCTTTCCTATTTCTAATACTTTAGTGAGAAGAAGTTCAAGACTCTTGTCATCTCACGATAGCATAATCATCATGGATCTTGGTTTATCTAGAGCTTCCACTCCTAGTATTGACACTAGTACACTAGGCATAGATAACACCCCTAGTAACTCTTTGCCTTCAGATAACATGCCTGTTGAAACAAGGAATGATAACATCTGGCATGAAAACATAATTCAAATTCTTGAGGACCTAGAAAACTTAGAACATCAAATAAGCCTTGAAAACATTTCAACTACTACAATTCCTACAGTAGAAAACATTCATCACATGCTTGAAAGTGAAGATGGCCTTGACCTTGTGAAAAATATAGTACAAATCTTTGGAAAGCATCTTCCTACAACCACTAGCTATCCTTTACCCACAAGCAATGTTATAAGCCAAGGGGAACACAAATTCCTCCTCCCACAACCATAAACTCAATACCTACCTATACAAATCCTCAAGTCACAATAACAATGCAACAAGTTAGTAATGTGATTTCTTCCCTGGGTATTCCTACTAGCATCCCTAGTTCCTATGTGGCATCACAGGTTATATCTCCTACCATAGCACCTATAAGTATTCCATTCACTTGTCCTACTCCATCATCAATTTCACTTCAATCCACTAACACAAGAAATGACCCTCACAAAACAAAATTATTCCAAACTATTTCATCTCTTTAAAATAAAATTTCCACCATCAACCAAAATCAAAATGGCCAACCCACATATTATGTTAAAAGAAATCCATTTTCTTTGGAGATATTGCAAACACTTATGCGACAAGGTGTAGAGGTGCCTAGATTTGAAAAGTATGGAGGGAAGGGAGATCATTCTAACCATGTTAATGCCTACATTTCCTTATGTAGTGACTTTTTCCTTGATGATAAACTATTGGAAAAACTTTTTCCTAGCTCCGTGAAAGATAATGACTTGGAATGATTCTCTTCTTTACCAAATAACTCAATTCGTTCATTCAATGAACATGTTCAGGAATTTGTAAACCATTTATAATTTCATATGACTCCCAAGATGACCTTGGTTGATTTGATGAGATGCAAGCAAAAGGAGGGTGAAAAGATAACTGATTTTATCTCACACTATCAATCGTTTTATTCCCAAATCAATGTCAAGGATAACATTGAACAAATACTAAGATTCAAGACAAGTTGACCATGATGAAATTTCCATCCTTCATGAACCTATGCACTACCATTCATTATTATCAAAATTTGGTTAACATTCTAGATACAAGGTCCACTTCTATTTGAATCGACAAATCCAAACCCATAAAATAAAACAATTCCCAACCTTTTCAAAAATAAAATAAAGGGTTCCTTAAATTCAACCCCCCATAACAACCAACTGAAAACTTCAAGAACCAAGTAGTTGCTTTCAAAACCATGGCACCCTTTAGTTATGACAATCCAAAAACACAATTCACTCCCCTAAATGATACCCTTCATAACAAAATGCTCCAACTTCTAGAATAACAAATGATTACCTTGCCACCCATCAAAACACTCAACCCTTATAAAACCTTACCCCCAAGCTTTAAAACAAATTCCTATTGCCATTATCATCAATAAAATTGACATGACATGGAACATGGCAAGCATCTTAAACATCTTGTGCAAGGACTCATTGATTCCGATTGTCTATCCATTGGAGGTGTTAGCGATCAAGGAAATAAGTTGTTGCCCCTTCTAACAAAAATTTACAAATTTTTACCAACCGAATTCCCAAACACAATATTTCATTTGTCAAATCCAATGAAACTTCAAAGAATGATGTGATGAGTGTTGATATAGATGATGAAAATAATGCTTATGTTTTAAATAATGCTATCAATATCAAACCTATGGATGAAATGATAGGGGTGATAGATGTTATCCCTTGTAAGGGCCGACCTAATAGTCCTCTTGACATTATTTTATCCTATAAGGATATACTTAAAAAATTTCCCAATGGTCCTCTCTACATATTTGTTCATATCTATGAAAAGCCCACTAATGGGATATTAATAGATCTCACCTATGTAGAGAACTTGATCACCAAGGAAGTTATACTCTTGCATGAACTCTATGAAGATGAATATGATAGACTAAAAGCATGGATCAAGAAACACAGTAGCTTTGCATGCCCTATGATAGGAGCGATCACCCTACCATTGCAAATAGGACCAAAAATATTAGATGTCGTTGTAGAGAAGGGGGATTCACTACTCATGATTTCTTTTCATTTAGAGAGCCTCATAGGGTGAACTATCCTAAAGTACCTCAAGGAACAACATGAGAGTTCTAGAATCTAAAAGAGTGGGTCACGAAGCTTCTCTAGAAAAATTGACAAGCTATCAGCCAAAGGATAGAAGCATGAGATACAAAAAATAGTGTGGTGTGCTAGCATCACAGAGGCATGTTGGTGTCTTGTATAGACCAAAAAGTGAATTTGTCACAGAAAATAGCTAAATGAATACTTTTTCTCCAATTTCTAAGAACTTCTAAAGCATAGGAAAATAATGAAATGTGATAGAACTAAAGAAAATTAAAGAATAAATGATAAAGAGAATAAGAGATAGAAAAATTCTCATGAAAAATGAGGTAATGAAGTCTCCAGAAAGTAGATATCATCAATACCTATGTTTGTAACATTGAGAGAGAGTGTTAGGGATGTATATGGGATTACCTTAGCCAAACCACCATTTTGGTGTTCCCACCTCCATAGATAGCCAAAATATAGAGTACGAAGTAAGAAAATGTGATGTGATAAAAGAAAACCCACTCGAGGAGGAGAACTCCTATCACAAAATGTAGGTGATAAAATCAATTTCCATTTGAGGAGAACCCATATCAGAAAGTAGAGATGTAGTAGATAGGGGATATGGAATCCAAGGATGCCCACAAGCATGAGATAAGGGAGATGAAGCTATAAGGCTTAAGGAAGCCAAAGAGAGAGAGAAAGAGAGGTGCAAGAGGAAAGAGTGTTCCAAGGAGTATCGTAAGAGTTTGAGAGATCTGCAAAGAGAGATTCCAAGAGAGATTAAAAGTGTTGTAGAAGGTTTTTGTAAAAAAAAGGAGACTTGTTCCAAGAAGAGAAAGATGGGAGAGTGGCAGGATGGAGAAGAAGAGTAGAAGTTAGGAGTGAAGCTAGAAGTGTAAATGAATTGAAAAGACATATTTTAAATATATAATTTGAGATGCAAAAAGAAGCTTCTCAAGCGGTTACAAGGCTCCTCGAGTATTACTATAGACCAAGGGAGATGACAAGTGGAAAACATGATCGAAAGCAACTTTTTGAGAATTGAAACATCGTAGGACATCCACATGACACTTAGATTTCTATGCAGTGCATTAGTGTCTGGACATGCCACACTACAAAATGAAAAGAATAGGAAAAGCCAAACATTCAATGCAAAGTGGACACATGAAGTTATTTGCTAAAAATGGGGTGCTAGAGCATTTTAAGAGGGAAAAAGGCTGATGTAGGGGCTAAAATGAACCTACAAAAGTGCTAAGGGAGTGGATACTAAAGTGGATACAAGAATGTATATTAAATTGCAAGGGGTACAATTTTACTCCATTACATTTTTCCCCCACTTTAGTGGGAATATGAATCAATGCTAATATGCATGCTAAAGGAAATGTACTAAACATAAATAACATCATTATCCAAAAAGGATAATGTAGAGGAAGAAAATAACTCTTCAAACCATGGAAGCATGCCCCCAAGTTGAAGACCTACAAAAAAAATTGCACTAGAAAAGAAAAACTTGCACCATACAACAATGTTAGCAAATAAAAAACTAAAGGGTTTGAGTTAGAAAAGTGAAAGAGACCTTGATGTAAAAGGTTGTCTTAGTACTATGCATCATCCCAAAATTAATAAAGAACACATAGAAGAATTCCAAGATGATGAGAAGAAGGGAATATACTCAGGATCAAGAGGATGTAGATCTTTGATATGGTATATACAAAGGAGAGAGAGATGATTTAAGAAAGAGATGGAGAGGCTAGGAAGAAATGAAAATTCCAAGAGAGATGGCTCCATAGGTACTCACTCTTGCGGAGGTTAGAGAAAAGTGTACTGAAGACCTGTAGACCAACGATGGACATATCTAGCAGCATGAAAGCATCTCACAGGCCCGAAGATCTACAAGGAAGTAACCCTCGAGATCTCTCACATGAAGGAAGCCTCATGAATTATGTGCCTTATAGGCCCGCAGAACTGGAAGAAGGTATCCCCTAAGATCTCTCCCATGAAGGAAAACTAGATGAAAGTGCCTTACATTCGCATAGACCTATAAGGAGGCATCCTCCAAAATCTCTCACATGGAGGAAACGCAGATGAAAGCACATTACATACTTGTAGACATGCAAAGGAGCGACCCCCAAGAACTCTCACATGGAGGAAGCTCAAAGAATTATGTTCCTTACAAACCCACAAACTTTCAAGGATGTGTCCCCTAATATCTCTCAGATGAAGGAAACCCAAGGAAGAAAACTCCACAGAGTCACAATAGAAAGAAGCTTTATAGGTGCACCTAGAAAGTGACATGTTTACCTATGGATAAAGAATGTCCAAAAGTTGCCATGTAGGAAAGTAAGTGGATAGTCACAAAAAACATCAATAGATTGGAAATATTTCAAAGGGGTCCCTTGGGAACCCTTCAGAAGAATATGGATCAACTTAAGTGACACACTGTTTGAAAAGTGAGGTCTAGTCAATATGTCCCCAAGCTAGATGCAAACAAAATTTGTTTGATAGAAAATATTTCAAAGGGGCTCCCTTAGGAACCCTTCAAGACACAAAGGTTTCCATAGAAGGGATGCATCAATTGAAATATGTATAGAAGAGAGGGGTCCTAAAAAGGACGCACATCTCCATGACAAGTTCTCGCTACCCCCAACATATAGGGGAGGAGAACCATGCAAGATACTTATCACTTGTCAAGTGAAGAAAAGGTAGGTGCATCAGCAAACAAGTGGGTGATGACACCTGAATCATGAATTTTTTTTATTTTATCTTTCAAGGCCTTACATTCACTAGTGGAATGCCCAGACACTCAATGGTATGCACATCAATAATTTGTTTCTTTATCATGTTTAGGAAATTACTTACGTGTAGGAGAAAGAAGAGTAATCAAGCATGATTTTAGAAGCCTCAATAGGATACACTCTTACTCAGATAAAGGATGAGAAGTAGGAAGAAACCCTTTCTCTTGTGGAGAATTTTTTTTTTTCTTACAAGAAGAAGAAGACATGAAGATAGAAGACAATAGAGTAGGATCTTCAAAGAGAGCATTGTTCTAGCAATGGGGATCACACTCTTCTATTGAATCACAATAATCCTTCTTGAAAGGACTGCCATCATTACCCTCATTAACAAAAGTGTTATCATCTTCCTCATAACAAGGATCAGCACTAAGAACATAACAATTTATGTTCACATTGTCCCACGATGCAAAAGAGTAATCATCTTTGATAGCGGGCTTGGATGATGTTATTAGAAGGCTTAAGGGGATCATTTCAAATTTATATTCTCTAGTGAAGGATTCTATAAACTCTAAAGAACCCCAATCATCACCAAGACATGCATTCTTTTGAGAAGAGGAAAGATTAGGCTTAGGTTTTCTTACTTCAAAAGGATCCTCTTTAGGGACATCTATCTCAAGAGTATCCTTTGTAGTAGGTACTACAAGAGTAAACATCAACACACTAGAAGACACTAAAGGAATAAGCATAGACATAACAAAAACTTGACCGACAACTGTCATCTCACATAAGTGCATAGCCTTAGGGTTAGCTTTGACTATGAATACTTTATTGTTAGCAATGAACTTAATAGATTTATGCAAGCTAGATGGGATTGCACCCATAGCATGAATCCATGGTCTACCAAGAAGAAGGTTATAAGATAAATTTTTAGACATAACTTATACAAGGGTGGGTACAACAATGGGTCCCAACCTCAAAGGAAATACTATCGTGCCTAGGGCTTTTCAACTAAAATTATTGAACCCATGAATGTCAACAAAAGAAGCATTAAGAGCATGTGAATCAATATTAATCTTAGGTAGTAGATCAATGCTACATACATTGAGTGTCGAACCAAAATCAATGAGAGTATATATAATGCCAATTTTAGAAATATTAACTATAATCATTAAGGGATCTTGGCTATGTACAAGATCATCATGGAAAAAATAGGCCCTTATGTGGCAAAAAAATTAGAAAAATTAGAATTAGGCAACTTGACGTAAAAATTTGAATAAGTTATCTATATTATTTCAAAAATATGTAAGAATAGAATCTATAGCAAATTCAATGTAATTTCTAAACTACTAGATTTGTGTAAAAAAAAATCTATTTGGTGAAAATTTAAAATTTCAATATAGTAATACTTAATCTCAGGGAAAAAATAAGAAGTAGGTGTCTGTCTAGCCACCCTAACCACAATAAAATTATAATATTTTTTTATAAGATTTTAGATATAAGTAGAGGACTCATGTACTGATGTGATGCATATTTTTTGTGTTTTTTTCCAAGTAAACAATTAATTATGAACTTTTTATTACAAAGTTTTAAAAATATAAAAAAATCATATGTCTGACAACCTTGACTTGGTCAAAACATCATGAAATTTATTTATTTTTAATCCTATAGTATGTGAAGAATAGAATGTGATGGATTTTTTGGATTAAAAAAAAATGATATCGTTTGAAAGCTACAGATGTTTTTCAATCAGTCTATCAATCAAGACTTTAGTCATAATTTGAATAGAAAATGAATAATAATTACTTATTAAATTAAATGTAAAACATAATTTATATTGGTGGAAAGATGAGAATCTCCTTTAAAAAACCTTTTCATTTTATCAATTTTTGGTTAAAAAAAGGTGTCAACCACATACCCATCATATTACCACTTTTTTGCCCATCACGATCCTGTACAGACCCTCTACTTGCTTCTATACTTTTGGAGGCAGGGGTTCCTATGGATAGAACATAATATTCAGTGAATATACATGAATATAAGGCAACAACACATTAGCATCTTCCTACCTCGTGGAAGAAGGAAAGAGGATCTTTTTCAAGGCCTCTTGAAGCATAACCGTATAAACCAAAGAAAACTAAAGCAAGTACCACAGTGAGATCTTAGTCAGAGTAACTTGAAGTTTCTCAACAAGATCATAATCATAGGGTTCTTTAGTCATAGGTTTAGGAGCTTAAGGAAGGCTTGGTTTTTTATTCATTCTATTTTCATAAGTATGGGCTACTGCTCTATAAGAGGGATCCTTAGAAAGATCAAGAGAGTCACTATCAAATGAAACAAAATTAATAGAATAAACCCTCTTAGGAGAAGGAATAGCTAGAGTTAGGTAAATGATTGGTCTCTTAGGCCTTTGAGGGGCAGCAAAGACATATAATACATTTATAGACTCATCACAACTAGTGGAATAATTATTTGAAGACATATTCTCAACTTAAATCCAAGGAGGATTAGATGTGGAAGGTGATTCATCATTCACTATTGCATCATATCTAGAAAAGAGTGCATCAAAACAAAGATGAGATTAACCATTTTCTAATGCAACGTCTCTAGGAGAGAGTGCATTGGAATGGAGACATGGTAGAGTAATATTAAGAAAGGTATCAATGATTTCATCTTCTGACAACAAGATATCCTTGAAAGTAGGAGGAATCTCATGAGAAGGATCAAAGTTACAAGTGACATGGGAAAAGCCAAGTCACTATCACATGCATGAAATGGAATATCATTAAAATTTTGAAAAAAATTAGATACTGAGCTAATAAAAGAAGATATTAAATTCATTTTGCTAAAAAAATAAAGAAAAACCAAAAATCTAGATTTTCATATTTTTTTAGTATTTTCTAGGTTCAAGTAATTTGCATTTTTGGAGTTCTTCATAGCAAAATTTGAGGTTGGAACATGCATCAGTCCCTAAAATTTTATAGTTGAAGGAATTTTATTTTAGGGACTAAACTAGTTCTCTTGGAGACCTTTCCAATGATGCAAACGGTTCTGAATTCTGAGCACCAAGTCAAAATTTATGACCCTACCAAGTAGGGGTAAATAAATTCCTAGTTTTCGTCTTCACTTCGGGTTCACCAAAATGTAGAGAAGGGGGATTCAATATTCACAAGATCTCTTCATTCAGAGAGCCTCATAGGGAAAACTATCCTAAACTACCTCAAGGAACAACATGAGAGTTCTAGAATCTGAAAGAGCAGGTCACGAGGATTCTCTGGACAAACTAACAAGCTCTCAGCCAAAGGACAAAAGTGCAGGATATAAATGACAACATGGTGCACTAGAATCCCAAAGGTGCATTAGAGTCTCATATGGAATGGAAAGAAAATTTATCATAGAAAATAGTTAAATGACAACATCTACTCCAATTGTTGAGAACTTCTAAAGCATAGGAAAATAATGGAATGTGATAGAGCTAAAGCAAAGTAAAGAATAAATGATAAAGAGAATAAGAGATAGAAAAATGCTCACAAAAAACCCAAGTAATAAAGCCTCTAGCTAGTAGATATCTTCAATACCTACATCTATAAGATTGAGAGAAAGTGTTTGGGCTATATAGGTGTTTTCCTCAGTCAAACCCCCATTTTGTTGTTCCAACCTCCATGGACAACCAAAAGATAGAGAGACTGAGAAGTAAGAAAATGTGATGTGATAAAAGAAAACCCCACTCAAGGAGGAGAACCTGTATCATAAAATTTAGGTGATAAAATCAATCCTCACCTGAGGAGGAGAACCCGTATCACAAAGTAGAGATGTAGTAGATAGGGGATATGGAATCCCAGGATGCTCAAAAGCATGAGATAAGGGAGATGAAGTTGCAAGGTTTATGGAAGCCTAAGAGAGAGAGCAAGAGAGCTACAAGAGCCAAGAGTGTTGCACGAAGTGTTGTAAGAGCTTGAGATATTTTCAAAGAGAAATTCCAAGAGAGCTTGAAAGTGTTGTACAATGCTACTATAACAAACAAGAGATTTGTGCTAACAATAGCAAGATAGGAGAGGACCAAGATGGAGAAGAAGAGGAGAAGTTAAGAGTGAAGATAGAAGTGCAAATGAATTAAAAATACATCTTTTAAAGAGAGAAGAGAAGCAAAAGGAAGCTTCCTAGGTAGTTACAAGGAAACTCGAGCTGTTACAACTGACCAAGGGAGATGACAAGTGGAAAACATGCTCAGAAACAACTGTTTGAGCATTGAAACATCACAACATGCTAGTGAAGTGTGTAGATGTCCATGTAGTACGCTAGTGTCCAAACATGTCACACTATGAAAAAAAAAACTAGGAAAATCCCAATGTTTGATGCAAAGTAGATGCATGAAGGTAGCTACTAAAAAGGGGGTGTTGGAGCATCTTGAGAGAGAAATACACTAATGTAGGGGATAAAATTAGCCTACACAAATTCTAAGGGTGTGGACACTAAAGTTGATACAAGAATTTATTTGAAATTGTAAGGGGTGCAATGTTATAGTATTATAGTCACATTCTCCATCATCCCATAGTTAGACCAATTTCATGTGAAGCTAGGCCACCCATGGCTTCACTCCATGAAATTTATCCATTTGGTTGAACATAAATGATTAAATTTTCCCTTTGAAAATGAATTATTCACTATTCACCTTAGCGGATTTAACCCTTTGTCATATAAATGAAACATTTCCCTATATTCCTTTTGGCCCAAGCCCATGGAGCCTATCAAGCGAAGAGAAGACTTCTTTTTCTTGTCCTATCAAAAGTTCAATGAAAAGAAGATAGTAGAACTATCAATCCAAAACATGTCCCCATCCACCTTTGAACCTCCCATACTAGATGAAACCATGCTTCAACCTAAACAAGAACCATGTTGGGACTTTCAAATTTTTCAAATTTGAAGTGCCCATATTGAAAATTTTTCCTTTGCACACACATAAGTGCACCTAAAAACTCTGCCTAAGTGACCTAATTTGGAGGATCATAATTCAGAGTTAGTTAATTTTCATGAGAAAAAAATTGGTACACACACTCATGTGACATATGTGAATGTGCATGTAATTTTTCAGCTCCCCATGATGATTTTAGATAGTGTTTCGAAAAACAAAGCTAGAGGGTTTTGACACTTTTCTATTGTTTGTGAACTCTCAGCTCTACAAAGTGGCCTCTCATTCGAGCTTATATTTTGCAATTGGATGATTATCATGAAGAATGGATTGTTTCTCTCCATTCTCTCCACATTCATATGCTCCCTGGTCTAGTTTATGAGGCTTGAGATCTGATTTTCTATATTTTTGAGATCAAAAGAAAATGCAGTTTGCTTTGTTTTCACATTTTCATTTTCACAACTTTTCAAGGTGGTCAACATTGACACCTAATATCTCATGAATAATAATGATTGAACTAATTCTATCTTGCACACTCACTCATTGGACCTAAATGAGCTTTTCTTTCCATTCAAATCACTAGGAGTTGATTTGATATTTTTTCAAGGTAACTAGATGAGTTTTAATTGATCTTGAACAAATACAATTGTAGAAAACATTGACTAAGCAAATTTGACATTGAATAACTTTCACCTTGTGATTCATTTTGTTGAGTTGTTTGTTATACTACATTCTTGGGTCAAATTTCTACATTCCTATAAGTTTTCATGTCTCCAAGAGATCGTTTGACTAGTTTTCCAAGGCGATTCCAGAACCCACCTGGCAAGTTTTGATCATTATGCAAAAATGCCTGAAAGCATATTTTAGCAACAACCCACTTCAATTTTTTTTTATGCCAGGAACATTCAGAGGTTATTTCCAGTCAATACACAGCTTCCCTATTGTAGTTGTGCCCCTGGTATATAATGTCTAATTTTTAATAGGTTATATAATGTTTGATTTATAATATGTATTTGTATGGTCATGTAATTTATTGTTTTTATTATGTGTGTATGTATAGTTAGATGTGCTAATGGCTATGCTTCGCTGCTGTGGGTTTTGATTTTTATAAAATTTTAATTAGAAATAAATATGGTTATGTGTTTATATTTATATGTATGTGTGGTTAATCATGTTATCAAATTAAAATAAAATAGCATAAATAAAAAAATGTTGTTATGTTGTGAGTTCAGTTTGTTGTGTGAAACGAAGAATTAAAATATATATACATATACTGAAGTTTGTAAGTACATATATATATTTGGATATTTATATGTCGATGAGAAATTAGAAATACAATTGATGCATTAAATGTTGGAATGTGATTGTAAGAAACATAAAATTTGTTTTTTTGAATTGTTGACATTGGTTTATAATCTTAGATAAATAATTATGTGTAACATTATATTTTCCTAAATGCAATACGTTGGTTGTCGGCCTTACAAATAACATAATATTTCCTTTTTCTATAGAATTACAATAAATATATATATATATATATATATATATATATATATATATATATATATATATATATATATATATATATATATATATATATATATATGTATGTATGTATGTATGTATGTATGTATGTATGTATGTATGTATGTATGTATGTATGTATGTATGTATGTATGTATGTATGTATGTATATTTATATTTTAAGTATTTGTTGATACTTGCATGGGTAACTATTATTACAAGTGGATAATTTATATTTGAAGTATTCTTTATATACTTGTCGGTAATTATT
Source organism: Sequoia sempervirens (assembly GCA_007258455.2). Lineage (NCBI taxonomy): Eukaryota > Viridiplantae > Streptophyta > Pinopsida > Cupressales > Cupressaceae > Sequoia > Sequoia sempervirens. The sequence continues at coordinate 753,954,995 of VDFB02193867.1, read as the reverse complement.
ATTAGAAGTGAGTAATTTATATTTTAACTACTTGTTTATACTTGCATGGGTAATTGTTATTAGAATTGGGTAACTAAAGTTGATAAAACTATGAAATTAGTAAAATGTCTTAAATAAGTCATTTTATTACAAATTGGTTATGACTTTCTAGAAGGGTAAAGGTTTATTTAATTAATTGATTTATTGTTATTTTGAAAAAGAAATTTATTAGCATTAGAATGATTATTTTATGGAACTATGAGCAATAGTAATCCGTTTGTAGGCATAATTTGACATGTATCACCAATTGTGTAAACCCTTATTGAATTTAATAATGTTAAGTGGATGTATAATCCATTTTATATTTTAAATTTAATTGACCATGAAATTTTAGAGAAAGTTAACTTGTACTAAAAGTAGTTGGGTTGGGCAGTTTTATTGTTATAGATAAATAAATTGGGTAAAGAGAATTGACTTGAATTTTTACCTTCATAGTTGTGTGTATTGTTTCAATAATGGAAAGTTAAAATTAGTTTTATTTTCAAGTGTATTTAAAATTAGATTTATTTCCAAGCATATTTAAAATTAAAATTACATTTAATTACAAGTTTATTTAAAATTAAATTTATTTACAAATTCTTTAATATTAAATATGTGATTTGCGTGTATAAATCATATATGTTAGATTTTAATTAAATTTATTATTTCAAAATAACAAATCTATAGGTTATATTTTTATTTTAATTATTTTGAGGTAAACGAAATAAAAAAAACTTGTGATTCTTGATTATTTAATAATCTAAAATTTACTAGGTGAGAGTTGACTTAACTGAGCTTTATATTTAAAGAAGTGTAATTAAAAGAAGTTTGTTGGTGTTTAGGGAATATTTAGTTATGTACAAAATTTGTATATATGTATATATATATAGTTTCTTTACTCATTTTAAATTATTTTAAATTATATTATAAACAGTTTGATTGGAATATTTTCACAATGAGTGAATGAATTAAATGTAAACTAATTGTTTTTGAAAGTGCCTTGAAATAGATACTTGAATGTTTTTTGGTAGGTCATTAATTTAAATTTATACATATAGTTATGTTGTTGTGTATTGTTTTCCTGAAAAGATGAAAAGATTAAATTAAGTGTAATTTATATCTAACAATATAAATATAGATGTTCAAATTAGGCTCACAATTTAAAAAAATTATTTTGTAAATTGTTAAAGTTAAATATTCTTGATGATGTCTAATTAAATTTATTTATTTCTACAAACATATAATTTAAGAAACTAAGTTTATAAAAATAGGTAATTAGGTATTGATAGATTATCCTTTTAAAAGTGGTTTTGTTTATAATCATGTATTGGATGATTTGTTGATTTCATGAATATGTTGGTTACTTGAGTGCTTGTTATAAATTAGTTGAGCAAGTCAATGATTATGTGAGTGTTCCTTGATATCTAGTACCTTGAAGATGTTAGTGGGAGTTAAGTATGTTTTGATGGTTCCAAATTGATGGGTTTTCCTCTTGAGTTGATTTTGTCTTGAGGGTATTTTATATGTCGAAGTTTTGTGTTGGAACCGTGTTGCTTAATTTTACCCTTGTTTGTGGGTTTTTGGTTAGTCATTCTTCTTGGGCTTCTAGAGGAGGGGAAAGAATATGTTGCTTCATAGTTGATTTAAGTTTTGGTTTTGTGAATAGTTTCTCTTATGCTTGTTTTGATTTTGGTGGGTTTAGCCTTACACTTGGAAGTTGAAATTCTAGCATGAGATGGTACATGCCTCACTTGATGTATTTACTTTTTGGCCTAGATATTTTGTCCAAGTTGGCTTACCCTATTTGTGATTACGAGTCTTTTTTTGTTAGTAGGGGGTCAATAACCTATGAAGATCCACATTGGGTAACCCATGTTGAGCTTATGTGATGACACTTCACCCTCTGGCAACCTTGTGTGTTTTTTTCCACTCATTGTACTTGTACCTCTAGAAGTAGATGCTATTTTTTTTGTTGTTGCTTTTGTCATGGAGTCTTGTTAGCCATTGTTCACTTGATTGTTTTGGTTGAGGGTCTTTCTTCTTAACTCCTAGCAGGAGGGGGTGGATTTTCAGACCCACATCATTGGGTGGAACATGCTAGTCACCCCATTGGGTCCCCAGCCGAGGATTAAGATGTGGAGATTTGTGCCACTTGCGGTGACTTCAAAGATGTGTCCTAGATGGATCCAATCTTAATAATTGTATTCTTCTTTTTAGTTGTATTACCCTATCATATTGTATTGTTCTCGTTCATGTTGGAGATCAACTGCTTTTGTATATTGTAATTATTAAACGATGTAATGCAATGAAATGGATGTAATGTACTATATACCTTGTAAACCTTATGTGGTTGATGATTTGTGGTAGGTGTTATTTGATGTGTTGTATTTAATGGAATTATGCTCCATTGAGTTCTTAGGATAATAGTATGTTATGGTTATCAAAATTAAGTTACTCTTGTTATGTTGAATTATCATTTGTGGATTTTTTTTTATTGATGGTGTATAATGTAATCTTGGTTCATTCATTATAAAAATGGTATGATTATAGGTTTTGTAATTTTGTCACATGTACCCTAGGGGATGTAGTTGATAGTGTAATTGTTTAATTTCTTTACATGTAATGTTTTTTCATGTGCATCTGGTGTAATATTCTCCTTTCAAAATAAAAAAAGTTGTTGAAATTTGTTAGTTTAGGTTGTCCTTTGGGGTTAGCACGGTGGGGCATTACAACTTGGTATCAAAGCCTAGGTTCATACACTGGGCACTTCAGTTTCATCTGAGCCCATTATGTTGTCCTAGTGAATCTGTTAAGTGAAGTTGTTAAGTGATCACACTGATCATGACATTAACATTTAGCATCATGTGATCTAGGGAAAATAGTAGAGTGAAAGAAGAATTGAAAAGGGTTGTGGAAAGGATGTAATGATATCAGTCACATCATTGATGGAAATAAGTGTACTTATGAAATTGTGTATGTAATTATTTCCCCTATAAATGTGAGAAACCAATAACTGCATTGGTTGAGTGTTGTGAATACCCCATACATGTTTTGTGGGCCCATGGGATGGTGATATGGTGTACCCATCCATTCAAAATATGTTATATTTAGTGTGGCATTAATCATACCATTATGTTTGTTTGTATGTTTTTTACCTAATTGAGGAACAACCCACATGTGGTTGAAAATCTATTTATACATAAGAGTAGCCAAAAGGTAGTTTAATAGATTCTTTTATTTTGGTTCTCTAGCCCCTCAATCTGTGAAGGGGTAGTAGCAGTCACAAAGTTTCTTGGGCAGAGTGTGCAATGTACGCAGATTGTGATGCAAAGAAATCTTAGCTCAACCAATCCCAAGGAAACATACTCACTACTTTCCCTTATGATGGATCAGGATACTTGATCCATATATGCTAGCCTAAACCCCATAGTTTTGAGTACAACAACATTGGTTCATTTGTTTATGCCTAGTCATTTGTAGGGATGTTGTGCTTGCATTATCGAGTCAACCTCATCCATACGAGAGGTGAAGCTTGTGTAGCCCCATATTGATATCCTCATATATGTATTGTATACACCATATCATCATGTGTTCTAACATGATGCAAGGGATATGATGCCACACCCCACTAATGTTCTAACACAGTGTTAGTGATGATGTCATATTGCTGATGGTAGTGAGATGGGCTTGAGGACATGATGCCCCATGCATAGACACATGAAGGTGAACTATGATATTTTGTTATGATAGCCTACTGGTTTGATGAGCATAATGGGGCCTCACACACTTATAGAGGGATACTCATGTTTTCTTTTGATAGTGTTTGGGTTGGTTAGCATATGGGTATGTCCTAGCCATGTATACCTCTAGCAATGGTGAGTACCTGTGTGTGCCTTCTCCATGAGGTATCACTATGAAGGGTGTGTCTACACATGCCTACTTTTGTAGAGCCACAAACACATTGCCATGAAGCATACGACCAGTGTGTTCCTTCTCTGGCTGGTGTATGACCATTTCACATGATGACACGAGGCAAGGTGTAGATGACGAGCACACTCTGGGTCATGTGGATGGCATGCTCACTCCACACCACATGATGGCTACTATTATAGCTAGATGATGTTCCACCTTCCTCATTTGCTAGCTAGGATCTAGTCACACAAATTTTGTATTGTACAATTTTGAAGATTGAAGACTTCCTATATGATTATTGATGATTTTAGATTAACTTTGAAGGTCAAAATTTTATTTATTTTTGATTGTAATGGTTTAGCCACACTTTTAGATCTTATCTACTCATAGCCCTCATGGTTACATTTGATTTAGTATTGAAATTGTGCACATTTATTGTTTTATTACTAAAATTGAATCTTATTTGATGTTTATTTTATGACTTTGGTGGCTAAATTAGTTTATCCTTATTATTTTTTAGGTTGGCCATGTGTTGTATTGTGATTCCTCTCCAAGGACATATGAGGAGGACTTGGTTAGTGTATACAAGGAAGCAGATGCAGGGAACCTTGAGGATGGGGGTATGTGAGGCTATTTTACAGCTAAGACCAACTACCCACCTATGTGTGATGACTATCTCTTGGAGGATAACCACCTTATACAACAAGAGATAGGTAATTGTGGTCTTTCTTGGATGGTCTCACGATGTGTGTGTGGCCTAACACCATCAAGCCACTGAGTGTGAGGTATGGATTACGTGAGATGGATATTAGCTCTTGGCTCATGAATTATGTATCATGGAATTGTATGCTACTTTTGGTGTCCACATGGACCCTTGTATTGACTTTTGATGTAATTCCCAATGATTTAAGTTTGTGTGTATGTGAGGAATCTATGTTAAATTATAGAAATAGTAACTATGAAATGATAAACTTTGGATTTTATGCTTGGGGAGTGATACATCATGTTTTCTTGTATCTATGAAGGTGTAAAATTATGGTCTTTTTCTAAAATCATTGTGTGATTTGGTGATGAATGGTTACTAAAGTAGATTTCCTTGTGTGTAAATGATGATGTTTAACAAAAAAAAATATGCTTATTTGGATCATTATGTTGCATTATTCTGGAAATGAAGCATTTAGAGGTAAAGAATTAACTTAAATAACTGATACTAATGTGTTATGTTTCCACCTTAGTCTATGATTTTCAAGTAGTTGGCTTCAAAAACTTAGTGATGAAGGTAAATTAATGGGGATCTATAGACATAGATACTTATGATGTCAAGCAGTAATCCATTTATAATATAGTACATGATATAGATTCATGGTTATTATCATTATGTGATTAATTTTTTGACTATTAAGTAGCAAATTGGTTATGAGTTAAATTGATTATTAGAGTTGTTCTAGTTGATGTGGTTAGTATTGTGGTTTGGTGAGAGGGACAAGGTAGTATCACTCACTCGTGAGTGCCCTATGGCACTGCAATTTCCTCTAATGGTATGTCTATTTTTGGATATATATGTTGTAGATAATGTTTTCTTTTATGCATGATTACAGGTACCAAGCCTCGACTCCACTTGCACTTCCAGGACTGGGCGAGCCCCATAAATCCCAATGGGTATGACATAGAAACATGAAGTTGACAAGAAGGGTCCCCAACATTGCCATCATCCTTGATGAGGATGAGTACCCCTCAACTTTGTAACCATTCAATATGGTTTTTATGTTTTGACAATTTTTTTGTTTGGTGTCTCCCATTATTTGAGTATGTCATGATATTATCATTTGAGATTATGTGTATGTTGTATTTTGTTTTGCGACTTCCAGGAGTAAGTTGAATCTTAGAGGGGGAGGATGTTGTTCCCCTCTATATTGGCCTTTCTAAGTGTTTTTGTAAGTGTTTGTTTGTGATTTTGTTGTTTGACGATATTGTTAGTCAGTATTCCATTTTGTTTGATATCATTTTTTTATGTCATTCATTTTGAGTGTTGATTTTAATGTGTTAATTGTTTGATTCTAATGCGTTATCGTTATTGTTAATTAGTTAATTTAATTTAATGATGGTTATTATTATTGTGAAAATTAATTTAATTATGCATTAAATTTAATTAGTAAAGTCATTTGTGAAATTACCAAAACTTTAATTCAATATTGAATATTTTAAATAGAAAAATATTTTAATCATAATATTGATTTATTTAATTATGGATATATTCAAAAATAATAACTAAATATTTTGTTAATTATTATAATTGGAAAGAGGTATATATATATATGATTTAAATAAAGTGGCATTATTCTACCCAATAAAATATTAAAAATGGATGAAAGTCATTACAAAAATGGAAGAGTTAATAAATTTAAATTTTGTATAGTTAGTTTTTAACAATTCTAAAGTAAAGATTTCCCAATAGGACGGGGTAAATGCATTTTTTTGGGATGTACTCTCAGGAATGGAAACATTTTAGAATTTTACCACCTGCCTCTATATTGGATATCAAGGAAAAAAATCTAAAGTGCTCTTTATTTTTATTTTGGTTAATAGGAAGAAAGGATTCATTCAGATTTTTTCACAAAAACATGATATGAAGAAATTCAACAAGAATTTTTATGGAAGCACACGGCTCTAGTTAAGAAGTTAAAACTAGTTTTACAGTTGAGAGAATTTGGGGAATTGTGGCTTATTGTCTTCACCTCCAGTTGCAAAATTCTAGGTATGGAAAAATAATTGTTTATCTTGCAGCCACGTCCCTGGTCTATATGCTATATAATGTTTGAGTTATAATATGTATTTGTATGGCCATGTAATTTATGATTTTTATTGTGTGTATATATAGTTAACTGTGTTAATGGTTATGCTTTGCTACTATGGGTTATGATTTTTATAAAATTTTAATTAGAAATAAATATGGTTCTGTGTTGTTATATTTATATGCATGTGTGGTTCATCATGTTATCAAATTAAAATAAAAGCATAAATAAATAAATGTCTATATGCTGTGAGTTTAGTTTGTTATGTGAAACGAAGAATTATATATATATATATATATATATATATATATACTAAAGTTTGTAAGTATATATATATTTGGATATTTATATCTAGATGTGAAATTAGAAATACAATCGATGTGTTAAATGCTAGAATGTTCGATTGTAAGAAACATAACATTTGTTTTTCTAAAATGTTGACATAGGTTTATAATCTTATATAAATAATTGAGTTAGATTATATTTTCCTAAATGCAATACATTGGTTGTCTGCCTTACAAACAATAGAATATTACCTTTTTGTATAGAATTACAATATATATATAGAAGTGGGTAATTTATATTTTAAGTATTTGTTTATACTTTCCTGGTTTATTTTTATTACAAATGGGTAATTTATATTTTAACTATTTTTATATACTTGCCTGGGTAATTATTATTACAAGTGGGTGATTTATATTTTAAGTGTTTGTTTATACTTGCATGGGTAATTGTTATTAGAACTGGGTAATTGAAGTTGATAAAACTATGAAATTAGTAAAATATTTTAAATAGGTCATTTTATTACAAATTGGTTATGACTTTCTAGAAGGGTAAAGTTTTATTTAATTAATTAATTTATGTGTATTTTAGAAAAGAAATTTATTAGCATTAGAATGATTAAATTATAGAATTATGAGCAATAAAAATCCATTTGTAGGCATAATTTGACATGTATCAGGAATTGTGTAAACCCTTAGTGAATTTAATAATGTTAAGTGGATGTATAATCCGTTTCATATTTTAAATTTAATTAAGCGTGAAATTTAGAGAAAATTAATGTGTACTAAAAATAGTTGGGCTGGGCAGTTTTATTGTTATAGATAAATAAATTAGGTAAAGACAATTGATTTGAATTTTTACCTACATAGTTGTGTGTATTGTTTCAATAATTGAAAGTTAAAATTAGTTTTATTTTCAATTTTATTTAAAATTAGATTTATTTTCAAGCATCTTTAAAATTAAAATTAGATTTAATTACAAGCTTATTTAAAATTAAATTTATTTACAAATTCTTTAATATTAGATATGAGATTTGAATATATATAGTATATGTTAGATTTTATTTAAATTTATTTAGTAGAAGTAAACAAATGTATATGTTATATTTTAATTAAATTTATTATTTAGAAATAACAAATGTATAGGTTATATTTTTATTTTTATTATTTTGAGGTAGACAAAATAAAAAAAAAAAACTTGTGATTCTTGATTATTTAATAATCTAAAAGTTACTAGGTGAGATTTGATTTAATTGACCTCTATATTTAAATAAATGTAATTAAAAGAAGTTTGTTGGTGTTTAACGAATATTTATTTATGTACAAAATATGTATATATATAGTTTCTTTAATCGTTTTAAATGATTTTCAAATATATTGTAAAAAGTTTGATTGGAATATGTGTTCTTTAATTATTTTATATATTTTCATAATGAGTGAATGAATTAAATGTAAATTGATTGTTTCTGAAAGGTCCTTGAAATAGATACTTGAATGTGTTTTGGTAGGTTATTAATTTAAATTTATACATATAGTTAGGGTATGTGCAGGATCGTGATGGGCCAAAAAGTGGCAATATGATGGGTATGTGGCTGATGACTTTTTTTTACCAAAATTGATGAAATGAAAAGGATTTTTAAAGGAGATTATCAGCTTTCCACAAATATAAATTATTCCTGACTTTGAATTTAATAAGTAATTATTATTCATTTCCTATTCGAATTATGACTAAAGTCATGATTGATAGGCTGATTGAAAAACATCTATAGCTTTCAAATGGTATCACATTTTTTGAATCCTAAAAATGAATTACATTCTAAGTTTCACATAATATAGGATTAGAAAAAGAAAAATTGAATTTCATAAAGTTTTGACCAAGTTAAGGTGTTCATATATTTTTTAAAAGTTGTAATAAAAAATCATAATTAATTATTTACTTGGAAAAAAATTACAAAAAATATGTATCACATCCAACCATGAGTCCTTTACTTATATCTAAAATTTTATAAAAAAAACATTATCATTTTATTGTGGTTAGGGAGGTCAGAAAGACACCTACTTGTTTTTTCCTTGAAATTTAAGTACTACTGCATTGAAATTTCAAATTTTCACAAAATAGATTTCTGTTTGTTTTTAAAAAAACCAAGTATTTTAGAAATTACATTCAATTTGCTACATATTCTATTCTTACATATTTTTGAAATAATATAGATAACTTATTCAAATGTTTATGTCAAGTTTCCTAACTCTAATTTTTCTGAATTTTTTGCCACTTAAGGGCCTATTTTTTCCTTGATGATCTTGCACATACCCGTTATGTTGTTGTGTATTATTTTCCTGAAAAGATGAAAAGATTAAATTAAGTGTTATTTATATATAACCATATAAATATAGATGTTCAAATTAGGCTTACAATTTGAAGAAATCAATTTTTAAATTGTTAAAGTTAAATATTCTTGATGATTTCCAATTAAATTTATTTATTGCTACAAGGATATAATTTAAGAAAATTAGTTTATGAAAATGGATAATTAGGTATTGATAGATTATCCTTCTAAAAGTGGTTTTATTTATAATCATGTATTGGATGATTTGTTGATTTCATGAATATGTTGGTTACTTGAGTGCTTGTTATAAATTAGTCAAGTAAGTTAGTGATTATGTGAGTGTTCCTTGATATCTAGTACCTTGAATATGTTAGTGGGAGTTAAGTATGTTTTGATGGTTCCAAATTGATTGGTTTTCCTCTTGAGTTGATTTTGTCTTGAAGGGATTTTATATGTCAAAGTTTTGTGTTGGAACCGTGTTGCTTCATTTTACCCTCGTTGGTGGGTTTTTGGTTAGTCATTCTTCTTGGGCTTCTAGAGGAGGGGAAAGAATATGTTGCTTCATAGTTGGTTTTCATTTTGGTTTTGTGAATAGTTTCTCTTATGCTCATTTTAATTTTGGTGGGTTTAGCCTTGCACATGGAAGTTGAAATTCTAGCATGAGATGGTACATGCCTCACTTGATGTATTTAATTTTTGCACTGGATGTTTTGTGCAAGTTGGCTTTCCTTGTTTGTGATTATGAGTCTTTTGTTGTTAGTAGGGAGTTGATAACCTATGAAGATCCACATTCGGTAACCCATGTCGAGCTTATGTGATGACACTTCATCCTCTAGCAACCTTATGTGTTTTTTGTTTTCCACTTGTTGCACTTGTACCTCTAGAAGTAGATGTTCTTTTGTTTGTTGTTGCTTTTGTCATGAAATCTTGTTAGCCATTGTTCACTTGATTTCTTTGGCTGAGGGTCTTTCTTGTCACCTCCTAGCACGAGGGGGGTGGATCTTCATACCCATGTGGGTGGGTGGAACGTGCTATGCACCCTATTGGGTCCCCAACCAAGTATTGATATGTGGAGATTTGTGCCACTTGTAGTGACATTAGAGATGTGTCATACATGGATCCAATCTTAATAATTGTATTCTTATTTTTAGTAGTATTACCCTATCATATTGTATTGTTCCCATTCATGTTGGAGATCACTTTTGTATTATTGTAATTCTTAAACAATGTAATGGAATGAAATGGATGTAATGTATTATGTACCTTGTAAACCTTATGTAGTTGATGATTCATGGTAGCTATTAATTGATGTGTTGTATATATGGAATCATGCTCCATTGAGTTCTCAAAATAATAGTATGTTATGGTTATTGGAATTAAGTTAATCTTGTTATGTTGAATTATCATTTGTGGATGTTTCTTATTGACGATGTATAATGTAATCTTGGTTCATTCGTTATCGAAATAGTATGATGATAGTTTTCATAATGCAATCCCATTTACCCAAGGGGATGTAGTTGATACTGTAATTGTTTAATTTCTTTACATGTAATGTTTATTCATGTGCATCTAGTGCAATATTCTCCTTTCAAAAAAAAAATGCTATAAAAATTTGTTAGTTTAGGTGTTCCTTTGGGGTTAGCATGGTGGGGCATTACATTTTACTTGGAAAACATAGAAGTGTACAATAAAATGTCTAAATTTGAAAACTCAAATCTTATTTCTTGCAAGCGTAATATGATGCAATTACAAAATGAAAAAATGTGTGGTTGTTTTTTCTTTGATACACTAGAGAGTTTTTTTCTATAGTTTGTAACTTGATGTTCATGATGAATCAAGGATTTGTGTGTAGGCTTTTGGTGAAAGGCCTAATGACAACAACTATGTGATGGACTATGAGTGTTTTCAATTTGTAGTCCAATTGGAAGAGATCACAATGGAATGTGATAATGAAGAAAATAATGGAGAATGTTACATTCAATATGTATGTGTATCATATGATGAATACAACACACGTATGCCATATAATAATGAATTTTTTTAGGATAGGTGTGATTGAAAAGTGTAGTTCAGTAAAGATATTCATGATAGTTTAACATACAGTAGAATGGGAAGAAATGCCAGTGGTAATATTTATGATCAGATTTCTCTCAGTAAGATTCTCATATTGATCAAATTTTTATGTGATGAAAATCAAATATTTAACAAAGGAAGGTTTTGGTTTTACCTTTTTGGGGGCCCAAGGCCACCAACTGAAGGACATATCTATTTTTTACTCAATGAATAAGGAACCCAATGGACTTGACATTTGCTCTACTCCCCAAAGATCTAAAATCTTGTTATGCCCATAGGGGGCATACATCCCTAGTTGGAACCACTATTGGGACTTTCAAATTTTGTGAATTTGAAGTGCCCATATTGAAAATTTTTCCTTTGGACACTCATAAGTGCACTTGAAAAATCTGCCTAAGTGACCTACTTTGGAGGGTCATAATTTAGAGCCAGTCGATTTTAATGCAAAACCCCTTGGTGGAAAAACTCATGTGACATATGTGACATGCATGTCATTTTACAATCATTTCACAACTCACCATGATGAGTTTTGATAGTGTTTTGAAAATTAAAGCTAGAGGGTTTTAACACTTTTCTACAGTTTGTGAACACTTAGTTCTGCAAAGTGGCCTCCCGTTTGAGCTTATATTTTGCAAGTGTATGACTTTCATGATGAATAGATTGTTGCTATCCATTATCCCCACATTCATATGCTCCTTGGTATAGTTTTAGAACCTCAAAATATTATTTTCTATTGTTTTGAGATCAAAAGCAAATGTAGTTTGCTTTGTTTTCACATCTGCATTTTCACAACTTTTCAAGGTGGTCAACTTTAACCCCTAATATCTCATGAAGAGTAATGATTGAAGGAACACCCTCTTGCAAAGCCACTCATTCAACCAAAAGGAGATTGTGTTTCCATTCACATCTCTCTAGGAGTTGATTTGATATATTTTCAAGAAGGTGATTGGGTGAGTTTTAATTGATCTTGAATAGATACAATTGCAAGAAAAATTGACTGAGCAACTTTGACATTAAATAACTTTCACCTCGTGATTCATTTTGTTGAGCCATTTTTTATACTACATTTTTGGGTGAAATTTCTACATTTCTATAAATTTTCTTGGCTCCAAGAGATCGTTTGACTAGTTTTCCAAGATGATTCTAGAGCCCGACTAGCCAGTTTTGATCTTTTTTCAAAAATGCCTAAAAGCATATTTTAACAACCCACTTTGATTTTTTTATGCTTGGAACATTTAGAGGTTGTTTCTAGTCAGTTCAACATAAAATTTGTTTGAAAACAAAATTTCTTTTAGCCAGGCCTAGATGGGGATCCGACATGCTTTGCACATTTGTGAAACTGTGAGTGTTGTATTATTGAAATCACTTCATGTGAATTGTTTTGAATTGGTCAGTATGTGGAGGGGCACACAATAATAATTTCCTTCAATATTTAAACAAAAATTTGAAATACACTTTTCAAATATGAATTCTGAATGTCATGCCATCCAGAGGGTAAAGATATTGAATAGGGGATAACAAGCATGAAGGTGTTAATGTTAATATGATGAATGAATCATTTGATAAAATTACTCAAAGATATGGTAAAATATTTTTTTAGTATCTTATTATAGAAAAGACAAGCATAATGCTAAATATGGGGAACATTAGAGCATAATATGGACACCCATCAATACTTAATGGACAAGGTAACTTGATGCTAAATATGCATGCAATTGTGGAAGCTTCTACTAGTGAAGTAAAATACAGAATCTCAAGGCCAAATGGATTAAAAAAAAATTCCTCAAAAGAAGAAGAAATCAAGAAGTTGGAGGCTCAAGGATCTAGTCCTATGATTCATAAATCATTGCCAAATATAACAACACCAATTGAATCAAAGGGGAATATTATACTCCCATTAAGGGTGTATCAAAATAATTTGAGGAAATTCTATTTTTGTAGGTACCATAGATTATATGCAGTAGCTTCAGAGGTAGATAGAGGAGTTCAAAATTTCCCATGAGTAGAATAAAATGATTAAAAGCTCCACAAAGTGAATATGATGTGAAGAATGCTATGCTAAATTTTTAGCCATTCGAAGACCTTGAATTTTTACTGATGTAGAAATTAGTTGTTGTGCCATGAGAAGGGATTTAAAGAACAAGTCAACATCCTTTCAAAGAGTTCAAACCATATTGAAAATTTGGCATTGACAAGCAAGGGTTCATGTTGGGATATGAATAGTGGGTGTTTGAATGGAAAATGTATCAAAATTATTTGATTCTATGCCACCATGATTATGGGAAAAAATAGTAGAACACAAAGTGTGGATTAGAGCTGCCTTGTAACAGGCTCATGAGAAAAAGCGTTAAAGGTGGGATTCCAAGTATGAAGGCAACACATTTGGTGAGGGAGTAGGTTGTAGGTGTTAGCATAGGGTAGAGGAAAGAAAGGGATTAGAAGGAAATGGAAACCTCACATTTCAAAAGAAAAGATATACTATTGATGCAGCTTGTGGAGCAATGTCTGAATTAATGGATGCATTATGTGTGGTGGGCTAATTACCAGCTTTTATTTTTGGAGATCAACAAAATTTGGAGTCTAGGGTTTCATATCACCCATTCCGGATGTCAAATTCATTCTCTTTAGTGTACCATTGATGGTGCAATGGTCTCACCCATCACTAATTTGACTTTCCTTTCCCCCAATTCTTCAACGATGCTTCATTTTATTTTTCACCCATTGTTGGTTTTGTCTCTAATATCTAGCTTAAATCCACAATGTGTGATGTGTTTAATGGAAAGGTTTGTGAAATATTAATGTTTCCCATGGATATTTTTAAAGGAATTCAAAAGAAACATCTTAAAACATGAAATAAACCAAGGCATAGGTAAAAGATTTTTTTTTTAAGGAGTGAATTAAATATTCACTATATAGGTAAAAGTCTTATTTACTGTTGGGAGTAAATATGAGGGAAGTGGGTGAATTTTTTACCTGAAAGGAAATCATTTTAAATAAAAACTTCCAAATATTGTTGTGTAAAATGCAATTAATAGTGCACGGGGAAATAATTTCATTGAAGCCCAAAAGGAAATATTCAGAAAATCCTTCACTATGTAAAGGAAAATATTTGAAGATGAAGTCTAATGGTAAGTGCAGTAAAGGGCAGAATAAAATGTTTTCACAAGAGGAGAAATTTTTTCTCAACTACAGGGTAAATGGAGATAAAGGTTTTTTCATGAATAGGTGAATTTTCTCTTGAAGAATAAAGGTGAATGAAGGAAAAATAAAATGGCAGTGGTTTTCTTCCAAAATGAAGAGAGAAGAGAGAGGCTTTTCAATTTATGTTGCTGATGGACAAAGATGGAAGCTTCCACATGTTATCATCAGATTAATTTTAGTTCTTCTTTTGTTTCTTCTTATTTTGATTCTCTTCTCATTGTAAAGGGTTCCATTTTCTGAAAGTTCTATAAGGCAGACAAAAGCTCTATAAAAATTGTAAAGCTAGGGTGAAGAATGATTTTTGGTCACTAATTTGAAGTTTTCTTGTGTTCTAAATTGGGTTTCATGAATATATTTTATTATGTGACTGTCTACATGGCTGAGATGTAATATTCTTTTGAATTCAATAATCAAAGACTATTTGGGTTTTCTCATGTACACTTGTTGTTTGAATCAAGGAACACTAAGAGGGGGGTTGAATCAGTGTTCTACAATTTTTAACTTTATTATTTTTATCTTTAAGGAACTTATAGCATTCAACCAAAATAAAGATGCATGAACATAAGACAAGCAACCACAACACCATAACACAAGAATTTTTTACATGGAAACCCTGTTAGGGGAAAAGCCATGGTAGAGTTGAATCCACAATATGATCTTAGTATACAAAAAAAGGTCTACACAAGAGGAATGCACATGCATTCAGGTGCATTGCCTAGAGCTCACTACTCAAATACAAAATGAAGACTCACTGTCTTACAAAAGTATTTGGATTACATTCAAATGATTTGAACTGAGAAAATTGCACATACTAATGCCTGATTATAGTTCTAGTTAAGCTCATTAATCGCTTTCTTGACCTTCTATCTGATTCTTCTCTTTTTCTTTGTCTTCTTTAATTCACATCTCAAATCCTTTTATGCACAAGTGAAACTGTGCATAATCGCTCTACAATCCATCTGACTTTCGTATCACACATCAACACACTTCATAAAAAAATTAAAATGATATAAATGATCACTTTTGTATATCGGCAACTAAGGATTTAATCAACCACATCTCAGCTTTAATAAAACATAAAATATTTACAAACTATCAACTCAATCCACAAATAAATTTCAATGCACACAAACCAAAGTTGGCCACAACATAGTGAGGACCCAAATCATCATGCTCAAACACAAAAAAAACTAAAATAAATAATCTTCGAAGATCCACAACATGCTACATTCACTTAGTCAGCCTTTTGCACTGATAAACAAAAAATTAATCAACCGGATCTTCTAACATGCACAATAATCAATACGAGGTTCTATGATTAAGGGAAAACATAGATCATACATCTAACAACCTTCCTTGAGATTAAAAACTCAAAATGATAATAGAAAATTGCATATGAATCAATGAGCACAATTTTGTTAGATGCTCTGTTCTAGGTTGATAGTTAATCGCTTAGCTTCAATCTGACTTCTGGTATGATAAAAGACTGATGTGTGGATCAAATCATTGACTAGGGTTTCCATCAATTACAACACTAGATGACATGTGCAGTGTCTCTTGCCAAAAATCTCCCCCTTTGGCATTGATGGAAACACTTAGTGAAAAATGACTAAGTATCGAATCAGTACCAACATGAGTTACACTACCAACCTTAAAAACTTCAAAAAACAACCCCCCCTAAGATGATTAAAGCATTTTTCACTATCCCATTCTTCCACTTTGACATGAATGGAAAAGAAAAGAATCTGCATACCAAAAATAAAATAAAATAGCTATGAACAAACATATGTACAAACTTGCTTCTACAACTTATATAAACTTGAATGTTTGCAAAATTATTCCTCAACAAGCTCAAACTAGTGTCCCAAATTTTTTTGAGACTATCCAAGATAGTCATGTGACCACATAATAGATAATATTGCATCTTCACTGACTCAAGGTTTGTTGGATCACTGACCACCATAGCATCTTGTGCTTCCTTCAATGAACTCAACATTGTCTCCATCTTAGGACCAATTAGTCCACTGAGCTCACAAACTCTTTCAAAAAAATTTCATTCTTCATGCTTCATAATTTTAATCCTTTCAAGCAGGGATATGACTTGATCTTCTTGCTTTCCAATAGAAATGGTTAGAGGATCAAATGCTTGAGAGATATCTACTAACAATTTCTCACATTCCTTCAATTTCTTTTTAGTGTCTTTAGTGAACTTAGACAATGATAAGCATGACTTATAAATGTTTCCACCTTCAGACAAAGCACCTTGAATGTTCTATACACAAGTAGCTAAAAAATATTTATCATTGGCAATCATTCCCTTCAACCTACCAAACCTTTTAGCATCAAACTCTTTTTGAAACTTATCCATAGCTAACTTCTCAAGTGACTCAAAGTGAGTACTTACAAAATTGACAAGTTTCTTCAACTAACTTGATGAAGAATCAGATGAGTCCTTGACATATGAAAGAATAATCTTCTCTAGAATACTAGATGCAACATTTAATAACTCACTATATTCAATATGATATTTTATAATCTCTTCCCTTTCCTTAGCTTGAGCGAATGATGCAACTTTTAGTTTCTCAATGGGAGATAAAGTAGCCAAATTGATAGGACCTTTAATGAATTCAGGATCAAACTCCTCTTTTTTCTCTTCCAAAAACTCCTTCACTTCCTTTGTAGTGTCTCTTGCTTCCACATGAACTTCTTTTGCCTCAACCTTCTTTTCTTCAGTCACTAATTCTTCCTGGGGTTTAGGAATCTCAACTTCTTAAACCAACACAACTTTAGGAGCTTTAGTATCCATAGGAATTTTAGCATCATGTATATCTAGAGGATTCGAAGTATCCTCAAATGTATCTTCTTCATTTACCAGACCAGATGGAGCAACTTCAACATGCACTTCTTCAGAAACAACATTGTATCTATTTTTCAACAGAATTTCCTTAAGGATTTTCTTAGTATCCTTTGCAACTTCTTTAGTCTTCCCAATCATCAACTTGTTCACCCTTTTTTTCTCTTAAAGTCCCTTTTAGCTTCATTGAGAATATTTTTCATCTCTTCTATAGAGATCACCAGATACAGATCAACAAGTATCCATTCTCTCATTTGCTCTTCTTTAGTTTTTGCATTAACTCTCCTCATTTCTCAGACTTCATATAGAGCTTTGGTTAACTCATACATTATTTCAATGAGATTCATATTGAAATTATTTAAATATTTTATTGTTCCTTCCTCAATAATTTTTTGACTGACACTATCAAAGGTGTCATACCATTCACAAAGAGGCCTAATATTACCATGCTTAATCAAGGATTTTTCAACTTCTTCTACAAACATACTTGATTTATTAGTTTTCATCTTTTTCTTTGCTTTCTCTTCACTAGAGGAATTGTCCTTAGTGACTTTTGTTGCCTTTGAGCCCTTATGCTTAATTTTATTGAAAATGAAGGTGAAGAAAGCTTGCAATATGAACTTAAATGAGTGAATGCAAATCTGAAATATGTATATTAACCTTAGCCTTAGTGTGAAGAAATAATGAGAGAGAGAGAGAGATAGAAAAATCATAACACATGCAACAACAGATTTACGTGGAGAAACCCCGAAGGGAAAAAAATCCACCACTGAAAGAGAGGAAAGTATATTACTGATAATCTCTAATATTACAGCAGCAATAGACTTCTCTTATCATTCCCTATAAAATATGGTAGCACCCTATTACCCTACAAAACTAAATTGAATAACTCTAGCTCAAGGCCATAATTTATATAGATTTGTGAGGATGAAAACCACCATGGTTTCACCAAACAATAGGAAGCAATACCACCTAGAAAAACCCATGCCTCCCTCCTTGAAATGGTCAAAAAATACCAAAAATAGACTCTTGCAGATGCTCTTATAGTTGTCATAAGGCATCTTTCCTACATGGGTGTCTAGGGTCTAAAAATAGCATATTTTGTCATAGTGAATTTGTCATATCAATTTACCGTCATAGCATCTTATGACAACTGTCATGCATGTCATAGATGCTCTTACACCACCCTATTTTGACCCAAAAACCTTATTTTAGAAGATTCCAAGCTGGGACGCCTAGCTATTTTGTCCTTTTCCAAAAATGACAAATGGTAATGGTAATACTACATTTATATTGTCTCTTTCACCATTGATGGTCAAACAGTTTCACCTCTTATGGGTAAATATGCAAAACACTTTAGGAGAATAATAAATTAAAGGATTTACAAGGTCAATGACACTTAAATCCTAACATTCTCCCACTTGACATCATACATTGTAAATTACACCCATAGAGATACAATTACATAGAATTAAGTACAGTGATCAAGGCCCATGGCCTTTCTACACCAAGAGAAATTTTTCGTGGTGACTAGTTTTGTAAGAGAATCTGCAACATTATCCAAAGTGTCAACTTTTTCAATCAAGACCTTTCCATTCAGAATCATTTCTTGGACAGAGTGATACTGAACATCAACATGCTTAGTACGAGCATGATACATAGTATTTTTAGCCAAACATATGGCACTCTGACTATCACATCTAATCCTCACTATCCTACAATCAAAACCAATACCATTACCAAGTATCTATAACCAAACCTCCTCCTTAGCGGCATGTGTAGCAGCCATATACTCTACTTTCATGGTAAAAAAAGCAATTGTAGGTTGTCTTTTACTCATCCAACTCACTGCTCCTCCAAACAAAGTAAACACATAGCCACTAGTGGACCTTCGACTGTCCAAGTCACCTACCCAATCTGCATCAACAAAACCCTATATGTCCAATGTCATATCAACATTGTCACTACCATGATAAACCAAACAGTAATTAGAAGTGCCTTGCAAATATCCAAATACCCTTTTAACAAAAGTCCAATGTTCTTTACCAGGGTTAGACATAAACCTGCTTAAAACTCCCACTACTTGGGCTATATCTGGTCTAGTACAAACCATTGCATACATTAAACTACCGACAACACTAGCATAAGGAACTTTAGACATTTCATCAATATCATCATCCAATTTGGGACACATGTATAAACTCAACTTAGTACCAACAATAAATGGAATATTTACTAGTTTATAGCCCTGCATATTAAACCTTTACAAAATAGTGTTAACATACTTACTCTGACATAACCAAAGCTTTATGTGAACCCGATCCCTAATGATTTCCATCCCAAGAATATATTTAGCCGCCCCTAAATCTTTCATATCAAATGTGCTAGAAAGTTGTGTTTTAAGTTCCCTAATCATTTCCTTATTGTTACCAATGAACAACATATCATCCACATATAAGACAATAATCAATATTTGATCATCAATAACTTTAAAATAAACATAGTGATCCTCATCACTTCTAACAAAACCCGTATTTA
Source organism: Sequoia sempervirens (assembly GCA_007258455.2). Taxonomy (NCBI): domain Eukaryota; kingdom Viridiplantae; phylum Streptophyta; class Pinopsida; order Cupressales; family Cupressaceae; genus Sequoia; species Sequoia sempervirens. The sequence continues at coordinate 753,934,999 of VDFB02193867.1, read as the reverse complement.
ATGCAAATGCATCAAAATTCTGGTACCACATCCTAGGTGACTGTTTCAAACCATATAGAGACCTTGTTAACCTACAAACCAAGTGTTCTTTTCCTTTCACAACAAAACTGTTAGGTTGTTGCATATAAATTTCTTCCTCTAGATCCCCATGCAAGAAAGCAGTTTTAACATCCATTTTTTCTATTTCTAAATCATAAGTAGCAACAATGGATAAAAGGAATATAATAGAGGTTAACTTAGCAAAATGAGAGAATATTTCTCCAAAATCAACTCCCTCTCTCTGGGAGTAGCCCTTGGCCACTAATTTGGCCTTGTACCGTTCCAACTTTTCATCTGCACCAAACTTTTTTTTATATATCCACCTACAACCAATGGCTTTTCTTCCTTTGGGAAAAATAACAAGATCCCAAGTGTCATAGTTTTTTAAAGACATTATCTCTTCATGCATGGCCTGCATCCAAGACTTACATTCTTTTGAAGAGAGAGCCTCACTAAAAGATCTAGGTTCATCATCAATACATAACAAAGAAAATTTACAACAAAAATCAAGTGGGCTATACCTATCAACTAGATTTTGTTGTCTTGTGGATCTTCTCAAAGCTAGAGTAACAGGTTCCTCCTCATGTTCATCCTCATTTTTTCAACTTCTTCTGTTACAACAGATTCTTCAGAACACTCTTCTTCTTCTCCATCTTCTTGTCCATCTCTTTGTTCTTCCACATGTGCATCTTCTTGCTTAGTTGCAAAATGCACTGTCTTTGAATTTTCCTTTGGTTGCACATCTTCGGAGTTAGCTCTAAATTCCATGAAAATAACATCTCTAGAAAACATCATCTTTCGTGTTAGTGGATTCCAAAGTTTATAACCTTTAACATTTTCACCATAACCTACAAAGATGAATTTTTGAGATTTGGGATCCAATTTAGATTGTTTCTCTTGAAGCACATGAACAAAAGCATCACAACCAAAGACCCTTAAATATGAAATTGAAGGATTTTTACCCAACCACATTTCATAAGGAGTTTTATCAACAAGAGCTTTACAAGGAGATCTATTAATTAAATAACAAGCAGTACCAACAACTTCTGCCCAAAAGCATTCATCTAACTTAGCACTACTTAACATGCTACTAGCTCTTTCCATTAATGTACGGTTGATTCTTTCTGCTACCCCATTTTGTTGAGGTGTGTAAGGTGTATTCTTTTTCCTAACAATTCCTGCATGTTTGCAAAACTCATCAAATTCCTTAGAACAATATTCACCCCCATTGTTAGTTCTCAATACTTTTATCTTATAATATGTTTGCTTTTCAACCAATGCCTTAAATTCCTTAAATTTGGTGAAAACATTAGATTTTGTATGCATAAAATAAATCCAAGTATATCTTGAGTAATCATCAATGAAGGAAACATAATAACGAGATCTACCCAAAGAATCTGTATCCACTAGACCACACACATTTGAATGAATTAGTTCTAACAACCCATTAGCTTTATTAGTTCCTTTAGGAAATGATGACCAGTTTTGTTTACCAAACACACAATCCTCATTGAAATCATTTTACCAACAAATAATCAGAAATGTCATCTACTAGTTTCTTATCAAGTATGGTCCTAAGACCTTTTTCACCAATGTGACCCAATCTATGGTGCCACAACATACATGCATTTTCAATGCTAGTTACAAAAGAGGAGTTACAAAAAGTAGAGGATTGTAGCATAGATAAATTCCATGTCCAAGATCCTTTAGCAACCATGAAACTTCCCCTTACCATCCTGCAACCAGACTTGTCAAATGTCACATGCATCCCAGAATCATTCAACTTGGAAACTGAAATTAAAATTTTTGTAAGTCCTAGAATATGTAAAACATCATCAAGTGTTTTAACCCTCCCATAACTGAAACACAACTTTACCTTTCCTTTACGAATAACCTTTTGTGAGCTATTGTCACCCATGAAGACCTCTCCTCCATCATATTCTTTGTATGTAGAAAACCACTCCTTATGAGGAGTCATATGAAAGGAAGCACCTGAATCAATAAGCCAAGCATCATTACAAACTATGTTAGCTGAAATAATCAAAGCATCAAAATCACTGTTATCAGAGGACTTTTCCATGGAGGAATTTGCATTCTTTTTCTTGTTTCTACATTCATTCTTCACATGTCCCCATTTACCACAATTCCAACACTTCACTCTGCTCTTTCCAGGGATCTTAGATCATCCGTTAGACTTATCCTTCTTCTTATCCCCCTTAAGCTCTTTCTCATTAGGCCTACCTCACACATGCAAGGCATCTTGGGAGCCACTACTCATGGTATTTCTCCTCATCTCCTCTAAAAGAAGTATGGGAATTTAATAGTATCCATCTTAGGTTCTGCACTACCACTTGTTAGAGCAATAACTAAATTTTCCCGAGATTCTGGCAAACAACAAATCAATAAAATGCATTTATCATTATATTCTATTTTAACATCAATCGATGCAAGATGACTTATAATCAAATTAAAAGCATTCAAATGTTCCACAATAGATTCACCATCCTTCATCTTTAATGAATACAAACATCTTTTGATATACAACTTGTTAGAAAAACTCTTAGTCTGGTAGATTTCACCTATCTTCCTCCAAATATTGAATTTCGTCTCTTCTGAAGAGACATTCAGGAGGATATAATCTATGAGACACAACCAAATAGTCCCTCGAGCCTTCTTGTCTAACTTATTCCAAACTTCATTTGACAAGGTTGAAGTAGATGGCTTCTTATCAACTGAAACTGGCAACCATTGATCTCTTTCCTCAAGAAGATCCTCCACTTTCAACTTCCACATCTCATAACCAGTTCCATTGAACTTCTCAATATCTAGATGAGAGGTGGAGGCCATGGTATGAAATCTTTCACAAATCTACAAAACCCACAACACAAAAGCTCCCACTACAATAAAAAACCTTCAACACTTTAAAATGAAAGCATCCCTTCCTTAACAAAACCCTTAGCTTTGATACCAAATGTTGAAAATCAAGGTGAAGAAACCTTGCAATATGAACTTAAATGAGAAAATGCAGATCTAAAATATGTAGATTAACCTTAGCCTTAGTGTGAAGAAAGAATGAGAGAGAGAGATAGAAAGATCATAACACATGCAACAACAGATTTACGTGGAGAAACCCCGAAGGGAAAAAACTCCACCACCGAAAGAGAGGCAAGTATATTACTGATAATCTTCAATATTACATGCAACAATAGACTTCCTTATCATTCCCTATAAAATCCAACAACACCCTATTACCCTGCAAAACTGAATTGAATAACTCTAGCTCAAGGCCCCAATTTATAAAGATTTGTGAGGATGAAAACCACCATAGTTTCACCAAAAAGTAGGAAGAAATACCACCTAGAAAAACCCACGCCTCCCTCCTTGAAATGGTCAAAAAATACCAAAAATAGCCTCTTATAGATGCTCTTATACCTGTCATAAGGTATCTTTCCTGCATGGGTGCCTGGGGTCTAAAAATAGCATATTCTGTCATAGGGAATCTATCATACTGTCATAGCATCTTATGACAACTGTCATGCATGTCATAGATGCTCTTACAACACCCTATTTTGACCCAACAACCTTATTTTAGAAGATTCCAAGGTGGGACGCCTAGCTATTTTGTCCTTTTCCAAAAATGACAAATGGTAATGGTAACACTGCATTTACATTGTCTCTTTCACCACTGTTGGTCAAACAGTTTAACCTCTTATGGGTAAATGTACTTCAAATACTTTAGGAGAATAATAAATTAAAGGATTTACAAGGTTAATGACACCGAAATCCTAACAAATTTCTCTTACCTTCTCATTAGATTTAATTTCTTCATCTTTAGAAACAACAACATAGACTCTTGTGATCTTGTCCTTCTTCCTCTTTCCTTCTCTACCAGATGATTTGGCTTGAGATTTCATAGGACTCTACTTCTTTGCAAGACCATATGAGAGAGTAAAGCTCCTTGTGGATCTAGATCTACCAGAGAATGATCTGAGACTAGCAAGCTTAGTTCTAGCTGGCTCTCTTACTTCAAAATTTTCTCTTTTCCTCCTAGCTTCCCTCACAGCTTCAGCTGATATACCCATTCTTTTAGCAAAATATTCCACTTCTTCTCATACTCTCTAGATTATCATAGGTTTCTTCAATTTATCATGCACTTGCATATCCTTTTCCTCCAAGGTACCAAACTTTTCTTCTGTCAAATCTTGAGGTTTACTTAATAGGAGTTGAGCATATAGCTCCAAAATGTGTTCCTCACCCTCATAACCCATAGGAATTATCCACATTATTCTAGGATCAACAACTTCCATCAAACATTGATCAATATCAAGCATGAAGCGAATTGATTCCTTATACTTCTCCACAATAAAAGTAGGAATCCTTTCCCTAGCTTGCATTTCATTCTCAAAACTCTTTAAATAGCCCTAGATAACAATTTTTCTAGCTTTACTATCACCAATTCCATACAAGATATCTTTGATTTGAATAGCTATAGGTTTACCACCTTGTCAATGAACTTTCCCTACTCCCAGAACTTCATTCATGAAATAAAAGAATAGACACAACAACAGGTTACCATACTTGAAGGAATTATTCTTATCCTTCTTGATTTTGCAAAGATACTCCATTAACTAGCTATGGATTAACTCACATAGGTCATAATTTTCATTTTCCTTGATCATCTGATATGTTGCACAGATTGTTGTACCAGATACATAATTGTATCGCCTGGAGTGATAGATCTTGTACCCAATGACCATAGAAGCAAATATAACATCCACTTACATAATATCATCAATTGTCATAGCTCTCTTGTCGAACACTAAACTAGTTGCATCTGTGACCATTTGATTCTTCTTAGCTTTCAATGTGGGCAACCCGCCAGATGAATTTAAACTAGTAACAATCCTTATGGCTTCCTTTGTAATCTTGAAAGGTTGACTTAACCACATAAATTTAGCATGCACTTGACTCAATATATACCAAACACATTCAGTTTCTTTGAACATGGGAGATTTCACAATCTGTGTGAATTTCTTCTCTTCCAATGTATTAAATTTAGGTTTAGCACAAAAAATATTCTCCCACAATGTGATTGGTATACAAATTCAACAATTGGGAGCTTCCTAATTTGTCAACATTTGCATGTATGTATGCCCTAATATCTTTAATATGCAAAGCACCATACAGAGCAAAAGAAAATGAACCCAAAGGTTCTATTTTGATGGATTTGAAGGGGTTCCATTTGAATTTCAAATAGGGCCTATCCTTAATATCGACAACCAATGGAGCAACCATTTCCAGAATTTTCAAGTTCACAATTTTTTAGGTAAATACCTTTCACTAGATTAGGGTTTGATTGTTGAATCGCTTTGACTCAAATCTTCGCCAAAGATTGCCAAAGTTTACTTTAGAGCTCTCCAAACTTCTTCTAAAAATGCAAAGTGACAAATGAGGGATAAAAATGACCTTTTATCATTTGTGCACCTAACATCTTCATCACAATAAATTCTTTTACCCTAGGTCTTTTAGATACCTTGTTTTCATAGACTATGAAAGAAAATTATTCTATGGACCTTCAATTTTGCATAAATTCTTTCCACAAGACATTCCAAAACAACTATACATCACTAATGTAATCAATGCAATGGGTATGTGCAAGATCATGATCGGCCAAAAAGTGGCGATATGATGGGTATTTGTAGGGTATGTGGCTGACAACATTTTTTTTACCCAAAATTGATGAAAAAAAGGGTTTTTGAAAGATATTCTCAGCTATCCACCAATATAAATTATTCTTTAATTTGAATTTAATAAATAATTATTATTCAAATGTTTCTATTTGAGTTACGACTAAAGTCCTAATTGATAGGGTGATTGAAAAACATATATAGCTTTCAAAAAGTATCACATTTTTTGAATCCAAAATATGTGTCACATTCTATGCTTTGTATACTATAGGATTAAAAAAAAAAAGTCATGAAGTTTTGACCAAGTTAAGGTGGTCAAACATATGAGTTTTTATATTTTTTAAAAGTTGTAATAAAAAATTCATAATTAATAATTTACATGGAAAAATATTACAAAAAAATATGCATCACATTCGAACATGAGTCCTCCACTTATATCTAAAATTTTATAAAAAAATAGTGTCATTTTATTGTGGTTAGGGTGGTTAGATAGACACCTACTTCTTATTTTTTCCCTGAAATTTAAGTACTACTGCACTGAAATTTCAAATTTTCACCAAATAGATTTTTTTAAAATAAACCTAGTAGTTTGGAAACTACATTCAATTTTCTATAGATTCTATTCTTACATATTTTTGAAATAATATAGATAACTTATTCAAATTTTTATGTCAAGTTGCTTAACTCTGATTTTTCTAATTTTTTTGCCACTTAAGGGCCTATTTTTTCAATGATGATCCTACACATACCCCAATCTGCCACATCCTAGTACCAACTATTGACAAGGGGGTTAAGATATTTTCTTAATAACTCCCCCTAGGCCAAGGGCCATAAACTAGTTCCTAGAAGAATTATGAGATCCAGATTCTAGTGTGCAATCATTTCCTGCATCAGAGGGACTCTTCTTCACCCATATCTTCTTCATTTGCTTCCTAATTTATTTTGTAGTAACTTTTCCTTTTCCCTTTTCATCCTTCTACATGTTTCTTCCTTGATTTATCAGACCCTTTCTACTTCTGAAAAATCTAGCAATATGACTAGATTTGTTGCAATTTTAGCACGCCACATTTCTTTTTCCAGACTAGTTCCATTGATTTTCTCTTGATCTGCAATGGTTGGAAATATGGCCAAATCTATTACATGTATAACATCTGACATCTCTATTGCAAAATTTTATTGAGATACTTTTGCATTCATTTGAATTATGACCATACTTATTGCAATTGAAACACTAACTTGAGAATGATGGACCACTTGGATTCATTTTGCTTCTACATTGAGTCGCCATATGACCAAATTTATTGCAAACAAAATAGTAACCATTGAATCTTTGAGCATTAGGTTGTCTTACCAAATATCTTCCAGCTTTGTTGATTTGATTTCCTTGCATAAATCTCCTTTGTCTAGATTCAGAGCTTTCTCCTTTCTCATATCCAAGACCTCACTTGTCACCTTCAATCCTCTAACTTTTAATGAGTTCATCAAGCTAGGACGAGCTAATATTAAACTTCTCCTTGAATGCATTTGTAGAAGCAAGTTCATCTTTGAGATCAACAATTTTCTTTTCAAGCTCTTCTTCATTATTTATGGAATGTTCAAATTCAAGCTCCAACTGATTGAATCCATCAGTAATTCAGTTGCATTCTTTAGATTTTTCTTTCAAGGACTGGGTAAGCTTCTCTTCATTCTTATTTCTATCTTCAATCTCCTTTGTCATCCTCATCACAATAGATTCCATCTCATGATTCAAGACAACATTATCCCTGGTAAAAAATTTAGATTCCTTTGTCTTTTCCTCTGGGGCTTGACTCAGTTGTTCATCTTCAATGCTTTTACTCTCTTTTTGCTTGATCTAATCACAAAGTTCCCTTTTCTTTTCCCTTGACTCATTGATTTTATCTTTCAATGATTGAATGCATTTCTCAGCATTCATGAGGGTTGCCTACAATTCCTTGACTTTAGATTTGGACTGATCAAGATCATTTAGGGCCACCAAAATTTGTTGTTGAAGACTACTTCAATCCATTGAATGACTTTCCTAGATCTTCCCCAAGCTTTTAAACTTCTTCCAAGGAACTAGGCTATGATACCAATTATTGGAATCAAGGAACAATGAGAGGGGGGGTGAATTAGTGTTCTACAATTTTTAACCTTATTAATGTGATCTTTAAAGCACTTATAACATTCAACCAAAAGAAACATACATGAACATAAGACAAGCAACCACAACACGATAACACAAGGATTTTTTACATGGAAACCCTATTAGGGGAAAAACCATGTTGGAGGTCAATCCACAATATGATCTGAGTATATGGAAAAATATCTCTACTGTCTAGAGCTCAATCCACAAATAATTTTCAATGTGCAATATCCAAATTCAGCCACAACATAATGAGGGCCAAAATAATCATGCGTGAACACAAAAACACTTAAAAAAATACTCCTAGAAGATCCACATCACGCTACATTCACTTAGTCATCCTTTTGCACTAATAAACAAAAATAATAATCAAATGGATCTTCTAACTTGCACAACAATCGATACGAGGCTCTATGATTCAAGGAAAACATAGATCATACATATAAGAACCTTCCCTAAGATCCACAACTCAAAATTATAATAAACAATTGCATATGAATCGATGAGCACAATTCTGTCGGATGCTCTATTCTGGCTTCATAGTTAATTGCTTAACTTCAATCTAACTTCTGGTATGAGAAAATGTTGACGTGTGGATTGAATCACTGACTAGGGTTTCCGTCAATGAAAACACTAGATGACATGTGTAGTGTCTCTTTCCAACACTTTTTGCATTTGAGTTGCAATTTTTATTTCTTTTTGTTCAAAGTATGGAGTAATTACTTTATTAAGTGTAACAAGCATGTTATGTTTCTAGGTGGATTTGTAAGAATGGTTATCTAATAAAACTTCAGTGGTCTTGTTGTCATAATGTGATAACATTTTCAATGATTTTCAAAACATGTTTAACACTATAGGATGGAGTGTTGGTTATATGACTCTATAGCCTTCTTATTGGCACTGGTCAATCTTTATGCATTTGTTGTTTTTAGTTCAATCCCAAATTATTAAATCAAAAACCATTTCAATTATTTTTGCTAAGTTATTTGTATCTATCATGTTCTCCATGTCGAGTAATGAAATTCACCCAATGTCTTAGCCAATCTTGAGTGATATTTTATGCTTTTTACCATATTCTTGTGAGAGCATCATTTGTTAAGCAATACCCTATTGTGTGTGTGTTTAAATCTTTTGGTGTTGCTAAAGGGTCAACCCTTATGTCCTACAAAGCCTGAAGTGTAGGGGAAATGTGTTTCAATCTCATTTCCTGTCATTTGGAAAAATACTACATTAGGTCTGAGCATTAAGTGTGGCTCACTTCTAGGATTTAGTGGATCTATCAGTTTGGAGAACCAATAAACCAAACAACCAAGACTGACTAAAAATAGAAACTTCACCTACATCATCCAAAATATCAAGAGACAATGAAAATAACCTCGTTACACCTGCAAAAATAAAACTAGTTTACAAAAAAAATGAGAAAGTGGTTGAACAACCTATTGTGGTTCCTTTCATTCCTCCTGTTAGGGAAGAAAAGAAACCTATGGTTGATCAAACCACTCCTACACTAACGCAACTTAAAAAAAAATTAAAAAAATAGAGGTGTTAGAGAGCATAGGTGAAGTCATCGTGCCTTTGCTCGTAAATTACACAAATAATTAAACAAAGAAAATAAAAATCCAAACTTTATTGAAGCAATGCATGATGACCCCTCTCCTCCACTGAAACAAAATGACCCAAAACAAAAACCACAACAAGAGTTGAAATATTCAATGGACATTATCATTTGACCTCTTGTTGTGGTTAACCTAGATGACGATGAAAAGACCACTAAAATCGATGAATAGGTGCATAATGCATTGAACACATTGTTTTCCAGATCTATGAGCTTAAATGAAAAATATCCTACAAAGAGTGTTCAACCTAGTGGTTCTCCTAGTTTGGCACTTTCCCTTGTCCTTTTGGCTAGTTTCCCGCCCTCTGCATACATAGAACATGATTGGGAGGTAGATGACTTGCTCATAGGTTGACTCGCATTTTCCTTACTAGTCCTTTGTATTTTATTTTTCTTTTTCTTTTGTGTGATTGCATGTGCGTGTTGTGATCCCCCTTGATTTTCTATTTGATGTTCTCTGTATTTGTGACATTCCTCTATTTGTACCCTCATTCTTCTCTATTTCGTGCATCGCTTTCACTTTTTTGCTTTTTTCTTTTTCTTTTGTTTTCCTTTTGGGGATTATGCAAGGCATTGAGACATTCATGTCTCCTTCATGTTGACCCAAAATGATTTCTTTTTCTTGTGTTTTCCTTTCGGGGATGATGCAAGGCATCAAGACATTCATGTCTCTTTCATGTTGACCCAAAACGGTTTCTTTTTCTTTTCCCTCTTCATTTCATCTTTATCTTTTTCTTGTGTTTTCCTTTTGGGAATGTCGAAGAGCATCAAGACATTCATGTCTCCTTCATGTTGACCCAAAAGTTTTTCCTTTTTTCTTTCCCATTTTCTTTTTCATTTTTCTTGCATTTTCCTTTTGGGGATGACACAAGGCATTGAGACAACCTATGTATCTTCCATGTTGTCCTAAAAGGTTTTTCCTTTTTTCACTCTCTTTGTGTCATTTTTCTAGTTCTATGTGTATTTGGGGGATGATGACAGTTCCAAGCTCTCTAAAAATCATTGCAACAATGAGCATACTGACCCCAAATCTATAGATCTCTTATGTGTTTGGTGTTTTCATTTTTGGGAAACCCCTCTCTTTTTAATTTTTCTCTCACATGGCATAGCTTTACTCAAAAAAATATGACTTGGCATAGGGTTTTCCAAGTTGGCTCTCATGCCTTCTTTCTTATTTAAATTTTTTATTTTCCACTTTAATGTAATTTCTCACAATATGGTGTTCAACAATTCCTTTAAAACGGGAGCATACATTAGCATTATTCTTGTCTATTTTTCATTTTCATGGTTCTTAGTGTAGTGTTCTTACTTCATAGGATGCATTTGTTGCTTTGTGGATGAAATTGGGTTTGATTTCCTTTAGGATTGTGATCTCTCTTATCATATTGCATTCCTCTTAGTTGCTTGATGCAACACATTACATCCCCTAAGTTGTGAATTTTCTATTATGTGATTGGTCCTCTCTTAGAGACATTAGGAAAAATGTTCCCTAAGTTAAAGATCTCGCATGAACTAAGCAAGACTCCTTTAAACATTCTTTGCATTTTACATTTTGATTTTTTCATATGGCCATCTTGCATAATACAACTTGCATGCCTGTGGAGCTAACCTATTTTTTTATGAGCTCCAAGCATACATAGTTTTGCTTTCCTCATGGAGCTCAAAAATCATTTTTGTGTGGTGCCTTATTAAATTTATCAGAAGGTATAAATTTTGTATAGTTGAGTGGGAAGCCCAATCTAAGGCATGAATTTCCCCATAGTCACTTGTGTGTGTGCGAGTGCATACCAGCCATGAGTGTATGTTTCTCACCTTTTAGGACTTCTCACCTAGTGGACAGCTAAAAGTTTCATCACCTAAGAGTGAGTATGCACTGTTTTTAGAAAAAACAACTTAGATCTGATCCACATTGGAATGGAAAAATGGTTGATTCTTGATCCAATTCATTTATTTCATTTCTTTTCTCTTTTTCATCTTTGGCAGTATATGATTGGCCTTGTTATTCTTTATATCATTTTTAGGTGCATTCCTTTGTGCTTATGTTTGGTTTTCCATGAGATCTTGATCCTAGGGACTTGATCACCCCTCTTGATTATTGTTGTCTCATCTTGCTAGCATTGGTTCATTACAACCTCACTTGATGTGTGTTTGTCTACTTTAGTGTGATTTTGAAGTAGGTTTATCTTCTCACTAAAGTGGGGGCTAATGTAGTGTCAAAAAAGGATCATTTGACATTTTTTGCAATCATTTGGGTCCTCCTTGTGGATTTTGGCTTAATATTGCCTTGATTTAGTGTTGAAATGTGGTTAACACATTCACATTAGGTCCTGGGCCCTTTTTAACTAATGGAATTTAATGGTGCATTGCAAAAGTATAGTGAAGTGTTGTAACACACTTTCAAACTTTTCTAGGGTGTTATCAATTAACTAAGCATAATAAACATAATTTGAATCATAATCAATCTTAATATTGCCTTATTTGTAGTGTTGTAAAGTGTTGTAACACACTTTCACATTCCTCTAGGCTTATCATTAATAATTTGGCTTTATTATGCTTTAATTGGCTATATTTTGCATCAAAAATCCTTATTTATTGCATGTTTTTGAGGATAATCCCAACACCAATCAGTAGCCAATCATAATTTAGGTGTTCTTGGCTTGGGTGGCCCAAATTTAGTGTCTAGGACTCATTTTCCACCTTGGGTGAATGAGTCTCCCCTAGGTCTTTTTGGCCCCAATGTAGGTTTCACACATTTCTAGACACTTTTCATTTTTGGTGCCATAAATCATGTGTGATGAGACTCATTCACCACCTTGGGTGAATGAGTCTCATGTGGGAAAAATTCAAATAAATATATAAAAAATTTGGTAGGATTTTATTCTCTTAGATATGATGTTGGCTTGTAGTGATGTAATTTCAAGAATTCTTGCATAATTGAGTATAAATACAAGGTTCTTTCGCTCATATTCAACACCTAGCATTCAAGAGAGTTCAAAAGAGAATTTGAGCATTCACAAGAGCATTCAAGGCATTTGAAGGGTATATTATCAAGCATTTAAGAGCATTCTTCTATTGTTAATCGTCATGTCAAAGATTGCTTGCATCATGTTTTTTTAGAGCTAACAATTGTGGTGTAGGATTTGAGTTTCAAGAAAGCATTACATTCAAAATAAATCAATATCAAGAAAAATTACAAGTCTACATCCAATGGAGCTACTACTTACATGTTTGAATAACCTTATTTCTAGGGTTTGGTGAGTTGCAACATTGTTATTTGTTCATTCATCATTCTCCTTTCATATTTCATTCTATTTCAAGGTTTAAGTACCAACAAAGGGTTTGACCAAGGAAAGCCCCTATTCAATAACCCCCATAACATTATTCCCTGTTCTTACGTGTGATTTGTAGGGCTAGGTTGCATATTTACCAAGAAGCAAAGTTGGAGAGAAGTTGTCAAGTCTCTAAAAGTTCTCGAAGTTATCATCAAGCCTTTGAGAAGCTTGGAGAAGACCTAAAACTAGTATTTTGTAGTTTCAGATCTCTAAAAACTAGTGAGGAAGAACAAAGCAAACCAAGAGGCATAAAATCCACTTCAGAATTTCTAGAAAAGTAGAAGTGGACCAATTTTCCATTATTGTCGAATGAGTCCCACTGTATAGGCCTAAACAAGATTTTTATAGATTTGGATACCCTTTTTGTTGAAATATGCTACAATACATTTTCTATAAAATTGGATTGATTCACCCAACTTAGTTTATGAGTCCCAATCCACTTCAATAGTACATTTTTCAGTGATCTATACCTCCATCCTATTAACTTTAGTTTTCTAGGTGCACACTTTCAGTTTCATTTCTTTTCATTACAATTTGTTTATTTTTTTAGGTCATTTAGCATTTTTTTGCATCTAATTCATTATATTTTCCATGTTTACACTTAGTGTTGAAACCCCCATTAGTTATCATTCAATCCCTAGAACCTTCCCTTTGCCAGATTTCAATCTACTTTGCATTGAAATCTCAAGGGTATAATCTTGCATGAAAGGTTGGAAAATTGGTCTTTCTCCTTTTAGGTCCAAAACCCTAGAAGCAAAAGAAAGCACCCCATTTTTCTTCATTTCACACATTTATCTAGGGTTTTCATTATTAATTAGGCTTCTTTATACCTTATTTTTCCTTATTTTGCATCCACAAGCCTTAATTAATGCATCTTTTTGAAGATAATCTCAACATAAACAAACATCCAATCATAATTCAAGTGTTTTTGGATTATATGGCCTAGGTTTAGAGATGTGGGACTCATACACTACCTTGGGAATATGGGTCTTACCTAAGTTTTGGGGTCTCGATCATGATTTAACATGAATCTAAGCATTTATTGAAAAAGTTTCTCATAGCCTAGCCTAATGTGACTCGTACGCCACTTTTTGTGTATGAGTCCCATGTGGCCCAAAATTAAATTTAATTCAAATTCTTGGATGAATTCTATCCTCCAAGATCTAATGCTAGCTTGTAGTGTTGTAATTTTGAGAAATTGAAGATAAAAAAGTATAAATACAAGGTTATTTCACTCATTTTCATCCAAGAATTCCATTAGAGCATCCTTATAAAAATTTTGAGTTCACAAGAGCATTCAATTGTTTACAAGAGAATTCAAGAGTTGATTATCAAGCATTTTGGAGCATTATTCAAGTATCAAGCATCGTGTCAAAGTAATCGTATGTGCATCATGTTTATTTTTGAGCTACCAATTGTCATATAGGGTTTCATGATTCAAGCAAGCATTCGATTCAAGATATATCACATTCAAGCAAGAGTCAAGATATACATCCATTGGAGCCATTTCATACATGTTTGTAGCACTTTATTGCTGGGGTTTGTGAGTTACAACATATAATTTTGTTCATTCATCATTCCTCCTTTCCATTTGATTTCATTAAAAAAATTTATTACCAAAACGAGATTTGACCAAGGAAAACCCCTTTCCACTAACAAAACAACATTTTCCCCTCTCTTTAGTGTGTGATTTGTAGATCTAGGTTGAAGACATATTGAGGAGTAGGATTGGAAAGAGGTTGTTAAAGTTGCAAAGTCATTCAAGTTGTCACCTTGTTTAGATCATTGGAGTACACCTATAGGATAGAATCTTCAAATTCAAATTCAGAAACCAAATCAAGAAGGTAGAGTGGAGATTGAAGAGCAGATTCAGATCTAGAACCTCCAAAAAAGTCAAACTAGACTAATATACCACTTTTGGTGTACGAGTCCTAGTACATTCAAATTTACAAATTTCAGGAGTTGTAGACATATCTCTGCGAATTTTGTGTTCCTACCCAAAAACTCTAATCTGGGACTAAATCAACTAGTCTAGCGTATGAGTTGTAATTTGCATTCATTTTAGTATTTTGAACATTTCAGGGCCTCATTCAAGTTGTTACAGCTTTCTAGGTGCCCTTCTATATTTCTCAAACTTTCTGTTATATTTTGCATTCATTTCTAGGTCAGTTAGTGAAGCTTTGTATAGCATTAGGTTTCATATTAGGTCTTGCATGTCATTTTCCTTTCAAAGCCCTAGCTTGGGGGTGAACCCTCTTTTAGTCTCTAATCATATCCTAGGACACTCTATTGCAAGATCTTTTTCTCCTACTTCACCTTTAGATTGAGATCTCTTGGGTTTCCTTGAATTAGAGTGTAGAAGGTTGTTGTTCTATGTCTTAAACCATAAGCAACGATAAATTTCCTCCTTTCACATATATTGGATATTAGGACATCTTGGCCAACAAACATCTCTAGTGCTATGTGAGATCATTTTTCTATGTTTTAGTATTTGTATTGTTATATGTGGATGATATTAGTCATCCTCACTTTCTTCATATCTAAATTATCAAGGCGGTGTTTAGGAAACCCATTACAAAGATTATCGACTCAATATATGATCATGTTCTCTTAAGTCAACCTAATCGACAAGCTAGATTAATGGCGATGAGTGATATGTAGACAACATTCACAAACATATAGATATGCTATGCAAATAATGTGGATCTAATACATTGTTCCTTTAGAAATTGAAATGCATTCTAACTATTTTCCTTGTAATTTGCCTCTTTTTCTTAATTACAAAATTAAGTTAACATTGATTGTCTTTAAATAACATAATATAACACCATTTCATACAATGTTTGTTATGTTATTTCATAATGACATATAGAAAAAATGGCCAAATTTTGAGATTTGAATTTGAATGTGAAATTTAAATTAATTGTTGCACACCTTAAGATTAAACTAGGTCAATCCAATATCAAATGAAAATAAAATCTCAAAAATAGAATAGAAATATTAAGACATGAAGTATATTTAGAGAAGTATAAATAGAAAAAGATAAATGTTGAATGTGTAAAAAACAAATACAGATGAAAATGAAATATGTACACACAAAGATAACCATAAACCAAACATCATATAAATATATCTCACATTTATATATTATTTCATTAGGATAACACGGAAATGCAAAATGGTATGCAAATTTCCCCACTACAATATCATTTTCAACTCTTTTATTCTTAATCTCTAAAGCATAACCATAGTAAATTGACATTGTTATATGTGGAAAAGATTGAACATCTGTTCATCGAGAGGTGAGAAGTTTGCGTACGAGGTGAATATATCGGCGTGTGCTCGCATGCACTACTTGTTCAGGATAAAGAAAGAAGAGAAGAAAAGGACAACAGGGGATGAATGTGGAGGATAAAAAGTGAAAAGAATCTGGGACCACAACTCATGAATGGAGAGACTCGGAACTCCTCACTTTCTAACAAGGAACAAAATGGTTTGATAAAGACTGAATGTATATTGATATCGAAATTCATTAAAAGAAGGTATATTGACATCGAAAGATACGACTCCCAATTAGCATATCCAATTTTGTAAGTTCTCTGACACAAACTTAAAAGATGCTTTCAATCTAATATAATCATTCTGTACTGAAACTTTAGTTTCCAACTTTCGGCCAGAAAACAAAGAGATTGGTGGTTTAATGGAAATAGAACCTGGATAGAATTACAAATATGTGTTACAGAAGTGGGTATTAACATTGATCTGCGGGTGCCTGGGTATGGGAAGGGTCATTAAGGGGTCTTCCAGGTTCAAGACACTTAACACTTGATTGTTGTTCACCATAGCTATTCCAGCAGAAGGGATCGTTTCCATATGTAGCCACAGGCTGAAGTTGAATGTTTATCAACTTTAAATCAGTGCATGGCACATTCTCACTGCAAGCCATATAAACTGGGGTTTGCACGTAAGTGCCTGTGATCTTTTGATAAGTAACATCCGATATATATACCCCCGATGTTTGATTTTTGCAAGCCTTTTGATCACAGTAAAATTGATCAATATCAATGGGCACCTTTACGTTGGAAACCTGTATGTTGGAGAACGACACGCTTTTCACCTGTCCGGCTCCACCCTGTAGACATTTAGACGAATAAAAGGACACTCAGAACATGTTATAATTCAATTTTTTTATTTAGAATTGGAAAAGACAGTATTAAGCAGAATACATTTTGTTGTTAACAGACCTGCCATGTTTTGATGCGGACACCGTTGGAAGCATCGTGTATGTTGCTGTCATAGACGCTCACGTTGGAAACGCAGGCCTTTGTTCCAGCTTTTCCAAGTCCTCCAATACTGATGTAGTTATATAATAGAATTGTGTTCAGTCATTAAAATCAGTTAACAAAGAAATAGAAAAATGTCTAGTAATAAAACTTACCTGATACCGTGACCAGGGCCGCAATTGATATTGTGAACGCGGACGCCTGAGCAGCCTGTTTGTATCGACACACAGTCGTCTCCTGTTTTTCATTTATCAAGAGTCATTACAATACAATATTTCTAAGGTGGGAAATGATTTAGGAGAACACATTATTTGCAGTGGTATTTAATATACCGCATGCCATCGAAGAATGGTGAATTTCAACATCAAGAGAATTTTCAAGATGAATTCCATCTGTGTTTGGGCTGTTCGCAGGAGAGGAGATTGTGACGTTAACTACTCTAACAGAAGTGCAACTGTCGAATTTGAGATGACATTGTGGACTGTTTTTTATTGTGATGCCCTGTACGCTCACGTCATAGCTTCCATAGAATCTCAATGCCTGCGCAGATTTAGCAATTACGTAGAAAACCAATTTCAGTTAAAACATCCACTGTAAGAGCAGACGTAAGTTATATTGCAGTATTTCAAGGTGCTTAGAAACAACAAATAAATTTAAATACTGGAGAAAATACTGAAATAGTTGTGGGAGCATATGTTCCTATGATCGCTCACAGTGGGCCTGACGCTTGGTAAAGCACTCCCGCCTTTGCTGCTATACTGAACCACAAAAACTTCGACTGTTATTGATATTCGAAAATATTGCAAAGCGAAAGGTGTTGCTTGTGCTCAATTCTCAATTAACACCTACCTTATAGTAGGATTGAGAAAGCTTCCACCAAGCTGCCCCTTGTCCGTCAAAAGTTCCGCTCCCAGCAATAGTAATACCATTGAGTTTTGAAAAATTTATCCAGTTCAACGGTTTAGATGTCCACGCCTTTGGATTAACCGGAGCGATAACATTTCCATTAACCTGCCAAAGTTCAAAATATGCAGATATATTTCAGCTTGTGCTTTAGAATTCTATAACATGTATACTCTGGTATGTCGTTATGCAAATGTCATACCTCAAAGAGGATGTTCGAATTGCAGGGTCCCGAGAAGGTGAGGGGACCAACTAGAAAGCGGTAACCAGCTGGAATGTGTAGTGTGGCAGAGTTCTGGACACAAGCTGCTTTCCACGCTGCCTGAAATGCCTGTTTCATCAAAATTGCCGGCAACAAAACATAAATTCAGTTAAACATAAAGCAGCGAAAAGATGAGCTGAGTTAAGAAATAGATAGAAAGATGACCTGCGTATCATCGGTTACTCCGTCTCCCTTGGCACCGAATGTTGTTACATCAACGACATTGGAATCTCCACCATATGGATTGGTGGAATTTGAAGCAATCAATGCTCTGAGAAGCATGGCTCTGTTTCTGGCAGGCCTTGAGGTAGAGGACTTCTCTCTTACGCCAAGAACAAGAATAACAAATATGGCAAGAGCTTTCATCGTGGGAGACATTTTCTTTCTGGGTTCGATACTCTACACTATGGACAACACGAATGATTTATCTAGATAAAGCAAAATGGTGGTATGGCTTGCTTTTTATAAGCTCGCGAGCGACGGCTATCACGGGTGAATCGTGAGTACTGGATAGCCGCTAGCTTTTAGGATTGACTTGAATTTTGTCAGATTCAGACTTCCTTAAGCAATAATATTGCAGATATGATTGCTCCTCCATTGTGTATGGATATTTTTTCCTCACAAAACCTATTTTATCATATTCGGTCAAATAAGGGAATATTTAGTTCTGTACTTCTTGGATCTCTGTCTTACAATTTATGCATTTATCGTTAATGTGATTGAGCTACCTGTGGTGGCCTTACAAAAATAGCTTCTAGTTGTTGAATATCATATGCTTGAGATTCGACTCACTTAAATAACTTGAATACTTTATTAACGTAACTAATCAATTTACATATACAGACGTAGAACGCCTCACGTAAACGGCCGGCATGTTGTTTTGCCGGCTATTGAAAAGGAATCCATCCTGCAACTTGTCCGAATCGATGCAAACGTCTAAAACGACAGTGCTGTTCCTGCATTTATAAGTGTAATTGAGTTCAGTTCAATCTTACTTCGACACGATTGATTTTACAACATAGTGGCTAAATAAGGTTTACCCATCTTTAATTAAGTTTGCAACATACAGACTAACAGGATGAATGAATTTTCAATAGATTTTTGGATTTGACTACATATAACGGCATCAATATGTCTGATTATATTCAATAATTCACAATGTTGATAAATATGAAATATGATGAAAAACATTGATGCTAAAAAATATTACACAATAAACCCAAAAATCTATGCACATTAACATACAAACTGTTTAACCTCTGGCACATACATTGCACCACACTTCACCCAAAACTGAGTAAAATGTTTCAAGAGAAAAGGGCGTAATCAGAGTTTATTAGAAAATATTATAGTGAGGTCGTCAACTTTGAAAGCTATTCGGTAGCACGCGTTAATGTACCTAATGCGAGCGACTGGTGTGGGGAAAGGATGATATCCTCAAGTTTAGATAAACGAAAGAGACAACGCATAACGACAACGCAAGGCCACAGAAATTGAAATACTTATTATGTCAAATGAAATATTCTATGAACGTGGCTGCCAAAAGCGAAGCCAGCGGGTCGTATCTTTTTGGTAAGTTTTAGTTGTGTATATCGTGTTCGGATGAGGAGCAGGAATTCAATTGAAATTTGTGACTTGGGTGTTTGTTGTTTCTGCTTAAGCCTAAGAGTTGGAGTAACCCCACGATCTAGCTCTCCATAGTAAAACTTTATTTGGTCCCAGAAAATGTAAGAATTGGCGGCTGTGGAAAATCAGATTGAGAAAATTGGCGGCTGTGAAGATCAGTTTGAGAAACTTGGCGGCTGTGAAGATCAGTATTCTTTCCTTCATTGAAAAGGTCTTGTGACGTGTCACGAGAAAATTGGCCACCTCGTGACTTTATCAGCATGCTAACTTGATAGGCTTTCTTTCATTCGTAACCATTTTTACAAGCAAATGATATACTTTAGATTCTTGGAATCCTTGCCCATCAAGAGTTGGACTAAATTGCAAGGCGCCTACTTTCAGTCTCTTTGCACTTGAATTAAGCACCACGTATCATTTTTGATGCTCTGTGCAAAATTTTAGGAAAGACAGTCAATTTTTTATTTTGACAAATGAAATACCGATTTGATGTATGAGTTTAAGAAAAAAAATTATAAGGAAACTACTTATCAATTTATAGAGGGTAAATAAATTATGATTTAAGTAAATAATTTATTTAAATAAAACATTTAATATAAATTTGATGTTTTATTAGATTTCAAGTTCATTGTTTTTGAGTCAATCTAATTGATTCATATTTTATGAGTTGTGGTTTATATGAATTGATCTCTCATCATGATAAAAAATTATTATTGATCTTGGGAGGTGAGTGTAGAGTTATGAGGAAATTGAATGGTCACTTGCCATTGCTTCTTCTTGGAGCTTTTCTTTTGTTTTAAAGTGCTCAGCTTGTTGCTCTTCGTCGCCCTTGGTTCTCTTCAAACTCTTCTTCCTATAGTGTTGAAAAATGTCGTCGGTGACATTTTCACACTTGTTTCGGCTCTCCTTATAAAGTTGAGCTTAGTGATACTTTTACATAGTGTTGTAATGTGTTTAACACACTCACATTAGGTCTTGTGCCCTTGTAAACTAAATATACTTAATTATACTTTATTTGGAGTGTTGTAAAATATTGTAACACACTTTCACACTTTTCTAGGGTTTTCATAGATAATTGATCTTATTTATGCCTTATGTTGCATCCACAAGCCTTAATTTGTACATATTTCAAGGATAATCCCAACATAAATCAACATCCAATCAAAATTCAGGTGTTTCTACATTATGTGACCTAGATTTAGTGATTTGGGATTCATACACCACCCTGGGCATATGAGTCCCACCTAGGGTTTTGGGTCCCAATCATGATTTTATACTTTTCTAAGCATTTTTGAAAATGGTCCCATAATTTATGCCTAGTGGGACTCATATGCCACCTTGGACGCATGATTCTTGTGTGGTCCAAAATCAAAATTAATTCAAATTCTTCGCAGGATTTTATCCTCCTAGATCTAATGTGTGCTTGTAGTGTTGTAAGTTTGGGAAATTCAACATAATTATGTATAAACACAAGGTTCTTTCACTCATTTTCACCTAAGACTTTTGTGAGAGCATTCATAATAGAAAATTGGAGTTCACAAGAGCATTCAAGAGTCTTCAAGGGCAGATTATCAAGTATTTTAGAGCATTATTTAAGCATCAAACATCATGTCAAAGTCTTCACTGATCATGTTTGTTTTTGAGCTAACAATTGTGATGTAGGGTTTCATGATTCAAGCTAGCATTCAACTCAAGATCTACAACATCCAAACAAGAGTCAAGATCTACATCGATTGGAGCCATTTCATACATGTTTGCAGCCTCTTATTACTAGAGTTTGGTGAGTTGCAACTTCATATTTTTTTCATTCATCACTCTCTTTTCCCATTTCATTTCATTTCAAGGTTTGATTACTAAAACGGGGTTTGACCAAGGAAAACCCCTTTCTACTACCAAAACAATATTTTTTCCTCTTTTTAGTGTGTGATTTGTAGGTTTAGATTGAAGAAACATTGAAGAGAAAGTTTGGAGAAAGTTGTAAGAGTGTTCAAAATTGTCAAAGTTGTCACATTGCATTGAAGATCATTGGAAGACTTCTATAGGTTACAAATCAGGGTTTTGGATCTCGAAAGCAATTGGAAAGGAAAAAGCAAATAGAGAAGAGCAGAATCAAACTCTGAGATTATGAAAAACCCTAATTGGAATGATATGCTAGTTCTGGTGTATGAGTCCTAGTATATGTCATTATTTAGGTTTTTGTAGTTTTAGATTCTAAAATACTGTAATTGGAATCACACTAGGTCTAAGTATTTTGATTTGCATTGCATTTGTCTTTCCAAGCCCTAGCATGGTTGTGAGCCCCTCATTAGTTTATAATTAGACCCTAGGATAGCCCTATTGCAAGATCTCTAGGGTTATTCTTGAATGAGAGTGTGAAAATTGTTATTCTATCTCCTAAGCATAGAAGCAACCAAATTCCACCTTTAACTTCCATATTTGGATTTGATTTGGTTTGGTTTTTGTGGTGACCTTGTGTATTGTTTTTCTTTCTTCTTTTTAGGTGCTCTTGGCCTCGTTAGTTTAACTCTTGTATTTAATTTGAATTCATATTTTTTTGCATGGGCTCTAGGCTCACTCCCTGAGGAACCTTTTGGCCTAATGTTTTTCTTACCATGATTTAATTTTAAGGCCCATCCTATGGTACCTTCTATAGCAAACTTGGCCTCTCCTGAGCTATATGGCTCATGAAAGAAGTTAATGCCCCATCACAACGGGGGGTGCAATTAATGTGGATGAAGTTCCCTCGATAGTGGAGAATAATGAAATTGATAAAAGGGATAATTCAGAAAATGTTTCATACAAAGATGCTATAAATTGAGGTTCCTTGATAGTTGAGTGTCCTTCCATAGTGTTCATAGCTAACTATGGAGGGTGTCACACCAACAAGATAGATGTAGTGGGAAGTGGAAGACTATTGGGATCCCTAGAAAATGGAGTTGGAAATAGAGGTGTCCTTAAAGGAGGAGACATTGAACCATGAGGAGAGGGTAGAAGTCTCTTGTGCCCAAAATCCTTTCTATTTCTCTAAATGGGGATTTGGTAAAAGCCTGAAATTTGAAGAAACTAGATTGAAAAATATTACAAATGTTTTTTTTTCGTGTAGATGCGAATTCTCTACCTTCTCAGAAGTTTTTTGATGATAAGATTGCTTGTGTATGGGGAATAAAGATGGGTATTTATTTCTTATTCTTCAAAAAGAACTCTATGTTGTGCTTTTTTGAAATTATGGTATGCAAGATAGGGTAGTTAAAAAATAATTTTGGAATATGGGTCAAGCTATGTTTTAAGCTCTCGAATGGTCTCCATAGGAAATTTTTGAAGTTGTGTCTGGGTTAGCTCCAAATTGGATTGAAATTAAGACATTCCTCCCCATAGTTCTAAAAATTTCTCCCTAATATATTTGAAAACCATTGGCAACATGATGTAGATTGAAGAGGTCCATGTTAATTTATCCCACTTGAATGCTAGGGTGTTAATTTCATTAAATCTAGAGGTTGATATTTTAGAAATTCTCTATGTGCAATTTGAAAATAAAACTTTCAGATGTGAAATTGAATTACTTGGGTCTTTGATCTTGTGTTTCTTTTATAAAAGAAATTGGCATCTTCAAAAAGACTTCCTTTAGTTAGGGCCAAGCCCACAAAGGCATTCAATCCTAAAAATGATAAAATAGACCCTGAGAATCCTCCTGTCAGTGAGGAGCGCCCTCATAATCCAAACCCTAACCAAGAAGTCACTATGGATTGTGATAAATCTAGTAAAGAACCTATAAAAGAGAATCATCCAGACTCTGATATGGTTGGTGGAGCTAGTACATCACTGGATAACCCACTATTTGATGTGGAAATTGTAATAATTACAACTCAAGGCTCTTTTGTTCCCAAGACTAATTTAATTGAAGGACCAAGGCCAAAGGATTCCTTCCCACTGAGACCCAAAAAATTCCCAATATATTTCCCTTGAATTAATTAAAAAAAGGAAGAAAAAAAATAGATAAGCACTCATGGAGTTAACATAAAGGAAGAAAAAATTTAAAAAGCACTCATGGGGCATATGCACTCTTTATGCTTCAAATGATTATAGGGAAATCTTAGAACTTTGGAATTGGATGTCAAGTAATCTCCCTAGGGTTCCATGGGTGTATACTGGTGACTTTAACATAATAGAGTACAGGAATGATAAAAAAGGAGGCAAAGGATCCTTATGGAAAGGAAATGAGCTTTTTATTGGCCCAAAGTGAAAAGAGTTGTAAATTTGGTTGACCCATTGGAAAAAGGTAGAAAGTTTTCTAACTTTATCTGGTTCACCTAATGCAACAATAAGCATTTGAACAAAAGGATTTACTATAGGCTTGATAGGTTTTATGGAAATATAGAATTCATCTCCTTCCTAGGTAACTCAGTTTTGGCTTTGATCTCTATGTTTCGTACCTTTGTATCATTGTCGAATTGAGGCTATAGTTTTCTTTGGCTCTCTTCCCTCAACACAACCCTCTCATGGACCCTCTCTTTTCAAATTGAATGCTTCCATTATTCATAACTAGGACTATCTTGATGGAATTAAGTCTTTCATGTTGCTGTCTAAAGCTCTCAATAAATGCCTTAACCATATTCAAAGATGGGATTTCCTTGTGTCTGTTTGGAGGAATATTTTTGTTATTACGGGAAAGAAGAGGGAACTGGATAGAAATAGGCTAGATTATTTGCTCCATGAGAAACTTATCCTCCTAAAGTTCCAATTGTAAGAATCCTCTTAATTTTCTTGTAGAATCTATGCTACTTAGGACTAAAGCTGTTTTGAGTAAACTACAGAACTATAAATTCCAAGGGTAGAAAATAAGATCCAAAATGAATTGGTTTAAAAAAGGGGATAGAGGTACCAAGTACTTCTTTATCATGATTAAGTACATGTAGTCTAAAGATGTAATTGGGCCAATTGAAAATAATAGGGATGTATCAAAGGAACTAGACTTTATGAAGCATGCCTTCTTCTCATTTTTCCAAAAGATTTTGGCTTCAAAAGATGAAAATAAAGCTAGGAAAGTCATGAAATTTTTCTATAGGCTCATTCCTAAAAGGGTGTGTACCGAATATGCTAAAGTCCTTAGGAAGGATATCTTAGTGGAAGAGATTGAGAATACTAATAGAACGAGGGTTGGATTGAGAAAACACAATCTCAATGCTTGAGTCCCTATCTTGAGAACTCCTAAGATGTTAGTTCATTCACCCTACAACCTATAGGTCCTCTACTATTGAGGCACCCCTGGTTCACTTACCAACCCTGCTATCCTTAGAAATTTGCTGCTACCAAGCAATTCTTGGTGCTCCTTCTCACATTCTCCATCTAGCCCTTAATGCTCTTAAAGACTAGCTGATCTCCAAATGTTTACAAATCTTGTTGCAGGGGTGTGAAAAGCTTCCATGGCTTCCAAAATCATTTTCCTAAAGCTCTTGATCAACCTCCATTCACAAAATCTCCATCTCTTTCAAGAAAATGCTTTTCTTGGTGTTGAAAGGCTATTAGCCTTAAGCCACAATTAGGTATTTGAAATAGAGTCAAAATGCAATTTTGATCTAAACCCACCAAAAGACCTATCCTCTTTGCTTAGGGAATTTCTTGCACATGCTAGACCTTCAAGATTTCTAGGGTTTAAGCACTGTGCAGGCCGTACTCCATCCAAATGCAAAAAGAGCCAAGAACACAAGGGTTTCAAAACTGTTCAGAACCAGTTTAGGACTGGTGAAAGGTTCTTCATGAAAATGGGCTATTACGGGCTCTTCCTTGTCACCATGCAGATCCAAGACACTCCCCTAAATCCTCAAAAAAAATCTTTTAAAAATCTTCACTCCCCTCCAAATTATTCACATTGTCCTCAAGCTTTTCCTAGCCGGGTTCTCACTGTCTCGCCTAGGAAAAGTCATTTAGCATGATTTTTAGAACTCTATTGACTCCTAATACTAACCTATGTACACTAAAGGATATTATCCATGTTCCCAATGTTCCCATGCTTCTTGGTACGGTGGGAGTGTAGGCTAAAGCTCATTCTTTATTCCATTTACTAGTCCAAACAGCAAATAAGATAAAATACATAATTTACAAGAAATAAATAAAGTGATGTAACAACTATTAAAATGGTGCAAAAATAACTTCAAGAGGCTTAATACATGCTAAAGGAATCCACAAAATGCCTCATTTAATCCATGCAAGCTGCTGCTACAGAAAATAGGGTTTTCCATGCCAAAATTGTTGTGTTTCTTTTTTTCCTCTTGAAACTGCCAACATCAAAACTTCTAATCTCTTCCCAGGTTGAGAAAGAATCTTTTTCATGCCTCCAAAACCGTTAGGTTTCCTTAGGTTTCACGTTTTTAACCAAGAATGGCAAAAAAACATGCGGTTTGAAAACACAGTGTGTTTTCGAACTTTTTACAAAAACATAGGAAATGCCACCAAAACATTTCCTAATTTATTATAATTTTTACCTAATCTCCAAAAGGTCCTCATACACATTATTAAAGGTATTGAGATGTTTCCAAAACATCAAAAAGAAATTTAAAACAAAAACCTTCTAGATAAGGTTGTAACTAAGCACTTAGGTAGGTGCTCCTGCACCATTCTCCCCCTCTTTGCACAAAGATCAAGAAACTTGAGGTGTCAGCAGTGATGGATCAATTCCTTGCTTCTTGAAATCTGCTTCTTCAACCCAGGTAACCTCAGATTTAGGTTTTCCCTGCCAGTTAACTAGGTGTTCCATATATGCCTTGTGTCTTGTTGCTTTCTTCACCCTGGACTCTAAGACCTTCTCTGCCTGAGCTTTCATTTGACTTGGAAGGGGTATATTTCTGATATCTTTAAATATTTCTTGATTGTTCTAGACTTCATCATTGACTGTCCCCTTGTACTTGATCAAATCAGCAACGTTGAAGACTGGAGATATACCCAAATCCGATGGAAGTTCTACCTTGTATGCATTCTTTCCATACTTAGCTAACACCTTGCATGGTCCTACCCTCTTCATTTGCAACTTGGTGGACATCCCCTTCTTCAATCTGGATTTTTTGAGGTGAATCATCACATAATCACCCACTTGAAACTACACATCTCTCCTTAACTCATCAACTTTATCCTTCAACTTTTGTGTTGCTGCTGTGATTGCCTTCTTAACCTACTCATGAATCTCCTTCATGGTTTGACTGAAATATTCTGCATGTCCACTTCTATTCTCCATTGTTCCAAGGTCTTTGAGCTCACAAATTCCTCTTGGATGCATCCCATACACAACTTCAAATGGGATTTTCCCTATAGTTCTGTTCACACTATCATTATATGCATATTCAGCTTGGGAAATCACCATATCCCAGGTCTATCCATATTCCTTTGTCAAGCACCTCAATAGGTTACCTAACACTCTGTTAACCATCTCTGTTTGACCATCAGTCTGAGGATGGTAAGCTGATCCAAATGATAAATTAGTTCCCAATCTGCTCCACAATGTTTTCCAAAAATGACTCATGAATTTCACATCCCTGTCACAAACAATACTCAATGGCAATACATGGATTCTTACTATCTCCCTGAAGAAAATATGGGCAATGTAACTTGCATCATGTCTAGTCTTGCATGGAATAAAGTGGCTCATGTTACTGAATCTGTCCACAACTACAAAAACACTGTCAAAACCAGATTTAGTCTTGGGAAGACCTACCACAAAATCCATTCTCACACACTCCCATGGTCTGTTAGGAATAGGCAAGGGCTGATATAACCCAGCATTGCTAGCTCCCCCTTTGGCTTTCATGCAAACAACACATTGTTCAACATACTTCCTAACATCTCTTGCCAATTTAGGCCAGTAATAAAATATTTGTACCAGCTCTAAGGTTTTGTTTATTCCAAAATGTCCACTAAGACTGCCATTATGTTTCTCTTGGAACACATAACAGATTTCCCTTGAATAACAATCCATTTTGCTATGAATAATCAACATATTGACTATGAAAATGATTTTCAAAATCTGAACAAACCTTATAGGATTTGGAGAAATCTTCATCCTCACCATAGAGATCTTTAAAACTTTCCAATCCTATACTTTTCAGCTGTATCTCTTGGACTGTCAGCATCCTCCTGCTTAATGCATCTGCCACTTTCTTTTGTTGTCCCCTCTTGTGCTTAATAGTAAATGTGAAAGCTTGAATGTACTCCATCCATTTCAAGTGTCTATTGCTTAACTTCTCCTAGGTGTTGATGTAACTGAGTGCCTAGTTATCTATGAAAACCACAAACTCTTTGGGCAATAAATAATGCCTCCATTTCCTAAGGGACTGAGCTAAAGCATAAAGTTCTAGATCATAGGTGGAGCATTTATGCTTGGCTTCATTGAGTTTCTCACTAAAGAAGGCTACAGGCCTACCTTCTTGACTAAGGACACCTCCTACTGCTACTCCACTTGCATCACATTCAACTATGAATAACTTATCAAAACTAGGCAACAAAAGTATAGGTTGAGTTGTTACCTCTTGTTTCAGCTTTTCAAACCCTTTATCAGCTTCTAGTGTCCATTTAAACTTTGTTTTCTGACCACCCTTGATTGTATCTAACACTGGTGCACATATACCACTAAAATTCCTTATAAACTTCCTATAAAATTGAGCCAAACCATGAAAACTTCTTACCTCAGTTGATGTGGTTGGTGTAGGCCAGTTTAGGATGGCTTCTACCTTACTTTGCTCCATCTTCAGCGTTCCTTGGGATACCACAAAGCCTAGATACACAAGCTCTTGTTTGAAGAACTCACACTTCTCAAGGTTGATTGCCAATTGTTCTTCTTGCAGCCTTTTAAGAACCATCTCCACATGTTTCAAATGTTCTTTTGTTGTCTTATTGAAAATCAGTATGTCATCCAAGTAGACTACCACAAAAATCCCTATGAAATCCTTAAACACCTCATTCATTAGTCTCATGAATGTGCTAGGGGCATTTGAGAGGCCAAATGGTATCACTTTCCACTCATACAAACCATTCATCACCTTCTTTAATTCTGATTTGGTGATACCCGCTCTTAAGATCTAGCTTAGTGTAAAATTTTGCACCTCCAAGGCAATCCATTAAATATTCAATCCTAGGTATTGGGAATCTATACCTAATTGTGATTCTATTAATTGCTCTAGAATCAATACAAAGTCTCCATTTACCTCCTTTCTTTGTTGCCAAAACAACTAGGACTGCACATGGAGTGATGCTCTTTTGAATTAGACCTTGATTCAACAATTCTTCCACTTGTCTTGCCACCTCTTGGTTATGCTCAGGGGTTAGTTTGTATGTTGCTTTGTTAGGCAATGAGGCTCCAGGTATGAAGTCAATTTGATGACTTATTGCTCTCTTGGGTGGTAGAGTCGTTGGTGTTCCATCACTCACTATGCTCTTGTATTTGTCAAGCAAATTTTGGACTACTACTGGTAACATTGTCCTTTCAGCCTTTTCCTCTTCTTTGGGCTGCATCATGATCACATAACCTTCATTCCCTTGGTGTAGATCCTTGATGAACTCTTTGCCACTACTCAACATGATATTAGGAACCTTGGACTGCCCTTCATCATCCTCAATCAATGATTGTAGCTTGAAGGTTTTTCCATCCTTCTTGAATTCAATGGTGTTCTCCTTTCCATGATACACAACACCTCTGTCATACTGCCATGGCCTTCCAAGAAGAAGATGGCATGCATCCATGGGTAGCACATCAAAAATCAACTTGTGTTTGTAGCCTCCAATTGAGAATTCCACTGTAACCTGCTCATTCACTAAGACACTCTGCCCTTTGTTCAACGATGTGACTTTGTAGGGATTGGTATGAGGTACCTTCTGCAATTTTAACTTAGTTACTGCCTCCTCAGAGATTATATAGTCCGTAGAACCAGAATCTACAATAACCTTGCATACCTTTCCCAATATATTGCACCTTGCTCTAAACAAAGCTCTCCTTTGCTTGGGTTCTTCCTTGACCGGTTGTCTGATCAGCACTCTATTAAACATCAGATTTTCACCTACTTCTGATTCTATATGACTGATCTTAGGTGTCTTTACACTCATGGTGTCCTCTTGTGCATAAGCTACTCTTTTCTCATTGCTAGATGAAGCTTTCTCCGGGCATCAATAAGTTGGATGGCCTAGTTGATTACATTGATAGCACTTCATGGTGGCAAAGTAGGAGTTACTTCTGCCTGCTCCTCTTCCTCTATTTGAACCTCCTTGAGGTCCTCTTCCTCTATTAAATCCTCCTCTTGATGAGGTTTCACCTCCATGCTCAGTAAGCTTTGATTCACCTTGGCTCCTTTGTTCATTACCTCTTCCTTGGTAACCTCCACGCTGTCCTCTTTGATCTCTACCTCTTCCTCTGCCCTTGGAGGACTGATCATGCTTCCTTTTATTCCTTTCTTCAATCTTAATAGCTAGCTGATAACATTGGTGGATTGTCTTGGGGCTGAGCAAAGCCATCTCTTCCTGTATGTTCCACTTCAAACCATTGAGGTACCTAGCCACTTTTAGGCTCTCATCTTCTGCCACATTTGATCTCAAACAAAGCTTTTGGAACTCTTCAGTGTAAGTGTTGACATCTTGGTCTCTTTTTCTTAAACTCTGCCTCTTCTTGTGGAGATGGATCTCATAGTCATCTGGCATATAGGCTTCTTTCATTTTAGCAACCATTCCTTTCCAGGTTGATATTGGCTGCTTGCCTTCTTTTTCCCTCTCAGTCTGAATAAATTTCCACCAAGTTAACGTTGATCATCTCAACCTTGATTTTGCAACCTTCACCTTCTGTGCTTCTGTAACTCCATCACATTCAAAGTGGTTCTCCATTCCTTCTATCCAGTCCATGACTAGGTCAGCTTCCATCTTTCCACTAAATAGTGGTATTCCTTCAAGTGATTTTCCACTCAAAGCTTTTAATGCCTTCAAGAAAGGCTCCTCCTTCAAGACGGGGTCAGGTTCAAGGGTCTTATCTTCCTCTGCAACCTCTTCTTCTTTTGGAATTCTTCCTTCAAATTGTGCACTCCTCATTGCTGCCTCAAGTTGAGCTATTCTTTCCCTCAACTGCTTATTGTCTTCTTCTTGCTCTTCAACCATATTTTCCAGTTCTGCATTGGTCACCATGGTGGAAGTATCACTTGACTCTATGTTTGACATGCAAGATTCCTTTCCCAAATATTTAGCTAGCTCTGATACCAATCTGATAAAATGAGGGTTGGATTGAGAAAACACAATCTCAATGCTTGAGTCCCTGTCTTGAGAACTCCTAAGGTGTTAGTTCATTCACCCTACAACCTATAGGTCCTCTACTATTGAGGCACCCCTGGTTCACTTACCAACCCTGCTATCATTACAAATTTGCTGATAACAAGCAATTCTTGGTGCTCCTCACATTCTCCATCTAGCCCTTAATGCTCTTAAAGACTAGCTGATCTCCAAATGTTTACAAATCTTGTTGTAGGGGTGTGAAAAGATTCCATGGCTTCCAAAATCATTTTCCTAAATCTCTTGATCAACCTCCATTCACAAACTCTACATCTCTTTCAAGAAAATGCTTTTCTTGGTGTTGAAAGGCTATTAGCCTTAAGCCACAATTAGGTATTTGAAACAGAGTCAAAATGCAATTTTGATCTAAAACCATGAAAGGACCTATCCTCTTTGCTTAGGGAATGTCTTGCACATGCTAGACCTTCAAGATTTCTATGGTTTCAGCACTATACTGGCCGTACTCCATCCAAATGCAAAAAGAGCCAAGAACATAAGGGTTTCAAAACTATTCAGAACCAGTTTAGGACTGGTGAAAAGTTCTTCATGAAAACGGGCTGTTACGCGCTCTTCCTTGTCACCATACAGATCCAAGACACTCCCATAAATCTTCAAAAAATAATCTTTTAAAAATCTTCACTCCTGTGCAAATTATTCACGCTGTCCTCAAGCTTTTCCTAGACGGGTTCTCACTGTCTCGCCTAGGAAAAGTCATTTAGCATGCTTTTTGGAACTCTATTGACTCCTAATGCTAACCTATGTACACTAAAGGAGCTTATCCATGTTCCCAATGTTCCCATGCTTCTTGGTATGGTGGGAGTGCAGGCTAAAACTCCTTTATTCCATTTACCAGTCCAAACAACAAATCAGATAAAATACAGAATTTACAAGAAATAAAGAAAGTGATGTAACTATTCAAATGGTACAAATAGAACTTCCAGAGGCTTAATACATGCTAAAGGAATCCACAAAATGCCTCATTTAATCCATGCAAGCTGCTGCTACAGAAAACAAAACAGATAACAGGGTTTTCCACGCCAAAATTGTTGTGTTTCTTTTTTTTGTCTTGAAACTGCCAACATCAAAACTTCTAACCTCTTCCCAGGTCGAGAAAGAGTCTTTTTCAGTCCTCCAAAACCATTAGGTTTCCTTAGGTTTCACGTTTTTAACCAAGAATGGCAAAAAAACACGCGGTTTGAAAACACAGCGTGTTTTCGAACTTTTTATAAAAACATAGGAAATGGCCACCAAAACATTTCCTAATTTATTCTAATTTTTACCTAAGCTCCAAAAGGTCCTAATACACATTATTAAATTTGTTTGAGATGTTTTCAAAACATTAAAAAGAAATTTAAAACAAAAACCTTTTAGATAAGGTTGTAACTAAGCACTTAGGTAGGTGCTCCTGCGGCAAATACTATCATAATCTTGGAAAAAGATAAATCACCTAGGGTTGATGGGTTGACCACAAAATTCTCCAAGGAAAATATTGAGTGGGTAGGAACTAAGCTATTGGAAGTCTATAGTTATGCTTTTGAAAACACTTCCATGGGACAAAATATGAATTGGGGTATCATAAATTTGATCCCCAAAGAGGGTGAAAAATGCTTGTTAAAAATTGGAGACCAATAACACTTTTAAATGTATCATACAAGATTCTAGCTAAAATTATGGCTAGGAGATTGGTTTGGGTATTATGGAAAATTGTGTTAGTTGTTGGGAAATTATGTTTCAACCTTGCAATTATATAAAGGTTATTGTTGATATATATATATCCTAGTTACACCAATAGGTGTAATATATAATGGCATAAATGGGGAGGAGTGTGATGAATGTAAACATTTTTTTGGTAACATTTTCAGGAAACTACTAAAATGATGAAATACATTAGATAAATGATAAATTATAAATCTAAACCATTAATTATTAGGTTTTAGATCTAAGGGTGGATATTTTTTGGTCTATCTTTCCCTCGAATGTGATCATATTTTATGAGGGCATTGTATTACAACTACGGTAGAGAAATATGGTGATGTATTATGAGAGTATGATAGAAATCATGTTGTCTCTTGATCTCTAAGTGGTGATACTCCTGTGAGAAGCTTGCTCTACAAGTATATTGTAATCTTTGTGATTTATTGAATAATATATTGGGTGGATTTTGGAGTGTGGGGTTTTTCTCCCAAAAGGGTTTTCCCCACGTAAATCATTGTGTTATGGTATGCATGATATTTATGTTGTTTTTGTTTAATATTTTGTAACTATTAAAGATCTATAAAAATTTTGCATTATTTTTCTCTCAATGTTAGTGTAGGGAGTTGTTCCACTACCTTAGCTTGCTTACAAGTGGTATCAGAGCTTGATCGCCTTTGGTTTCAGTTGTGGGTTGTTGGTTTTTTTGAACTAATCCATATTTGAGTGGGAGATTGTGCAAAAGATACTTTGTGATCTTGTTGCAGGAATTTTCAAATGAAAAGTTCATCAAGGAGAACAGACGTGGATAATTTTTTTGGAAATAATTTTGAAATGTGGAATTTGAAGATGGAGGATCTATTGATAGATCACGATCTGTGGGATGTTGTTGATGAGAATGTTTCAAGGCATGTAAATCCTACTCAGGATGTTCAATTTGATGTTAT
Source organism: Sequoia sempervirens (assembly GCA_007258455.2). Lineage (NCBI taxonomy): Eukaryota > Viridiplantae > Streptophyta > Pinopsida > Cupressales > Cupressaceae > Sequoia > Sequoia sempervirens. The sequence continues at coordinate 753,901,187 of VDFB02193867.1, read as the reverse complement.
GGACCATAAAACCAAGGGTCTAATTAGATTGTGCTTGGCAGACTATATTATAAATAATGTCCATGAGAAGTCCTCTACACAAAAAATATGGAAGAAGCTTGGTGAGATGTATCATGCCAAATATTTAGTGAACAATATTTTCTTGAGGAAGAAATTATATTCCTTGAGAATGGAAGAGGGTAGATGAATCATAGATCACCTAGAAGCATTCAATATGTTGGTGGCTCAATTGGCATTGTAGACACATAAAAATGATCTAGGCCCTCGAGCTGTATTTTTCTATGATGACCATGCTTCCCCCTCGCATAATCCAATTATTTAATCATGTCCTAATATCATAATTATTCCCCTATGATTATTTAAATAAATAAATTTTATTTATTTATTTAAATACATCACTAATTAATCTTTATTCCCTCCAATTATTTAATAACATTACTATTTATCCTTCAATTAAATAAAATTATTCATTTAACTCACTTTTCATTCGACATGTAAATTATTAAAATAATTATTTACTACCTTTTGTTTATTCCCATTTATGAATTAAACCAAAAATTCAACTTTTCTCCATAAATTAAATAATTTCTATTATTATTTTGATTTTCCAACTACCTCATTTTCTATCTCATTTATTTTCCACCATTGATTTAATTGGCTAAACCTCAACCCTTCATTTCAAATCTTTCCCTAACTTCAATGACCTACTTTTTTGCCTAACCCTAATTCTTTTCATCACATTTAATCATGGCTTTTGATCTTAGTTTTTTATAAACTCTTAATCCTAGCCATCCATTCTCAATTTTGTATTCTTTAAAAGGATTTCTCTCAAGTCATTTTAGACATAGTTATTTTTAGTAATTCATACACAACATGCTTGAGAACTCTGAGTACTTGAGCATACAATACTTGAATACTTCAATATCTTGCTTTTCTTAGGCATAGGTTATAGTTGCACTTCAATTTGAGGGAAATCATATGATTTGCAGCAAGATGGAGAAGGCCAATGGAGGTCAATCAACAGAGGCTTGAAGACTAGGTGACATTGTTTCATGTTCATTTGCTTCTAGTTTCCTTTGTGCTCTGTTGTTGTTAGGGGTTTTAATTATTATTGTATTTCCAATTAAGCTGAAAATTTCTCCCTAATTACATTTGATGAACCTAATGTGAAGAGGATGTTTTTGTTTGATATTTGATTGGAATTAGTTTTGATTCATGTCAAAAAAATTGTAGGCATAATAACATTGTTTGTAGGATCCAATCATAGCTTAACTTCAGTGATGCCTAATAATCTAGTTCAATAGTTTGATTTATGTAATTGCTTATCTCTAGCACTATATTCGAATTTGGGTCCAATTACAACAAATACAGTTGCTTTCATTTGAAATCTAACAGTTTAAATTTCCTCTTATTTTTTTGTGCCCTCCGAATCTTCTTTTGTTTTTTCTCTCCATGACAACATTATTAGAGTATTATTTTTCCATCTATTACATTTTTTGAGAATAGGAGAGCATTGCAATTTTCATTTTGGATCCGAAATAATCCCACACCATTCTCTTCATTTTCCTTGCCAAGAATTCAAGTGTGATTAGTGCCAATAAATAGGCAATCTCTCTGCATTTTTTAATGTCTTTTCACTTGCCAATCTACAAGCTTGATTTGGACCATTGTCCACTGGTAGATGGTAAATTCAATTTTATGTTTTCCAAAGATATACTCTTTTCCATATTGAGCATTGCCACATCGACCGCATCATTCTCTTCTTTCAAACCAAGAACATAGATTTTATTCACTAAATAGTATACTATCTAATATTTTCTCTCCTTTCCAACTATTCCCTACCCACTCAAGGCTACCAAAGGATCATCACCAAGAATTTGATCACCATCATCAACTGTAGTACTTTTTCCACTTGCAAAGGTATGACGAGTGGCTTTGAAACTAGATACAACTACTAATCCTCTTACTGGAGAGAACCATTCATGGGTTTGAAGAAGAATTTCAGGCCCTTTTATTATCTATAAAGAATGTGCTAGGCATGCCATCCTACCTACACCTAAACCATAGTTCCTTCAAATCTAAGAGTTTTAGTCTATGACTGAAAAATTATGCTTGTTTCAAAGTATTTTTATTTTGATCGAGTAGATAAATACAAAGGGAATTGAACAATAGAAATTTCATTTCTTACGGTTGTAAAATTTGGTCTAGCCAAATATCATTAGGCCTTGATCACAAATTTCCAGTTTGTAGATCTGTAGTTTGACGAAGTTCGGCTCAAATAATAGAAACAAACCTGCGAGAGTGAGATTGTGTAGAAAGTAAGTTGAGTTTGTTTAAATATTTGGTGCGACCCTTTAGACTCAAAGATTCATCCCAAGAACATAAGATTGATTGGTTTTAGTTATGGAGTGCATTCATTAATTCAACACTAACTATTAGTTGAAGAAGATGGTGTGCATCTCATCATGGAACAAAGGTTTGGATGGAATGTTTTTTTTTAATGCTTTAAATTTGTCACAAAATCTTTACAATATCTTGTGATTTGGCACCTAGATGGCTATGAACTATGGTAGCATCAAATATTTACAGTAGTCAACGTGCAACCCTATCTTATCATCATCGAAGCTATGTGTACGAGGGCTTGTCGTAGCTACAAGTTTGCTGAACATACAAAGTGAATTTATTAATCTTGACACTACTAGTCCTAATCCAAGGAGGGCGCATGATAGTTTTTCCTGATAAGATCTTGAAAATATCTTATGTCTGTCTCAGATTAAAGCAATTACTATTGGGAAATGTTTATCTTGCATGGATTGAAGCATCTGTTGTGTTTGTTGCTTTCAACAACACCTATTAGTTCCTGCTCCTCCAAACTCTTCTTTGCTTCTTGTAGTCCACTGGTATTGGCCTTTCATTTATCCATTTTGGTGTGCTACCATCTATGAAATGATCCTTCGCTGGTATTGGCATTCCACTTCTCTAAATTGGTGCACTGTAGCCTGAAACGCATGGTAAAATCTTTCTAATTTTTTTAATATTGATTAGGGTTTTTCTTTTTAATATTTTTAATTTCATTTTTGTAACTTTTGTTTTATTTAGTTAGGATTTTGTCATTTTTTTTTTTAATTTAGGTTAATATTAACTTTAATTTAGATTAGAATAAGAATTAATGTAGATAATTTAGATAAAATTTTATTTTATTTTAGTTTTTTAACTTTTATTTTTGTGTTAGTGTTTAATTTAGTTTTGATAATTTTAATTTGGAATTAATTTAGAATTAGAATTAATTTAGGTAATTTAGTTTAATTTTAATTGTGATTTAGTTTTTAATTTTTAATTTTGTTTTAGTTTTTAATTTAGCATTTTAGAAACTAATTCTATTAGAATATTTTATAATCTAGATTAATTTTAATTATTTTACTTTAACTTTAAGATTAGATTAATTTAAAATAATTTTTTCTTAAGTTGATTGTTGTTAGTTAGATTAGATTAATTATGTCAAATTATAGTTTTCTTTTTACTCTAGTTTTCTATTTTGGGGCTAATTTTGTGTGACTTTTGTGTAGGTTCAAATGTAACCTTTCATTTGTCAAAGACTAGAGGTCAAAACTACTAATCATGTTTTGTAGGGATCTTGCTTTAGTTTGCATTATCTTGAGTGCCTTTTTCACATATAATGATTAGTGGGCCTAAAAAGAACTTGAGTGTTTGATTTGAAATCATAAGTGGAATTAAAATTTACTAGTGCTTGTGTTGTCTTGTGGTTTGCATTTTGTTTCTATAAACACGGGTTGGGTATGCGCAAGATCATGATGGGCCAAAAAGTGGCAATATGATGGGTATATGTAAGGTATGTGGTTGACAACATTTTTTACCCAAAATTGATGATACAAAAAGGGTTTTTAAAGGAGATTCTCAGCTTTCCACCAATATAAATCATGCTTTACTTTGAATTTAATAAATAATTATTATTCATTTTCTATTTGTATTACAACTAAAGTCTCGATTGATAGGCTGATTGAAAAATATCTATAACTTTCAAATGGTATCACATTTTTTGAATCCAAAACATGCCACATTTTATGCTTCACATACTATAGAATTAAAAAAAGAAAATGAATTTCATGAAGTTTTGACCAAGTTAAGGTGGCTAGACATATGTTTTTTTATATTTTTTAAAAGTTCTAATAAGAAAATCATAATTAATTATTTACTTGGAAAAAAGTTACAAAAAAATATGCATAACATTTGGACATGAGTCCTCTAATTATATCTAAAATATTATAAAAAATAATATCATTTTATTGTGGTTAGGGTGGTCAGACAAACACCTACTTTTTTTTTCCCTAAAATTTAAGTACTACTACATGGAAATTTCAAATTTTCACCAAATAGATATATTTTTTTTTTAAATAAATATAGTATTTTAGAAACTACATTCAATTTTCTACATATTTTATTCTTAAATATTTTTGAAATAATATAGATAACTTATTAAAGAATTTATGTCAAGTTGCCTAACTCTGATTTTTCTAAATTTTTTTCCACTTAAGGGCCTATTTCTTTTCATGATGATCCTGCACATACCTGGTTTTTTGTACCCTAATGTTCTCTTTCACTTCTAGGGTCTTTCACCTAAAAGTAAAGGGATAGGGTAAAAATCAGCTATGTTCAAACTCAAGATTAGTATAAATTGAATGAAATATGCCTAGCTGAGATGATTTAAATGGAAAGGACTAATAAAATAGATTTATTTTGTATGCAAAACTAAGAAATGTAAAGTGTTTGAAAAAATGTTGTGATATGTAAAAAGAACTAAAAACATAAACAAACAATAAAAAAACTTAATGAAACTAAATGAGGTGCACTTGGAGGCTAAAAGTTGATGTGGAGAGGTTTTGGAATGCTGCAATGTTTACTATCAAAGCCCACTAGGACTCATTCGCCACAAATGGAAAATTAGTCCCGTTTCTAATGAAAATTGCTAGAACAGGTTTTGGGATGCTAAGAATAGAAAAATTTAGAAAACACTTTTTTCTAGCCTGGTAGTAGGACTCATTCAACATAGATGGAAAATTAGTCCACCTGTAGATTTCTAAAAAGTAAAGGGTCAACTTTGTGGATCCTGATTTGCACTTTTCTACCTGACAGGTTACCGGATCCAAATCTAGAAAAATTGACGAAAAAGTGTTTACCAAGCTTCAAACAGGGTTTTGTTGACTTTGAATGATCTTCAATAAATTGATGACACTTTTAAGACCTATCTCTTTGAAACATCTGCATACAAGTCCTACAAAACACACAAGCAAAGAGGGGGGAAAGTGTTTAGGGTTAGAGTATAGGGGTTTTCCTTTGTCAAACCCTGGTTTGCTAATAAAACCCTTATAAATGAATTAAAATAAAGAGAGAATGATGAAAAAATAACATGTAATGTCATAAACTCACCAAACCCTTGATGTTGAAGTTTGAAAATATGCTACTCCAAGATGATTGATTTCTTGATTGAATGATTAAGGATGCTAGAATGCTTGAATTATATGATGGATTGAATGCATGAATTAATTATGTTTATGGTGGTCAAAATGAATAGAAAATCATAAATTTATACACAATTATGCCCTAATTTCTTAAAAAATACAACATCACAAGTTGACCTTAGGTTTTATGAGATAAAACCTTGTCAGTAATGTGAATTTATTTTGATTTTTGTGCCAAGAGGGACTTATTCACCCCTAATGGTGAATAGGTCCCACTCAAGGGATATGAACTGGGTGTCAAGAATTAAGTTGTCTTAAATGATGTTTTTTGGGTTTATATTTAAAAATACACTTAAGTAAGGCCTGGAAGTGCATAACGGTGCCAAATAAAGCATAAGAGAGGTGTATTTATTGATGACAAGCTTAGAAAAGCATGAAAGTTTGTTACAAGACTTTACAACACTTTAAAATAAGGCTTGGAAAGTGAAAAAGGGAGGTATGTAGGTGAATTATAATAAGAAGAGTCTAGAAAAGTGTGAAAATGTGTTACAACACTTCACAACACTTCTGCAAGACATCATAAAGTCTTAATGATTCATAAAGATTCAAGACCTAATGTGAATGTGTGGGAAACTTTGCAACATTAAATCAAGGAAAAATCAAACCAATTAAGCATAAGGAGGGACAAAACAAGAAAAAGTAGAAGGGTTACTTTTTCTATGTCCTCAGTTTCTAGGCTAGTATGCTCTTCTCTTGTGACATTTGTTGATCTTGAGAATTAAAAACACCTTCAGAAATTTTGTAAAACCACCCACACATTTGGATTTTGGAATTAAAATGAACATTATATGAGTGTGAGGAAAACGTGTTTGTGTATGCAATCCCCTTGCGCTTCATGCGATATTGGGTGATAAAAAACATCCTTGTTTTTCTTTTGTCACCTCTAGAGGGGACTACCTCGAAAGAGGGAATGACTCCAACCAATTCTTTGCTTGAGTTAGTATATAAAAGGATAAGACTAAACTGTCAAGTCCTCATGGTATGTAGGCCCTAGTCGTGCAATGTCACTCAAAAAAGGGTAGCTACCGTAAAACATATAAGATCCCCTAGTAGAGTGATTAAAACCTTAAGTGGCTTGTTAGACACTCGCAAGGTGCCATGTCCGTGAGTATTCACTAAGAACCTTTGTTATAGTCACCAAATCCCTTTCACGTAGTAGTGCAAGAACAGTCATTTTGAAGCCACCCCATGTCTTCACTAAGCATGTGTAGAGGTAGAAATTCCTCTTTAGGTAATTGACACTTGGTGAGCTCGAGAAGTGAGTTCCGTGGAGGGGATCCAATGCAACCAAGTCACTAGCTATCTACCTTGTTTAAGTGGTTGGAGAAATCTGAGTGGGGATCTAGTGAGTGGTATCTCTTTAGAAGCCTAGGTTGTGCAAAGTGTTTTAAAAGTGTTTGTCAAGGTCAAACTCAAAAAACATTATGTCTGCTTTTGTTTTATGTGTGTGTCATTTAAAAAAAAGAAAAAAAATCTTACACTTGAAAATTACAACACTTCACAACATTACACCAAGCAACATTTCCAAACCAAATAGTCAAAAATCAGGTCAAAATATTGGCAAAATTAGGTCAAACTCTTGAGATCCATTTTGAGACCAACTTCTTGCTATGATTCCTGTTAAAAAACCAAAAACTTGCTCAATTCACCTTATATATCATCATTCCATTATTAGGTCACCATTTTAGGTACCTTAACATCCTCATTGCTTGTGTATCTAAGGGTAAATTTCAAGTATGTTAAATGTTAGCAAATCAATGATGCATATAAACCCAAAGAACTATGAAGTACAAAGGAAATTAAAAGCAAGAACGCTTATACATGTCATTCATCGAATCTTCCATGATTACCTTCATAACACCTTCTAACTTGTTGATGGTTTCCCTCAGATCGAAAGTGTGAGCAATTTAAAGACAAAGACTAAGCCCTACACAAGCTTTGAAGGATTTAAATAAAGATTATGCCTATGCCTATGAAAAAAAGACTACAATACCAAATAACTCTAAGTATTTATGTGCAAAAATAAAGAAACTCATGTGTCTCATCTCAAAATGTGAGCAAAATAGCATTTTATAGAAAATGCAATTTTGAATGGACGGATGAGATCGACTTTTGACAAAAACCTAAAATCAGAGGAAAAGATTTAATCAGATAATCCGTAATCAGGGTTATGGAAAAATCCTTAAATGAGTGGTTGAGATGTCATATGAGAAAATCAAAATCAGCGATGGAGAATAGATGAGATAATTAATTAGAAAAATCAAAAAAATCAAAAATAAAGAAGATAAGAATTCCCTGATTTGTGAGATTTGAAAAATCAAGAAGATAAGAGTTGAACTGAAGATCATATTTGAAAAATCAAGAATCTGCTCGATTGCTTGATTTTTGGAAGAATATTGCCATTTTGAATTAAATTTGGATTTTGTGAGATAATAAATAATCGATTTTCAGATTATTTACTAAAATGAACTGTCAGTTAAGAATGTGATATCATTTTAAATAATCAACTTAATTAAAATGAGAGTAATGTTAAATTAGGTAATTAAATAATTAAGATAATTATTTAATTGAGAGGATATGATTACTAATTAAATAAATTAATAAATTCATTTAATTATGAGAATTAGTGACATATTAAATAAATACATGAAATTAATTTATTTAATAATCAGGAAGAATAAATGAATAGAAGTAATTAAATAAATTAAGAAATTTATTTAATTGTAAGAAGATAATAGACCATTAGTGACATATTGAATAAATAAATATAATTTATTTATTTAATAATCATGAAGAATAAAAGAGACAAATTAATTAAATAATAATGTATTATTTAATTAATAGTTGAATGTGGACAAAGGACATAATTAAATGTCATAATTATGCTAGGATGAAAGTGGTAAAAATAGAGCTTGCAGGCCTAGGTCATTTTTAAGTGTCTACATTTTTCCCCTCTTTGTCATAATGTAGCATGTCGCATTGTGACAGAAAATAATTTAAAGCCATGCCTCAGTGAAGGTATAGAGTATCAATGCCCCCTTAAGAATTTTTTCAAATTTCGAGCCAGTGGTAGAAAAATTTGGAAAGGGTCCCAATAAGTCAATTTGATGAGTAGAAAGATAGTGGCCTAGGCAGTTTTAGATTCTAACATGTTTAAGGCAACCAATGGGGTGGCAAAAGTTGGTCAAAGGAGCCTCCAGTAATAACCTAGTTGAAAAATGCCATTTTGACTTTATAAATAGGTTGACAAAGGGGTAAAAGTCAATTCATTTTCACTATTCACATTGCAAATTCAAGAGCTCAGAGTGAAAAGGACTGCAGCAAGGATGGTGATTATAGTGACAAAGCACCGTGACAAGATCGTACGGACCTACAGGTAGCTAGAGGGCTCAAAGCCAGCAGTATGTACCCCTAACCCACTTCATAATTTTTTCATTTTGCATGCCAAAATTAGGGTTTTAGGGAAAACAACTAATGCGTTGCGATGCATATGCATGTGCGTAAGTTACATTTGACTTCACGTTCGATGCATTTGATGTGTCATGACACAAGTGTAAGGGGTTTTTAGGGTGGGCCAAGGGTTTGCAATGCATTTTCCAAAAGCTGTGATGCATTCGTCGTTTTGAGCCGCATTCGAAAGTTAGAACGCTGCATGTGTCATTTTGTGACACATCCACCTTCTTGAGAGACACATTCAAATGAAGTGAGACATGTCTCATATATTATGATGCAAGTGCTCATATGTGACACAATTGAGTGACAGAATGATGCAATCAATATGTTGTGATGCATTTGAAGTATGGAACGACACATTCGTTGTTTCACGACGCAATTGCAATCAATGTGACACATTTGACTTTGACTAGGGCTGATTCTGATGCTTTTCAAATTTAAAATGTATTTTGATGATACTGACAATTGTCTAGAAGGTACTAATGCATTTTTTGGCTTTGTGCAGAGACAACTAGCCCCCATATATACATGAGAGAGCAGACTATCAACTTTTTGGTTTGTTGACTCCACAAGAGCAATGATGGTTGAGCAGCTAGGTCTATTTTACACTACCAAATGCCCACTATTCAGGAAAATAGGGGACTATTGACTTCCTTATGTGAGCAGTGGCATTCAAAGACATGCTCCTTCCACCTATCAACAAGAGAGGCAACAATTACCCTAGAGGACATCTACCACATTCTATGTCTGCCAATCTAAGGAGAGTGGATCATTTATGACCCTCCCCATGGCCATCAGACTTTCACAACATACTATCAGGATGATGGAGTAGGACTCAACATCCAGGGTTACAAGATCCAATGGGAGTTTATGGTGGAGCATTATGCTCAATTTGATGCCTTCTTGGTGACACTGATCGATGGGATATTGATTCCTGACCCTAGTGGACATGGGTTCCCCATTGGTTGGGGAGACATCATAGATGGGATGAGGCAAGACAGGACAGTGTATGCTTGGGGACCTTGTTTGTTGGGCACACTCTACCACTAGCTTCATGAGGTTGCCTACAGGAGGGCAGAGAGTATTTCATATGGCACTACGATTCTGATGATATGGGCATGGGAGCATATAGCGATATTCTGTCTACCTATTCAAAGACAATAGCTAGCTGAGGGGATTCCTTATGCATATTACTACGCTAGTACTTTTCAGAAAAAATGAATGGGTGAGATAGGTTGGTGGTGGCATCAGATTGATACTATGATGTCATTCATTTGGAGACCATATAGAGATTGCCAGTAGTGGGATGATGAGGTGGACCATCTCAGCCTATGTAGACACTATCGCTACCTGATTGGGAGGACAGTATAGAGCTAGCTAATTATAGAGATGTACCTTCCATAGCATGTCCTACGACAATTCAGAGAGTAGCAGGGTGTACCTGTAGGCACAACTGAGTATGCTCGATCTTCTAAAGAGTCAGCTTGGGGGCCAGTGATTCATGCAGCTTTTTTTGAGCAATAAATTGATGGGCTAGCAGCCCAGTAGTGGGGATGGAGAGGTGGGATTGTAGATCCTAGGACCATAGCTGATTATGACCTATGGTGGCAAGAACATAGACCATTTCCATTGACAGATCCAAATGGGCCAGCACCTTTGGCAGGAAGTCAGTTATACCTCGTGTGCCAAGAGTCAGGTGAGGGGGCAGAGATGGTGATAGAGGTAGAGGCCAGGGGAGGGATGGAAGTAGGGATGGAGGAAGGGGGAGGGATGGAGGCTGGGATGGAGGTAGGGGGAGGGATGGAGGTAGTGATGGAGGGTGAGATGGGGGCAAGGATAGAGGTCGAGGTGGAGATGATGGGGATGATGGAGGAGGGATGGTCAGAGTCAGGGCAAGAGGGTGCGACCACGTGTGGCCAAAGTGGCACTAGATGTTATCCCATAGGTGGCTGATGAGGGGGAGAGAGAGGAGGAGGAGAAGCTAAGGCAGGAGCAGCCGACACAGGAGGGGAGGAGGAGGAGAGACAAGAGGTGCCAACGAGGCTAGACCAAGAGGAGAGACCGGAGGATGATGTGGAGAGACAGGAGGAGCCAACGATGTTGGAGTAGGAGGAGAGACAAGAGGATGTGGAGGTGGATGTGGATGTAGATCTTCCTCACGATGAGGGAGTTGGTTGAGAGGATGTTATAGAGGATGATGATGATGATGGTGATGATGACATGGACAAGGATGAGAGACTCCTAAGATGGAGGATGGTGGAGGGAGAGGAGGAGATACCATCCTCATCGAAATTTCCCCAGGACACCATGATAGACCAAAGGGTGGCCGATCATCAGAGGAGGCTAGATGAGAGTGTGGAAGACATTAGGGCACTGTGGGTAGAGCTAGAGGTGGCTTAAGTAGAGTGGGATCGGGCAGTGATCTGCCTGTAGGAGTCAACTCAGTTGTGTGTAGATTTTGCAACACTATGTTCAGGGCCTTCTAGGGACATTGCTCATGAACTTGCTAGGGTGACCACTAGGTATGGTCAGTACAAGACTCTATATGAGTAGGTGTGCCTCCCAAATGATGATATCATACATTGTCATTCCTACAGACAAGGACAGGCAATGGTCATAGATCAGGGAGTGGGAGCGATAGTAGGAGCCATATCAGTGTAGGAGGATCCACCTCCTTAGGGTACACATTAGGGAACATGTCCCACCACTCACATAGGCATGCATTGAGTCATCATTTGAGCCATAGTCATGGGTCCACCAATTCAGGGTAGAGATCAGTACAGAGGCAGCCACCAATGACAGATCCTTCGGCCTCTCAGAGTCAGGTCATAGTGTCATCATAGATGTCTATTACCATGGAGATTATGGCATCAATGTCAGTTCCATTGGTTGCATAGATAGAGGTTGCTACAAGTCCACCCATTATCTTAGCGCTAGTCACAAATCCTCAGCTTCCATACTCTTCACCACAAGGGGATCATGAGAGTCTTTCCTAGGGGCATGTTTGATGCATTTTTGGTTCTTTGTTACAACACATTATGTATAGATCATTGAGCCTATGAGCTCCATTTTTGGGATATCTGTTGACTGTATCTTGTGACATTGTATATTTTTGAGATGATGCTATATGATGATGTAGTTTTGATGTCGGCCACATGTGTGTTATGTGATGCTATTTGATTTATGCATTATGATATATGTGATGTGATGCTTTATGTATGATGTTAATTTATGATGTATGATGGTACTTATTTATATGTCTTGTCATGTATGTCCTATGATGCTTACTTATGAAATGATGCCATGATGATGCAATGATTATTTATATGTTATGTTGATTTGTGATGCATGATGTATTTATCTGATTGGATGCCATGTTTATTGTAATTTGAATGTGATATGCAATGAAATTTTATATGATTTAATGCTATGGATGATGTATGTATGGGCCTAATGCAATGTTTATATGATCATATATGTAGTTATGTTTTTATATTTCATAGGATATCATCATGAGATGGATGAAAGAAGATGACCAGACCGATGAGAAAAGATGACTAGACCGAAGAAGAAGCATGTTAGTTCCTAGACCAATTCCTTCAAAACTTTACCATAGGACTTTAATATTTATTGATCTTAATCATCATTGGGCAGACTATTGTAATGGCCAAAAAACACCATGATATGACATAGATCAAGGTGTACAAGGTCATACCATCACATAAGACAAACAGTCACAGAAAAAAGGATGATCAAAACTCATAATAAGAGCACAATTGCCCCAATCTTTTTGTCATAATCAACTACATGCACAAAAGACAAGGACAATTCATGAAACATCATTGCTTCTCTAAATCCTGTTTCTAGGACATCCTTGAGAAACTAGTAACATGATTGCCAAAATAAAAAAGTAGATCCATTATCATGATATGTGGTTGTTTTTCTATATCCTGGAATCAATACCTCGCTAAGAAACTAGTAGTCATGCATGTCAAAAGTCAAGACAAACATCATGATATGTCATTGCTTCTCTAAATCATGTTGTTTGGATCTCACTAAAAAAATAGTAACATGATAAAAATTCAAAAGACAAGTGTCAAGTGTTTTCCAAGTGTGTCTAGATACCCATTGTTCTAATGTGAAGATGTCAGGTTTCATGACAATAAGATGTCGAGGTGTCAAAGTTTTGACGATGCCAAGATGACGAATGTTGAAGATTTCCAAATTTAGGAAGGACACATCCTGAATCATGTTGATGTCAAGAGGATTGATCCCTAAATGTCAAAAATGATCCCTCGAAATGCCAGGTGATAGTGACGATGACGATGCCTAGGAAGGACACATCCTCAGGCATAAATGACAGATTTTGTTCTTTAGAAGGACACATCTGAAGAATATTGATGTCAAGAGGAGCGATCCTTAGATGTGAAGAGGATCCCTCAAAATGTCGAATGACAATGACGATGCCTAGGAAGGACACATCCTAAGGCATGAATGAGAGAGATTACTCTTTAGAAGGAAACATCTAAAAAATACTGATGTTGAGAGGAGTGATCCTTAAATGTCAAAAGTATCCCTCAAAATTTTGAATGACAATGACCATGCCTAAGAAGGACACATCCTAAGGCATGAATGGGAGAGATTGCTCTTCAGAAGGACACATTTGAAGAATACTAATGTCGAGAGGAGTGATCCTTAAATATCAAAAGGATCCCTCAAAATGTCAAATGACAATGACGATGCCTAGGAAGGACACATCCTAAGGCATGAATGACAAAGGCTATTTTTCAGAAGGACACATCTGAAAAATAACCAAGAGTTGACCAGTTGACTAGTTATTGATAATGTAACTTATTTTGACCAAGTTTCACTGAAGTTTGGCTGAGTTTGACTTGTGTTGAGTATATGTTGATATTGTCATGATGATATGATTAACTTGCTGATGAGGTTGTCATGCTGAATAAATGGTTGTTTCACTTTATTTTAGGATTTTTACCATCTAAAAAATTATTTCTCTTGACTTGAAGACTGTTGACGTGTGTTCCAGTGTAGTGTCATGAACCCTAACGGACTAACCTAGTGTGGCCTTAGGGGCCAATCAACAGATGGCCTTGCCTACGTCATGTACTCAGAGACCTTGTAGTTTGACACGACCAATGACTTTGTCCTGATTTCTCTCCACAAACTGTCACTCTCCAAAAGAAACAAATGCCCACGCCTATGAAGGTTACCTATCCCTATGCTCTGCCTTCAAGTGCTTCTTTTGCAGGTGGACTGGTTTCATCACAGCCAAATTCATAGCATAGATAGATTGCGGAAGGGAGGCACGTGCGAATAGAATGACGAAACACAAGGTAAAAGATGATAGTGGTCCCACCGAGCCAAGAGTATGAGCTCTATATGATGAATCCTAACAAGAATTGAAGTTCACGACCATGTACCCGAGGGTAAGCAAGCCTCACGAAGAAATGCAACTAGAAGACTATAAGATATATGCAGTTGGACTCGACATGAAAGTAGCCCGACCATAGGATAAAGTTGAAATCATGGAGAAAACGCAATGGGTAGTCACTTCTGACTTCCTCAAAACTGGTCGCTAGCTAAAGAAGAAGGATGAGCAGCTCAAGGTAGCCAGGGAAAGGGTTAGTTTTCTGGAAAGGAAGGAGAAATCCTTGGAGGTAGATATTGTCTGCATGACCGAAAGGACACTAGCAGTAGAGGATGAGAGAAATAGGCTTCAGAGTGAGATTGTGAGGATTCAGGTTGCTGACCCTAGCAAAATAAAAGATCTACAAAGCAAGAATCAAGAAGCACAACAAAATCTATAGCTAAAAGATAAGGTGGTTGAGTGCATTTGCCTTGAGCATAGTTAAGGGATGGCACAAAAGGGTGAAGAGTTGAAACGCCAATAGGCTCAATATGAGCAAAGAATATAAGAGAAAGAGGCCAAATTTAAAGGCCTAAAGCCTCAACTAGAGGAAGAGCTCTGAGAGACAAAGAATTCTCTAGAGGAGCACTTAGAAAATCACTCCTGAGCCGAGCAAACTTGGAATAAAGAAATGAGCAACTATGCAGAGCAGCTGCCCTTCGAGAAAAATAAAAAGGTAGAATTAGCTGAGGCCCTTATTTCAAGAGATGCAGAGATCACTTTGCTTATAGCCTCTCTCTTGCCTTCCTTGGCACAACTTGATATTATTCTGCTGGTTAGGCAATTATACATTTCTCATTGGGAGAAAATCAAAACCTTTTGCCTGACGCTGTAGCCTACCCTCTGATTTATCGACAAAGCATCAAGGCTCAACCAGGAAGCCCATGATACAATTGAGCAGTTCCCATGATTCATCATAGAGAATGTTCTCGAGGTGAATGACTTGCTCAACAAACTATCCTCCGTCTCTAATGAGAGCCTTGCTGGAGCGGGTATTGAAGATCGGGATGCTGCTGCTCAAACGAAAAACAAATTTATCCATTGCCACTAAGCTCTCCAGCACACTAAGGCAAGAATGGTTGTTCTAAGTAGGACACTAGATAGCATATGAGGATGTTTCTCCGAGCTAGGCAGGATGGGACTACCATTCCTATTCCTAGAGGATGGCTCTATTGCCACAACTGCATAGATTGCGAAACTTATTAAAGAGAAGGAAGGTGACCCGAAGGCTTTTAGGGAGTTCAGCCAACCCCCAATGGTAGCTGACATTGATGCAATCATTCATCCACTCTCACAGCTGCTATTTCATATACGAGCAGGGGCAGGTTTGCCCGATATGCTACCTCACAAAGAAACTATTGATCTATGTGGAGCACAAGAAAAATTTTGTAGCATAGCAAAGCCATCCAAAAATGAATGGTCGCACTTGCAAGCGGCTCTTTCCAAACTTTGACTCTATTAGCCCTATGGATAAGGCTCTAGTCTGCAGCACCAAAGAAATATTGGGTTCCTTGTTCCTTAGTCGAAATGCCCCTATTAGTTGCCAAAAGTTTTTAAATAAATATTTGAGCAGCTCCCTTCAGTTTTCTTTTTATATTGTGTGTGTGCCAGCCTGTGCATCGCTAAGTTTGCTTGGCCCCTTTTTTAGTAAGGTTTTGACCTACCGCTTTGCACATCTACTCTTCGCAACTTCAGGTATCAGCTTTCATTTCAGATCCTAAGAGTTGTGTGGTGCCTCCATGTGTCACGATTACGGGATGTTTTGTTTCTCATTTCCTTGAAACCTCATCAGGCTATGAAAGGTTTCCATGAGACCATCATTCATGAAAGTGTTAGTGGACCCCACATCTTGCTACATGGCAACCCTTTGGGAATTTTTCAACACGGGGATGAAATGGCAATCATGGGAAGCAAAATGTTGCCATGCATCTTTTGTGCCCAGTTGTTGGGCAATCCCTCTGCCATGTTAAGGTTCTTAGCCCATTTGACACATGTTGCACTATCGCAAATCCTTAGCAGTGATGGGAGAAGGGTTCATATGAGCAACGAAAGGCTGCCACGTGCCTAGCAGCTAATTTGTCATGCAAGCAATGGTCTCATTGAATGAAATAATTTTATTGGATGCTGCTTGTCATAATCATTCGCAACAATGGATGACACTTCTCTGATCGGGCCTGGATGGGACCACCGCCATCATTACAGAGGATGCACTTGTGCATAGGATGACTAGATTTTGTGTTCTAGCCCAATGTTGTTATAACGACTTGGGGTATATTCTATTTCAGGCATCATTGCATGAGGATTGCGAGATATTTTCTATTGCTGTTCTTCAAGGAGGTGGGAGTTTTCCTGCTATATATACTTTCTCTGTTGAGAGGAAATGGTCTAGAATTTTGGGGAAAACACGCTAGTTTTAGCAAAAGACACCAGGCCTCTATTACTATTTTATTTAAATTGCAAAACTTTCAGACTGTGCCAATTGTTTAGCCTTTCTATTTGTTATGCTTTTATTAAACTGTGAATTGTGCTTTATACTATCTTGACTTTTCATTCAGTGAATTTCTATAAATGTTGGATACAAATTTTCTCACCTAAATCATGTCTAATGACTCTTCTCAGTAGTGAGAATGTATGCGACATTATTTTATGTCAATAAATGAATTGTCTATGCTATAATCTTAAGTCTCTGAATTTTTGGAATACAACACTATTCAGGCCTTTAAATCTATGATTTATCATGCCCACCAGCAAATCTTGGCAAATCACTTTAGGTTAGACTTTATTTTAGTATATTTGCTTCCTTTTCCCTTTTTAAAACCCATTATAGAAGAAGTCAGCTTCTTTAAAAATTCAGAGGTTACTCAGTTTAGTGCAAAAGGTCCCCCTTAAACTGAGTTTCCCATAAGACTTTGTTACCTCATCAAATTTTGGTGTCAACAATTAGGTCCAAGACTTAGCCAATTTTAAAGGACATGAAGAAGAGATATGCGTGCGATACTAGATGGACAGTATAGAGGACTTGATTTCAACCGTTTATCAACCATGAGAGGAAGGGAATGATGTCATGGTGAGTGTCATGATAGTGACGGGAAATGTGTTCCATTCTAGGCCTAGGTAGATAAAGTAACAGTAGATGGCCGAGTAAGATTTGACTATGCATGGTGCCTGTTTGCTAGGTTTTCTCTATGGTACTTATCCAAAGTGCCTGTTTGCCAGGTTTTCACTATTGGACGAATTATTTTTCTTTACTATTTTTGTCATTTTTCTTATTTTTTTGGTCCCACCAAGATGCCTGTTTGCCAGGTTTTCATCAGGGCAACATTTTTTTTACCATTTTTCATTTGTTTTGCATTTTAAGGTTTTCAGCTCGATCTTCTGATGCTATGCATAAAACTTTCAGAGATGTAGACTATTGATAGGCTCTGTTAGTTGTTCACCATTTGGAGTACCTAGCTGATACGCTCTAGAACAAAAAGAAGATACCATGATGTAAGGACCCAACCAGTTTGGTTCAAGCTTGCCTAGCTTTTCTCTGTCAGTCTGGTCCTTAGGGTTCTACATGAGGACTAGGTTGCCAATTTCAAACTTCCTAACCATGACTTTCTTATTGTAACTATGAAAAGGACGGTTTTGATACTCTTGTAGATGGTCCAAGGAATTTTTCCTTCTTTCTTCTAACATCTCCAACTCGTGTAGGTGCGACTGTCTATACTCCTCATCATCGGTTAAACCCTTTAGGGAGACACATAGGGAAGGAATTTCAACCTCAATGGGAAATATTTTCTTAGCTCCAAAGCCCAGGGTGAAAGGAGTGGCTCCTATAGGCATACAAATGCTAATATAGTAAGCCCATAGAGTAGGGTTGAGTTGTATATGCCAGTCATGGCCAACGTCATTGAGAGTCTTTTTGAGGATTTTAATAATGGTTTTATTTGATGCCTCAGCTTGACAATTTCCTCGCAAGTAGTATGGAGAGGAAAAATGATGTTGGATGTGAAATCATTCACATAACTCATGAACGTCTTGGTTTTTAAACGGGAATCCATTGTCAGTGATGATGGATTATGGAAGGCCATACCGACAAATGATGTAGTTAAGAATGAATTTGGATATTTGTTTTTCAATTATGTATGTCAGAGGGATGGGTTTGATCCACTTCGTAAAATACTCAATGGTGGTGATGATTAATTTGTGGCCATTGGATGAGGTAGGATGGATCTTACCCACGAGGTCGAGTCCCCACTGAGCAAAGGGCCAAGGAGAGGTGATCGCCCAAAGTTCCTGTGTTGGAGCGTGGATCAAATCACTATGAACCTAGAATTGGTGACAAGTCCTGACATATTCTAGTGCATCTTTTTCAATGGTCAGCCAATAGTACCCGAGTCTCATTACTTTCTTGGCTAGATTAGGACCACTTGAATGAGACCGCATATACTGTCATGTACTTCGCATAAGGTTGTATGTCCTTCGTTTGTGTTGAGAATCTAAGGAGGGTATCATCAAAGCTATGACAATAAAGGGTGTCACTGATGATGGCATATATTGCAGCTTTTTAGATAAAGGGCTTCCTCTAGTTATTAGACAGGTTAGGTGGAATGGTTTGAGACTTAAGGTAGTCATAAATATCTTGGTACCAGGGAGAGTCGGGACCAACAAGTTCGCAGACCATTTCTGACTCTGGAATTTCATAGGAAAGGACCAACAATTGTTCTATTAGGAATTCTAACTGAGGCATACTGCTTGGAATGTTGAGGAGAGAGCCTATTGTAGCCATTGCATCTGCTGCCTTGTTCTGTGTTCTCAGAACTTGTTCAAAAATTACCATATGAAAGTATGTTTGGAAACTGTCAACCATCCATTTGTAGGGCATCAAATTCTCATCTTTTGTGTCGTAGTCATCATTAACTTGGTTTATGACTAACTGAGAATCCCCATAGATGTGTAATATTTTGATTTTCCATTTTATTTCCATTCTAAGTCCTGTAACTAGTGCCTTGTATTCTGCCACATTATTTTTGCATGGGAAAGCAATGTAGAAAGACTTAGGAATAGAGTCTCCTTGTGGGGTGATGAACAAGATTCCTACCCCCGAGCCATTATTTGTGTGTGATCCATCAAAGTATAGCCTCCAAGGAGACTTTGGTTCTATGTGGAATATTGACTCATCTGGAAAATTTGCCACTAATGGGTAATCACTTTATAAAGGTGCATCCACCAGCTGGTCTGCTATGACTTGTCCTTTTATTTCCTTTCCTTCTACATATTGAATATCATATTCACTCAGAATCATGACCCATTTTTCCAAGTGTCTCGTTAATGTTGCATGAGTTAACAAATATTTGAGGGGGTTTATCTATGCTACTAGTTGTGTCTAATGGCTTAACATATAATATCTTAGCTTCTGTTTTGCAAAGACCACGGCTAGACAAGCCCATTCAATTGATGTGTAGTTCAATTCATACCCGACCAATGTCTGAATGATATAATATATAGCTCTTTTTTTCTTCTTGGTCGTTTTGTGCTAGTAATGCCCCCAGTGATGAATTAGTTGTTGAGATGTATAGGATCAATGGTTTTTTGTGAATGGGCAGCATGAGGACTGGCTATGATAGTAAGTATTCTTTTATGTGTTGAAATAATTCTTGGAATTTATCTATCCACACAAAGGGGATACCTTTGCGCATAAGATATTGGAATGGTTGACATTTATCGGCCAATTGGGCTATGAAGCACAAAATAGATTGTACCCTACCTTGTAGGGTTCTGAGTTCACTGATTCCTCTAGGAAGAGGCATGTCTATAATGGCTTTTAACTTTGCTAGATCTACCTCAATGCCTCTTTGAGAAACTATGTATCCCAAGATTTTACTTGATGTTACACTGAAGACACATTTCTTAGGATTTAGTAGGACTTTGTATTCTTCTAGTCTCTTGAAAATTATTTCTAGCACTTTCAGATGATCCTTTCTTGTTACTGATTTAGCCAAAAGGTCATCTACATAATCTTCCATTGTTTTATGCATCATGTCATGAAAGATTGTGGTCATAGCCCTCGGATATGTGGCACCTGCATTTTTAAGACCAAATGGCATGACATTTCAAAAGTATGTACCCCATGGGAAAGTGAATGTTGTTTTATGCTAGTCTTCAAAGGCAATACAAATCTGATTATAGCTAGAGAAACCATCCATGAGGGACAACATCTCGTATCCTACTGTGAGGTCGACTATAATATCAATATTTGGCAAGGGAAAGTCATCTTTTGGGCATGCCTTATTTAGGTCTCTAAAATTTGTGCAGACTCGGATCATTCCATTTGGCTTCATTACTGGCACAAGGTTAGATATCCACTTAGCATAATTAATAGACCTTATGAACCTAGCATCTAGAAGTTTCTTCAACTCAGCCTTGACCAATAGAGCGACCTGAGGATGCATTTTTTGTAACTTCTATTTAACTGGTTTGGCATTAGGAAATAGTGGCAGATGGTGTAGAACCAATTCTGGGTCTAATCCTGGTATGTCAGCATAGGACCATGCGAAGTTGACTTTACGTTCTACAAAGAATTTGTGAAATTATGGTCTCTCTTCTTTAGTCAGGGATGCAGCAAAGAGGACCATTTTGGGATCTTCTACTGTTGATATGTTGTCTTCTATGGTGTCCTCTATGCTCAAGCATAGCTGATTTCTCTTGTGTTACCAGAAGAAAGTCTAGTATTCCATCTTTGGGCACCTCAGAGAATTTTTCACGCACAGATACATTCTTTGTTTTTACTTTTTTGTCGTCAAAAGGTGCCTTTTGGTTTCACCTAAAGACGTTCATTTTTTATTTTATTTTTATTTATAATTTTACGACTGGAAGATGGAGAAGTCTCGCCGAAGTAGGCTAGACAATCTAGATCAATGGTGAATCATGCCTTGTGATCACCACTGGGTATGCCCTCTTTTCCAAAAATTTTGTTCAGAGGTGAGCTCCCCCGTTTTGACAAACAAATCATTGAGGCAACACTCACTTAAGGATCTTTGAGAGCCAAATTCCCACTCTTGGGAGTCAGTTTCAGTGAAGGTTTCCTTAGTGGTCTTGACACTTTCCGAAGCATGCACGTACTCACTCGAAAGCCCTCTGGTACATTGATCATCATTACTAGGAAATCCATACCCTAATCCAAGATACTTTGGTATTTTAAAAGATTCTATGGGCTATCTTCATCTAGTTTTATTTTTTCCTAGGCCTATAGTTCCATCGTAGCCTTTAGCCTTCATCATGTCATATCCCTTGCCATATTTCTTAATTGGTAATGGGTGTAGGTCTACCATTTCTTTAAAGAGCCATCTTGTAATATCAAAAAGGTCCTTGTTACTCATGTCTTCCTATTTTATGAAAACTATTTTTGGTGGGACTTTGAAAATTTATTTGGGTTCTATTCTAAAACATGGTCGACAATAGACCTTCACAGACTTGGGTATTGTTGTTATGATATATGTTGTATGTAGTTTGAATTCTCCATAGCCTAGGTCCTAGATCTTGATAGTGGTCTCAACCTTAGGGTTTGAGGAAGATGGTGGTGTGGCGAAAGACATGGACGGAGTGGATGTTGAAGATGATACGAGTGTTGATGGGTCAATGTATTTGGAAGAAGAGGAGCTAGGTTCTTCTCGGTTAATAGACACTTGGTTTGCAGAAATACCCCTTAGGTTAGTATAATATTGAAAAGGGTCGAGGTCTCCATATATGGTTATTTATGTACCGTCAAGTGGGAATTGTAAGCATTGGTGATATGTGGATGGAACAGATTTTAAGGCATGAAACCATGGGTGACCGAGCAAGATGTTGTAAGGTAATTCTAGATCTAGGACCTAGTAGGTTGTATCTACAATGATTGGTTCCATTCTAATAGGAAGATAAATAATGCCTCATGAAGAGAATTCTTTGTCATCATATGCTTTTATCACTATACTCTTTGTAGGGTCCACACATGCATCAGAAAATCCTAGAGCTTTAACCAATTTCAAGGAGCATATATTCAATCTTGCTCCGCCATCTACTAAAACTCTTCTAACCTTGTGCTTATGGAAAAAAGTTTCAATGTGTAATGCATTGTTATGGTTAGTCTTAGGTGATGAGTAGTCTTGATAAAAAAAGATGACATGGTGAGGCATAGTGAGGTATCCCACCATGGTTTCAAACTGATTGACATCAATATCCTTAGGGACTGATGAATCTTCCAAGGTTTTATCTAGTATAGCCTTATGCATGGGAGAGATGTGAAGCAACTCGAGTATAGAAATTTGTGCTGGAGTTTTTCCAAGCTAGTTGATAAGGTTAAACTTACTCTTGGGTTGCCATTGCTTTGTGGTTGAGGTGGGTTGTGATTGTTTAGGAGATGGACCAAGTATGGTGATTTTAGGTTGCCTAGCAAGAGGCAGGCTAGCTATGGTGACCTTGCCACTTCAAGTAGTAGCATTGCATTAGGGTGCTCTCTTGACTACACGATGGTATTGACACATTCATTATCAGTTCAGATATTGTTTATAGTGGTTCCACGGAATAGTCATATTTTGCATGGGTGAAATTGGCTTGATTATTATTTATCATTGAACCTGACGTGGAAGCATTATTAGAACAATGGTCTTGTGGTGGGTTCTTATGAATGGTATGATCTAAATTAGAGGAAAATTGTGGTCCACCTACCTCAATGATACGATTCTCGATAAGGTCTTGTACCAGATTTTTTAGTTGTCGACAGGTAGAAGTTTTATGTCCTTTTTCCCAATGATAATCGCAAAATGCATTATCGCCTGACCGTGTTGGTCTGAATTGTTCTGGGTCATATGGTTTTGGTTCTTGAAGTGTGATGACACCATTCTAGAGGCATTTCTTGAGGATTTCCTCTATGGGCTCACCCAAGGGAGTGTATGTACGACTCCTGGGGAATTGTCTCATCTGATGATATTGTCCTTGATTATTTTGGTTGCTTTGGTTTTTTGAAGGGACATTGGTAGGGGGTGTCAATATTGTTGTTGGTTTGTTTTGTGGTTGAACCCCTTTTAGAGCCAGTACAGGACCCATAGTGTTTGTAGCCTTGGCGTCAACAACACCATCATTTGTAATGCGTTTATTTTTGACCAATTACTTATTTTTTTCAATGGGAGGATTTGCATTTGTGTTTTTAGGACTTTATCTTAGCTCTCCCTTTGCGATAAGGGATTTCTCAGTCTGGACACCCTTTTCAAGTAGGTCCATGAAGGTTGTGCAACAATCCACTTGCAATGCATATTTTAAGGGTCCTGGAAGTGGTTGAACAAACATGTCCACCTTTTCCTTTTCAGGTATGTTGATGTTACACCAACTTGCTAGACTTCTCCATTTTTGAAAGAATGGGATGAATGTTTCACCAACATCCTCTTGTGTGAGATTGCATAAGCTAGTAATAGAAGTGTCCATGTCAATGTTGTATGCATAATTTTTTATGAATTTGTGTTTAAGCTCATCCCATATTTGGATATCCTTTTGAGTGGAAAACCATTCAAGGGCAATACCTTCAAGACTTTTAGAAAAAAGTATCATCAAGTACATTTTTTCATAAGTGACATCGATACAATTGGTCACAAATTCATGAACATGTTCAATGGGGTTCGTGTTTCCTTTGTATTTGGTAAAATTAGGTGACACATATCTTAGAGGAAATGGTGGGATGTATAAGTTCATGTTGAAGGGATATACAGATAGATCATATGACACTTTTGATTTCTTGTCAGATATTTGAATGTTTTCTATGGTCTTCTCTAAACCCATCAGTTTTTCTTGCAAGGCATCTATTATAGGGTCATTTGTGGTCCCATATGTTGGATTGATTGGTATGCCATAGGTCCCCATTTGTTGTGAGTGGATGTTGGCATGTTGTGGAGGTATATGTTGTTATGGCATGTATGATGTGTTTGGATTTGTGTGTTGTTGGTATTGAAAGTTTGGATTGGGGGTATGTTGGTGAGCATGAATATGGGATGAGTATGTTGGGATGTGTCCCCCAGCCATTTGGGTCAAGATTTGGGGAATATGGTGACCATGAACATTTTGATTTGTGAATGATGCCATTGGCTATGTTTTTTGACTACCTTGTCCAAATTGTTGGGTTTCTAGAAGGGGAATGTTCATTTTTTGTCCTTGGGAGGTGATGGCATTTGACTGTGTTGATGTGTTAATATTTTGTTGTTGTCTTTGAATAAAGATACATCATTTACCTCCACCCAAAGGATTTTGTGAGATACCAATAAGAGGATATGATGAAGGTGTACTCATGGTACTAGACGTAGTTTCCAATGGATGATTTGTATGACTTGATGATGCCCCCATGACATTTACCGTAGTGGTAAAGAGAGGATTGGAGTAACTTTCCCACACTGCCAAGGAGCCAAAGGTGGTTCCAGCCAATTGTGATAGTGTTGTGGATATTGTGGGCACTGTGATAGAATGTGATCCTCCAATTATTTAGCGTTTATTGAATTGAAGGTGTTTGGAATGTTGGAGGTAGAATGCATGGTTGTTGTAGCATCAAAAAAGGTATTGCTCGTAGTGTTTGGAGGTTGACCACTATTTGACATGTTATGCACATTGTTGACATTAGTGTCAGGAGATGTTGATCTCAATGTGTTAATGTCAAATCCATGGGGTGACTTAGCTCCTTGATTTAAGAGTATGGCAAAATATTTTTCTCTGTCATATAGGACCATTTGTTCCATGAATTGAGAGACCTCTGGATCTTGTGTTGCTACCTATAGGTTTTCCTCAAGTATTTGTTTGTATTCATCATTACGTAAGAATGGTTAAAGGGACTGTTTGATGAGGATGGTATGGTTGTGAGAGGTTGATTATTCACATTGCCAAATGGGTCATCAAATGTCCACTTTGGGTCATACGTGGGATTGTTAACATTGGAAGTGGAGTTTTGTCCAAAATTTTCCATTTGTTGTTTCTATCTTTGGAGTCTAGTTTCCACCATAAAATGAGATTGCTCAAATGAAAATGACAACTAAATGCAAGGATGACACTGCAAGACTATGTTTTCTAAAGAAAATGCCTACTAGGATGACTAGGCGATGATGACACTTGTCTAAGGAAATGATTGATGTAAGATGATGAGGTTGTTAAAGCCAAAATGTCGAATGAGGACTAAGATGGTAATGTTAACTAAGGACTTAATATGATAAATGCAAGGTCTAGGTTCAAAATGATGACTAGGATGAATAATATTTTTGGATTTTTGGGAATAAAATATGCAAGGTATAAACTAGAATGCAATTTGGAGAAAAGGATACCTAAACACTTCTAACCTCAATCTTTTTTTTTGAGTTCGGTTACTAAAGGACTTGTTGAAAATGACAAAATGACAAGGTCAAAATGACTAGTGAGTTTTCCTAACTAGACTGTTGAGTTGGAAAACCTCACAAAGGGACAATGATTGAAAAAGGGAATGATGATTGAGTCCAAGATAACCTAGTTTTGAAAGTAATGACATTGCAAATTGTGTTGAGATTAACCTAATCCAAAGTATGCAAGGATTAAAACCTAGGGTCAAGCTAATGCCTAATGTATGCCACTAAAAAAATTGAAGGATGAAGCCTATGGTCAAGAATGCAAACTAATGGTTGAAAATTTTGAGCAATTTTGAAGTTGGTTTATGATAGAATCCCTTTGGAACTAGTGTCTGACAAAAGGCTGATAGAGTTTAGACTCGGATTTGACTTTGGATCAGGGTTTTACTTCTAATAGGAAAATGTGTCATTTGAGGCCTCGAATGCATCACAGTGTCTTGAATGTGGTTTGGTTTGAGAAAATTCAGCTCTAGGATTGACAAATGCGACTGCATTTTGAAAATGCAGTTTCGTGAGGTTCAGATGTGTCACGATGCAGACACATGCGGTGTTTGTTGGATCAAATGTGGTTTACCAATGTGATTGCATCTTAGTATTTTCAGATGCATTTTAGAACAATGAATGAGGTTCAACAGTTGTGACACATTTTGTTAAAATTGAATTTCTTGATGTATTGAGAGCAAATTTGATTTGTCTAATGCTGAATGTTTTGTTCAAAAGTGTAAATGTGGTGAATAATGTTGAAAATTTTAGCAAGCACTTGACAAGCACAATGTTTTGAGTGTAAGCAAGAGCACATAAAAGAAGTACAATCCTAATAGGCCAATAGGCCAAGGGTTTGTATACTTGATATAGCCCATCGATATACCCCGGATTGGTGTTAAACACCTTTCCTTCTTAAGAGAGGATATCTTAGAATTTTGGTGGCACTGGCTCTCCTCCATGGCTCATTAACATCATTTGGGCACACCAAATTTGAATTCTTGGGTAGTGACTTCCCAAGAATTGCTATCTCTACTCAAGGGATTAGTAGTGAGTGTCTTCGGGCATGATACTAAACCCTACACTATATCAAGCAAAGGCTGAAAATGGTTGGCCTCTAAAACAATAGGTGTTTAGTATGGGTATTCCATTCGTAGGGCATGATCCATGCAGTGAGAGTCCCCTTTCGGATCCATCTTGTCAAAACCATATGCCTGATTCTTGGGCTTTCCACAAGAATACACTTTTATATACCAATTGGAAGTCCCTCGGGTTCAGGGTGCTACCGGTTTGAGTCGTCTTGGGGTGAGAAATTTTTCCCACCAGAACAGGCCCAAGTTCTAGAGTTAGTAATCATTTCTCTTACACCTAGGACCACCCAAAAGCATAAGGGGAGAGGATACTTTGATTACTATGTCCTAAGGGTATTCAACAAAAAAAAAAGGTCTGGTTTTTTTATCACCAAGTTTTCACAAGGTGAGAGCAGAATCACCTACCATTTGCAAACACAATCAAAGTAGAAAAATATGTTTGTTTTATGTGCACCAAAATAAAAGTGTACTAATCTTAAAAAAATGCAAGCACAATGTTTGGAAGTGAGTTTTCGACACTCGAACCTACAAAAAACACAAGTTAGGAGTTTTATCCACCAGTCTTGGACCCACAAAAGGTAACCACCACACGATGAAAACTAGGATTAGTAACACAAAAACCTATGCTAAACAAATTGTAGAAAATAAAACTAGAATGCCAAAGAAAAAAGAAAAAAGAACATAAAAACATAAAAACTTGAATGCAAAAGAAAAGAAAATGTTACTAGGAAAATGGGTCATAACAAAGCGAATGCATCGCTCTATGTTACAAATACGGCTCAATGTTACAGATACAACTTTCATGACCTTGTTTGCGACACAGCAGAGTGATTGTGTCATTTTAGATGGTGAATGCGTCATGATGCATCAGATGCAGCTCAATAAAATTCAAATGCGTGACTCTGTACCTATACCTACAAAAATGACAGATAACAAAAAAAAATTGTATAGAAAAATAAAAATAAATATAGAGTTGGGTTCATCAATGTATCTAAGGGTAAATTTTAGGTATGTTAAATGTTAGCAAATCAATAATGCATATAAACCAAAAGAACTATGAAGTACAAAGGAAATTAAAAGAAAGAAAGCGTATACCTATCGTTCATCAAAGCTTCCATGATTACCTTCATAGCACCTTCTAACTTGCTGATGGTTTCCCTCAGATCGAACATGTGAACAATTTAAAGACAAAGACAGTCCTACACAAGCTTTGAAGGATTTAAATAAAGATTATGACTATCCCTATGACAAAAAGAATCTAAAATACCAAATAACTCTAAGTATTTATGTGCCAAAATAATGAAATTCATGTGTCTCATCTCAAAATGTGAGCAAAATAGAATTTTATAGAAAATAAAATTTTGAATGGACGGATGAGATCGACTTTCGACAAAAACCTAAAATCAGAGGAGAAGATTTAATCTGATAATCCCTAATCAAGGTTATGGAAAATCCTTAAATGAGTGGTCAAGATGTCATCTGAGAAAATCAAATTGGCGGTGGAGAATAAATGAGATAATTAATTAGAAAAATAAAGATTTTCAAAAATCAAAAAGATAAGGACTGCCTAATTTGTGAGATTCGAAAAATCAAGAAGATAAGATTTGAACTGAAGATCAGATTTGGAAAATCAAGAATCTACTCGATTGCTTGACTTTTGAAAGAATATTACCATTTTGAATTAAATTAATTCAAAATATGGATTTTGTGATATAATAAATAATCGATTTTCAGATTATTTACTAAAATGAACTGTCAGTTAAGAATGTGATATCATTTTAAATAATCAACTTATTTAAAATGAGAGAAATGTTAAATTAGGTAATTAAATAATTAAATAATTATTTAATTGAGAGGATATGATTAATAATTAAATAAATTAATAAATTCATTTAATTATGAGAATTAGTGATATATTAAATAAATAAATGAAATTAATTTATTTAATAAACATGAATAATAAATGAATAGAAGTAATTAAATAAACTAAGAAATTTATTTAATTGTAAGAAGATAATAGACCATTAGTGACGTATTGAATAAATAAATATAATTTATTTATTTAA
The DNA here is from genome assembly GCA_007258455.2 of Sequoia sempervirens. Lineage (NCBI taxonomy): Eukaryota > Viridiplantae > Streptophyta > Pinopsida > Cupressales > Cupressaceae > Sequoia > Sequoia sempervirens. The sequence continues at coordinate 753,872,258 of VDFB02193867.1, read as the reverse complement.
TAATCATGAAGAATAAAAGAGACATGAATTAATTAAATAATAATGTATTATTTAATTAATAGTTGAATGTGGACCAAGCACATAATTAAATGTCATAATTTTGCTAGGATGAAAGTGGTAAAAATAGAGCTTGCAGGCCTAGGTTATTTTTAAGTGTCTACATTTTTCCCCTCTTTGTCATAACGTAGCATGTCGCATTGTGACAAAGAAAATAAGTCAAAGCCTTTCCCCAGTGAACGTATAGAGTATTAATGCCCCCTTGGGAAATTTTTCAAATTTCGAGCTGGTTATAGAAAAATTTGGAAAGGGTCCCAATAAGTCAATTTGATGAGTAGAAAGACAGTGGCGTAGACATTTTTGGATTCTGACACGTTTAAGGCAGCCAACGAAGTGGTCAAAGTTGTTCAAAGGAGCCTCTAGTAATAACCTAGTTGACAAATTCCATTTTGACTTTATAAATAGGTTGATAAAGGGGTAAAAGTCAATTCATTTTCACTATTCACATTGCGAATTTGAGAGCTCAGAGCGAAGAGGACTACAGCGAGGATGGTGATTCGAGTGACTCAGCACCACGGTGAGATCATGCAGACCTACAGATGGCCAAACAGCTCAGAGCCAACTATATGTACCCCTAACCCACTTCATAATTTTTTCATTTAAGTGCCAAAATTAGGGTTTTATGGAAAACAACTAATGCGCTACGACGCATATGCGTGAGTGTAAGCCGTATTTGACTTCGCATTTCACGTATTTGATGCATCACGATGCAAGTGCAAGGGTTTTTAGGGCAGTCCAAGGGTTTGCAACACAATTTCCAAAAACTGTGATGCATTCACCTTTTTTGAGCTGCATTCGAAAGTTAGAATGTTGCATGTGTCATTTCGAGACACATTCACCTTCTTGAGCGACACATTCGAATGAAGTGATGCATGTGTCATATATCATGATGGAAGTGCTTTGATGCGATGTAATTGAGCGACAGAATGATGAAATTGATATTTCAAGATACATTTGAAGTACAGAACAAAGCATTCGTTGTTTAGCGACACAATTGTAGTCAACGTGACAAATTTGACTGACTTTGACTAGGGTTGATTCTGATGCTTTTCAAATTTGAAATATTTTTTGATGATACTAATAATTGTCTATAAGGTACTGACGCATTGTTTGGCTTTGTGCAGAGATAGCTAGCCCCCATATATATTTGAGAGAGCAGACCATCGACTTTCTGGTTTGCAGATAAGCTGACTACGTGAGAGCAACGATGGTTGATGTGGCTAGGTCTATTTTATGCTTCCTATATAACTGCTATTTAAGAAAATAGGGGACTATTGACTACCTTATGTGAGGGGTGGCATTCAGAGACATGCTCCTTCCACCTACCAACAGGAGAGGTGACAGTTACCCTAGAGTATGTCTATCGCATTCTACACCTACCGATCCAAGGAGAGTGGATCATTTATGACCCTCGCTATGGCCATTAGACTTTCATAGCCTACTATCGGGATGAGGGAGAATGACTCGGCATCTAGGGTTATGATATCCACTGGGAGTTTATGGTAGAGCATTATGCTCGATTTGATGCCTTCTTCGTGACATTGATTGGTGGGATATTGATTTCAGACCATCGCAGTCATGGGTTCCCTATTGGTTGGGGAGATGTCATAGTGGGGATGAGACGAGACAAGATAGTGTATGCTTTGGGACCTTGTTTGGTGGCCACACTCTACCACCAGCTTCATGAGGTTTGCTATAGGAGGGTAGAGAGTATTTCATGTGGCACTACTCTTTTGATGATATGGGCATGGGAGCATATAGCGATATTTCGTTTGCCTATTTTCAAACCACAACTAGCCAAGGGGATTCCTTATGTGTATTACTATGCTGGTGCTCTTCAGCAAACATGGATGGGGGAGACAGGTTGGTGGTGGCATCAGATTGATACTATGTTGTTATTCATCTAGAGACCGTATAAAGACTTCCAACAGTGGGATGATGAGGTGGACCATATCAGCCTGTGCAGATAGTATCACTACTTGATTGGGAGGACCATGTAGAGCTAGCTAATTATAGAGATGCACCTTCCATAGTGTTTCCTATGACAATTCAAAGAGCAGCAGGGTGTACCTACAGGCACAGTCGAGTATGCTCAGTCTTCTAGAGATTTAGCTTGGGGGCAAGCAATTCTTGTAGCTTTTGTCGAGCAGTAGATTGATGGGCTAGTACCCCAACAATGGGGATGGAGAGGTGGGATTGTAGATCCTGGGACCACAACCAATTATGACCTATGGTGGTAGGCACATAGACCAATGCCACTGACAAATCTAGATGGGCCAGCACTTGTGGAAAGGAGGTCAGTTATACCTCATGTGCCGAGAGTCAAGCGAGGGGGCAGAGACGATGATAGAGGTAGAGGTCAGGGGAGGGATGGAGGCATGGAGGCTGGGATGGAGGCAGGGGAGAGATGGAGGTTGAGATGGAGGGAAAGATGGGGTAGAGATGGAGGTCAGGGTGGAGATGATGGAGATGATGGGGATGATGGAGGAGATGGCTAGAGACGGAGGAGGGATGGTTAAATTCAGGGCAGGAGGGTGTAACCACATGTGGCTAGAGTGCCACTAGATGTTATCCTAGAGGTGGCCAAGGAGGGGGAGAGAGAGGAGGAGCAATCGAGGAAGGAGAAGGAGTCCGAGATGGATGTGGAGGACCAACAAAGACAGGAGGGGGAGAAGGAAGAGAGACAGGAGAAGCCAGCGAGGCCAGAGTAGGAGGAGAGACCGGAGGAGGATGTGGAGAAGACACAGGAGGAGCCAGTGAGGCTAGAGCAGGAGGAGAGATAGGAGGAGTATGTGGAGGTGGACGTTGATGTAGATGTGCCTTGGGTTGAGGGAGTTGGTGGAGAGGATGCTACAGAGGATGATGATGACGATGCCATGGATGAGGCCGAGAGACTCTTGAGCTGGAGGATAGTGGAGGGAGAGGAGGAGATACTATCCTCGTTGACATTGACCCAGGATGCCATGATAGACCAGAGGGTGGACGATCTTCAGAGGAGGCTAGAAGAGAGTGTGGCAGAGGTTAGGGTACTGCGGGCAGAGCTAGAGGTTGCTCGAGTAGAGCAGGCTTAGGCAGTGATCCGTCAACAGGAGTCATCTTAGTGGTGTGTAGATTTTGCAGCACTATGTTCAGGGCCTTTTGGGGACATTGCTCATGAGCTTGCCAGGGTGAGCACTAGGTGTATGATACTAATTTTCACAAACCTCAAACAATGAACCATCTTAGTATCGTTAGTCCATTTAAAGCAAGTAACACTAGTATCTCTATGAAATATTTAGCCATGCTAAATAATGCAAACTAAATAGAACAAAAACAATTAAAAGTAAGCATATAAGAACATGACCAGACCCTATCCCATAGTGGATTGGTGCTATTGTGGAAAATATCCCTTTCCCAACCTTTGATAATGCAAATGATGATGATGGACAAAATCAGTTCATAATTGAGAGAATGACTTTGCATGAAGATTTGTGGATGGAATTGTGGAGGATTTGATCAAGAATGAAGCCTTTATTTATTGATTTTCTTGATGAGAGATTGGCCAAATGGATGAATGTGGGACTCAAAATAGACCAATGAAAAGAGGCCACTTGTCAACTTGCCATAGGTTCTGGGATGTTCAATATTTGAGAAATGTGCCTAAGAGAGGGAGTTTCAAATTTGAATTTGAGAGTAAATGTTGAGTTTGACTTGTGCAAGGGGACATATAAGAGCCACGTAAAAGCTCATAAATGATTTTTTGGGTGTACATGTCCACTTGTCTTTGAATTCAAACTTGAGGGAATATTCCTCAAAGATATCATGTTGATGGAAAATGTTTAGATTTAATAAATCAATAAATTGATTTATTTGTGCAAGTGGCAAAATCTAGAGAATGTGATGGGTAGTTAGGTTAGGTTAATTAGGATTAGATTAGCTTAATGCTGATTAGGATGAGTTTGACCTTTTTGACTTGAATATTTGATTTATTTAAATTAGAAATGGATGGAATATGCATTTGGATTTTAATTAAATAAAGTTTGGTTTATTTAATTAAAAGTTTGATGATAAAGTTTATTTAATTTTAAATTAATAACCTTAGAAGATTGAAATTAATGAGTTTACCTGATGAATGGATGAAAGTGAGCTTGATTAATTTGATGAGTGGATGAATGTGAAACCTAGTTTACTTGATGAATGGACCTAATTGAATGCATAATGCTAATTTTGCATGTTTACATTTTTCCCCTCTTTGAAGCAATTTACTTGTTGCGTTGGTTCAAAGAATAAACTTGTCATGATCAAAATTCAAAAGTTTTCTAATTTTTCAGATGCCCCAGCAGAAAGTAGTACACTAGTTCATTGCCCCCTCGAGAGATCGAGTGAAAAGATTGGATTTGATGGTCAATCTCATGATAGAGAGGTTCAAAATGGATGGTTATGGATGATGATGCAAATGAGATGATTTTAAGATGCTTAGAATAACAAATCTTAAATGATGATATGATGTGATGATAGATTAGATGGATGATGTGATATGCTATGATTATACAATGGATGATTTATGCAGATGCTTAGACTAAGAGATCTATATTATGATGATGGTGCAAATGCAATACATGTCAGATGACCGATGTTTCCTATTATGTATGATATGAATGATATGCCGACTGCTGATGGTTTTGTGGATGTAGGACAGATGCATGATGAATGCATTGGTGATGTTATTTTAGCATGGAGAAAGAAGAAATGAGATGATGACAAGAGGATCCAACAAGTCCATGATTTGATGAGACTTTATTAGAGATGATGATTTTTTTATAAAGGAATGGGATTTGAAAAAGGCTACTTACCTTATGTTTGATTACACATGTAGATACGATGCATCAAGGTATAAAGAACCAGGATGGTGTTGTACCTAGTGCGATGGACTTTGACTCGACAAATAGATAGGAGTATTCTTGTTCACACTTGACATACAGAAACCTTGCTAGGACATACCTAACAAAGCAAGTATTCGCCAAGTTATTTTACAAGAATGACCAACAAGCATAGCAGACAAAAGATAATGATTGTTGCCCCATTCTTATCTCTCTAAATCCCTCATTCAGATATCATCGAGAAGTCCTTGGAATGAGCGCAATAAGATAAATCAAAAGAAAAAAAACAAGTACGCAAACAAGCCAATATTCTTCATACCTTCATCCAAAGGGATTTGTTTTGATAGGATAAGAATCCAAGTGCTATCCAAAATGATTCCCATTGTCAGAACGATATATCCTAGGACATGCATTATATAGGATGATGATGGGTTGATAAGTTGATTGATAGGCTATTGATATAAGGTTGATTGACATGTTTGCGAATGATCAAGAGTTTGATTTTTCATTTTAAAGATTTGGTGTTTTGATTTTGATTTTACGATTTGAAACTTTTCTTTTTCCAATTGATGTGATTGTTTCTGTTTGTTTTTCCAAAGGATGAAGGTGACAATCAGTTTATTATGGATGATTGATTATTGCAGGTGAAAGCAAAATGGGACAGATGGATTTTTTTCAAATATTTGGATGTTTTTGACATTTTTGGAATGTTTTGAGGCTAGTTTTTGGTGTTTTTCAAGATTTTGCAAATGTTTTGATTTTTAAATTTTGCGATGTTTTGGGGTTTTCTGAGATTTTATGAATGTTTTTCGATTTTTTTATTTTTTTGAATGTTTTCGGATTTTGTGAGATTCTATGAATGTTTTTGGATTTTGTGAGGTTTTATGAATGTTTTTGGATTTTGATGTGATTTTGGATGTTTTTGGATTTTCGTGTTTTTCAAATGATTTTGTGATTTTGATATTTTTTCGAATGTTTTTGTATTTTGATGTTTTTTCAAATATTTTTGGATTTTGATGTTTTGATGTTTTTGGATTTTTTTTATGTTTTTTATGTTTTTGGATTTTTTGCACAATTTTGACGTTTAGGATATGGACATGTGTGACGATATCAGTTCTCTATTTGGGATTTTGTTGAAGACCAAGCTAAGGTGGATTGATCAAATCGATGGATTGATGATGATGATGTTAACATTATTGAGGATACACAACAATGTAAGGATTTGATTAATCAGGATTGATGATAATAACATTGTTGAGGATGCACAACAATACAAGGATAGTGTTAAGCAACACAAGGATTGGGATGTTGATCAGATTGATGATGATAACATTATTGAGGATACACAACAATGCAAGGATAGTGTTAAGCAACACAAGGATATCTCGAGATGATGATTTTTTGATTGGATTTGATTGATCATGATTGATGAAGCTTGATTTGGAACAAAAGGTGTTCGAATGGTTTGATGTGATGTTTGAAGTCAAATTAGATGCAACTGATAGTGATTACTTGTATTGATGTTTGATGAAAGATGAAGACTAATAAGCAATTTCTTCTCATCAAAATATTCCATGGGCTAGTGATTCAGATTTTGAATTACAGATGCCTAACCAGTTTGATTTCATGTTTTCCAATGTTTGGATCACCACATAAGTTGGAGGATATAGATCAAGATTTATTCCCAAGGCAAGATGTAAATATATTCCCCCAATGTCTAGCAATGTACGGAATTCCATGGATGGATGCTCAGATAGGTGTATGGATGGATGGATATGGTAGGCATGCAAAGGATTTCAAGGATTATCTTGCAATAAGATAAGTGTTCAGATAAAGAATGCTCATTTGGATAATGCTTCATGGCTCAGATAATGTTGCATAGGATAAGATCAATGAAAATGACCCATGTCAAGACGTTTACCATAAGCAAGCATAAAGTGTGCACCAAAGTTTGTCAAGATCAAGATAACTTGGATGATAGATGCAAATGGATGAAAATGGATTGGATAAATGGCTTATGGATGAATGGATTTATTATGACTAAGATGGATGGAATGCTAGATTTATTATGGATGGGATGATATGCTTTCACTTGAACTAGTGCACGTAGATGCTTGATTCTACACATGATGCTTGTTTTCCAGGTTTTCATCATGGTCTTTCCCAAATCGCCGCAGATGCGGTTTTCACTAGAGGATGATTTTTCTCTTTACTATTTTCAATCCTTTTTTTGATTTTTTTGGATTTTCATATGTTTTGATTTTTTTGATTTTTCTAAAATATTTTAAGCTCGTTCTAAATATCAAGGTGTTTCTAATGTAGATGATTCTATCATAATGTGCCATCAGTATCCTACCTGAAGAAGTTGGTTTTCTAAGATACGTGCACTTGAATGCAGCTTTTGGGATTCCTAATTTGCTTCGTCCATACCAGAGTTGAATTTTTCTTTGTGCACACATCACGATAGAGTGCCTTTTAAATCCTAATGATGAAGGGTCATTTCCAATACATGTTCAATGTGAGAACTGGATATCATGCATGGAGGTGTGGATGGAGTGTGTTTCGGGATAAGAGATGGATTGGTTGACATCTTGGAATCTTTGACTCTCCAAACTTGGGTAGATGAGCAATGATGGGTGGATACAAAAGTGTGCATGGAATTAGGACCAACTGCTTAATACACTTTGTACATCACTTGAAAAGCATGCTTTTTCTTTTCTAGACATCTTTGATGTATACTTTTCCCTTTTATATTTTCCCCCATAGTTTCTTTGACTAATGGAGTTTGATAGGGATGATCTTTCTTTGTATTTTTTGGTATCCATTTGTATTTGGTTTGTCCATTATGCTTCTCAGCTTCTTTTGCTTTGATAACATTCCTTATGCTTTGATTCAGTTCTTTCTTTTGACATTGGTCCTAATTCATGGATGGGGTGATGGGTGGATGAAGATTCATGACGTGGCTAGTTGTAGTATTGACATTGGTTTCATCATAAGGATTCTTCGTGCTCCCTATATTGATGTTTTCTTGAGATGAAGTTTCCCCTAGTATTATGCAAGTAGTACCTTCATGCTTTGATTTTGCTTGTTCTGAGATGTCTTGTTCAGAAAACATGTTCTGACAAATGACCACTGTAGATGGCGTTGTTTCAATTTGTTGCTCTGCTAACTCTGGATTATACTATTCTATCTAAATTGTTTCCTTGAGCAGATAATGTTGGATATTTGCATACCTAATGTCCTTAGTCTGAATTTGGGATATATCTAATCTTGATGTTTTCAACTCAATAACCTGCTCTTTTTGTGTTATAATGTCTAGAGTAAAAGAATCTTGTTCTAAATGAAGAAAATTTACAAGTCCATCCACAGAAAGAATCTCATGGGTAGATGGATGAGTATGTGCTACATGGATATGATCATCTTCCATAGATAGGAGAGTGTACATTAGATTGTTGTAGTATCTTGAAGATATAAATTCTTGATCTTGAATGATTTCAGAGTTGCTTTTGAGATGCTTTGGATCAAGTTCCTGACATGGGTCAGTTTCAAAGGATGGATTTCTTATAAAAGGTTCTTGGATGTCATCATTAGACATGGTAAGTGGTTCAATATCTTCAAGTTTCCATTTTAGGGTTCATTCAATATCTATAAATATGAGGTCAAAGGATGTCAATATGTCTTGGAAGGGACCATTGCTAGACCTTGGTGAAATATTTTGATCATGCTTTGGATTAAATTCTTGAGATAGGTCCTCTAACTCATAAGGTGATGTAGAGACATTTTCAACATGATCATAGGTGAACAGATCATGCATTATGTCAATAGGATCAAATAATCCTAACGCTCCTTGAAATAGATCACTAAAAAGTGGCTCTTGATGTAAGGTGAGTTGATCATTAGGTGGGGTGGAAACATCTTCAAGGTTCTCATCGATGGAGAGATCTTGATCATTGTTCTCAACAATTGTGGTGGAGGGATTTCCAATTTCTTCAACCAAAGGGTCAAATGATGTTGACATTTCTTGAATTGGATCATTGTTAATTATTGTTAGTGGATTTTGATCATGATTGAAAATTGATTCTTGATGTATGTTAATTTTATCATGCGATGAAGTAGACACAACTTTAGGGTGCTCAATGATGGATTGATCTTGCTTCTTGTTCTCAACAATTGTGGTGGAGATATTTCCAATGCTATCATCATCCCCAATATTGATTATATTTTGATGAATTAGATCTTGGATGAGTTTTCGAGTCAAACACAATCTGATGTTTTGTGTCCCTTTATTTTATGATAATCACAAAGGTTCTTCTTGTTATACCCTGGCAGTTTTATGTCTAGTTCTTGATAGTTCACATAAATGGGTATTTTGATGAGATTTTCTTGTACCAATTGTTGCGGGACTGATTTGGTTGGTCTCCGAAGTGGTGTGTATTTCCACTTGTTTCTTTGTGAGATTTTCACTTTAAACTGACCTTGCGGTGATTGATTTTGGAGATGTGGTGATTGATCTTCAAGATGGGGTTGATCTTGATGTCCATCTTCTTGACATTGGAAATATTGTTCTTGATGTTGTTGTGGACACAACTCATTGCTTTGATGACATGGATTAATCAATGGATGGGTGTATTGATTTTGGAGTGAAGATATCTCCTGGCTCAATAATTCAATTAGTTTGGCATGTGAAGCAAGTTTCTCTAGTGAAATTCAATCTTGATTTTGAATTTAATTCCCTTGATTTGGATTTTGTTGAAGCAGATTTGGAATGTGCCCTTGTGGTGTTTGAATGGGATCATGGAAAAAATGATCTTGGATAATGTTCTGATTTGGGATGATTTTTAAATTCGGCATTATGGGTTGAAGTTGAACTTTGTTGGGAACCACATTGCCTTGATTTAGGTAACTTTGATTTTTCATGGTGTTACCTTGACTTGTTAACATCTTGTTTTGACTTTGAACAGTATTCCTATGATTTGCAAACATATTTATCCCAAAGTTTACCAATTTTGGACTCAAAACATTCATGTTTGGTAAAGTTGTACTTGGTACATTCTCATTTGGCATGTAGAGATTTGATGGGATGATGTTGTTCCATTGAAGGCTCATGCATTGATTGTTCGGTTGGTGGATCTGTAGGTTTTGTCTTGGATTTAAATCTACCTTTGGGAAGGGTTTCCCAAACTTCGATTTGGGCATACTCACATTTGTTGTACTATTGACATTTATCGAAGGTAATGATCCCATGCATGGTTTGTATAGATGTGAGTGTTGATAATCAATCGGCATTGTAAGGCTTTGATAGCCTAGTTGACTTGGATTACTCATGATGTATGGATCAATTTTATATTCCATGTTCCTCTTGTGTTTTGAGCTTGTTGTAAAAGTGACCTCTAAGGTTCATAGGACCAATGATGAGATGAAGGATGAAAAGGGGAAATGATATGAGGGTTTGAACGTTTAGGGACTTTGGATCAATGCTAGACTTAGGATTTGATTCTAATTGGTTTGATTTGGGTAATGAACTTGTAAACCCTAAGATGTAAGATGTTATCTTAGGATGAACTTGTTCAAAGGATTTCTGATTTAATTAGAGGTATGAGAAAGGATGCATTCCCATACTCCTAACTAAACAAGGTGATTTTTGGTTTGATGATTTACCCAAGTCTAGAATGATGTTTCCAAAGATCTAAAGTTGTTTGGTGGGATGGATTTTGATAAATTTTTGGGATGGGTGAAATGTTTGATTTTCTCCTAAATGAACCTAAGAAGGACTTGTTTACGAGACCAAGATAGTGAAGAACATGCCTTTCTCTAAGAGTAATTCAAAATCAAAAAGACCAATGTTTGCATGAAAACCATATGAACAAAAGATTCCAAGCACATGTGTTTGGGTCCAATTGATTCAATCTTTGCTTAATGGATTCTTTTTACCATAAAAATGCTCTTGATTATATTTTGAATCTAGATGTATAGTGTCTCAACTTTCCCCTTATCCCGCAAAGTGTATTATGTGAAAACCAAGGAAATTAGAGGCCAGAGTTACCTATTGTTGACCTTAGTAGGAGAAAATTGAGATGAAATCCAAATGCTTAGAATCCTCTAAGGATACGAATCCCAAGGGCAAGCAATAACATGTGAATTTTTTCAAAGATATTTGCTTCTCCTAAATGGTTTGAGATTTGATGCTCATGTTGAATGTTGATTTTCCAATGTTTTTGATCAAAGCACTATGTTTTCAAACTGACTCACAAGCAATATAACATCCTAGCTCAATTGGTACATTTTTCTTGGTGGGCTTGCCTCATGACCTTCGTAGAAGAGATGATTTTACATGCAACCAAGGAAAGAGTATAAAGGTATGTTAAGAATGAAGTCTTAACCTCTATACTTTAACCAAGATTAGACATGGCAAGTTACTTCTTGGAATCTAAGTTCCAATGCACCACTTTGATAAACTTGCTCAATGGATCAATTGGTCACTACAAAACAAGGGTTCTATTTCAGAGTTTCCATTCATGGAGATTGACCCATTTAGTGAGAGTCCCCTTTCAGATCCATCTTGTCGAAATCAACTGTGTGATATTGGCGTTTACTCCAATACCCACATTTATATCCTAGTTGGAAATAATCTTGGCTTTACAGTGTTACCGGTTGAGTCATTCCCTTGGGTGAGTACTTTTCCCCCACGGTAGGCCCTCTAGGATAAACAAAAGCAAGAAAAGAAAAAAATTGTAACTCGATCAATATTTGACGACACAAAGAAAGAGAATATACATGATGATTCTCTACTCACACTCGCACAAGATTTTGTTCAATTTTAAACCCAAACTGACTTGTGGAAGTGATTTCTTTATCTTACCCCAAAGTCATGAAAGAGGTCTTTCGATTCTCAAGATCGCTATAAAGTGCAAGAGAAGTGCATACATCCTTTTCCAATGAAGTTAGTTCAAGTAAGCTCTCACAAAACAATGTAGCACATGTTCATTTTAGATCCCACAAAGCATTAATGAATTCATTTTAGAGCACTAAAAGACAAATGATAGACATTTTGTTCAATTTGTTAACCTTCAACAAAATCTAGTCAATTTGTCTAAAGTTCATTTTAGCCTCTTCACAATGAAAAATTTGAAAGCATAGGAAATGTTCTTTTTAAAGCCCCAAAAAAAAAAAGAGTTAACCTCAAACAAAAAATTAAGGCGTAAAACAAAATCTCCAAGCATTAAAAAATGCTTTTGGGTTCAAGTTTGGTGCTCAAATCCTTAACTCTGATATTTCCTTCATTTTCGCTCAACTCCAACATTCAATTCCAATGTTGATTGCACCTTTTTCTTGTCACTGATCAAACCCATCAATCTGTGTGGATTAGCCAGATTTGATCTCTCTCATTAGAAGCCTCTACAAGAGTTTGTAATGTCCTTTCTCTTTTTGATGCCTCTTGCTATCATTGTGTATAGCAGCTCCATTCATTCATCTGATATCAAATATAGATGTTGTAGAGATAGTAACATGAAAAATAGTTCGTTGTAGTTTCCAAAAGTGTATGTTGCTTTACGTAGGATTATTTTAGTGACAGTAGCTGAGCACTGAGCACCAAGATTGAAGTCTATTTGATCAGAAAAAATAGACAATAGAATGCAATCTTAATCAAGTTAATCACAAAGAAACATTGGTAAACTTCAGAACCTATTAGTGCTTCAAAATCTAGCATATGTATCCACAAATGTAGAAAAAGGAAACTGTTATGAGTAAGAAATGAAATGAAATATGATCAGGATATTTATTGCAACCAGAAAGTGCCAAGAAACCAAAAAAAATTGGCAACCAAATATTATCAGACAGAACATCTAGCACCTATTGAAGTAACTCAGAAAATGTGTGATATTGCAAAAGAACTAGATCCAAAATCAAGGCAGCCATTGTTAAAAAGGAAATTTGTTATCTTTGAAGACAAAATAAAATAAAATACAACAAAATGATAGAGATCTAGAATCTTTCCCTCCTTCTAGTGCCATTTTTATGATACTAATTTTCACAAACTTCAAACAATGAACCATGTTAGTATCATTAGTCCGTTTAAAGCAAGTAACACTAGTATCTCTATGAAATATTTTGCCATGCTAAAATAATGCAAACTAAATAGAACAAAAACAATTAAAATTAAGCATATAAGAACATGAACAAACCCTATCCCATAGTGGATTGGTGCTATTGTGGAAAATATCTCTTTCCCAACCCTTGATAATACAAATGATGATTATGGACAAAATCAGTTCTTAATTGAGAGAATGACTTTGCATGAAGATTTGTGGATGGAATTGTGGAGGATTTGATCAAGAATGAAGCCTTTATTTATAGATTTTCTTGATGAGAGATTGGTCAAATGAATGAATGTGGGACTAAAAATAGACCAATGAAAAGAGGCCACGTGTCAACTTGCCATAGGTTTAGGGATGTGCAAGATTTGGGAAATGTGCCTAAGAGAGGGAGTTTCAAATTTGAATTTGAGAGTAAATGTTGAGTTTGAATTGTGCAAGGGGACATGTAAGAGCCATGTAAAAGCTCATAAATGCTTTGTTGGGTGTACATGTCCACTTGTCTTTGAATTCAAACTTGAGGGAATATTCCTCAAAGATGCCATGTTGATAGAAAATGTTTAGATTTAATAAATCAATAAATTGATTTATTTGTGCAAGTGGAAAAATCTAGAGAATGTGATGGGTAGTTAGGTTAAGCTAGTTAGGATTAGATTAGCTTAATGATGATTAGGATGAGTTTGATATTTTTGACTTGAATATTTGATTTATTTAAATCAGAAAAGGATGGAATATGCATTTGGATTTTAATTAAGTAAAGTTTGGTTTATTTAATTAAAAGGTTGATGATAAAGTTTATTTAATTTTAAATTAATGATCTTAGGAGATTGAAATTAACGATTTTACCTAATGAATGGATGAAAGTGAGCTTGATTAATTTGATGAGTGGATGAATGTGAAACCTATTTTGCTTAATGAATGGACCGAATTGAATGCATAATGCTAATTTTGCATGTCTACACTAGGTATGGGCAATACAGGACTCTATATGAGCAGGTAGTGCCTCCCGAGTGACGAGATCCTACAATATCATGCTCACAGATGTGGATAGGCAGCAGTCATAGATCAGGTAGTGGGAGCGGCAGCAAGAGCCATACGAGTGTAGGAGGATTCACCTCCTTAAGGCACACATCAGGGCACAGGTCCCACTAGTCACATAGGCATGCGTCAAGTCATAATTCGAGCCATAGTCATGGGTCCACCAGTTCAGGGTAGAGATCAGTATAGAGGAAGCCACTTGTGATAAATCCTTTAGCCTCTTAGAGTCAGGTCGTAGTGTCATCATAGGTGTCTATTACTATGGAGATGATGCCATCAGTGTCAGTTCCATTGGTTGCATAGACATAGGCTGGTACAAGTCCACCCATTATCTATAGATGAGAGCCTTTCCTATGGGCATGTTTGATGCATATTTGGTTCTTTGTTACAATACATTATGTATAGATCATTGAGCTTGCGAGATCCATTTTTGGGATATCTATTGACTACATCCTATGACATTGTTTATTTTTGAGATGATGATATATGATGATGTAGTTTTGATGTGGGCCACATGTGTGTTATGTGATGCTATTTGATTTATGCATTATGATATATGTGATGTGATGCTTTATGTATGATGTTAATTTATGATGTATGATGGTACTTATTTATATGTCTTATCATGTATATCCTATGATGATTACTTATGAGATGATGTCATGATGATGCAATGCTTATTTATATGTTATGTCAATTTTGTGATGCATAATGTATTTATCTAATTAGATGCCATGTTTATGATAATGTGAATGTGATATGCAATGAAATGTTATATGATTTAATGCTATGGATGGTGTATGTATGGACCTAATGCAATGTTTATATGATCATGTATGCACTTATTTTTTTGTATGTCATAGGATATCATCATGAGATGGATGAGAGAAGATGACCAAACCGACGAGAGAAGATGACTAGAATGAAGGAGAGGCATGTTAGTTCCTAGACCAAATCCTTCAAAACTTTACCATAGGACTTTAATATTTATTGCTCTTAATCATATTTGGGTAGACTATTGTAATGGCCAACAAACACCATGATATGACATAGATCAAGGTGTACAAGGTCGTACCATCACCTAAGACAAGCAGTCGCAAACAAGGATGATCACGACTCATACTAAGAGTACAATTGCCCTAGTATTTTTGTCATAATCAACCACAAGCAGAAAAAGACAAAAAGGACAATTCGTGAAAGGTCGTTGCTTCTCTAAATCCTATTTCTAGGACATCCTTGAGAAACTAGCAACATGATTTCCAAAATACAAAAATAGCACCATTCTCATGATACATCATTGTTTTAATAAATCCCAGAATCAGGACCTCGCCAACAAACTAGTAATCATGCATGTCAAAACTCGAGACAAACGTCATGATACATTGCTAGTTCTCTAAATCTTGTTGTTTGGATCTGGCTGAAAAACTAGTAACATGATAAAAATGAAAAAGACAAGTGTCAAGTGTTTTCCAATTATGTCTAGATACCCATTGTTCTAATGTGAAGATGTCAAGTTTGATGACAATGAGATGTCGAGGTGTCAAATTTTTTATGATGCCAAGATGACGAATGTCGAAGATTACCAAATTAAGGAAGGACACATCCTGAATAATGTTGATGTCGAGAGGATTGATCCCTAAATGTCAAAAGGGATCCCTCAAAATTCCATGTGATAGTGACGATGATGATGACTAGGAAGGACACATCCTCAGGCATAAATGATAGAGTTTGTTCTTCAGAAGGACACATCTGAAGAATAATGATGTCAATAGGATCCCTTAAAATGTTGAATGATAATGACGATTCCTAGGAAGGACACATCCTAAGGCACGAATGACAGAGTTTGCACTTCAGAAGGACACATTTGAAGAATATTGATGTCGAGAGGAGTGATCCCTAAATGTCAAAAGGATCCCTCAAAATGTCGAATGACAATGATGATGCCTAGGAAGGACACATCCTAAGGCATGAATGAGAGATATTTCTCTTCAGAAGGACACATCTGAAGAATACTAATGTCTAGAGGAGTGACCCTTAAATGTCAAAAGGATCCCTCAAAATGTTGAATGACAATGATGATGCATAGGAAGGACACATCCTAAGGCATGAATGATAGAGGCTATTCTTTAGGACACATCTAAAAGATAACCAAGAGTTGACTGTTTGACCGGTTATTGATAATGTAACTTCTTTTGACTAAGTTTGACTGAAGTTTGGCTAAGTTTGACTTGTGTTGACTATATGTCGATATTATCATGATGATATGATTGACATGCTGATGAGATTGTCATGCTGAATAAATGGTTGTTTCACTTTGTTTAGGAGTTTTTCCATCTGAAAAATGATTTCTCTTGACTTCAAGACTTTTGAAACTTTGTGCATTTTAGCATAAAGGAACTCTCTATACCTTGGCACAGATCATTACTTCAACAAAAGATTGTCATTTGACCATGTCACTTTTTAACTTAGTTCTTTGTCATGTTGGTGATAATTTCCTACTCACATGTCTAGTTGGGAAACTCACCTTGTCACTCTTTTCACTTGTCCTAAAAAAATTCCATTTGGCATTCCTAGTTGAAACATTGGTTTAACCTTGGATAGCTAGTGATCCTATTCTTACATATTTCAAAAAAATTTAAGCCCTCAAGTTCATGACAAGTATCCATCACCTCCTAGTCATTTTCATCCTTCATACAACAACATTTAAGACCTATAAGTTCATCTTCATACATTATAGACTTCATAACATCTAACATTATCATTATCACTTTTAGTCTTGTTGCATCCATTAGAAATATTTTATCCTTGAGATACCAAAAATACCAAAAAAATAGTTGCATTACATTTACACATACCTTATTCCAAAAAAATCTCAAAAACATAGCCTTAGTCTCATATCTTCCATCTTCATTTTCATAAAGCCTTATATGGTTGAAAGTAGATTGCAAAAGAAATGTCAAGCAATGGATCTCTATCATGATGATGAGGACCTTTACAATTATACTAGCACACTCAGTTTTTACAATACCATTAATGATCCTCACAACAATACCAACCTTGATAGTCACAACCATGTCAACTTGGGGTCTACATCTTATCAGCAACCAAAGACACAAAATCCTTTCAAACAATTCCTTGTTAGAGACAAAGTGGAAATGTGTTCATAGAAGTAGAAGTCGCCATACAAAATCCTGAAGTAACCTATCTTGTGGATGAAATTGTCATGTTGGACCTTGAATGATATTTAGCCAAAATATTACATGAAGGAGTTAAACTACCTCAAGGATTATGACAATACCTTATGTGAAACAATGTCACCCAAGGAAAACAAGAAAACAAGCCAAGGACAATATACACCACAACTTACAATTTTCATACCCATTAGAACAACATGCCCAAACACTACAACTACCAACACTTCATCCATCTTTGAGACACAATTTATGTCACAACCCATGACACAAACCACATCACAACCATTTTTCATAGCAAAACCATTTGACTCAACATTTACTCCCTTTGGGTCATCATCTTAGGCCATATGGGCATCCACATCTAGCATTTGTGGTATACCTAAAGTGAGACAGGTTCTCATCCAAGGACCTCAATCAAACACAAACACAATGTCACAAGGACCTCAAACAGACACAAACACCATGTTCCAAGGTCCTAATATCAATACAAACACCTTGCAAGGAAAAACAACAAATGCCCCACATAGTCAAAATACAAACATGTCACATGGTTATAATCCTTTTCAACAAGGACACAGATCAAAATCAACACAACCTCTTAAAATATCATACAGCTACACACAAGGAGTCTTTTTTGGCAACCAACTACATAGACAATACACCCAACAAATGCAACATAGCTCAACCACTTCCCACGTCCCAACCTACATATCACACATTCATACTCATGGAAATAATCAAAATCCACCACATACACACAATGTTTCAAACCAAAACATGTCATCTCAATAAAACGTGGGACTTCATAACAATGTTTCCAACAATCCTATAATAGATGCATTGACTACCTAGTTGATTTCCCTAAAAAAACAAGTGGAAGGGATGCAATTATCAAACAAGAAGAGGAACTCATCACATGATATACACCCATATCTATATGACACAAGCATATGGGTATGTGTAGGATCATGATGGGCCAAAAAGTGGTTATATGAAACAAAAAAGGTTTTTAAAGGAGTTTCTCAAATTTCCACCAATATAAATTATTCTTTACTTTGAATTTCATAAATAATTATTATTCATTTTCTATTTGAATTACGACTAAAGTCTTGATTGATAGGTTGATTGAAAAATATCTATAGCTTTCAAACAGTATCACATTTTCTGAATCTAAAACATGTGTCACATTCTATGCTTCACATACTATAGGATTAAAAAAAAATGAATTTCATGAAGTTTTGATCAAGTTAAGGTGGTCACACATACAATTTTTTTATATTTTTTAAAAGTTGTAATAAAAAATTTATATAATTAATTATTTACTTGGAAAAAAATTACCAAAAAATATGTATCACATCGGGACATTAGTCCTGGGCATGTGCAGGATGATCACGGAAAAAACAAGCCCTTAAGTGGCAAAAAATTTAGAAAAATCAGAGTTAGACAACTTGACGTAAAAATTTGAAGAAGTTATCTATATTATTTTAATAATGTATAATAATAGAATCTTTAGAAAATTGAATGTAGTTTCTAAACTACTAGGTTTATTTTAAAACAAAGAAAATCTATTTGGTGAGAATTTGAAATTTCAATGCAGTAGTACTTAAATTTCAGGGTAAAAATAAGAAGTAGGTGTTTGTCTGACCACCCTAACCACAATAAAATGATAATATTTTTTTATAATATTTTAGATATAGGTAGATTACTCATGTCTTGAAGTGATGCATATTTTTTTGTAATTTTTTTCCAAGTAATTAATTAATTATAAAAAATTTATGACAAATTTTAAAAAATATAAAAACTTGTATGTCGACCACCTTAACTTGGTCAAAACTTAATGAAATTCAATTTTTCTTTTTTAATCCTATAGTATGTGAAGCATAGAATGTTACACATGTTTTAGATTTAAAAAATGCGATACTATTTGAAATTTATAGATTTTTTTCAATCAACCTATCAATCAAGACTTTAAACATAATTCAAATAGAAAATAAATAATAATTATTTATTAATTTCAAAATAAAGCATAATTTATATTGTTGGAAAGCTAAGAATCTCCTTTAAAAATCATTTTCATTTCATCAATTTTGGGTTAAAAAAAGTCGTTAGCCACATACCCTATATATACCCATCATATCGCCACTTTTTGGCCCACCATGATCCTCCACATACCCTCCTCTACTTATATTTGAAATCTTATAAAAAAATATTATCATTTTATCGTGGTTAAGGTGGTCAGACAGACACCTACTTATTCTTTTTTCCATGAAATTTAAGTGCTACTGCATTGAAATTTTAAATTTTCACCAAATAGGAATTTTTTTTCTAAATAAACCTACTAGTTTAGAAACTATATTCAATTTTCTATAGATTTTATTCTTACATATTTTTGAAATAATATAGATAACTTATTCAAATTTTTTAATCAAGATTCCTAACTTTAATGTTTTTGAATTTTACTGTCACTTAAGGGCTTGTTTTTTCCATGATGATCATGTACAAACCCATATACATGCCTTCTTTCCCTCTTGGGTATATCATTTATACCTTCACTAAGTATAAGGGAAAGAGAAATCCTCTTGAACACATATGAGAATTCACCATTGCTTGTGTGGATGTCACATATTATCACTCCTACCTTTTGAGACTCTTCTCTAGAAGTCTTATTGGGCCTACACTTGAATGGTTTGCACTGATACATAAAGGGTCTATAAAGTCATGGGATGACCTCACTAATAACTTCATGGAGAACTATAATTATAACATTGAACATGATGTCACAATTTCTCGCTTATACCAATTGACACAAGATGAAGGAGAGCCTTCCATTACTTTCTTCCAAAGATGGTGTAGCATGGGAAGTCGATGTCTCATCAAGATTCTTGAAAAACAAAAAGTGCACATGTTCGTAGAAAATATCAAGCCAAAGTTAAAACACCCTTTACAAGTACATTGTTGTGCCACATTTGTAGACTTAGTTGAGAAAGTCATGATACTATAAAGGGTCCTAATCACCCAAGGTGAACTTACATATATGGCCACAACAACACACGCAACCAATAGACCTCAAATAGAAAAAGAAAGTTTTGGTCCCATAATAAGAATGTAACAAATGATGGAGTCATAGATGTGAAAGCTATGAATTGAACAAGTCCCACATTGACTCTCAAAGCACCCAATGTGAACAAAAATATATGCTAGATATTTCCAACCAAGCTACTAATGTGGTCCAAAATACACAAGAACGATGACCCCCAAGATGAACAAGGTAATACCCATAGAGACAATACACTACTTTACAAGAACCAATTGAGTATGTCCTAAAGAAGCTAATACAATCACACAATATACAACTCCAAGAGCCCAAACCATATGACCCTAAACAAGTCAAACCCTCTTGGTGGTAGGATAATGCCATTTGTGACTTCCATCACATCAAATGGAACAAGACCTATTCATGTCATCAATTGGAGAACATAATTCAAGACCTAATTGAAAATGGTGCCATAAAGGTATAAGGACACCAACAAAATTTTAATCAAGATCATACACTCTTCAAGAATCTACTACAAGACCATGGTTTAGGAAATCCATCCACCTCAAGTTGAAAGATAGACAATCAGGCGAATTATACTAGGATTGGATTGGATTACTCAAACATAATTGATCACCTCCATGTTGTTGATGATTATGTCAGCACAATCACCATAAGAAAGGTTCCTAAATGTATTGTCACTACTCGCAGGGCTAAGGTTACTTTATCTAGTCCTTCAAATAAATCACAATCTAAATACCAATACAATCTTGTCGACTAATTGGAAAAGACACCCACTCAAATTTCTATCCCTGAGCTATTACACCTATCACCTAAGCACAAAGCTATCCTCAATAAAACTTTGAAAGAAACCTTCATTCCTACTAACTTGGACATCAACCAAATTGAAGGCATGGTTAGATACTTGGCCAATTCACTCCATGTTTTCTTTTCTGACAAATACTACTCTACACAAAAGTCTAACCATAATGACCCATTGCACCTTGAATTATTTGTCCATCAACACAAGATCTGATGATTCCTCATAGATGGTAGAGTTGGACTAAACATTTGTACCTTAAAATTGGTCAAGGAGTTGGTTTTTTCTGAAGCATGTGTAGACACAACCAAAATTCTTGTAATCAAGTCCTATGATCACAAAGAAAACTCTTCCAAGGGTGTTTTCACACTCCATATTGGAGTTGTACCCATAATAATGGACATGATATTCCAAGTCTTGGATCTTGAACTTCCATATAACCTTCTCCTCAGAAGACCATGGATTCACACAATGAAAGTAATCCCTTCCACCTATCATCAATACTTTAAATTTCTAGACAATGGCATTGAAGTTACGATCATTGGTGATCTGGATCCCTTCCAATATTGCACTAATTTAAGGGGAGTTCCTAAACACCAAGTACCTATCAACCAAGAAGCTTCCACATCCACTATCGCATCCACTTGATCTATTTAGTTCAATCCCTCAACCCTCATTAAATCATCCACCTCCAAAACCCCATCCACCAACCCCAAAATCAAGATCCAAGAAAAAGGTTGTGGTGAGTATAAATTGAGTATTGCTTATTGTATCATAAAGCTACCTAAGTCTCCCAAGTCTTATGGTAGGCCTTGTTTCATGATGGAACCCAAAGTTGTTATTGAATTTCCTCCCACCACCACCTTCACAAGCTAGAGAGAGTTAAACGAAGAAGACATTGAGGACATTTTAGCATGGATTTACAAATACGAAGAAGATTTGTTGTTGCTACGAATAGAACAATATGGAAAAGATTTTGTGCTCATGAAAAAAAAGGGTTATGATGGAATAAGTGGGCTTGGCATATATAAAAATGAAATGAGAGAGCACTGGATGCCTCTTAAGTGGCCGAAGAAATTAGGGTTAGGTTTCATACCAATTAGATTCGATGCTCCAAGTACTAAGGTGCTTTCAAATAAGGAGGTGAGTGCTTTGGAAGATTTTGAGACATTTGAGGATCCTACCAACATCTATTATGGTGACATCGACTCTAATGAATAAGAGTGGGATTCCTGCACTACCAGTGACTATGAGCTTGATCATGTCTTTCAGGAGTTCAACATACCCTTCTCATCCTTTACCAACCTCATGGATATCAATCATCATGTTGACTCATTTTTATGAACCCGACCCACCAAATACCATAGACAGAAGAGCATGGATAGAATCTATTTGGGTTCTTGATAATACCTCTATATTTGTGCTCTTAGTTGCTTCCCCATCCTTCACTAACATTGATTATGGCATCTCCCTCAATTACCCACAATTTATCGATTGTAACCAACAAGATCCACCTACCTTGGACATATTTGAAAATGATGAGGTCATTGCTAAATTTATGGGATTACAATAGGGCATACCAAATGGGGACCATAAGGCTAGAATCACTATAGATATTGATGTTGTAACATATTTTGGAGTGATTGTCCCACCTTTTAGTCACAAAAATTAAAAATAAAAAATAAAAAGTGAACAGTCTCTAGGTGAAAATGGCAAGGATAATTTTAACCAAGTAAATGTAAAAAGAAAGGACGTATCTGAGGGTGAAAACCTCTCAGATGCACCCAAGAATGGAGGGTTGGAATTTCTCCTTGTTAGTGAAGATAGATCCTCAATGTTGATTAAAGATGTAATAGAAGTTAACATTGGTACTACAGATCATCCTAAGACTGTTCTCTTTGCAACATCCCTAACAAAAGAGGGAAAAATAGAATTTCAAGCATTTTTCACAGAGCACCAAATCAATTTTGTGTTTTCTTATGCTAATAAGTGAGGGCTAGACCCCAAGTTGGTCCTGCATCATCTACTATTGCATCCAAATGCAAAGCCGATCAAACAAAAGCTTATAAAAATGCAACCTCAAATAGCTATGTTGGTCAAAGTTGAACTTAAGAAATTATTGGATGTCGATTTCATAAGACCTATTGGCTATGTATATTGGATCTCAAACCTTGTACTAGTGACCAAACCAAATGGACAAATCCATATCTACATAGATTTCTTGGACTTGAACAAAGCATGTTTAAAGGATGACTTCCCACTTCTGAATATAGACATCATAGTAGACCTATCAACAAGATATGAGATGTTGTTCCTCATGGATGGCTTCTTGGGATATAATCAGATAAGTATTTCCCTTGATTATCAACATAAGATGACATTCACTTGCTCACGGGGTACATACTACTAGAATGTCATGCCCTTCAGACTAAAAAATGAAAGCACAATCTATCAAAGAGTTATGACCACCATATTTCATGATCTCATTCACGCATTGATGGAAGACTATGTTGGTGATATTTTGGAAAAATACTTGACACATGGTGATCACTTAATTTCAAATAGGTTCTCATCCAAGGACCTCAATCAAACACAAACACAATGTCACAAGGACCTTAAACAAACACAAACACCATATTCCAAGGTCCTCATATCAATACAAACACCTTGCAAGGACCAACCACAAATGCCCCACATAGTCAAAATAAAAATGTACATCACATGGTTATAATCCTTTTCAACAAGGACAAAGATAAAAAACAACACAATATCATACAACTACACACAAGGAGTCTTTTTTGGCAACCAACTACATAGAAAACACACCCAACAAATGCAACATATCTCAACCACTTCCCACATCCCAACTTACATATCACCCATTCATACTCATGGAAATAATCAAAATCCACCACATATGCACAACATTTTGAACCAAAACATGATATCTCAATAAAACATGGGACTTCATAACAATGTTTCCAACAATCCCTTAATAGATCCATTGACTGCCTAGTTGACTTTCCTAAAAAAGCAAGTGGAAGGGATGCAATTGTCAAACAAGAAGAGGTACTCATCACATGATATACACCCTTATCCATATGACACTAGCATATGGGTATGTGTAGGATCATGATGGGCCAAAAATTGGCAATATGATGGGTATGTGTAGGGTATGTCACTGACGACTGTTTCTACCCAAAATTGATGAAACAAAAAGGTTTTTTAAAGGAGTTTCTTAAATTTCCACCAATATAAATTATTCTTTACTTCAAATTTAATAAATAATTATTATTGATTTTCTATTTGAATTACGACTAAAGTCTTGATTGATAGGTTGATTGAAAAACATCTATAGCTTTCAAGCAGTATCACATTTTTTAAATCTAAAACATGTGTCACATTCTATACTTCGCATACTATAGGATTAAAATGAAAATTGAATTTCATGAAGTTTTGACCAAGTTAAGGTGGTTAGGCATACGAGTTTTTTATATTTTGTAAAAATTTTAATAAAAAATTCATATAATTAATTATTTACTTGGGAAAAAATTACAAAAAATATGCATCACATTGGGACATTAGTCCTCTACTTATATCTAAAATCTTATAAAAACATATTATCATTTTATTGTGGTTAAGGTGGTTAGACAGACACCTACTTCTTCTTTTTTCCCTGAAATTTAAGTGCTACTGCATTGAAATTTTAAAATTTCACCAAATAGGATTTTTTTTTTCTAAATAAACCTACTAAATTAGAAACTATATTCAATTTTCTATAGATTCTATTCTTACATATTTTTGAAATAATATAGATAACTTATTCATAGAAAATATCAAGCCAAAGTTGAAACACCCTTTACAAGTACATTGTTGTGCCACATTTGTAGACTTAGTTGAGAAAGTAATGATACTAGAAAGGGTCCTAATCACCCAAGATGAACTTACATATGTGGCCACAAAAACATGCACAACCAATAGACCTCAAATAGAAAAAGAAAGTTTTGGTTCCACAATAAGAATGTAACAAATGATGGAGTCACAGATGTGAAAGCTATGAATCAAACAAGTCCCACATTGACTCTCAAAGCACCCAATGTGAACAAAAATATGTGTTCTATTTCCAACCAAGCTGCTAATGTGGTCCAAAATACACAAGAACGATGATCCCCAAGACAAACAAGGCAATACCCATAAAGACAATACACTCCTTTACAAGAACCAATTGAGTATGTCCTAAAGAAGCTAATAGAATCACACATTATACATCTCCAAGAGCCCAAACTATATGACCCTAGACAAGTCAAACCCTCTTGGGGGGAGGCCAATGTTGTTTGTGACTTCCATCATATCAAATGGAACAAGACCTCATCATGTCATCAATTCTAGAACATAATTCAAGACCAAATTGAAAATGGTACCATAGAGGTATAACAACACCAACAAACCTCCAATCAAGACCATACACTCTTCTAGAATCCACTACAAGACCATGGTTCAAGGAATCCATCCACCTCAAGTTGAAATATAGACAATTAGGCCAATTATACCAGGAATGTCTTGGATTACTCAAACATAATTGATCACCTCCATATTGTTGATGATTATGTCAACACAATCACCATTAGAAAGGTTCCCGATTGTCTCATCACTAATTGCAAGGCTAATTTTACTTTATCTAGTCCTTCTCCAAAGAATTCACAATCTAAATACCAATACAATCTTGTTGACTAATTGGGAAAGACACCCGCACACATTTCTATCCTAGAGCTATTACACCTATCACCTAAGCACAAAGCTATCCTCAATAAAACTTTGAAAGAAACCTTCATTCCTACTGACTTGGACATCAACCAATTTGAATCGATGGTTAGATACTTGGCCAGTTCACTCCATGTCTCATTTTCTGACAAAGACTACTCTATGCAAAAGTCTAACCATAATGACCCATTGCACCTTGAAGTGTTTTTCCATCAACACAAGATCCTTTGATTCCTCACAGATGGTGAAGTTGGACTAAACATTTTCACCTTAAAATTGGTCAAGGCGTTGGGCTATTCTGAAGCATTTGTAGACACGACCAAAAGCATTGTAATGAAGGCCTATGATGACAAATAAAACTCTTCCAAGGGTGTTTTGACACTCCCTATTGCATTTGTACCCACAGTAATGGACACCACATTCCAGGTCTTGGATCTTGAACTTCCATATAACTTTCTCCTCGGAAGACCATGGATTCACACCATGAAATTCATCCCTTCCACCTATCATCAATGCTTTAAATTTCCATATAATGGCATTGAAGTCATGATCATTGGCGATCTTGATCCCCTCCAATATTGCACTAATTTAAGGGGAGTTCCTGAACACCAAGTACATATCAACCAAGAAGCTTCCACATCGATTGTCACATGCACTTAATCTAGTTAGGTAAGTCCCTCCACCCTCATTAAATCATCCACATCCAAAACCCCATCCGCCAACCCCAAAATCAAGATCCAAGAAAAATTTTGTGGCGAGTATAAATTGATTACTGATTATTGTATCAAAAAGCTACCTAAGTCTCTGAAGTCTTATGGTGGGCCTTGTTTCAAGATGGAACCCAAATTCATCATTATATTTAATCCCACCACCACCTTCACAAGCTAGAGAGAGTTAAACAAATAATACATTGAGGACATTCTATCATGGATTTACAAATACGAAGAAGATTTGTTGTTGCAACCAATAGAACAATATAGCAAAGCTTTCATGCTCATGAAACAAAAGGGTTCTGATGGAATTAGTGGGCTTGGTATATATAAAAATGGAATGAGAGAGAACTTGATGCCTCTTAAGTGGCTGAAGAAATTAGGATTAGGTTTCATACCAATTAGATTCGATGCTCCAAGTACTAAGGTGCTTTCAAATAAGGATGTGAGTGCTTTTGAAGATGTTGAGAAATTTGAGGATCCTACCAACATCTATTATGGTGACATCCACTCTAATGAATATGAGTGGGATTCCTACACCACCATTGACCATGAGCTTGATCATGTCTTTCAGGAGTTCAACATAACCTTCTCATCCTTTACCAACCTCATGGATAGCAATCTTCATGTTGACTCCTTTTTATGAACCTGATCCACCAAAGACCATAGATAGAAGAGCATGGATAGAATCTATTTGGGTTCCTGATAATACCTCTATATTTACCCTCTTAGTTGCTTCCCCATCCTTCACTAACATTGATGATGGCATCTCCCCTAGTTACCCACAATTTATCGATTGTAACCAACAAGGTCCACCTACCTTGGACATATTTGAAAATGATGAGGTCATTACTAAATTTATGGGACTACAAGAGGGCATACCACATGGGGACCATAAGGCTGGATTCACTATATATATTGATGCTATAACATATTTTGGAGAGACTGTCCCACCTTTTAGTCACAAAAATGACAAATATAAAATAAAAAGTGAACGGTCTCTAGGTGAAAATCACAAGGCAACTTTTAACCAAGTAAAATTAAAAAGAAAGGATGTATCCAAGGGTGAAAACCTCTCAGATGTACCCAAGGATGGAGGGTTGGACTTTCTCCTTGTTAGTGAAGATAGATCCTCAATGCTAATTCAAGATGTAATAGAAGTTAAATATCGGTACTATAGATCATCCTAAGACTATTCTCTTTGCAACATCCCTAATAGAAGAGGAAAAAATAGAATTTCAAGCATTTTTCATAGAGCACCAAATCAATTTTGCATTGTCTTATGCTAATAAGCTAGGGCTAGACCCTGATTTGGTACTGCATCATCTACCATTGCATCCAAATGCAAAGCTAGTCAAACAAAAGCTTAGAAAAATGCAACCTCAAATAGCTATGCTGGTTGAAGTTGAACTTATCAAATTATTGGATGTAGATTTCATAAGACCTATTGGCTATGCAAACTAGATCTCAAACCTTGTACTAATGACCAAACCAAATGGACAAATTTGTATTTGCATAGATTTCTTGGACTTGAACAAATCACGTATGAAGAATGACTTCCCACTTCTGAATATAGACATCATAGTAGACCTAACAACAAGATATGAGATGTTCCTCATGGATGGCTTCTTGGGATATAATCAGATAAGTATTTCCCTTGATGATCAACATAAGATAATATTCACTTGCTCACGGGGTACATACTACTAGAATTCCATGCCCTTCAAACTAAAAAATGCAAGTGCAATCTATCAAAGAGCTATGACCACCATATTTCATGATCTCATGCACACATTGATGGAAGACTATGTTAATGATATTTTGGAAAAATTCTTGACATGAGGTGATTACTTAAGAGTCCTGGATAAGATTTTAAATCATCTATAAGAATTCAATGTCCTCCTAAATCCCAAGAAATGTGTCTTCGATGTGACATCAAGAAAGATTTTGGGATGCACTATTTCCTATCGAGGCATTGAAGTAGACCCAAAAAAATTCAAAGCAATATTAGACATGCCTTCACCTAAAGAAAGTAGTCAACTCTGAACACTACAAGGTTAACTTCAATCTATTAGGTGCTTCATTGCTCAACTTGCAAATAAATGTCAACCTTTTCAATATTTTTTATGCAAGGGAGTCCCTTTCATTTGGACAGACAAGTTTGAGACAACTTTTCAATAGATTAAAGAGTATCTCTTGACACCTCCCATCTTGATGCTACTTATCGATGTAAAACCCCTTATTTTGTACATCTCAACTACTACATCCACAATGGGGGCATTGTTGGCTCAAAATGATGATGAGGAAAAGGAACACACAATCTATTATGTTAGTCACAGTTTGGTAGGATATGAGCTTAACTATAGTCCAATTGAGCATGCTTATCTTGCAGTGGTTTTAGTTGCTTAAAAACTGAGACATTACATGTTAAACCATCAAACTAAGCTTGTGGCCACAATAGATCCTCTGAAATATCTACTTAGCAGGGTGGCATTAATGGGATGATTGGCTAAATGGGTCATGATACTCAGTGAATATGACATTTAGTATGTGGAACATAAGGAAATAAATGGACAAGTCATTTTTGACCAACAATCAGATGCACCCACACAAACCAATCACCCTTTAGTTTTAGATTTTCTAGATGAATCAATATTCACATTGGACAAAGGAGTAACATGGAAATTATATTTTGATGGCTTGGATACTAATCATGGATTAGGTGTAGGTATATTATTTATTACCCCTCAAGGTGATACAATCCCTAAATCTTTCAAGATAGTCTTCCCATGCATAAATTTTATTGTAGAGTATGAATCCTTGTTGAAAGGATTGTGTATGGAAATAAAATGGAAAATAAAGAGTCGACAAGTATTTGGTGATTCACAATTAGTAGGTCAATGATGACTGTGATACTAAAGATGAGAAATTGACCTCATACAAATGAATGATTAATAGTTTCAAGCAATACTTTGCAGCCATCTCCTTTTTCTAGGTACCACGTGTTCAAAATACAACAATAGATGCCATGGTCACTATTGAGTCTCTTTTGGATATTCTTAACAATATGTCATGGTATGATTTCCTAGTGGAGCAACTATTGGTCCCCACTTTTGATGTGCTAGAGTTTGAAATGGTATGTGAGATTGTTGGCCCCAATTCCCCCTGGTATCAAGATATCTATGACTACATACATTCCTAGACCCTACCACTTGATGTTTCCAAAAATTAGTGCAAGTATGTCATTCACAAAGTCAATCACTATGCCATCATCGATTATACCTTATATAGATGTAGTTTTGACAACACCTTACTTAGATGTCTCAACACTAACAAAGTAGAAACTACCTTATGTGAAGTACACAAAGGTATATGTGGATCTCATTCTAGTGGTTTGACCCTAGCCAAAAATATCATGTGACTAGGTTACTACTAGCTTACAATGGAGCACAATACCTATCACTTTGTGCAAAAATGTTAATAGTTCTAGATACACCATGACCTCATTCATGCACTTATGCATGAGTTGCAACCCATCACTTCACCATGGCCCTTTTCCCAATGGGGACTTGTCCTCATAGGAAAAATTCATCCCACCTCCTCAAATGGCCATGATTTCATCATCACCGCCACTTAATACATCATGAAATGGGTTGAAGCCATCCCTATGACATACATCACCAGTAAAAAAATATCCAAACTCATCCTCAATTACCTCATATGCCGATATGGTGTCCCCCAAACCATCATCACTGACAATGGTCATCCCTTCGTGAATTAGGATATCCTTGAGCTATGTGAGAAATTACACATTCAACACCAATTTTCCATGCAATATTACTCACAAGGAAATGGCCAAGCTGAGGAATCCAATAAGACCATATTCAAAATTCTTAAAAAGACTATTAATGACATTGGTTGTGACTAACACATTCAACTTAACCCTGCCCTATGGGTATATCACACAAGCATCTGCACACCCACTAGTGCCACTCCATTTTCCCTAGTTTTTGGTTCAGAGGCTATCCTTCCTATCAAGGTTTAAATCCCCTCCCTATGAGTCTCCATGAAAGGGCTTGTTGATGATGAAGAATTTCATATCTCCTGGTTGCATGAGTTAGAATTTCTTGATGAATTCACATAGAAGGCCTTGAATCACCTATAGGAATATCAAAGTTTCCTTTTCCTCAGTAACAAAAAAATGGTTTTGATTAGGCACTTCAACATTGGTGACTTAGTGTTGATGGAGAATACAAAAAATCAAGCAGACTATGGGAATCCCTACAAATTTGAGCCCAACTACTTGGGTCCATTTGTCATAACAACCTATTTTAGTTCTGGTGCATATTAGTTGTCCACACTTGAAGGGGTACCTTTGTTTGATTCTATCAATAGATTTCACTAGCACAAGTTCTATATATAACTTCAGACATCCATGCTAAAACCATAAAAAAAATATAAAAAAAGAAAATAAAAATCATTACCTTGATGAAAACCTAACAAATAAGTATCTTGGTGAAAACAAAAAAAATAAAAGATCATGAAAATAGTAAAGAGAAATAATCCATCCAATAGTGAAAACCACTTTTGTGGCACTTTGGATAAGTACCATGGTGAAATCGTGGAAAACAGGCACCATGTGTAGTCAATCTCTACTATGTCATCTACTATCAATCTACCTAGTCTTCCACCCTCATTCGTCACAATGCCTTTACTCTCAACCATCTCCCATTTGACATCCATCATAAGGCCTGGTCATCTTTATCACAACTTTCAAACAATTGACATATTTTGTCCTTTCTCCTCCATCTTCAGTCCATAATAAATCTGTCCCATCCCATCCTTGATGGTTAGTCCTAGACCTAGCTGGGGGCACATTTCCTAACACCTGGCTTCATTGGATTCTACACTTGTCATTAGAGGTGATCATATTCCCAAAAAAAGACAAAAAAAATCAAATACTCCCCCAAAGACAAAAAAAATCATAAAACTTCACAAATCCAAAAAAATGAAAACATGTGAAAAACAGAAAAACATCTAAATAATTTTCAAAATCCAAAAAACAAAGTCAAAGTCAATTAGATCAGTCTTTGGCATTGTTGAACTACATTTCCTCTACAATTGGATGTAGGTAAGGCCATCTGCTAATGTTCCCCTAATAAATTAGGTCGGTCCTTTAGGTGTTATTAAATAAAATCATGATTCTCCCTTTGTCATTTCAAAAAATTCAAGAGTCATGTTGAACTACGAGGTCTCTGAGTGCACAACGTAGGCAAGGCCATCTATCAATGAGCCCTTGAGGCCACCTAGGTCAGTCCCTTAGGGTTTTTCATGTTGTTCAAATAAGCCAAACATAGTCAAACCCAAACACAATACATTAATCTAAATGTCAACATTCAAATCATGAACAACCAAACAACATAGTCCAACTAGTAATCACATTAAAAATTAGTAAAATTTCCAAAATAATGTCAACCTAGTCACTTTATGGTCCCCTTCAAGATGTGTCCTTCTTGGAATTGGACCCCATCAAAATTTCATTTTCCTTTTCAGGATATGTCCTTCTTGATGATAGGATTTGTCACATCATCATTGCCATTTTTAGGATGTGTCCTTCCTAATGATAGGCATCATAAAACTTTCAAAATCATCAAACTCTCAAACCATCAAACAATCAACCTTCAAGAAACAAATATTGGCAAACATATTCAATGGATGTTTATTTTGTTGGTCTATTTTGTCTTATCTTTTTATTTTTTTGTCTCTTGGTCATGTTACTAGCTACCTCGAGGATGTTCCATGAAGGATTTAGAGGTTTGATGACGTCTCATGACCCATTTTTCCTTAATTATTTTCTTTGGTGTGTCTTGACAAAAAGACTGGGGCAACTTAGCCCTTAGTATGAGTTAGGATATTTTATATTTGTGACTGTCTAATTTTCACAAGTGAATGACCTTGCACACCTTGGTCAATGTCATATCATGGAATTTTTTGTTCATTTGTCACATTTTACTCCCCAATGATGATTATGCAATGCCTATCACATTATTTGGAAAAATATTTAAGTATTTCTTTCTTGTCCTAACATCCATATCTTTCATGCCAACATTTCTTTTATTCCTTCATCCTCTAGTCTTCTCATCTATTTTGAGAGCACACTCGTGTTCTTTGAACCTAGCGTGTCTTCTTGAGGGGGCATACCACTACCTACTCATCATCCTTCCTCTCCTCACTTTCACATTAGGGCATATTTTTGACTTGTTTTCTTTGACAAAATGTGATAAACTACATTATGTCAAAGAGGGGAAAAATGTAGACACATAAAAATGACCTAGGCCCTTGAGCTGCATTTTTCTATGATGAGCATGCTTTTCCCTCACATAATTCAATTATTTAATTCATGCCATATAAAAAATGTCCCCTTGTCATTTTCATGGCCTTTTAGGTCTTGTTTCATGGTGTTTGATCTATTTTTCTCATATTTTATGTTGCAACATGGCTTGAACATGCATATTTAGGTACTAAAATTCAAATAACGACGTATTGTGAAGGTGTTGTGAAGTGTTGTAAGACATTTCTACATTCTTATAGACTCTATTTATTACAATTCACCTAAAAATCACCTTTTCATCACTAATCAGGTCCTATTTTGAAGTGTTGTAAAGTCATGTAACAAGATTTCACAATTTTCTAGGCACAATTTCACTATTTATCTCTTTCCCATGCTTTATTTTGTCCCTTTATGAACTCATATGTCTTAATTAAGTGTATTTTTGAATGTAAGCTTGACAAACAACATTAAATACAAATTAATTCCTAACACCTATTTTTAGGTCCTAGGTGGGACCCATTCACCATGGATGGGGAATGAGTCCCTCTTGGCTCCAAATTCAAATTTTTAAAATTTTCATTTCTTGTTTTTATTCAAAAACACTTGATGTTGGCCTATGATGAGGTATGAATTGTTAACTCTGGCACAATATTTTATAAATATGTGATTTTCACCTCATTTTACATCCCCTACAATTCTCCACCATTCCCACATCATATTCAAGCATTCAAGAATCTTACAAAATCTTATCAACCAATACTCAAGCACTTTGGAGCATCCAATTACATTGCTTTAGACTTAAATTATCAAGGGTTTGGTAAGTTGATAGCTATTGCATGTTATTATTTTATCATTCTTTTTCATTTCATTGATTCATCAAGGTTTTGATTACGAAAAGTGGGGTTTGACCAAGGAAAACCCATATTTACTAACCCTCAACCATTTTTCCCATATTGCATGTGTGTTTGTAGACCTAGGTGTGCAGATTTAACAAAAAATTTGGTGTTGAATATTGGTAAACAATTCAACTAGGTGCTTCAAGTCAACTAATTCATATTTCAAGCTTGGAGAAGGTTTTATGTCTCTTCCTTGTAGAATTGACTTCGACAACCCGACAATTAGAGATTTCTAGATTTGGTGTTGGAGAGTTGTCTCTTGATTATTTAGAATTTTGGGAGAGGAAATTTTTTTCCACCAGTGGAAAATGAGTCCCACCTTAAGATTGAAAATCTTAATTTTGTCATATTTTGGATCTCAATAGTCAGAAATCTATTTCCAACACTTTTTCACAAGTAGCAGGACTAATTCACCACCCTAGGTGAATGAGTCTCATTGTGAAAATTTAGTGATTTTAGTCAGCATCCACAACATTCTAGAATCATCAAACATTTCCTAGGTGCACTTTGTTTCATCTCATTTCTTTCTGTTTTGCATTATTTCTTCATTTAGTTCATTGTTTGCATATCATAGTGTGTTTTCTAGAATAGTTTAATTCTTAGTTTTGTATTCAAATTCACTCATTTAAATCATTCAATTTCATTTAGTTTACTTCATTTGGCTTAGAAAACATCATACATAACATTAATTTAAATGAACCCTTAGCATTTTTGGGCCCTATCTCTCTCCTTTAAGGTGAAAAACCCTAGAAGAGTTAGAGAAGTCCATAGGAAACCCAAAAATATATGGTTCATTTTGGTGAACCTGCATTTTGAACAATTTTCATTTTTTATTTCATTTACACATTGCATCTTAGTTTATATTTGTATCAACATTCACTTAGGACATTGTTTTGTTTTTGCATTCTAGGACTTTTCATATTGCATTAGTGAAAACATCATTTAGATTTCATTGTTGCATTGCATCTCATTGAAAGAATTGAAAATTTGTATTTTGTATCCTTGATTGCATTGTGTAGAGCATTAAAATCATCTTAAAATATCTAAAAAATACAAAAAAACCATCATGCTGGGACTCATTCACCACCCTAGGTGAATCAGTCCCTCTATAGTTTTTAAACAACATTTATGGCATTTTGGTAGCATTTTCCTGCATTTCAGTTTTTTGTAGATAGTTCTTTGTTAGAGTTAGCAACATTTCCATTATTTCCATTTAGAAATCCTAGATTACCTTGCATTTCATTTGATTTCACCCCCTCCTTTGTGGTACTTGTATGAGTGTTTGGTGCCCCGTTGATAATACTTTAGTGAGAAGAAGTTCTAGACTCATGGTCTCCTGTGATAGCACTTTCGTTGTGGACCTTGGGATCTCACAAGATCCTACTCCTAGTATGGATAATGGTAACAATACCACTTCTATGCCTTCAACTTTCCATCCAACAAATGTTGACACCCAAAACAATTCCCTCCCATAAGAAAAGGTCATTAATATTTATGAGGATTTTTCACATTTAGAACAAGACTTGTCACTTGAAAACATTTCCACCAATACCATACCTTCCATTGACAATCTTCATTGTTTGATTGAAAGTGATGATGGATTACAAGTGATGAAGAGAATTGTTGACATTTACAATAAATATGCCTCTTCTACTACCCAATCCACAACCATTCCTGTTAGTCAAGGAGGAACTCAAGTTCCTCCCCCTTCGACCATAGCATCTATACCAACTTATACCAATCTGCAAGTCCACACAACTATGCATCAAGTTAAATATGCAGCTACTTCTTTCTTGATTCCACCTAGAATTCATACTTCTCTTGTGGCTTTGTAGGTACCCTCCACCACCTTCACCCCACTTAGTATTCCTTTCACTTCCCCTATCATCACATACACTCCATCACCATTTTCCCTTCCACCTCAAACCACTTACCCTGAACCTATTCTTACACAACTTCTTAACACCATTTCTTCCATGCAACATCAACTTTCCACCATTATCCAAGCTCAAACCGCTCCAACCACATATCATGTCCATAGCAGCCCCTTATCCTTAGAAATATTACTTACCCTGATGCCATAAGGGATAGAAATTCCTTAGTTTGAGAAATATGGAGGTAAAGGAGATCATATCAACCATGTTAATGCTTATACAGCTTTGTGTAGTGATTTTGTCCTTGATGATAAATTGTTAACCAAACTGTTTCCAAGGACCTTGAAAGATACTACCTTAGAGTGGTTTTCCAACTTGCCTAATCATTCAACCTGTTCTTTCAGTGAATTGGTGGATTCTTTCATAAGTCACTTTCAGGTGCACATGACACCTAAAAAGACAATAGATGACCTCATATAATGTAGACAAAACACAGATGAAAAAGTAATAGATTTTATCTCACGATACCAATCCTTGTATGCTCAAATTCATGTCAAGATTTCTGATGCACATTTGCAAAAGATGTTTATTGAAAAATTGCACACAAACCTTTAGGATAAGCTAACTATGATGAAATTCCCTTTGTTTATGCAATTATACACAACCTTGTGTGAATGCCACAACTTGGTTTCAAGTCATGATTCAAAATCTAGTTCTAACTGAGCTGAAAAACCTAAACACAACAATAAAAAACAAAATAACACATAAAACTTTTACAACCAAATAAAGGCTTCTTACAGTTCAATCTTCCTTCACAAACACAACTAACCCAACCAGCTCAAACTCAAGTGGTAGTTGTTAAAGTAGTGGTGCCTTATACCTATGGGGACCCGAAGAGACAATTTACTCCCTTACCTGATACCCTCCATAACACAATGAACCAATTAATTCAACAACACATGCTCATTTTTCCACCCGTTTGACCACTTGATCCAAATCATCCCTTACCACCCACCTTCAAACGTAATGCTTATTATCATTTTCATCACCAAATTGGACATGAGACTGAACACTACCAGCATCTCAAACATTTAGTTCAAGACCTCATTGATTCATGCCATTTTTCCATTATGGGTGTTAATGATCAAGGAAATATGTATGTTGAACCCCCTAACTATAACTTAAAAATTTTCACCAATCCTATGCCTAAACACACTACTTCTTTTGTCAAGGCTAGTGAACCTTCAAACATTGATGTAATGACTATTGATACAAACAATGAAAAACATGATATACCTCCACCTGTTAGTGAAGATAGTCCTATGGATCAACTTATGGCTATGATAGACTAGCCTTCGAAGATTGATGTAATCACTATTAATACAAACAATGAACAACGTGATATACCTCCAACTATTACTGAAGATAGTCTTATGGATCAACTTGTGGCTATGATAGATATTATCCCTCATAAGGGCCAAACCACTAAATCTCTTGATATCAATTTTTCTGCTAAAGACATACTACAAAAGCTTCCCAATGGTCCTCTCTACATATTTGGCAGAATCTATGATAAGCCCACTAATGGGATATTAATAGATCCCACTTGTTGTGAGAATTTTATTACATAGGAGTTTCTAGTATTACATGACCTATATCAAGATGCTTATAATAAACCAACTACATGGATTAAAACAAATATTGGTTTTGCATGCCCTACAATCAGATCGATTATACTCCCCTTATAGATAGGACCTACAACTTATGATGTAACATTTTCAATTATTCCATAATCTAACCAATTTCATTTGTAGCTAGGGCACCCTTGGCTTTGCTCAATGAAAGTGGTCCCATCTATTATTCACAAGTGTTTGAAGTTTCCCCATGGCAATGAGGTATTCACCATACACCATAGTGGCTTTAATCCCTTATCTTCCAAAGGTAATTTTTCATTAGAAGCCTTTTGGCCTAAACCCATGGAACCCATCACCCCTCGAAAGGGCTTTTTTTTCATAGCTTATCATAATTTCAAAGCCAAAAAGATAGCCAAATTATCTCTTTGTAACATGTCCCCATCCACTTCCACACCTCCTATCATAGATGAAACCATGCTTCAGCTTGAGTTTGACATTGAGAAAACCATACAACCTCTTGAACAAGCACCCCTAGATACTTCCTAGCCATCGTTTAAATGACCAAGGGAAAATGAAATAAATCCTTTCATGTCTCACATTAAACAAGGGTATAAAGCAAAAGAGAAAGTGGTTGACCCATCCTCTTCGGTTTGTTCTATTATCCCCTCTTCAGAAGTAGAAGAACCTATTATGAATCAATCTGCTCTTACAACTCAACAACTCCAAAATAGAATTAAATGAAACTATGGTGCTAGGGAATGAAGGTGTCATCATTATCTCCTTGCTCGTCAATCTCACATGGAAGAAAATATAGAAAATCAACCTCCACCTTTGACAAAAGTAACAGATGACCACCCTCCTTCTCCTGACCTTACACAAGATAATCTAGTGCAAAAATCAAAACAAAATGAACCCATCTAACAACCAAAAATTTTGAT
Source organism: Sequoia sempervirens (assembly GCA_007258455.2). Lineage (NCBI taxonomy): Eukaryota > Viridiplantae > Streptophyta > Pinopsida > Cupressales > Cupressaceae > Sequoia > Sequoia sempervirens. The sequence goes on along the minus strand of VDFB02193867.1, from coordinate 753,834,019 downwards.
ACATCCTTCCTTGGAAATAACCCTTCATCCTCCCATTGTCATCAATCTTGATGATGATGATGATGATGCGATGATAGAAAAAATAGATGAAGAAGTGCATAATGATTTAAACTCTTTATTTTCATCTACAATGAGCTTAAACGATAAAATATCTCCACCAAGTGAAGAACCTGGTATGACTCCTAGTTCAATACTTGCAATTATTCCTTTGGATAGTCAGTCACCCTCACATTTTATTGAACATGATTAGAAGGAAAACAACTTGTTATATGGTTGACTTGCATTCACCTAGCTAGCCTTTTTTCTTTTCTCTTTTTATTTTGTTTTCATTTGCATGTGTGTATCATGTTCCTCCTTATCGTGTGTTTGATGTTCCCTCTCTTTGTACACTTCTTCTATTTGTATCTCTATTCTTATATTTGTTGTTCCTTGTCTCTTTTTCACTTTTCTTTTGTGTTCTCCTTTTTGGGATCACACAAAGCATAGAGACACCCTATGTCTCTTCCATGTTGACCCAAAAGGTCCTTGTCTTTTTCACTTTCATTTTGTGTTCTCCTTTTGGGGATGAAGCAAAGTGTAGAGATGCCCTATGTCTCTTCCATGTTGACCCCATCGGTCCTTTTTATTTTTTTTGTTTTGTTTTATGTTCTCATTTTGGGGATAACACAAGGCATTGAGACTGAAATGTCTCCTTCATGTTGACCCAAAATCTTTTCCCTTTTCCTTTTCCTTTTCTTTTGTTTCACTTGTTTTTTCCTTTTAGGGATGATGCAAGGCGTCAAGACTACAATGTCTCTTCCACATTGACCCAAAATGGACTTTTCTTTTCTTTTTTTTTCCCTCTCTTCATGTCATTCTTCAAGTTCTATGTGCTTTGGGGAATGATGATAGTTTTGAGCTCTTTCATAAAAACATTGTAGCCACGAACATATTGACCCCAAATCCATAGATCTCATGTGTTTAGTGCACTCTTTTCTAGGGGGAAACTCCCTTTCTTTGTTTTTCATTTTCCTTAACATGACGTAGCTTAACTTCAAAACATATGACTTGGCATAGGGATTTCCAATTTGTCTCTCATGTCTTGTTTTCTTTTTGCTTTTTCTTTCCTTCGCTACTTTAAAGTAATTGATCATAGAATGATGTGTAGTAATTGCTTTAAAGTGGGGGGAATATATTACCATTAATTCATTTGCATTCTTGGTTCCTAGCGTAGCCTTGTCATTTATATGATGTGTTCATCACTTTTTAGATGACATTGGGTGTGATGTCCTTCATAATTATGATCTATCTCAGTATACTACATTCCTCTTGGTGGCCTGATGCAACACACTACATCCCATAAGTTGTGAATATACTATGCTTTGATTGGTCCTCTTTTGGATACATTAGACACAATGTTCCCTAAGTGACTGACCTTGCATGAAATGAACAAGATTCCTTTGAACAATTTACACTTAACATTTTGCATTTTTACACTTTACATTTTTGCATTTTGCATTTTTTTAACCACCTTGCATAATGTAACTTGTATGCTTGTGGTACCTTTCTTCTTTTTCATGACATTTTTCCTTATTTCTCCTTGTTAAAGTTATCAAGAGGTATAACTTTGATATTGTTGAGAAGAAAGCCCACTTTGTGGCATGACTTCTCCACATAGCAACCTTTGTGTTTGTGAGTGGATACCAACTAATGTATGTATCTTACCTTTTGGACTTTCTAACCCTGTGGATAGTTAGAAGTTTCATGGCCCCAGAGTGAGTACATTTTGGATTTCTCACCCCGTAGATAGCCAGAAGTTTCGTGGCCCCAGATTTAGTACACAATATATTTTTCTCACAATCATCCTAGATCTAATCCATAACTAGTTGGACTGACGATCAAAGCTTTATTAGATTCATTTCAACACTTTTGTGTTCCTTTGTTCTTATGTTTAGTTTTCCTTGGGATCTTCATCCTAGGGGCTTGATCATCCCTCTTGATTGTTTTCATTCCATCTTGCTAACGTAAGTGCATTTGAACCCTCCTCTCAATGTTCATGGCTACTTTAGTGTGAGTTTGAAGCAAGTTCACCCTCTCACTAAAGTGGGGGCTAAATGTGTCGTAGAAATGGCCCCTTGTCATTTTCATGGCCTTTTAGGTCTTTTTTCATGGTGTTTGATCTATTTTTCTCTGATTTAATTTTCCAACATGGCTTGAACATGCATATTTAGGTACTAAAATTCAAATAATGACATCTTGTGAAGGTGTTGTGAAGTATTGTAAGACATTTCTATATTATTCTAGACTCTATTTTTTACAATTCACCTAAAAATCACCTTTTCATCACTAATCAAGTCCTATTTTGAAGTGTTGTAAAGTCTTGTAACATGATTTCATGCTTTTCTATGCACAATTTCATTATTTATCCCTTTCTCATGCTTTATTCGGTCACTTTATGCCCTCATATGTCTTAATTAAGTGTATTTTTGAATGTCAACCTGACAAAAAAAAAATTACAAATAAATTCCTGACACCTATTTTTACGTCCTAGGTAGGACCCATTCACCATGGGTTGGGAATGAGTCCCCCTTGGCTCTAAATTCAAAAATTTTAAATTTTGATTTCGGGTTTTTATTCAAAAGCACTTGATGTCAGCCTACGATGAGGTATGAATAGTTAACTAAGGCACAATATTGTATAAATATGTAATTTTCACCTCATTTTACATCCCCTACAATTCTCCAACATTCAAACATCATATTCAAGCATTCAAGCATCTTACATCATCTTATCAAGCAATACTCAAGCACTTTGGAACCTCCATTGACATTACTTCAGACTTGTATTATGAAGGGTTTGAAAATTTGATAGATATTGCATGTTATTATTTTATCATTCTCTTTCATTTCATTGTTTCATTAAGTGTTTGATTACCAAAAGTTGGGTTTGACCAAGGAAAACCCTTATTTACTAACCCTCAATCATTTTTCCCCTATTGCATGTGTGTTTACAAACCTAGGTGTGCAGATTTAACAAGCTTTTTGGTGTTGAAGATTAGTAAACAAGTCAACTAGGTGCTTCAAGTCAACTCATTTATATTTCAAGCTTGGAGAAGATTTTTTGTCTATTTCCTATAGAATTGACTTTGAGAACCTGACAATCAGATATTTCTAGATTTGGTCTTGCAAAATTGTCTCCTACTTTTTTAGAATTTTTTGAGAGGAAAAATTCACTACCTGTGGAGAATGAGTCCCACCTTAAGACTAAAAATCTAAATTTTTTCAAATTCTAGATCTTGATGGTTAGAAACCTATATTTGACACTTTTTCACCAATAGTAAGACTAATTCACCACCCTAGGTGAATGAGTCCCATTGTGAAATTTTAGTGATTTCAATCAGCATCCACAACATTCCAGAATCAACAAACATTGTCCAGGTGCACTTTGTTTCATCTCATTTCTTTTTGTTCTACATTATTTCTTCATTTACTTCATTGTTTACATATCACAGTTTTTTTTCCAACATAGTTTAATTCTTATTTTTGCACTCAAATTCACTCATTTAAATCATTCAATTGCATTTATTTTACTTCATTTAGCTTATACAACATCATACATAACATAAATTTGAATAAACCCTTAGCATTTTTGGGCTCTATATGTCTCTGTTTAGGTGAAAAACCTTAGAAGAGTTAGAGAAGTCCATAGGAAACCCAAAAATCTATGGTTCATAATCATATCCTAATGTCATAAATATTCCTCTATGATTATTTTAAATAATAAATTATATTTATTTATTTAAATATTTCACTAATTAATCCTTATTCCTTCTAATTATTTAATAACATTACCATTTATCCTTCAATTAAGTAAAATGATTCATTTAACCCAATTTTCATCCCAAAAGTAAATAATTAATAGAATTATTTACTACCTTTTGTCTTATTCCTATTTATGAATTAAACCAAAAAGTAAACTTTCCTCCATAAATTAAATAATTTCTATTATTATTTGATTTTCCAACTAGCTCTTTTTCTATCTCATTTATTTTCCACCATTGATTTAATTGGCTAAGTCTCAACCCTTTATTTCAAAGCTTTCCCTAACTTTGACCTAATATTTCCCTAACCCTAATGCTCCTCATCACATTTAATCCTATCCTTTGATCTTAGGTTTTTATAAAATCTTAATCTTGGCCATCCATTCTCAATTTTCTATTCTTTAAAAGGCTCTCTCTCAAGTCATTTTAGACACATAGAGTTATTTTCAGCTATTCATACACAACATGCTTAAGAACTCTAAGTACTTGAGCATATAGTACTTTAATACTTCAATATATTGCTTTTCTTAGGCATAGGTTATAGTTGCACTTCAATTTGAGGGAAATCATATGAATTGTAGCAAGATGGAGAATTCCAATAGAGGTAAATCAATGGAGGCTCCAAGACTAGGTGACTTTGTTTCATGTTTATTTTCTTCTAGCTTCCTTTGTGCTTTATTGTTGTTAAGGGTTTAAATTATTATTGTATTTGCAATTAAGCTGAAAATTTCTCCCTAAGTACAAGCATTAGTTGGTGTCAAAATGGATGAGGAGGAGAAGTTTCAAATCTTTCTTTTTTCTTTGTTGGATTCATGGGATTCTCTTGTTATGGATATTGGGATTAGTTCTATTATTTTAAAGACTAGAGATGTGGTGTGTTCTTTTATTTATGAAGAGATGAGGAGGAAGGTATCCATCACTGTCAAGGACGCCTAAATTTTTTTGGAAGACTTAAGGAAAAAGGTAAGAAGAATGAGAAAGTGTGATGAATCCAAGTCCAAGGGGAGATCTAAATATCTTGGAGAGACCAATATTATTGGTGGAATTGTGATAAGCCTAGACATGTTCACAAGGAATTCAAAGAAGAAAAGAAGAAGAAAAAGAAGAAATTCAGTTATGATTTTGAGTTTGAGAAGGAAGATGGTGACACATTCATTGCAGCTTTGGAAACTTGTGCAAGTAATGATGCATGGTTAATTGACTTAGGTGCATCTTTCCATATGACCTTTAATAAAGATTGTTTTTTTGAATATGAAGAATTTGATGGAGGTAAGGTGTACTTGGGTGATGATTCTCATTTAGACATTGTTGGGCATGGTAAATTTAAAATCATATTTCCTAATGGTAGAATAAAAAGGATTAATGGTCTATTGCATATCCCTAAATTAACATGAAATTTGTTATTTGTGAGAAAACTAATAGATGTGGGTGTGTAGCTAATATTTTTTGATATAGGATGCAAGATGGTTAGAGGTGCTATGGTGATTTCTAGAGGTGTCAGATATGGCACATTTTATAAGACTTGTGCATGTACTATTGAGTGCAATAGTACTTATGTGAAAAGCAAGTATGTGGAAGAAGTGAGGGTTTCACCTTTAGTAGATGGTCATGGATTTTGGGTACCCAAGGGTGCTCTTTCTTTTGAAACAAATTTACTTGCAGAAAAAACTATGTTATGGAACTAGAAACTTGGCCACATTGGAGAAAAGGGTCTAAGAACCTTGAAAAATGAGAACCTTGTTGAAGGTTTTTCTTAGTGTAATCTTGAATTTGATTTTCGTGAGTATTTCATTTATGGAAAACAAAACCGCATTATGTTTTACTCGAATTCTCATAAATCTTGTGGTGTATTGGGTATTATTCATTTTTATGTGTTTGGTCTTATAGATTTTCCTTTGATTGGTAAATCCACATATTATGTTTCATTTATTGATGATTATAGTAGGACATGTGTATATTATCTAACGAGTAAATTTGATGTTTTTAGTAAATTTAAATAATTTAAAGAAATGGTTGTGCTGCAAAAAGAATGAGCAGGACACTAATGGAGAATTCTAGAAGTATGTTGAGTGGTGTTGGCCTAGAACAAACATTTTGGGATAAATTTGTTGCAACTGCTTGTTACTTGATTAACATGTCTCCTATATCATCTCTTGTTGATAAGACACCTATAGAGTCATGGTTAGATCATAGGACTTCATTAATACATCTTAAATTTTTTGGTTGTGGGGCACATGCACATGTACCAAAGGAGAAGAGAACAAAGTTGGAGAACAAGGCTCTGAAATGTATCTTCACCAAATACAATTATGGTATGTATAGTAATGGAAAAAGTATCCTTTCTCACTTGGTTTGATAATTGACATTAAAACTCAATTAATGATGTCTTGGAGTGGTGTTGTAATGTGTTGTACACATTCACACTATTCTAGGACCTTTATTTGACTAAAATATGCCTTAATTGATCCTTTGCAAGGGTGTTGTAAAGTGTTGTAACACATTTTCACAATTTTCTAGGATGTATTTGCTTAATTAAGCCTTATGGGCCCCTTTCTAAATAAAATGTACATAATGTGTAGTTTTAATTCAAATTTAAGTCTTAATTATGACACCTCCTGAAGATCTATCCTAACACCAATAATTTAATTAATAAATTTTTTTCACTAGGAAAAGTTAGGTCCTAGAAAATGGTGCTAGGACCCATTCACCCTAGGTAGTGAATGGGTCCTCCCTTAACAAGAACCCCATTTCTCAATTGATTTGGAATGGGTTTTTAGCTTTCTTTCATTCCCCTAAGGTTAAGTCTTGGTAAACTAAGCTAGGACCCATTAACCCTAGGAGGTAAATGGGTCCTCCCTTAATGAGAACCCTCTTTTTGAATTTCATTTTGATGGGAATTTAATATTGTTTCTTTCAAGATCTGGTGTCGACCTTAATTATTTGAATTTCAGGGTTAATCTCCTAATTTAGTATAAATACGGGGATAATTCACTTAGTTTCACCTACCAAGTTTATGAAGCATTCTAGCAATTTCAAGAGAGCATTATAAAGCATTTCAAGAGTTTATTGCAACAATTGAAAGTCATATCATCATGTCAATGGTTTCAAGAATTCATGTTGTTAAGCTAAATATTGTGGATGTAGCATTGAAGATCTACTTGCAAGCATTGTTCAAACCACATTCAAGGATCCAAGATCTACATTCTTCATGGCCACTACATGTTAGTTTGTAGATTTATTCACAAGACATCATCCAAGGTGATATCATTTGTATTATTTCATATTCATGCTTCATTTCATCATTTGGTTTAATTACCTACAAGGGGTTTGACTAATGAAAACCCCCATTCACTAACAATCAACAAGTTTTACATCCCTTGAGTGTGTGACTGCAGATTTACAAGTTAAAGATCAAGTGGAGCAAGCTTGGAGCAAAATTGTTAAAGTTGCAAAGTTGCAAAAGTTGTCATTTGAAGTGAAAAAACAAAGAATTGAAGCTACAAAATTAGCTACAAACTTCTAGAAGTTGATATCAAGGAATTTGAGAGTGTAGACATCAAGGAACATGACCTTGATCTCAGTTTTAGAAAACCTTTACAAGGACCCATTTGCCACTGAAGTCGAATGAGTCCTTTATAGCTTAAAACAACTTTTTGACCAGGTACATAGCTTTTTATTCTCTAAAAACTTCCCCCATAGTTGTTATAATAGTTAGGTATCATTTTTTATTATTATTTCCATATTTTACCCCTCATAATTGAGTGTTTTAATAAGAAGAATACCTAGTGGTTTATCATCTTGTTCATTCGTGGTGGTAAACCTTAACTTTCTCCATTAATCATTTTGGTGAACCCAACATATTGAACATTGCAATTTTCTATTGAACATTGCAACTTTCTAATTTTTGTAGTATCTCATTGTATCTTAAGTTAAATATTGCATTCATTTGCATTGAATTAAGATCTAATTTAGGGTTACTTATTTTGCATTGAAATCTTGCATATCATATAGGGTTTAGATTTGCATTATTTGTGCATCTCTCTAAATATGAAAATTACAAAAATAAATCAGTCATTTTGCATCTCATTTATATCTCATAAAATTACATTTTAAAATTAAAAAAAAAAACATTTCAAATTATGCCTTACATTTCATCTTTTCATTACATCTTTACATTAAATTTCTAGAAAATTTGAAGTTGAAGCTCACTGTCTCAAACTTGGAACTGAAATATATAACTAAGAACTTACAAATCATTAAAAAATAGTTTTAAAATACCTAACGAGGACCCAATCACCTTTATTGGTGAATGATTCCTTGACTAGGTCTTATTTGCACATTTTGGCAACTAAAAAAAGCATCAAAATTCACTCTTAAATCTGAAAAAACATCTTAGGAATATCTAACCATGACCCATTCACCCTTACTGGCGAATGAGTACCTATTAGCTACTACTCTACATTTTTAGGACATTAATATTTTAGTTTTTAGCTTTTGTTTGGTGTTGTTACCTTTCTATTTTAGCTTCCTGAATTGTTGTTTCATCAATTTCATTGTATTTAGTTTAAATTGTTTCATTTCAATGCATTGTTAAAAGTCCAAAATTGACTCAAAACATTTCATTTTCAGCTTATTGTATTGTGTAATAAGTAAATTATCATGTATAGATCTGAAATTATAAAAAAATGGAGAACTATTTAGGCAATGTGTGGAAGTCCTTGTTCTCTTTGGTTGATGTTTCAAATTGTGTTTTTGGCAATAGACCTAATGAAATTGAACTTACTCATGCTCACAGAACTCCTGATTGATGTCCTCCTCATGATGTCAACATCATTGGAGAATATGATACCAGCTCATGAATGATTTTCTCAACAACATTGAGTCCAATTCATCCTTTTATCCTTCAATGAAACAACCAACCCAACTTGATATGTTTAGTCTTTTCCACCCTAAAACTGAGTCACAAGTTGAGACTAACTTCCCCACAATAGGTGAGCCTAGTTCCTCTAATCAAGTAAACAATCAACCATTCTATGTCAACAAAGTAACCAGCACATCAATCAACCTTGAAGAGACCTATGGCAAAAGATTCACAATCTTGCACAAACAAGGATGTGACACAACAAGTGAACACAATATGCATCAACTCCTAGAGAAAATACCAAATGAAGAAACTAAAGGGTTATGATATCAAAATCCCCCTCTCAACATACGTGCTCCTAAAGAATACCTAATGGTTCATAGTGATGATAGGATTTTCTTAGATCCTCCTCCTAATATAGGTTTCCTCCTTCCTAAAGAACAACCCATGCCTCCTAAGGATAAGGATATCAAAGAAAAGATCATCATAGGACCTCTTGCCCTAATCTCATCTAAAGAAGTTGGTGAATCTAGAAAATGAAAGAGGCCTTACAAGCTAAAGAAACAAAATTTCCCTTATCTACCACCTAAAAGTGAAAGGAAACTACAACTACTTCTAAACAAATAACTTATAACATTACCACCAATGAAAGAAACAATAAGACTATATCCTAAAGATGCAAATGTTCCACATTATCGATACCAAAGAACTCTTGGACATAGTATTGATGAGTGTCACACATTCAAATTGGTATTGAGCAATTTTCACTTTGATGGTAATGGTTGCCATCCAATGATTGAATAACATACTCTTTTTCTCGTTATCATGTGTATTTGTAGAATCTTAAAAAATTCTCACTATTACATGTTTACACTTATTAAAAATCATTTTCTCTAATGAAAGGATCTCATTTTCCTCACTTATCTCAGCTCATTCTTCTCTTGCACAAAGTGGGGTAAAGAATTTGATAGCCTTGTCCTAGTAATGCATTTCTAATTTTCCCTTTGGCTAGTTGATCGCCTTTTGTTATACCTACCAAGATTGGGAGGTGGACAACCTGCTTGACGTTGACTCACATATGCCTTACTAGCCTTTTCTCTTTCTTTATGATTGCATGTGCATAATGTGATCTCCCATAACGTTTCATTTGTTGTCTCTCTCTTTTTGTGCATTCCTATATATGTATCTTCATTTTTCTCTATGTCATAATCATTTTACATTTATCTTATGCTTTCCTTTTGGGGATGACACAAGGCATTGATTCATTTGTCTTTTTTTTTCCTTTTGGGGATGACACAAGGCATCGAGACATTCATGTTTCGTCCATGTTGACTCAAAAGGATTTTTTTTTCTTTTTTTGCTTTATTTGTGTCATTCTTCTAGTTCTATGAGTATGTGGGGAATTATGATAGTTCCATGATCTTATAACAAAATTCCATCATAGACATATTGACCCCAAATCCATATATCCCTTATGTATTTGTGGGGGCAACCCTTCCATCCTATTTCATGATGTATCTTACTTAAGAAACATATGACTTGGCATAGGGTTTTCTGAGGAAATATCTCATGTCTTAAACCAAAACATTGGCTACTTTAAAGAGATTACTCATAGGAATGGTGTAGCAATTGCTTTAAAGTGGCGGAATACATAGATGATATCTTTTGGAAAAATATCATGGCATGATTTTTCTTTTTTCTTGTGATGTGTCCTCTTCTTGGTGGTGTCATTAGGCTTGATGTTGACTAAGAGTGTATTATCTACTGACATGCCATGATGTGAATGAGGCATCCCATGGGAAATGATCTAAAAATTTGGACTTGTCCTCTCTTGGAGAGATTAGGCACGATGCTCCCTAAGAGGAAGAATGTTACATGAACAAAGAAAAATTCCCTTTAATTTTTTTTTACATAGTATTCAAAAAAATTTACAAAAGCATTACATTGTGATGCCTTATTAAAGTTATCAGGAGGATAAATTTGGTATGGTTAGTATGATGAGAATCTGATACACTGGCATGAATTTCTCACCAAACCACTTTTTTGGGACAACTCACCTAGTGGAAAGATTGAGGTTCCACTACCCCAGAATGAGCAACACATTTTATGGACAAACAACTCCATTTTGCATCGTGTTGGAATGGTTGTGCTTGATCCTTTTTTTTAAAAAAAAATTCTTGGCCTTTGATAGGGTATGATCATGTATCTTTGTTATTGTTGCATACTTAAGTTTCTTGTATTTTTACTTTAGTTTGAGTTTGATATGGGGTCATCCTCTCAATAAAGTGGGGGAAAAATGTAGTAACAAAAAAAGTAGCCTTTTTCCCTTGCTTGGTTTGATAATTGACATTAAAACTCAATTAATGATATCTTGGAGTGATGTAATTTTTTTTACACATTCACACTATTCTAGGACCTTTATTTGACTAAAATATTCCTTAATTGATCATTTGCAAGGGTGTTGTAAAGTGTTGTAACACACTTTCACAATTTTCTAGGATGTATTTGCTTAATTAAGCCCTATTGGACCCTTTATAAATAAAATTTACATAATTTGTACCTTTTTTCAAGTGTTGTAAGGTTATATAAGGAAATTTCACACTTATCTAGGTGGTCATTAATTAATTGTGTGTAATTGGAGTAATTAACCCCCTTTTAATTCAAATTTAATCCTTAATTATCACACCTCTCAAAGATCTATCCTGACACCCATAACTTAATTAATAAAATATTTCATTGGGAAAATTTTGGTCCTAGAAAATGGTGCTAAGACCCATTTTCCCTAGGTGGTGAATGGGTTCTCCCTTAACAAGATAGGTGCCCCTTTTTCAGTTGATCTAAAATGTGTTTTTAGCCTTCTTTCAATTCTCCTAGGTTAGGTTCTACTAAACCGAACCAAGACCCATTCACCCTAGGTGGTGAATGGGTCCTCCCTTAATGAGGCCCCCATTTTTTAATTTCATTCTGGTAGGAATTTAATAATGTTTCTTTCCAAATATGGTGTCATCCTTAATTGTTTGAATTTCAGGGTTAATTCATATAGTTTCACCTAGCAAGTTTATGAAGTATTCTATAAATTTCAAGAGAGAATTATAGAGAATTTCAAGAGCATTCACAATGAATTTCAAGGTAGATTTCAAGAGTTTATTGCAGTAATTCAAAGTCATATCATAATTTCAAGGGTTTGAAGCATTCATGTTGTTGAGCTAAAGATTGTGGATGTAGCATTGAATAAATACTTGCAACCATTGTCCAAATCACATTCAAGGATCCAAGATCTGCATTCTTAATGGCCACTACATGTTACTTTGGAGATTTTTTTCACAAGACATCATCCAAGGTGATATCATTTCCATTATTTCATATTCATGCTTCATTTCACTCATTTCTTCATTTGGTTTAATTACCTACAAGGGGTTTGACTGAGGAAAACCCCCATTGACTAAAAATAAACAAGTTCTCCCTCCCTTGAGTATATGATTACAAATTTACAAGTTGAAGATCATGTGGAGCATGTTTGGAGCAAAATTGACAAAGTTGTAAAGTTGCAAAAATTATTATTCAAATTACAAAATCAAATAATTGAATCTACAATATTAACTACAGACTTCCAAAAGTTGATAATGGGAATTTGAGAGTGTATACATCAAGGAAGAGGACCTTGATCTGAGTTCTTGAAACACTTTACTGGGACCCATTCACCACTGAAAGCTAATGAGTCTTGTGTAGATAAAAAACAACTTTTTGATGAGTTACATAGCTTTTTATGCTCTAAAAACTCCACCCATGGTTGCTATAATAGCTGGCAAGCATTTGTGATTTTTATTTGCATTTGTTTCCCCTCATAATTGAGTGTTTTAATAAGAAAAATACGTAGTGGTTTATCATCTTGTGTATTTTTGGTGGTAAACCCTAATTTTTTCCATTAATCAGTGTGAAAGGATACAAGCTTTGGGAACCTACTGCACAAAAGGTAATATATAGTAGAAGTGTAGTTTTTAAGAGAAACTAAGCCTTCTTCTATTAAATTTCAGCCAAAAAAAAGAAAATAGGAAGATGTGATTCAATGCAGCCTTCTTCTAAGAAATTTGAATGGAGGCCCAATGATAGATAAGAAGTTGAGAGCTCATCTAGATTTGGATCTTTAGAAGTAGAGGAAGAACCTCCAACTCAACTTGTTTGTAGGTCTACAAGGAATAGACAACCACCTCAAAGGCATACACCTCATGATTGGAGATGTATTTTTACTTTAAATATTAACATGGATGAACCCAAATCTATAGATGATGCATTAGGTATAAATGATGTAGAATCTTGGAAGATTTATATGGATGAAGAAATGACATCCTTGAAAAAGAATAATACATGTGATCTTGTACCATTTCTTGTGTTGGAAAGAGACACTGCACAAGTCATCTGGTGTTGTCATTGATGGAAGCCCTAGTTAGTAATTCCATCTGCACTTCAATATTTTCTTATATTAGAAGTTAGATTGAAGATATTTATTAACTAACAAAGCTAAAATAGGGCATCTAATAGAGTTGTGTACATTGACTTATATGTAAATTATTGTTATCATTTTGTATTGTTGATCTCAAGGAAGGTATTTTGATGTATTAAGTATCTTATCTTTGAATCACAGGGCCTTGCATTGATTGGTGTATTTGTTAGAATATCCGGTTTATTGATTTTCATTCTAACAATGGAGAAAGGTTGACCAGATGAGTGTAGCATGTTGAAAATATTCGAGGCATAATTTTTTAAGGTGTTTCATGTTTGAGACATGTTATTTTGGGTCCTCACTATGTTTTGGCTGATATTGTCTTGTTCACATTGATAAGTGTTTATGGTTGGGTTGATAGTTTGTACATGTTTCATATTTTGTTAAAGCTAACATGTAGTTGGTGTAATCTCTAGTTGTCGATATATATAATCAATTATTCATATCATTTTGATGAGTGAAGTGATATGATGCAAGAGTTAGAAGAAATATAAGTCAATTATGCACAATTTCATTTGAGCATAACAAAGATTGGTGATTTGAATTAAAGAAAATAGAGTTTCAAGACTAGAATTAGATAGAATGTGAAGAATGTGAGCAATGTGCTTAACCGAAATTGTAATCAAGCATTAGCAGATGCTATCTCATAGTACATCCACTCTAGTTTTCTTCCAACTATTACTATAAGACAATGAGTCTTCTTTTGAGTAGTAAGCCTTTTGTATTTGAGTAGTGAGCTCTAGGCAGTTTGCCTGAATGCATGTGCATTCCCCATTTGTAAACACTTATTTTGAGTATACTCACATTGTTGATTAACCTCCACCGTGGTTTTTCCCATAACAGGGTTTCCACATTAAAATCCTCGTGTTATGGTGTTGTGGTTGATTTCCTTGTGAACTTGCATCTTTCTTTTGGTTCAATGTTATAAGTGGTTTAAAAACCAAGTTAATAAAGTTAAATTATGTGGAACACTAATTCACACCCCCTCTCAGTTTTGCTTGATTCCAACAATTGGTATGAGAGCCTAGTTCCTCAAAAGAAGTTTTAAAGCTTGGGAAAGATTTGGAAAGGTGATTCAATGGATTCTAGTAGTCTTCATCAACAACTTTTGGTGGAATTAGATGATCTTGATCAGTCCAAATTTGAAGTTCAGGAATTGCAAGCAAGCCTCATGAATGATGAGAAATTCATTGAATCATTGAAAGATCAAATCAATAAGTCTAGGGAAAAGAGAAAGGAACTCTATGATCATCTCAAGAAAAAAGAAATTAAAAGCGTGGAAGATGAACACCTAGGTCAAGCCTTGAAGGAAAGGACAAAAGAATGTGAAAAGATCACCAAAGATAATGTTGTCCTAAAGCATGAGATGAAATCTATTATGATGAGGATGACCAAGGGGATTGAAGAGAGAAAGAATAATGAAGAGAAACTTACTCAGTCCTTGAAAGAAATATCTAATGAATGTAGCAAAATTAATGATGGATTCAATCAACTGGAGATTGAATTGCGGCAATCAAAAAACAATGAAGAAGAGATTGAAAGACAAATTGTTAATCTTAGGGATGAACTTGCTACTGTAAATTGATACAAGGAGAAGTTCAAGATTATCTCAACTAAGCTTGATGAATTGATTCAAAGTTAGAATATTGGAAGTGAGAAGAAAGGTCTTGGATATGAGAAAGGAGAAAGCTCTGGATCTAGTCAAAGGAAATTTAGGAAAGGAAATCAATCAAACAAAGCTAGAAGGTATCCAGTAAGACAATCCAATTCTCAAAAGTTTAATTGATACTATTTTGTTTGCAATAAATTTGGTCATATGGCTGCTCAATGTAGAAGTAAAATGAATCCAAGTGGTCCATCATTCTTCAGTCCGTGTTTCAATTGCAATAAGTCTGGTCATAATTCAATTAAATAAAAAAATATGACAAACAACTTTATCAATAGAAATGCTAGATGTTATGCTTGCAATAGATTTGGCCATATTATTAACTAGTGCAAAACAAGAGAAAATCAATGGAATAACTAGTTTGGTCAAAGAAATGTTGTGTGCTATAATTGTAACAAATCTAGTCACATTGCAAGATTTTGTAGAAGCAGGAAGGGTCCAATAAACCAAGGGAAAAATATGCAAAAGGATGATAAGGGGAAAGGAAAAGTTACGGTGGATGAGATCAAGAATCAAATGAAGAAGACTTGGGTGAAGAATAGTGGTTCTAATGTAGAAAATGAATCCACACCAGAATCTAGTGTTCTAAATTCCTCCAAGAATTAGTTTAAGGCCTCTATCCTACGGGGAGCTCTCAAGAAAATATTTCACCCCTATTGGTAGTTGGTACTAGAATGTGGAAAATTGCAATGATTGCATTAGTGATCTGCAGATGTTTTGGGAACACTTTTGGAGGAAATTTATACAAAATTGAAGGTCCACAGAATAATTTTCTTTCACAGACTATGAAAACTAGGTATCTAGAAGACCTAGGGAAAAAGCATTTATTGTGATAAAAGGTTACTTTTATTCCTCATTTGTAACATTGCATTTAGAGAAGAAGTTTGGAGAGATTTGTAGCGAATTTTGGAAAGATACAAGTCTAAAGGCAATTCAGTAAACAAACCCTAATCTGCTGAAAGGTATTTATCTGCAAAACTTGTGAACTTGAAATTTCTAGAAATGGCTACTCCATTGGTTGTTGATATTAAGGATAGACCCCACCAAAAATTCAAGTGGAATGCATTCAAATCCATTGAGATAGAACCATTAGGTGCATTTTCTTCCATTTTGTATGGTGTTTTGCACATTGAAGATATTAGGGCATATATTCATGCAAATTTTGAGGAGTTAGGAAGCTCCCAGTTGTTAAATTTGTACACAAATCACATTGTGGGAGAAGATATCTATGTAAGGCTTGAATTTAAGAATTTGGAGGAGAACAAGTTCACACAAATTTTGAATTTTCCCATGTTCAATGAAAATGAATGGTTTTGGTACATACTAAGTCGAGTGCATGCCAAGTTCATGTGGTTAAATAAACTCTTCAAGATCACAATAGAAGTTATAAGCATATTATTGGTTTGAATTCATCTAGTGGGTTTCCCACATTGAAAGTTGTGAAGAACCAAATAGTCATTGAGGCAACCAGTTCCACTTTTGACAAGAGAGCCATAAAAATTAATGGCATCATTGAGTTGGATGTAAGATTTTCTTCTATGGTTATTGGATATAAAATCTATCACTCCAACTGGGATAACTCTATATCTGATACTACAATCTATGCAGATTATAAAATGTTCAAGGAAAATGTAGAATATGACTTATGTGAGTTACTCCAGAGCTAGCTAATTGAAAATCTTGGTAAAATCAAGGACAAGAATAAAATTTTCAAGTATGGAAATCTATTTTTATGTCTATTATTCTACTTCATGAATGAAGTTATGAGAGTTGGTAATGTGGAATGGGAAGGTGATAGACCAATAGTTGTTCAAATCAAAGACATCTTACATAGAATTGGTGATAGAAAAGAAAGGAAAATTGCTATATGGGGTTAATTCAAAAGCTTCTAGAGTGAAATTCAAGCTAGGGAAAGGATTCCTAAATCTATTATGGAAAAATATAGGGAAACTATTTTCTTCATGGTTGGAATTGATCGGTGTTTGATGGAAGTAGAAAAACCTAGAACAATTTGGATAATACCTATGGGATCTGAGGTTGAAGAACACATTTTGGAGTTGTATGACCAACACTTGTTGAGTAAACCTCAAGATCCAACAAAAGAAAGGTTTGGTACTTTTGAAGAGGAGAATATGCAAGTGCATACACAACTAAAGAATCCTATGATAGTCTGTAAGGTGAGAAAGGAAGTTAAAGCTTTTGCAAAAAACATCACCATATCAGTTGAAGTAATGAGGAAAGCTAACAAGAAAAGAGAACAAGTTGAAGAAGGGGAGCCTGCTAGAACTGAGTCAGCTAGTCTGGCAACATCCTCTACCAGATCTAGATCTACAAGGAACTCTCCACTCTTATCCAGTCCTACAAATAAATCAAGTCCTATAAAATCCAAAGTCAAGACATCCAAAAGAGAAGGAAAAAGGAAGAATGATAAAAGTACAAGAGTCTATGTTGTTGTTGAAAATGATGAAGAAACTTAATCAAATGAAGAAGTAAGAGAAATCAAGCATAAGGGCACAAAGGCATCAAAAGTATCTAAGTACAAGCCCTCAGGTGAAGAGAAAGCAAAGAAAAAGGTGAAAACTGATAGATCATGTATGATTGTAGAGGAACTGGAAAAAGTCTTAATTAAGGGTGGTAATCTCAAACCACTTTCTAAATGGTATGACACTTTTGATAGTGTTGGTTAGAGAACTCTTGAAGAAGCCATAATAAAATATTTGAATATTTTCAATATGACTCTCATAGAAATAATTTCATAGTTATCTAAAGGGTTATATGAAGTATTAGAAATGAGGAGGGTAAATGCAAGATATGAAGATGAATGAATAAGAGAATGCATACTTTCCAATATATGTCTGGTAATGTCAATAGAATAAATGAAGACAATCCTCAATGATGCTAAAAAGGATTTTAAGAGGAAATCAAGGGTGAATAAGCTTATGATTGGGAAGACTAAGGAAGTAGCAAAAGACATTGAGAAAATTCTTAAGGAAGTTCTATTGAAGAACGGATATAACGTTGTCTCTGAAGAAACTCATGATGAAGATGTTCCATCTAATCTAGAAGTTTAAGATGTTCAAGCTAATATTGAAGAAGTGAAAGAGGACACAATTGAGGACACTCAGAATCCTCTAGATGTGCAAGATACTAAAATTACCATGGAGATTGAAGCTCCTAAAGATATGCTAGTTGAATAAATAGAGATTCCCAAAGTCAAGCAGGAGTCTATGATTGAAGAAAAGAAGGTTGAGGCAAAGGAGATTGCTATGGAAGCAAGGGACATTACAAAGGTAGTAAAAAAAAATTTAGAAGAACAACAAGAGGAGTTTGACCCTGAATTCATTTAAGGTCCTATCAACTTGGTCACTCTATCCCCTATTCAGAAGATGAAGTTAGCATCATTTGCTCAGGCCATGACAAGGGAGGAGATATTGAAATCTCACATTAAGGACAGTGAGCTGATAAGTCTTGCATCCAATATCTTGGAGAACATCATGCCCACACATGTCAAGGACTCATATGATTCTCCCTCTGGTCAACTAAAGAAACTTATCAACTATGTAAGTACTCACTTCAAGTCTCTTGGAAATTTAGCTAAGGATAAGGTCCATAAAGAATTGAATGCAAACAGGTTCAATAGATTGAAGTGTATGATTGCTAATGATAAAGCCGTATTAGCTACCTATGAAAATAACATTCAAGGTGCATTATCTAAGGGTGAAAATATCTATAAGTCATGATTATCTTTTTCAAAATTCACTGAGGTCAATAAGAAGAAAATTACAGAATATGAGAAACAATTCACAGATATTTCTCAAGTCTTTGCTCTAACCATTTTTTTGGGTAAGCAAGAAGGTCAAGTCATATCCCTACTTGAAAAAATTAAAATTTAGAAGCATGAAAAAGATAGAATTGTTGAAAGGGTATGTGAGCTCAGAGGACTAATTGGTCCTAAAATGGAGACAATGTTTAGTGCATTGAAGGAAGCACATGATGTTATGGTTGTTAGTGATCTGACAAATCTTGAGTTAGCAGAGATGTAAACCTACCTATTCTATTATCACATGACTATTTTGGAGAGTCTCAAAAAGGTTTGGGACACTAGTTTAAGCCTATTGAAGAACAATTTTATAGACATATTCAAGTCCATGTAAGTTAGAAAAGCATGTTTATACAAAAAATTTGTATGATTTTTGGTATGCGGATTCATGTATTTTCCATTGATGTCAAAGGGGGAGTGTGGGACAGTCAAAATTTTCATATTCATCTCAGGGGGACTTGTGATTAAAAATATTTTTTATTTTTTGAGGAGTGCAATGTATTCATGTTGGTATTGATTTCGACACTTAGTCATTTTTCACTAAGTGTTACCATCAATGCCAAAGGGGGATATTTTTTGAAAGAGACATTACGCAGGTCATCTACTATTGTCATTGATGGCAACCCTAGTTAGTAATTCCATCTGCACTTCAGTATTCTCTTATACCAGAAGCCAAATTGAAGATATGTGTTAACTGTTAAAGCTAAAAAAGGGCATCTGAAAGAGTTGTGTACATTGACTCATATGTAAATTCATGTTATCATTTTGTTTTTGTGGATCCTAGAGAAGGTCGCTTGATGCATCAACTATCTTATCTTTGAATCATAGGGCCTTGCATTGATTGGTGTGCAAGTTAGAAGATTTGGTTTATTGATTTTCAGTCTAACAATGGAGAAAGGTCAACTAGATAAGTGTAGCGTGTTGTGAATATTTGACGTATAATTTTTTAAGGTGTTTCATGTTTGATACATGTTATTTTTGGTCCTCACAATGTTTTTTCCATCATTTTCTTTTTTGTATTGATAATTTTTATGGATTGGGCCAACAGTTTGTACATGTTTCATATTTTTTTAAAGCCAGCATGTAGTTAATGTAATCTCTAGTTGCAGATATATGTAATCAATTATTCATATCATTTTGATGTGTGATGCAATATGATGTGAGAGATAGAAGGAATATAGATTGATTGTGTACATTTTCATTTGAGTAGAACAAAGATTGGTGATTTGAATTAAAGCAGACATAGTTTCAAGAGCATAATTAGACAGAATGTGATCAATGTGCTTAACCAAAACTATAATCAGGAATTCATAAATGCTATCTCATAGTTCATCCACTCCAGTTGTCTTCCAACTATGACTTTAAGATAGCGAGTCTTCTTTTGGGAAGTAATCCTTTTGTATTTGAGTAGTGAGCTCTAGACAGTGTGCCTAAATGCATGTGCATTCCCCATTTATAAACACTTATTTTGAGTATATGCATATTGTGGATTAGCCTCCACAATGGTTTTTCCCCTAACAAGGTTTCCACGTAAAAATCCATGTTATGGTGTTGTGGTCGATTTCCTTGTGTTCTTTCATCTTTCTTTTGGTTCAATGTTATAAGTAGTTTAAAGATCAAGTTAATAAAGTTAAATTCTACATAACACTTATTCACCCCCCCTCTCAGTGCTCCTTGATTCCAATAGCCTGAAGAATGAAAACCTAGTGGTTGTAAATGGGTGTTCAAGAAAAATAATTGTTAAGATGGAGGTATTAAGAAGTACAGATAATGGTTGTGAAAGGTTACTCTCAAGTTGAGGACCATGTTGATTATGGTAAGATATTTTCCCCTATAGAAAATATGATATCCATCAGATTTTTTATCTCTATTGTTTTTGCTTATGATTTAGAGGTTAAGAAAATGGATGTGAAAACTTATTTCCTTCATGGTTACTTGGAGGAGGATATTTATATGAAATGTTCAAAGCACTACATGGTGAAAGGTAAAATTAAGTTGGTTTGCAAATTGAAGAAATATTTGTATGGCTTAAAACAAATTCCTAGGACGTGGAACTAAAAATTTGATACATATGTGTTGAGTTTGGGATTTGAGCATTCTAAATCATATCATTGTGTTTATTATAAAATTTATGGTGATTATTTCCTATTTATTGCATTATATGTTGATGATATGTTATTTATTAGCAAAGGGAAAGGTATGATTTCATAACTAAAATCTCAACTTGTTAAGTTTGAAATGAAAGACATTGGTGCAGCTAGACACATTCTTGGGATGGAAATTAAAAGAGATAGAGTGAATATAAAGCTATAGCTTGGCCAAAGTAAGTGTGTAAATTTAATTTTTCATAGATTTCACATGCAAGATTGTAGACCATTATGTGTTCCCCTTTTTTTTGGAATAAAGTTATCTATTTCAGATTGTCAAACATCTCCATCAGAGATGGAAGACATAAGTAGAGTTCCTTACCAGAGTGCAATTGGAAGTTTGATGTATGCTATAGTTTGAACTAGACCATACATTTCCTAAAAAGTGGGAGTTCTTTCCAGATATATGTCTAATCCTGGTAGATTTCATTGGGATGTAGTTAAAATAGTCTTCAGATATTTGTGTGGTACCTCAAATTATTCCTTGTGTTATCATAATAATATGACTGAAGATGAGATTTCCCTTGATATTCATGTTTATGTGGATTTAGACTGGGTAGGTGGTATTGATACCAGACAATCCACCAATGCTTATGTGTTTACTTTATTTGGTAGTGCAATTAGTTGGATGAGTAAACAACATGTTGTAATTTCTTTGTCCACTATAGAAGTAGAGTATATGAAAGCTACTCATGCTTGTAAAGAAGCTATTTGGCTTAAGAGACTATGTTCAAATATTAGAATAAAATAAGGTGAAGTGCCAATTTATTGTGATAGTCAGAGTGTGATATGTCTAGTCAAGAACCCAATATTTCATCCTAGGACCAAGCACATTGATGCACACTGTCATTTTTTTTGAGATATGGTTGAAGATGGCAGGGTGAAACTGGTTAAGGTAGAGACTTTGATTAATTTTGTTGATTCTTTAACTAAGCATTGATATGTAATCAACACTAATACTCAATGATATATTTTGATATGTAAACAACACTAAAATAATCTAGGGTTGCATCTCCTCATGATGTAATATGTTTTGATAAACTATCTTTAATATAAAAATAACCTATCTCTCATGTGTATGAATGGTGTGATTAACACTCATTAGATTTAGGTAATATTTATAAGTGTAAAGTATCAAATTCAAAGCATGGATGCTTAGATTTGCAGTTGCATAATATAGATGTTAGGAATTCCCTCATAATGGTGTTAGTAATTTTTTAAATTATTAGTGATTTTTCACCATCAAGAAGCTTCATTATCACTTTCATAATTTGCGTATGTAGGTCTAAACCCAAACTTATATGCACAATCAAACAAGTACATGTAGACCTAATCATTAGGATTCAAGTGCCATCAAATTTGTAAATCTTATTTATTTAATTACTCCTAATATTGTTTGTAAATCATTCATATTGGATGAAAATTCAATATCAATAGTAATGATGTTTTACCATCAGTGTTTTACTGGTATTGTAGTTAATTATTACCAAGAATCAATAACTATTTTTATTGGTAGTAAGTTACTATTTACCAATAGAGAATCATGGAGGTTATGGTCGGTTTTGGGTGCCCAACATCCCATGAATTTTTTATGAGGTTATTATGAGACCTTTTGTGGCTATTATTAAAGCTAAAACATCTTGTGGTTATACAAAATAAGGACCTAAAAGCTAAAACAACTTTTGCTCAAATTAGGTGGGTGAGTAAAATAATTGCAACCTATATTACCCTATGTTTTAAATTCTTGGTTTATTCAAGAAGGTTTTTAGGAATTTGATAACTAATTTGGATGCCCCATTTAAGGGGTAAAAATTCTATATAATTAGTAAATAAGGTGGTGGTGAGGTAAGGAAATTAGTTGGTGAACAAAATTTATGTTTATACAAGTGTTGAAGGAATGTAGAGTGAAGAAGAGATATGAAGGATTGCGTGCAATCTCTATTTTGGAAATAATATAGACTTGGGCATCTCTTCTTGGTGGAAATTTTTCCCAAAAGAGTTTCTCCACGTAAACACTATGTCATATGTTTTATCTTTTTTTTTAATCATACTTTTGTTATGTTGCTGACCTAATTTCATGCAATTTCCATTTGGTTGTATATTGGTTAAAAATATTTTGTAAATTTATGCATACAAGCCATGGTTGCATCCTTAAATTTCTTGGACATGTAGAAGTTCAATGGAAGTGGTTATGAGTTAATGAAGTTGAAATTGGAGGATATCATCAAATAAATAGAGCAATGGTTGGTAGCAACAAGGAAAAATAAACTAGACAAGATAGATCAAGATGAGTGGGATAAGATGGATAAGAAAGAAAAAGGAGCAATTTGGATTTTTCTTGTAGACTCTATCCCATTGGGAATTTCTAAAGAGAAATAGCTTATAATCTCTGGAAGAATCTAGGTGAGATCTATCAAGAAAGAAGTTTAGTAAATAAGTTATATTTCAAATGAAAATTATTTTCCCCTAAAACTTAAATGACAATGATTTAATAGTAGAGCATTTAAATGCATTTAATTTTATTTTGAGCTAGTTAGCTTATTCTCATGTTAAGATAGATGAATAAGATATATGTGTATTATGCTTCTATGTACTTTACTTGAGTCATTGGAGAACATGATTCTTTCCTTTAGTACTACACTATTAGATACTCGAAATGTGGACAATATTGTTACAAATTTATTACTATAGGGAACAAGGATGAAAGGAAATATAGAGGGTTTAAAGGATGCTCTCCATGTGAGAGGAAGGTAAAAGGAAAGAGTATCTATGATATATTAGAAGGGGAATAAGGATAAGTCCAATGCCAAATCTAAGACTCCATGTAAATAGAATGAAGTGTTGAAACTCTCGTAATAGGGATATGTGAAGAAGAAATGTAGAAACAAAGAGAAAAATGGGATTCTACCATAAAAAATTCCCTCTAATTTGTATAATAATTTTTTTCTCTCCACTTATAATATTATATCTAATGAACATTTTTTGAGTGATTGAAGATGCTCCTATCATATGACTTCTTAGAAGGAGTGGATTTGAAAATGTAAAAAATATGATGGAGGATAAGTATACCTTGGGGATAATATTCCACATCCCATTGTGGAACATAAAAATTTATATTTGTGTTTTAGGTATGGGAGGTTAAAAATATTCCTAGATATTTTATATATTTCAAGATTAACTTTAAACTTAACTTCACTGTCTAAGTTGAAATATCAAGGAATACATGTAACTTTTGATAAACATGGTTATAAATTGGTAAACATGATGGTGAGAGGGAAAATGAAGGAAATTTTGTGTATGCTGCATCCCATCACTTTTTTAAACTTTAATAATTTAACTTAGAAAATTGAAAGTACATGTACCTTTTAGAACCATAGATTGGGTCATATATGTGATTATGTTTTAAAGATTATTTTAAGTAAGAAATTGTTAGAGAATTTTTCTTATTCAAATTTGAATGTTGATTTCTTTGAAGATTATTTTTTTTCTAAAAAAATAGATCAAATTTTATTTTAGGTATTAATAAAGCTAAGAGTAAACTATATATTATTTATTCTGATGTGTTTAGTCTTGTGAATATTGAATCTATTGAAAAATATAGATATTTAATATTCTTCATTGATCATGATTCAACATTTAATTTGATTTATTTTATGAGATATAAAGATGAAAAATTACTGAAGTTTAAGGAATTTAAATCCTTAGTTGAAAATCAAATAAATTGTAAGATAATAAGTTTAAAGATTAAACAACAAAGGGAATAGTATTATAGAGAATTTGGTGAGTTTAATAAGAATTTAGGCATTCTTAGAGAAAATACTACTCCATACACTCCTAAAAGAAAGTGGTTATATAAAGGATAAATGGAATAATGATGGAAATATGGGTATGGTAAGATCATCATGGAAAAAAAAGACCATGAGTGGTAGCTAAAAATTCAGAAAATTAGAGTTTGGAAACTTGATGTAAGAATTGAATAAGTTATCTATATTATTTAAAAAACATGTAGGATAGAATCTATAGAAATTGAATGTACTTTCTAAACTACTAGGTTTATTTTAAAATAAATAAATCTATTTGGTGAAAATTTAAATTTTAATCTGGAGTAGTACTTAAATTTGGGGAAAAAATAGAGTAGGTGTATGTCTATACCTATACAATAAAATGATAATATTTTGGATATAAGTAGAAGTTGATGTCGATGTGATGCATATTCTTTTTTGTAATTTTTTTCCAAGTAAAATTAATTATGAATTACAATTACAACTTTTAAAAAATTATAAAAACTGGTATGTTTGACCACCTTAACTTGGTCAAAACTTCATGAAATTCATTTTTTCTTTTTTCAATCCTATAGTATGTGAAGCATAGAATGTGATGCATGTTTTGGATTCAAAAAATATGATATCGTTTGAAAGTTATAGATGTTTTTCAATCAGCTTATCGATCAAGACTTTAGTCGTAATTCTAATAGAAAATGAATAATTTATTAAATTCAAAGTAAAAGTATAATTTATATTGAACATTTGAGAGTCTCTTTTAAAACCATTTTTCATTTCAATTTTGGGTTATTTAAAAGGTGGAATGGAAGCCACATGGGCCATCATATCCTTACATATTTCCACTTTTGGCCCATCATGATCCTACATGTATACCCATATCTAAAAGTATGTCAAGTGGTTCACAATTTAATATATTGTTTTGAGAAAAGGTTGTGATTATCACTATTGGCAAGAGGAAAAGGGGAACTATAGGGAAAATATTTGAACCCCAATATCTCTTATGTATTCAGTTTATACCTGAAAGGATATAGTGAGTGAATAGAGTAATTGTCGAAGTAAAACTATATTAAGATACATTTCTTATATACTTAAAATCAGAAAATAACATCCATTCATCCATAACACACACATATGTTAATCCTCACATCTATGCATATATTATATTAAATCAATTACAAAGGAAAGTCTTAGTATCTATTCTACATATATTCTTTTTACGTATCTTATCTCTTATTGCACCTATTGCATTTATATATTTATACATTGTCTCTTAGAAAAACCTAACCCTTATAGGGTACCTCTTGCTTAGCCTCCTATGTTGGTATCAGGTTCTACAAGCCTTATGTGGTAGCTTTTGGTAGGTTTTGGTAGTGTCCCTACTCTAATAACATCAACCCTCCTTTTAAAATGATGTCTTATCCTCAAGAAATGATGCTTAGTTACTAGGAAGAATGCATTTGTAGATGACCTTTATTTCTATGAGTGGGGTGTCCCATTGTTGCATTTCTTATTGTAGGACTTATACGTGTCTTTGGGTGCTTATGTTTGTTTCCTCTACATCTGTAATACTACAAGGTGTTTGGATTTTATGTGTTGCATACTTTACTTCCTCAAAAATTCCTTTTAGGTGTGCTTTAACTTCACATTGATTATCTCCCTTATCTGTTTGATCTAAACCTTTATTAATTCATTGTGATCCTAGAATTTTTGTAACTAAGAATGAAAATTCTCTATTTGTTCCCTTACTACACCATACATATCTTTTAGTGGGTCATATGTGGAGGTGATTTTCACTATTGTTCCTCTAGTTGAATGATATGATCTTTAAGGTTCTTGGTGAGGTTATGCCATTGAAGATAAAATTAGTAGAGTATATTTTCCTCTGCTATGGTTTCTTCTATATTTTTTATTTTCATCTCTAACTGAGAGTGTGTTGTTGCACACTTCTTTGTAACCTCATTAGATTTCTTATTCAAAATTTCATGCTAGGCCTCCTAGTGTATCTTTGACTTATATGACTACAAATATGATTGCAAGCCACCCACCAATTGTTTGAGTTGTGGTAGGAGAAAGGAACTATCCCTTTGTACTTTCAGTATGTTGTTATGCAATATGCTCACTACCTCTTATAATTAATACAAAAATTCAACATGTTTTTTGAGTATTTCTTCCCTTGTGATCGTATGTAATATATCCCCAAAGTTTATTAAGTTCTCTAAAATCTACACCTATTCTCACTTCCCCTATATTTTTTTGATGACCATATGACACCCATTCTACATATTCTATAGGTTTAATGATCTTCCTACATCCAAAATTTTAGCTAACTCATCTTTGAGTTTCTTTTTCATTTTTGGCTTAAGTCTATATGGCCTCTTCCTTACTCATCTATTCCCTTCTTTTAGTTGTGTCCTTATTACACATGCCTATTATTTTATCCCTTTTAGATCTACAACTGTTCTAGGGAATAATTTTTCAAATTCTAATAAGATATTTCCAACTAGTGCTACTACTTTATCATCGCAATAATCTTTGAACTTTGCAAGTTTAGGGTCCTCTTCCTTGGTAGTATTTTCTTCCCTAAGATTTATTTGTTAGGTTATAATATTTCTATTTAGATTTAGTAGGGTATTTGATTTCTGTTTCCCCTTGATTTACTTTTATATCCATGTTATGTTTGTCATCATTTTCTTGTTGTGTTAAAAAAAATGTTCTTCCAGTCAAAGATTATTCTTTGTCCAACCATTCAATATAATTCCATATCCCATTTGTTTGTGGAGGTGGGGAAATACATTTTGGTACTACTAATTTATTATATTTTTTGGTCTAATATTATTTCTTTCATCTTAAGCAATATCAGATGGATATGTTTACAATAATTGTAAAAAGAAAAGGTGTGCCAGAAATCTATTTTAAGTTATGTCAAGGATTTACTTTCTCCTCTTCTTTCTTGGTTTATGTACTAGGTTTGGGCAACAAGTGTGCCTTTCTAGTAAAATACTTGAATTTATACTCATTCATCATACTCATTTCTTGTCTCCCACCTTTCAATATAAGTGTTTAAGAGATTCTCTTGTAAGATATGACCATTATCCTTTGGTATATCCATGTATTCCCATTTTTCTATTAGGTATCTTTTTTTTTATTATGATTTCAAATATTTCACATTTGGGGTATGTGTAGGATCATGATGGGCCAAAAAGTGGCAATATGATGGGTATGTGGCCGATGACTATTTTTTTACCCAAAATTTATGAAACAAAAAGGGTTTTTAGAGGAGATTCTTAGCTTTCCACTGATATAAATTATTCTTTAGTTTGAATTTAATAAGTAATTATTATTCATTTTCTATTCAAATTACAACTAAAGTCCTTATTGATAGGTCAGATTGAAAAATCTATAGCTTTCAAATGGTATCACATTTTTTGAATCCAAAACATGCATTACAGTCTATGCTCGTATACCATATAGGACTGAAAATAATAAAATTGAATTTCATGAAGTTTTGGAATAAGCATAGGAATGATATAATTTCAGCATGTGCCAATAAAAATTCATAATTAATTATTACTTGGAAAATAAGTGTAATTGCACTGCAGTCTTTATATTTTAGATCAAATTCCAAAGCATACGCTTAGCTCTGTTATGGTGGTCGGCGTATAACCTACTTATTTTTCCTCCTAAATGGCACATTACATTGAATAAATTTCAAATTTTCACCAAACATATATATATATATATTAAACAAACCTATTAGCTTAGAAACTACATTCATTTTGCTACAGATTCTATTCTTACATATTTTTGAAATAATATAGATAAATTATTCAAATTTTTATGTTAAGTTGTCAAATTCTAATTTTTCTGATTTTTTTGCCACTTAAGGGCCTATTTTTTCCATGGTGATCCTGTACATACCCTTTGGTAGGCTTATACCTATGTGTATCATGTCAACTTGCGATGTTAGAAACAAGTTTTTTTTGTAGTATGTAGAGCATTAGATCATGATTATTAAATATTTGTTCTATTTTTGTAATGTATGATAAGAGGTCTCCTATGCCCAAATATTTAGGGAATTTATTATACGAAATTCCTTGTGATATGTAGTTTATCTGACATGATTTTATACATATTTTATTTTCATGATCTCTTAAGTGTTTTCAATTATTCTAAAATGTATTCCTTATACATGTGGTATAATTTAGAGTATACTCAAGTATCCTCCTTATTATAAAAATCCTTTGAATTCTGGTAATCCATCAAGAGTGAGATTTTGGTTCTACGTACATCCAGGCATCAAATACTTCTTCATTGTTTGTGATTTAAGTACTTCTCTCTGTTTCTAATCCCCCTTCTGAGTTTGGTTCTTCAAAATTTTAATTTAGGGGTAATTTTGATATTGTATAAAAAAAATTATTATTAGAGTTATTATATTCTTTTGTATTTTCTTCGTTTGTGTGAGATTCATCTAGGCTTTTCCTTAGAAAATATGGACTATTTTATCTTTTTTAGAAAATGATATTTCTTCTTTTCATTTCTACAATGCTATTTATGTTAATAAACAACCTTAGTCCAAGTAGCACAGTAAATGAATCAAAATTTTCTTTGATGGTGACTATGCCAAAGTCTAGAATTGGTCTTACTACAATATCACTTACTTGTATCTATCTCTAGGTCCTTAAGATTTGTGTCTTCGTACCATTCGATAAGCTAATGTTATATGATTTTCATTCAAGTTTAGGCTTTCCTTGTTGTTCTTGAACTCTTATAGGGAGCATATCTATGTTAGCTTCTAAATATACCATCACATTTTTAAGTTTCTTATGATTTATTCTAATAATAATAATGATGGGTCTAGTTTTCTATTGTTTTTCATTCATTTATATTGTTCTTATTTGTTGTTATTGAGATTTTTTTTGTTCAAGTATTTGTATAATTATTTTAGTTTCTCTAAGAGGTTGGAATGTTCCAATATCCTTATGAGTTATTGTAGCATCGTAAATTATCACCCTTGACAATTTCACTATGTTTATCTCCCCCTACATGCTTGGACCTAACAATGATCTTAATTTTCCCATTTAATGGTTGTTTATAGGAATTAAAAATAAAATTTGGAATTAATATTTAATATTCATTTAGCAATAGCAAAAGCCCCAAAAAAGGGTTTGGACAAGGGTGCCACCACTCTTGACCAACCTATTTGGCTCAATTCTGAATATGTTACTCTTGACATATTAACATTTACAAATTTAAATTCACTTATCATCTTTCAATAATTAATTTTGTGGGAAAATAAATAAATGAATATAAATACAAGTATTTTTCACTATTTGAACACCTAATAAAAGTTTGAGAAATTAAACATCATAAAAGGAAACAAGAGTGGAATAAGAATTAATACAAAACTTTTATCAATCAAGCTACATGTTAGAAATGCATCAACTTCATA
This sequence comes from Sequoia sempervirens, assembly GCA_007258455.2. Taxonomy (NCBI): domain Eukaryota; kingdom Viridiplantae; phylum Streptophyta; class Pinopsida; order Cupressales; family Cupressaceae; genus Sequoia; species Sequoia sempervirens. The sequence goes on along the minus strand of VDFB02193867.1, from coordinate 753,803,994 downwards.
AGTAATATTGTTTATGTTTTTTGTTCATTTTTCTCATACTAACACTTGTAGGACCATCAATCAAGCAACCAATTTTCATTGTATGAGAGGAGTACAATGACGTCAATCCATTAAGCAAGGAAAACATGAGTTGCAAGTTACATCACTTATCATTTATCACTTGTTTTTGTCCATTTTCCTTTTCTTAACCAAGTTTAACCACTCTATACATCATCATATCCTTTATGGAGCTAGAAACATCAAAATAGAGTTTGAATTAAACAAGCCCCTATATTCCACAACCCCTTTTCCCCTCTCTTGTGTGGAGCTAATAGACTTGGAGTGGATTTGGGGGAATATTGAAGAACTAATTACAATATCAAATATTCAAAACTCTACTTTAAAAAAAAAATAGGGCAAATGTAATTAATCATCAATAGATGATGTTTCAAAGCTGAGTCTTGAAAGGAAGAACCTATAAACTGTGATCTATTGATACCTTTTATTAGTTTCTTAAGATTTTTAATTCTTTGGTCTAGGGCACCATTTCATTTGTCTAGGGAATTTAAACAATAATTACATTCTAGGTTCCTTTATCACTATACTTTTCTATTCTATTGCTCAGTTTTGTGTTTTAGTTTTTAAATTGTTTTCATTTCACCAGTTTATTGTAGCTCCATAGTTGATTGAGTTATACATTTTCATAATCAAATCAATATCAAACCCAACAAAATTATTACCAAAATCCTTGACCCATCATTATGGTTCTTCCATTGAGGTTAGTAGTCATGTGGGTGTATGTGATCAATTTTGGTTCCTATCTATTATAATGAAGGAGAAAGTGTGATTTAGACCCTAGATCCCTTCCTCCCACATCACATTTTGGTGAATCCAACACTTCTTACACTTGCAAAGCTTGTAAAATCTTTAAAAAAATTATTTTAAAATCTAAGTGCAATATTAGGTTATTTTCATTTGCCAAAAGTCTATGCATATATTATTGAAAAACATTGAAAAAGTAAACAATTGTATAGTTTTTTCATTTCAAAAGATAAAGTGTTACTTTTAAGCATTCTTGAGATAAATTTAGTCAATTAAAACATTTTAAATTCTAGAAATAGTGTTTTAAAAATATTACATTACTTCAAAAACATAAAATTTTATACATGATTGTGTCTCACGTAGGGAAATTATGGTTTTTTTTATTTCCAAAACTTTGTCCATTGCTAGACCTTAATATATACAAATTTACATTCTTAGATACTATAGGTGATTGCAAGATTTTTAAATTAGTCAAATCTTGCAACTCTGATCTAGGGCACCACCACTCTTGTCAAATTATTTTTTAGCAAAAATTCAATCACAACTCTATCATTGTGATTTCTAAGAAAAATCTATGTTTTGTTTATGAAATTTATTTTAATTTTTATCACTATCATATATTTTTCTCTTTAATATATGAGCACTTAAGTTTTGTGACTTGTAATAAATTTTTAAGCTTCACGACATGGTGTCTCATATATAATACCTTGTAAGATGTAGTTTTAGACTTATGGATTCATGTGTTGCAATCGCATATGGTGATGAGATTGATTCTTATATCTCTTTTACTCAAGGAGTTGCATCTAAACAATCAATAATTGGTTCTCTTCATAATCCTATTTTACATATGTCATATTCATTACCTAACATTCATATGGAAATGGAAGCTACTATTTGACATGTCCTTGTCAATTGGATAAAGACCTAGAATGGATTCAACAATAATTAGGTACCAATTATTTGGCTAGAGAAATATTTACTCTTGTGGATAAAATTAGGAAGCTAATTGATAATTTACAAAGGATATAAATTTTGTGTATCCTATCTCATATAGTGGATGGAAACATTCCTATGATAGCTAGTTGTATCCAAACTCTCAATAATGCTCAAAATCAAATAGTGTACTAATGGAAAAAGTAGCCTTTTCCCTTGCTTGTTTGATAATTGACATTAAAGCTAAATTAATGGTGTCTTGGAGTGGTGTTGTAATGTATTGTACACATTCACACTATTATAGGAACTTTATTTAACTAAAACATGCCTTAATTGATCCTTTTCAAAGGTGTCGAAAATTTTTGTGACACTTTCACACTTTTCTAGGATGTATCTGCTTAATTAAGCCTAATGGGCCCCTTTTCAATAAAAATGTACATAATGTGTACCATGTATAAGTGTTGTAAAGTTTTTTAAAGCACTTTCAAAATTATCTAGGTGGTTTTAATTGATTGTGGTTAATCAGAGTTATTAACCCCCTTTTAATTCAAATTTAGGCCTTAATTTTGAATCCTCTCAAATATCTATCTCGACAATCACAATTTAAATAACAAATTATTTCATTCAGAAAAAAATGGTCTTAATAAGTTGATCCAAGACCCATTCACCCTTGATGGCGAATGGGTCCCCCCTTAATAGAACCCCACTTTCTTAGTTGACCTAAAATGGGTTTTTGTCCTTCTTTCAGTGACCTAAAGCTTGGTCTTGAAAACTTAGCTAGGAACCATTTTCCCAAGGTGGTGAATGGGTCCTCCCTTAATGATACTACTATTTTTGAATTTCATTCTAGTGGGAATTTAATTATCTTTCTTTCCAGATCTAGTTTTGACCTTAATTCTTTGAATTTCAAGGTTAATCTCCTAATTTAGTATAAATAACGGGTTAATTATCATTGTTTCTCCTAGCAATTTTATGAGGAAATCCTAAGACTTTCAAGTGATCAAGCATTATAAAGCATTTCATAATGCATTTTCAAGGCATTTCAAGGAAGATTTGAAAGATTTATTGCAGCAATTCAAAGTCACATCATCATGTCAAGGGTTTAATGCATCAGTGTGTGTTGAGCTAAGAAGTTAATGTTTCATTGAGGATCCATTTACAAGCACTATTTTACATCCAAGATCTACATTCCTCATGGCCACTACATGTTAGTATGCAGATTTGTACTCCAAGACAACATTCAAGGTGGTATTATTTGCATATTTCACATCATTTCATGCTTCATTTCTTCATTTCATCATTTGGTTTGATTACCTACAAGGGGTTTGACTAAGGAAAACCCCCATTCACTAAAAAAAAAACAAATTTTTCTACCCTTGAGTGTGTGTTTGCAGATTTATAGGTTGAAGATCAACTTGACCAAATTTTGGAGCAAGATTGTCAAATTTGAAAAGTTGCTAAACTTGTTATTCTAAGTGCAAGATCATAGAAAGAGCTCCACAAAATTGAATACATGCTTTTATAACTTGATAATAGGGATTTCAAGAGTACATACATCAAGGAACATGATCTTGAAATCTATTTTCTGAAACCCTAAAAGGACCCATACACCACTGAAGGTGAATGAGTCCTCCATAACTCAAATAAGCAACTTTTTTCCCAAGTACACATCTTTTTATGATCTAAAAACATCCCCCTTAGTATCTATAATAGTTAGATTGCATTGTTTCTTGTTATTAGCATCTTATTTTACACAATTTGTGGTTTTTAGGGCCTTGAAAGATAACTGGTCCATCACATTGTTAATCCATTTTGGTGGACCCTATTTCCACCCTAATCATTTTTGGTGAACTCAACTAATTCAACATTGCAATTTTTTTAATTGTTAGAGTCTTCCTTTTCATCTTAAGCTAAAATATTGCACTTATTACATTTAGATTTGCATTGAATTAGGGTTTCTTCTTTTTCATTAAAATATTGCATATCATATAAGGTTTAGATTTTCATTGTTTTTCACTTCTTAAATCTAAAAATTACAAAAAAAATCAGTCATCTTGCATCTCATTCAAATCTCATTCAATTGCATTTGAAAATCAAAACAAAATTGTATTTCACACTAGGTCATGCATTTCATCTTTTCATTGCATTTTTCCATTGAATTTTTGGTAAATCTGATGTTGTATTTCATTGTATCAAACCTAGAACTAAAAGATATAACTGATAGCTTATGAATCGTTAAAGAAAATAGTTTAAAAATACCTAACTAGGACCCATTCACCTTTACTAGAAAATAAGTCCCTAATCAAGTATGATGTGTACCTTTTTCCATCTAAAAAGACATTAAAATTGACTTTGAAATCCATAGAAAAAATCCAAAAAGCACCTAACTAGGACCCATTTTCCCTTATTGGAAAATGAGTCCATGTTAGCTATAGATCTACATTTTCAGGACATTAAAATCTTAGTTTTTATCTTTTGTTTGGTGTTGTTATCTTGCTATTTTAGTTTCTTGATTTTTGGTTTCATCAATTTCTCTACATTTAGCTTAAATTGCTTCATTTTAGTACATTTCTAAAAGTTAAAAATTGCATCAAAACATTTCATTTATAGCTTATTATATTGTGTAATCAGTAAATTGCATTGTTTAGACTCCAAAAATTGCATTTCATTCTAGGTTATTACATTGCTACTTTTCTATCCTAGGGTTTGCACACTAGGTTTGTAAAACTTGCATGAGCTTTAAAAATTTGTATCCTATTGCCAATACTATCATAAGATGTAGTTTGAGGCTCATATCATCCAATGATATCTCACTTATCATAGATCTTGGGTGCTCCAACTCTCTTTCTAATAGTGTTGAGAATCAACCCTCCATGGATCATAGTTTTCATACTTCATTACCCATGACTTCACCTCCTACAACCAATGTCCTTAACATTACCAACACTATCCCTACTATTACTACTTTCATTCAAACTTTGGGATCTACTCAAAGCCAAGGTGGAATTCCAATCCCATCCCCCATGATACCAATATCCATTCCCACATACACTAGTACACAACCTACAAAATCATTCAAACCCACAACAACATTTCAACCTACAACAACCTTTCAACCCACAATTACCATTCAACCAACCACACCAGTCATACTTGCTAGCATTGTATACACTTCCATAGGTATTCTTGTGGGAATTACTTCCACCTTTGTGCCTCCAAGTACAATAATTTTGCAACAATCCAACTCCACCAACTTGTAATTCACTAGCCCTCTACATACATACACTACACAACCTTACTCCCCTCAGCCTTATAAAAAAAATGACCCTCTCATTAATTCACTTGTGCAAACCATGACATCCCTTCAACAACAAGTGGCAACATTACAATAGAATAATAATGGTCAACCTTTGCAATACATCAAGTCCACCCTATTTTCCCTCGACATATTAAGAGCACAAATTCCACAAGGTATAGAGGTCCCTTGATTTGAGAAACATGGTGGGAAAGGAGATCTCATAAGCCACATTTCCTTCTTCACAACCTTGTGTAGTGATTTCATCTTTGAGGAAAAATTGTTGGCTAAGCTATTCCCTAGATCTTTGAAGGATGTTTCCCTAGACTGGTTCTCCTCTTTACTAAAAAAATAAATTGGTTCATTTGATTAATTCATTGATGCCTTTTACAACCACTTCCACATTCACATCGGCCCCAAAATGACCCTTATTGATTTAATAACATGCAAGCAAAAGGAGGATGAGAAAGTGACCAATTTCATAGGAAGATATCAAACACTTTATTCATAAGTGAACATGAATATTATTGATGTTGACATTCAAATAATGTTCATTTCCAACTTACAAGATAAACTCCAAAGAAAATATGAAACTTTGAGGTTTTCATCCTTCACATAGTTATGTATAGCCCTTCATGACCACCAAAACTTGACTAGAGGCTGTTATATGAAAAATTTCCCTAGTCATCCTAAAAATTTTAAATCCACAACTCAAAAAAATTATCAACCATTCAAGAAACAAAATAATGGTTTTTTTACAATTAAATCTCCCTCAAAAAATTCAACAAGATAATAATCAAGTGGCTACTATAAAAATGACAACTCCTTTTGAGGATAGAGAGAGAGAGTTCACTCCTTTACCCAATACCTTTCACAATATAATGTTGCAGCTTAGTGAGAAAAATATGCTTACCTTACCTCTTGTTAGAGAACATGATACTACTTTACCATTTCCCAAAGGCATTTAGAAAAATACATATTGTCATTACCATCAAAAAATGGACATAGTGCATAATACTGTAAGTGTCTTAAACATCTTGTACAAGACCTTATTGATTCTAATCATTTACTAATTGGAGGTGTGAATGATCAAGGCAATAAGTATATATCTCCTCCTAATCAAAATTTACAAATCTTTACAAATCTCATTCCTAAGCACAATATTTCATTTGTCAAAGCTAGTGAAACAAATATTGATGTGATGAATGTTGACACAAATGATGAAAATTTGAATACCATTAAACGACATTCCATGAATGATGTGATAGAATTTATTGAAGCTAGACCTTGTAAGGTCTTGACTAGACAACCTCTCGACATTGCTTTCTCACAAAATGACATACATAAATGTGCACCTAATGGTCCTCTTTACATAGTTGGTCGAATCAATAATAATCCCCCTAATGGGATATTGATTGATCCCATCTTTGGAGAGAATGTGATCATAGAAGAATTATTATATGTGTGTGAGGTATATCAAGATACATATGACAAACCAAAAGCATGGATCAAGACATATAACAGATTTTCTTTCCCTACAATAGGCTCAATAGATCTCCCTTTAAAAGTGGTACCGAAAACATTAATAGTATCATTCTTCATCATTTGATTATCAGACCAATTTCATTTGAAGCTAGGATATACATGGCTTGGATCCATGAATGTTTTCCCTTTATTCAAGTGCATAAATGTCTAAATTTTCTATTTTAAAATGACATCTTCATTGTGCATCATAGTGGATTCCATCCTGCCTTGGAAAAAGGCAATATTTCACTAGATTACTTTCGGCCCGAGCCTATGGAACCTATCAAGCCTTGTGAATATTTATTTTTTAAATCATATCAAAAATTCAAGGCAAATAAAATAGTAGAACTATCCCTTCGCAACATGACTCAACCTATGAACAAACCAACCATCCTTGATAAGACAATGATTGAACCAAAAACACTTCCGACCATACAAGAACAATCTATAGAACAACCTCCTGAAATTTTCCACAAGAGACCATGAGATAGTAAAAACAATCCCATTGTCCCTCCTAGAATCAAACAAGTTTACAAATTCAAAGAGAAAGTGGTTAAGAAACCTCTTTTTTTTTTTCTAGTCCTACCAAGGAAGAGAAGGAACCTATGATTGACAAACCCACTCTTACACAACAATAGATTGATAATAAACTGGAAAGAAACCAAAGTGCTAAAGAGCATATAATTGACATTATGCTATTACTCATAGATTGCAAACTCAAGAAAACAACAATATCATAGAAAATAAAAAATACAAACCTACCAATGCATGACGACTCTCAACCATCATCATGACATAAACAAGAAAATTGTATAGACATTGTTATTCGACCTCCTATTGTGATTAAATCAAATGATGACATTGATATTGCAAAGATTGATGAACAAGTGCATGATGAGTTGAATACATTATTTTCTTCTTCCATGAGCTTCAATGAAAAATATTCTAAAATTAGTGTTGAACTTGGTCCGTGTTCTAGTTTGGCACTTGTTGTTGTCCCTTTGGCTAGTTTCCCACCTTCTGTTTATACCAACCAATATTGGGAGGTAGATGACCTGCTTTAGGTTGACTCACTTGTGCCTTAGTAGTCTTTTGTTTTTTAATTTTTATTTATGTGATTGCATGTGCATAATGTGATCCCCCATGATGTTTCACTTAATGTTCCTCTCTCTTTTGTGCATTCTTCTCTATTTCATAATCATTTTTCATTTTTCTTCTATTTTCCTTTTGGGGATGACACAAGGTGTCAAGACATTCATGTTTCTTCCATTTTGACTTGAAAGGTTTTTCTTTTTTTTCACTTTCTTTATGTCATTTTTCTAGTTTTTTGAGTATTTAGGGAATGATGACAGTTCCATGCTCTATGAAAAAATTGTAGCACAAACATACTGACCCAAAATCCATAGATCCCTTATGTATTTGTGGGGGAAACCCTTCCTTCCTATTTCTTGATGTAGCTTGCTTCATAAACATATGACTTGGAATAGGGTTTTTCAAGGAAGGCTCTCATATCCTAGGAAAAAAACATTGGCTACTTTGAAGCAAATTCTCATAGTGATGGTGTAGAAACTACTTTAAAGTGGGGCCATACATCGATGACATATTTTGGAAAATTTCATGGGATGATTTTCATTTTTTATTGTGATGTTTTCTCTTCTTGGTAGTGTCATTGGGTTTGATGCCTTCCAAGAGTGTCCAATCTAATGGCATGGCATGATGAAAATGAGGGATCTCATGGATGATGATTTGACACTTTTGACTTGTCCTCTCTTGGAGACATTAGGCACAATGTTCCCTAAGAGGAGAACCATTACACAAACAAAGAAAATTCCCCTCTAATAAATTTTTTACATGAAATTCAAAAAAAATTACAAAATAATTTTCCCTATGATGCCTTATCAAAGTTATCAAGAGGATAAATTTGATATGTTATGAGAGGCTAATATGATTCTCTCATTTTCCACCTCATTGGGATAACTCACCTAGTGGACAAACTAAGGTTCCATTACCCTAGAGTGAGCACACATATTTTGGTACAACTCACCTTGTGTAAAAAATGATGTTCGCCTACCCTAGAGTGATCAACATTTGTTATGGACAAGCAACCACTTCTTCTCACTATGTTTTATTAGTTCTGCTTGATCCTTTGATTTTTTTTTGGCCTTTGACAAGGTATGATCATGTATATTTGTTATTTATGCATACTTGGGTGTCTTTAATGTCTACTTTAGTGTGATTTTGACATGGGGTCATCCTCTCACTAAAGTGGGGGGGAAATGTAGTAATAGAAAAAGTAACCCTTTCTCTTGCTTGCTTGATAATTGACATTAGAGATGAATTAATGGTGTCTTGGAGTGGTGTTCTAATGTTTTGTACACATTCACACTATTCTAGTACCTTTATTTAACTAAAACATTCCTTAATTGATCCTTTTCAAAGGTGTTGTAAAGTGTTGTAACACACTTTCACACTTTTCTAGGATGAATCTTCTTAATTTAGCCTAATGGGCCCCTTTTCAATAAAATATACATAATGTCTACCTTTTTTAAGTGTTGTAAAGTGTTTTAAAGAACTTTCACACTCATCTAGGTGGTCTAAATTGATTATGGTTAATTGGAGTTATTAACCCCTTTTTAGTTCAAATCTATGCCTTAATTTTGACACCTCCCAAAGATCTATCATGACAATCACAATTTAAATAACAAATTATTTCATTGGGAAAGATTTGGTCCTAGTAAGTTGAGCCAAGACCCATTCACCCTTGATGGTGAATGGGTCCTCACTTAACAGGGCCCCCCTTTCTCAGTTTATTTGGAATGGGTTTTTGGCCTTCTTTCAGTTCCCCAAAGCTTGGTCGTAGAAACTTAGCCAGGGCCCATTCACCCAAGGTGGTGAATGGGTCCTCCCTTAATGATACCGATATTTTTTAATTTAATTCTATCAGGAATTTAATTATCTTTTTTTCCAAATCCAGTGTCGGCCTTAATTCTTTGAATTTTGGGGTTAATCTCCTAATTTAGTATAAATAAGGGGTTAATTCACATTGTTTCTCATAGCAATTTTATGAAGTAATCCTAATACTTTCAAGCATTCCAAAATTCAAGTGATCAAGCATTATAGAGCATTTCATAAGGCATTTCTAGGTAGATTTCAAAGGTTTATTGCAGCAATTCAAAGTCACATCATCATGTCAAGGGCTTAATGCATCCATGTGTGTTGAGCTAAGAAGTTAATTTTTCATTGAGGATCTATTTACAATCATAATTTTACATCCAAGATCTACATTCTTCATAACCACTACATGTTAGTATGTATATTTTTACTCCAAGACAACATTCAAGGTGATATCATTTCCATATTTCACATCATTTCATGCTTCATTTCTTCATGTCATCATTTTTTTATTACCTATAAGGGGTTTGACTAAGGCAAACCCCCATTCACTAAAAAAAAAAAATCAACAAGATTTTTTCCCTTGAGTGTGTGTTTGCAGATTTATAGGTTGAAGATCAAGTTGAGCAAGATTTGGAGCAAGATTGTCAAAGTTGCAAAGTTGTTAAAGTTTTCATTCGAAGTGAAAGATCATGAAAAAATCTCTACATAATTGAATATGGGCTACTAGAACTTGATAATAAGGATTTCAAGGAATAAGATCTTGAAATTAGATTTTTGAAACCCTAAAAGGACCCATTTGCCACTGATGGTGAATGAGTCCTCCATAGTTCAAAAATAACTTTCTGGATAGGTACAAAACTTTTTATCCTCTAAAAACATCCCCCATAAATTCTATAATAGTTAGGTTGCATTTTTGGTTTTTATTAGCATCTTATTTTACATAATTTGTGGTGTTTAGGGCCTTGAAAAATAAGTTTTTCATCACTTTTTTAATCCATTTTGGTGGGCCCTATTTTCACCCCTAATCAAATAGAGACACAAGTCTCCTCTCCTACAACCATGCCTTATATTCCTAATTTTACCCCTCTAGTCATAAAATCCACAACACAATATAACAATGGTCTAAATTATACTTAATGGTTTTCTTGTGGGAATCCTTATAGATTTATACATTCACCTAGAACACCTCCATTTTTTCACCTCTTATAAACATTTAAAATAGTAACCTTCCAATCATTAACAATAGTATAGCATATTCAACACCTTCTGAAAACATGTCACCAACCATTGTTGTGATAAACCAACTCTTACAAAACATGTCATTATTACAACAAAAAATTCAAACATGAACCAATGTCAATCCAATGCTAATCCTCCAACATACCTTACACACAGTTCATTGTCATTTTGTATCCTAAAGACATGCATACCATAAAACATTGAGATACCTCACTTTGATAAGTATGTTGGCAAAGGAGATCTCAATAAACATGTATCAAACTTCATCAATCTATGTAGTTATTTCCTTTTCTAAGATTCTCTCTTTCTTGAACACTTTTTACAATCACTGAATGATATTTCACCTTAGATCACTTTTGTTCATTAACTAATAACTCAATTATGTCATTAAAACAACTTGCTAATGAATTCCTTTGACATTTTCAAGAAAACATTTGACATCAAATTTCCTTAAATAATTTAGTTTATTGTAAACAAGGAATTAAACATAAGGTGACCAATTTCATAGGATGATACCAAGCCTTTTATTCTCAAATTTCTTATTATCTCTCGGATACCAACATACAAAGATTTTTAATTAGAAATTTGAAACCTAATATTAGAGATAAGATCTTGTTGATTATGTATCCCTCATTTACAAATTTATACAATTGCACAACCCTTTGTAATTATCAGATGTCACATAGCCAATATGAAGGTACACCTTCATCAACTCCTAATGGTGAATCCAAATTTGTATCCAAACACAACTAAAAATACTTTAATATAAAGATTAAAAAATCCTCAATCATCCAATAAAATTCAAATGGAAGTTTTTATTGCATCTACAACACCATATCAATGTAGTCCATGAGATAGATAATTTTTTACAATTTATCAATTCCTCCCTTCCTATTATGTTGTAATTGTTAAACAAAAATATGACTTAACTTACTCAAATTAGACCTATTGATATGACTAAAGCATTACTACAAAAAAAAAATTAAAATCATTTTTCCAATATAATTGTACACCTAGAAATGATACATAAAAATGTATGTGTCTTAAGCACCAAGTGCAAGACCTCATTGATTCTAGTATCATACTATTGGATAACATAAATGATAAAGGAAAAAAAAATGTTTCACCAATAAGAATATGGATATTTGCAAAATCATTACCAACTCATTAAACTAATTTTTTCCAACAAAGTGATAATGAAGAAGAGGATCTATCCAACATTGTAAACATGATTAAGATTGAACCTCATAAGGTTAAAACCAACGTCTTTCCTAACATTAATTTTTTGCATATTAATGCTTCTATAATTACACATGATGGTCCTCTTTACATCATTCATATAATTAATGATAAACCCACAAGGGAAATACTCATTGCTTGGGTGTGTGTAGTGAATGTGATCACCAAAGAATTTTTTATATGCATAAAATTTATAATGATAAATATGAATAATTAGAAGTATTACTAAAGGCTCGTGGTAGTTCTATTTGACTTATGATTCGTTCTATAACTCTCCCAATAAAAGTTGGACCTAAACAATTGGATCTATTATTTACTATAATCTCAATGTCACACTAGTTTTGTGTCTAGTTAGGTTATCCATGACTATGCTCAATGACTGGAGTCCCATCATTTATTCATAAATGTCTTAAATTCCCATTTTAAGTAAATATGCATACCATCTATCATAATTGATTTTAAAAAAATTCCTCTCATGTAAATTGTTAATTAGATTACATTTGGCCTCACCCAAATCCAACCCCCTAAACCTCATGAATATTATTTATTTGTGTCATATCAAAAGTTTAAAGTTATGTGTATAGCCTAATTTCCCTTACCAATATTCTACTCAAGCTTGTTATTTTCCATCCATTTATGATGAGAAATATTGGGATGTAGACTATTTATTATAGATGGACTCACATGTGTAGTAGCATTTTGTGTGTTTATGGTTTTTTCTTGCACACAATATGTTAGGGTTAGAGATGGAAAATATCTAACAATTAAATGCAGATTTAATTAATAAACAGAGAAACTAAAACACACACAGAATAAATCATAACACAAATAATTTAACGTGGTTCACCCAATCCAAGCTACATCCACCAAACCACAGCCACCCAATACTTTTATTATCCAGTGTAAAACCTATTACAATCTTGCAAATAATCGCATTTTTCCTCATACTGAAATACCCATCTGAACCCCTTTTATCAAGCTTAGAAGCTTCCAGATTTTTGGGTTCTACAAAATTGGATTTTTCCTTTTTTCATTGATTTTTCCCTTTTTCATGATAGGGGCCAGGGTGTACAGTATACCATGGGCTATACAGTATAGCATGATCAGTCACCACATACCAACAATCTCCCACTTGGAGACTAATCAGGCTCCATACCAACACATAATATATCCCAAAATCTATTGCTTGACGTGTCTTGGTGTTTATTAGTTTTCTTTGAATGAACCTTGTTGTTCTTGCTAGCAAAAATCTATCATGATATTCATATTTTTTTATCTTCATTCCTCTTTATGTGTGATCATTTTTTCTTTGTTCCTTTTGGGAATGATGCAAAGATTTGAGACATTTATGTTTCTTCCATGTTTGCCTAAAATATTTTTGTTGTCTAAATGTATCATTCCTCCATTGTTTTTGTAGTTCTACAAGTATTTGACAAATGATGTCAATTCATAGTATGACCATATTATACATTATCTCCTATCTATATTGACCCGAGATCTGTGGATCCCTTACCCATTATTTTTTTCTTGTTAATATTTTTTGTTTGTGGAAACCACTTGTCATGAGTTAGTTTCTTTTGGAATGTATCATTTTCCATAGGGTTTCCCATTGACCTCTTATGGCCTACTATGTTAGAAATATAATTTTAATCTACCTTAAAGAAAATTACTCCTAGTTGGAATTGGAAATTACTTTAAGGTGGAGGCATACATTCCATTATGTTCACTTTTTTCACACATGTTGAACTTTGTGTTCTATTTTCAGCATACCAATCATATTTTGTAACACCTTATTAGAATTATTGGGACTATAATTATTAGTATGGTTGACATGAGAACTCACCTTGTGATTATTGAACTGCATTAGCCCTTGTGTGTTTTCATCTTCTATTATTGTGAAAAATAACCTAGTGAATATCAAACTTCACTAGCTTGTGTTGTTTCTTATCAAGATCAGCAAGTGAATATTCAACTTCACTAGCTTGTGATGCTTTTATGCAAGGATCATCTAGAAAATGTTATACTTTTATAGAATTGTAATTTATGGATACCTTGGATACATATCCTAATAAGAATCTAATAGATCTTGTTATTCCATGATGCCATACCCATTTTTCTTGTTTGCATTTTGTTCACATCATAATTTCATTATGTTTACATTATGTTAGTTTTGTGTCTTCATTATGTATGCTTTGTATTTGTTAAGCTGCATTTTACCTCATTTTTTTTTTTTTCCTTTTTATTTACATTTCTTTTTCATAGGATCTTGAGCTTGGGGCCTAGCACATCCCATCAATTTGCTATCATCCTATATCTTCAATGTTTGGATAAAAGAACACTTCTTGGCTTATCCTTACTTTAGTGTGAACATGAACATAAATTTGTAATCTCACTAAAGTGGGGGATAAATTTAGTGTTTTAAACTTTCACCCTCAACAATTTCACACTATTTTTAGCTCCCACCTATGTGCTTGGAACTAATTTTGTTCTTAGTTTCCCGCTTTGTGGTTTATTTAGGAAATTATAATAAAATTGGGAATTAATATTTAATATTTATTTAATAATAAAAAAAGTTCCAAAATAGGTCTAGAATAGGGCGCCACCACCTTTGGTCACCCTTTTTTGGCCTAATTTTTAAGATGTTATTGTCAACATTTTAAAATTTACAAATTTAAATTCATTTTTTGGATTTTTATAATTAATTTTGTGTGAAAAAAATAAATTAATATAAATACAAGTCTTTTTCATCATATGAACACCTACTAAAACTTTGAGCAATTAAGCATCGTAAAAATAAATCAAGATAAATCAAGATTAGAATCATTATTACAATAATTTTATCTATCAAGATTCATGTTAGAAATCCATCAAGTCCATAACTGTAAAGAAATTTTTCCTTTAATAATTTATGTTTTCATCCCTTCTTCTTTTTTGGCTTTAGGATGAATATGTGCTCAATAAGCAAAACTACTCCTAAAGGCATGCACTATGCCACATGGTGGCTTTGTGAATTTTGTATATCAATTTCATTTCGAGTGCAAGCTGGAGCATGTGTCAAATTGGTGGGGATTTTCTTCAAAGATATTCTCACAATTATGAGATTGATGACTTGCTTCATAGATCATCTATTCACTTCGAGCAATTTTTTATTTTTGTGGAGTGATCTCTTTGGGTGGAGTTTTTCGGAATGTGGTTGGTTTCTTGCTTTCGGGGTGGAACCTTTGACTAAGTGTCATTGATTTCTATGGTTAATCGATTAGATTTTTCTAGGCTATGACTAAAATTTGATTGTTCTCCGACAATTGTATTCATTAAATATCTTGAGGCTATTAATGAAGCATTTGGTACTTAATTTGTGAAGATTGTTTTGATCTAATCACGGTATAGGATCAGATTGTGGGCTATCAAAACAAGGCATCTAGTAGTTTTTTCTCCCAAAATTTTTTTCCTAGTACTTTCTTCTTCTTATTAGAAATAGGGGTTGGAAACATGGGTTAAAGAGTTAGAAAAAATTGCTTTGAAAGTGTCTTCAAAGAATATAGATCTAGTAGGGAGTTTCTTTATCTCAGAAGTAGAAATTTTTATAGAAAACTATTATTCTCTAGCATGTTATATTTTTAATCTAAAATATCATTGGATTGGCATCTGACCATTGTTTTTAAATTCATCTATTATTGAAGTTTGATCTATTTGGGATAAATCTTTGAGATTATGCATGCTATGGCCTTTTTCAATTTTCTTGTTTATATGTCATTCATGTTAAAAGCATTGTGTTAAGTCTTCTTTGATAGTTTGAATAACTAATTTTCATGTTGTTAAGCTTTTATGTCAAATAATAGATTTAAAAAATTAGATTATATCTATTAGACTTTTCCATTTTTCATAAAAAAATTTCCATTCCTCCTACTATGCTAGAAAGGGAGAAGTTTTCTGCAGGTTTCTAGATATTTTTGTTAATCTGTAGAGGTTTCTTATGTTTGATTGGACCTTAATGGGTGCTTCCCATAGAAATATTTGAATGACTAGACTATTCTTTCACTAAGCCTTTGTTGCTTGTTCTCTTCTCAAAAATGAGGGGTTTGTGGCATTCTATGACTATCATATCAGTTATAAGAAATAGTTTAAGGTTTGAAATGTTGTAAAAGCTTTGGTGCATTGCCATTTTTTATGTTTTATTCACATTTCTTTCTACCTTTTCCCCAAAACACAGAGAAGAGTTAGTTTTCTATAAAAATCTTGAAGGTTATTCAGTGAGGCACAAATTGGTCCCCCACTCACTAAATTTCCCATAAGGCCATTAGAGAGGCATAAGCATTGATGATCGACAATTCTTTATCTGGGACAGTTAGTGGGACCCAAATTTTTTCAGGCATCTAATTAGAAGTCAAAAATATTTCTTAAATTAGACAAAGAAGAGAGGTTGGAAATTTCATGCCTAGAATCCAAACAAGAGTGTCTTCAAGAAACCATTTCAAGTACTCCAAATTACCTTCATCAGTATCAAGGAGAAAAAGACTTATAGGTTCTATATCACCTGTAAGAAGCAATTGGGTAAGAAGTGTTATCATGCAATCAAGAGCTTTATCTACTCCACTAGGTGATTGAACTTTCTAAATCAAAATACAAGTGTACCCTATCCATAGGAATCTATTTTCAATGGCTCATTTAGGTGCCCCCACCCCTAGAAATTTTGTAACTTGGGATAGCAGTAGTCTGCTACAATCACCTTCACCCTTAGACGTATGGCTTGCCATACCCTCCAATGCTCTCAAGGTCATCCAAAAGTTTTATGGAGATAATTTCAAGACCCCTTCCAAACATCTCCAAGATATAGTGGAGGCATGTAGAGTACATAAAATCATGGAGGAGAATGTTTCCCTAAGGTTATTGGTCATGTCTTTCAAAGGAAAAGCCTAGGACTAGTATTGGTCTTTGGCTTATGGTTCTATCCACTCTTGGGACGAACTTGGAGAGAAGTTGTTCAAGGACTTCTCCAAAAAGGGAGATCACTTCTCTTTGCTACAACAACTAATCACTATTAAAAGGGCCCCATGAGAGGCCATGAGTGAATTCAACACCAAGTTTCACAAAACCTAGCAAAGAATTCCTATGACCACTAGGCCCCTGACCGATATTGAGTTCATGTTTTACCTAAAGGCTTTTAATTCAGATATCACAATCATGGTGTAGTTTATGGGAGGAGATATTTTTCCCAATGCGTATGATCTAGCTGTGTGAACAAAGAATAGTTTGATCAATGTTGGGAATCTCCTACTACATCTTCTAATGCCCATGTTTGCAAAAGAATCTGGTAGCCCCCAAAAGGAGCAACTTTGAGTTCCTCCACTTCACAAGCAACCACATCGGCTATATGACCATCCGTGTACGTATACCCTAATATGAAACCAAGTGTGCTAGGCTCCTCTTCATTAGTAGTGTATGTCAATGATATGAAGAATCACATGCATTCTTTTGTGAATGATCTACTTCTTATCCAACAATAGTAAGTAGTGCCTTAGAAGCCTTTCATGCAGACCTATCAAGGATGAAGGTCATCTTACCAACAAAACACATATCAAGGATCCTCAAAAGGAGTAAGTGAACAACTGAAACCCACAAACTAGATAATCTCAACTACCATGCCTCTCCAGGCCATGAGGAATAGCCCAAGTAAAGTTTTAGTCCCAAGAAAAAACAACTTGGCAAAGGATTAAAATGCATGGTGCATCCTGTGTAACGATAGTCATATGCCTCGTAATTGTCTAAGAGAAAATATTTATCATAAGAAAGGGAAGTAGAGAAGCCAAGGAATTTTATCAAGCACAGAAGAATATCAATCTCCCTAAATGGGGAATGCCCACTTTAGAGTGCAAGCGCAAGTAATGTCTTTAGAGTAGGAGCTGAAATTACACCAAACCAAGTGCTTTTCTCTTGGATGGAAGAAGAAGATGTAGTATTCATAAATGATGCTCAAATGACCAGTGTCCCACAAGTACAGTCAGACTACAACAAAAGGTCTAAAAGAAGGCTTACTGAAGAGTATGTACAACAAGTTCTACAAAATCCATAGTCATGCCAATTGCAATCGCAAGAAAGGAAAGCCACACAGGCCTAACTGATTCAGTAGTTGCAAGCTCCAACATTGCCAAAAAAGGAGATAGATAGAACTCTAAGCCAACCTACATTGGGTTGGCATTCTCTAAAGGTGAAAGAGATACCACCATTCAAACCCAAGGTCTCACCAGTTGGAACACCCAATGTGGTTGAACAGTTAAAGAAGGTGCCCACTAATGTATCGTTGTGGGATGTTATATTGATTATAGAACAAAAGATGTTTCTCTAGGAAGCATTAAAGAAGGAAGAACAAATACTGTGGATGGATGCAATTCCATCACATGATCAAGTTAAAGAAAAATATCCCACATCAAACCCTCAATCTTTGAGAGTCACAACATATATGAATATTGCAGACAGTGGAAAGGTGAAATAGGTAAGCAAGCCAAATCCCACAACTTTCATTTTAACACTTATTGTGCGAGATAAGCTTCTACACAATGAAATGATTGATTTGGGAGCTATTAGTACGATCAAGCCTAAACAAGTGGTCGATGCCTTGAAACTCAAGTATGAGCCTCTTAAGAAATGGGTCATGAAATTGGATGGAAAGAAGGTTCTCATAGTCAATCACATCAAGGATCTATATTTGACCTTGTTCTCATGTTTAATCTAAATGGTCACACAAGAAGGAATTGTGATCAACATCCCCCTAGTGTTTGGTATATTCCTTTCAAGGGACTTTACAAAAAAAATAGGTAGATATTTAGCACTCGATTGGTCTCATCTGATATTCAATATGAAGCATGGGGAAAAGATGAAGATCCTCTTTGAGTCCTTGCACCTAGAGCATATAGAGGATAATGTGGTTTTATGCTTTGTAGTACATACCTCCTTATCAAAAGGGGAGACACATTATGTAGAGATGTTAGAATATGGGGAGGACACGAGTGAGTAGACCCTCAAAGACAAGGTCTTCCTTAGCTAGTTTATTGACTTTGATCAATTCGGTAACTTCCATGCTACTAAATTAAGAACTTATGTGATCTTCGATGATGATCAAGTATCTCCAAAATTGTTAAAAGAATAGGAAAATCCTAGTGGTTTAGGTGACAATAGTATATGGACGTTATATTTTAATGGTTTCAAATGCAAGTTTGGCTCTAGAGCAGGAATTTGATTAGTATCCCCAATTCGATTAGAGACCCTCAAAGCTTTCTATTTATAGTTCTCATCCTTGAATAATGATGTTGAGCATGGTGCCTTAGTCCATGGTTTATTTCTCCTAGAAAGGATGGGCATGAGAAGATTACAAGTATTCAAAGATTCATAATTGGTTGTAAGCCAAGTCTGTGGGAAGGTAGCTTCCAAAAATGTAAGAGTGAAGTCTTATAGACACAAAATATTGGATTTGACTGAGAGCTTTGAAGCTTTTAACATACAAGTTATCCCATAGTCCCAAAATAATGTGTCAATCAGATGGCTTTGGTTGGCTCACAATTTGAACCAATTTATGACTAAACAACAAAGAAAAATGTAGTGCAAGTCATCAACTGACTATCAATACCTAACAATGATCTAAACTAGCAAGTTTTTGAGGATGATATTTAGATTGTCACCTTTTTTACAAAAATTAAGAAAATTGTCTATTCATTCACAGTCTGAAGGAAGAGAAGCTATAAAAGGGAAAGTGATCCAATTAAAAGGAAATAAGCTCCCTCAAGGTTTGATTTCTCTTGATAATATTTTCAACTGTGAAGACATGAGAAATAGAAAACATAGATTCACTACTAACGAGAAAGACTATGAAGATATCGATGTCAGAAATGACAAAAAAGTTAAAAGTCAGTCCTGTTCCACAAAAGGATAAAGAGAGGCTAAAAGGGCTATGTTATTGATATGATGGGGTCATATCTTGGACCTATGATGATCTTAGAGGATACGATCCAATCATAATCCAACATACTATTGACTTGGATGAAGGCTCAAAACCTATCTGACAGAAACAAAGGCTAGTCAACCCAAAAGTCAAAGCATTGATGGTACAAAAGCTTACTCAATTAATCAAATAGAGGATCATATAACCAATCAAACATTTGACCTAGGTTTCCAATCTTGTACTAGTGTAGAAAAAGAATGACAATATTTGGCTCTATGTGGATTTCAAGGATTTGAACAATGCTTCACTAAAAGATCACTATCATTTTTCGTCAATGGAGTAGATTCTACAGACCATGGTCAGATTAGGGATGTTCTCATTTCTCCATGGTTTTTCAAGTTATAACTAGGTCTATGTGAAGGAAGAGGACTAACATAAAACAACATTCACTACCAAGTGGGGAATGTTCACATACTCAAAAATTCCCTTCGGGCTCTATAATGCTAGTGTGACCTTTCAACGAGCAATGGATATCACTATCAAGCAATTGATTAATTAGATTATTTTAATATATTTGGATGACCTAATGATTTTTTCAAAATCAAAGGATGGTCACTTCGATCATCTGGAAAGGGTCTTCCAGAAATGCCAATAGTTCAAGATTTCCTTAAATCCCAAGAAATGTGTTTTCAGAGTGTCCCAAGGCAAGCTACTTGGTTTTGTGGTATCAAAGGAAGGAGTAGATATATATCCTAAAAGGTTGAAATCTATAATGGAGTTACCACTACCAGTTAACTAGAAGGGTCTACATTTTTTCTTGGGGAAGATTAATTTCATCAGTCTATTCATTTTAGAATTCATGGACATCACAAGACCTATCATGCTAATGTTAGAAAAGAATATAGTGTTTAAATGGACTCCAAAAGGAAAGATGACTTTTGGGTGAATAAATACAACCCTCTCCATGGCCCCAATGTTAGTAAATCAAGCATTCTCTAAATATTTCTTGCTCTATGTCTACATCAACCAGTATAGCATAGCTTTAGTGCTCACTCAGAAGGATGAAGACAATATTTGGAAGCATCCAATCGTATTCTACTCTAAAACTCTCAAAGGATATGAAGCTAGGTACAATTTTTTTTAGAAAAAATATTTTTCTATTGTTAAAATCCTTCATAAATTATGGCACCTAGTATCATCCAACAAAATCACTATCCTCATCGCTTATCCCAATCTTCAAGAATATATCTCTAAGGGTGAAATAATTGAAAAGAGGGCCAACTAGATCACCAAGATCCTAGAATATGATGTGGACTTTAGACCAACCAAGCTAGTTTAGGAAAGAGGTCTTTATGAATACCTTGCACAAGAATGAATCTCCCTAGTGGAGGATGAGATCGATTAGGCCTATACAAATTAGTTCAAGTTTGACAAGTCATGGGTGACAGATCAGAAATGATATATACAAAAGGGGTAGTACCCGACAAACATTCCACCTCACAAAAGATGCTACTACTGACTGCAAGGCACCAAGTATGTACTAATTAAGGGGATTTTATTTAAAATAAATTATGATGGTGTTTTGCTCTGCTGCTTAGATAAGCTATAGACAGAAAGAGTTTTAAATGAGTTCCATAATAGTCCTAAGGGTGGAAATTTCTCCACCAAAACACTGCTCTAAGGATAATGTGAGTAGGATATTACTAGTTCTCCAAGTTTTTTGAGGTGCACCATATGGTGTGAAAATGCACTCAGTGCCAATATTTTTTTGGCAAGTGGAAGAATTTTTCCATGCCACTAAGCTCAATCGTAATAGAGGAACCTTTTTCTTAGTGGTGTATGGATTTTGTTGGAATTATAAGTCCTATCGCTAGCACTAGCTATAAATGGATACTTATGGCAACTGATTATTTCACAAGATGGAAAGAGGTTGTTGCCCTAAAAAATGCTACATAAATCAAAATTGTCAATTTTCTTGAGGAGTCAGTAGCAAGGTTTGGTTTTCCAAAAAATATCATATTCAATAATGCAAGAGCTTTTGTGGGCTCTAGGATGTTGGAATTTTCTCTCAAGCATGGGGCCTACCTTAAGACTTCATCAAATTATTACCCACAAGGAAATGGGTTAGCAAAATTGAACAACAAGAACCTGATTAGGTTAATTAAGTGCATAGGGTTAGGACAACAAAAGGAATGGAACAAGCACCTGCAAGCTACTTTATGGGATGAGATAATAATGCCCAAAAAAATATTTAAGGCCTCTCCATATGAAATAGAGTATGGAAAGGAAGTGATTTTACCTATTTCTATCGTAATTCAAACTTTGCAACTAATAAAGGCTTTGGAGGTTGAAGAAAGTAGTGAAATGGAAGTGAGCTTGGTGGATTTCCTGACTCTTGAAGAAATAAAAGAAAAGGCATACGAAACCATGATCGAGTTCCAACAGATAGTCAAATGATGGTTTAATAAAAATGCCTCCAACTCATAGTTTTGGGAAGGAACCCTGGTGCTAAAATACGATGAGTGCACTGCAAAACCAAGTCAACAAACAAAATTTGAAGGACTATGGAAGGATCCCTTCCACATTCACACATGTAAAGAATAGAAAATGATTGAGATAGAAGATAGGGATGGAAATGTTATGGATATAATAATAAATGGTACTCATCTAAAATTGTTCCATTAAAGCACACAAATTCTTTTAAAATTTTCATAGTTATGTACCATATGTAAAAAAATTGTAGAATATGATTTTTATTTTTGAAAATAATCCATGAGAATAAAATAGAAATAAGTGATACATATTATATTATATCCATTGAAATATTTTACATTATAATATGGGCCCGAGGCTCCAGGAGAAGCTTGAAGCTTTCTTGAATGGACCCAAAAAGAGTTGCACTACAAAAAAGGAATAAAAGAGAGGTGACACACAAAAAGTAGTAATTTTAAAAGCCTCCAACCATCACTAACTAGTTGAAAACATCATGTCATCAGGTTCTTCTTATTCTTTAGTAGGGTGGAAAGGGGGTTAACACATGGTACATGTAGGCTTGGTACAACATGGACCTTAGTCCTCATTTTCACGGCTATACACCAAAAACTCAAAGTGTTTTTTCCCATCAAGACCAGAAATGTGCTCCATGCCATACTCCCTCAATACGAAGGAGACCACAGGACAAGATATTGAGTGATGCCTCTCAAGGTCCACAGTGAAAATGTCGATAAGGAGAGGTGACCAGACCACGTCCTCCCTATAATCAACATGCCTGTAAAGGTCAATGGTTAGCGAAATGCTACCACTAGGGATAACCACTTGCATGATCTCATCGAGCCTCTCCAAACACATAGAATCAAACATGGCATGAAAAAATTCAATTATATAATGCTTGGTTGTGTCCAAGTCAAGTAGGGAAGCCATGATGTGAGAGACAACTTTGGATTTGCACCGCAGTTGGTTTTCATCTTTCACATAATCCTTGCCAAGCATCCTCTTGAACACAACAACAATGAGGCAGTCATTCTTCTTCACTCGACACTTAATTCTACTACTGTTAATCTCACCCATGAAGGAGTATTGCGAACTTCATGGTAAGAGCCAAATAGGAGTACCTAGGCTAGATGACATAATGAAAAACAAGCTAAGGCTAGTAGAATGAGATATAGCAGGGAAAGCTTGCTAACTAAAATAGCTATTTCAAGTGAATATTTTGCTAAGGTGGCATATTGCATCGACGAGTTATACGGATGGAAAATTTATCTCCTATCAGATGGAAATGGAGAAAATATCAAAGAAAATAGAGGAAGAGTGATGAATCTTATGGAAAATCTAGCACCAAGCCTTGAGAAATAAATTTGGGCATTGGGAGTAAATTCTCATCTCTACCAATTTCCACCATGTGTCCATTGCCATCATCAACTCTAGATTGCTTACTTAAGAGAAAAGATGTTGATTAATGCACTAAAGATCTAAAAAATTAAATATGCATGTATTTTCAGAGTACCTTGTATAGCTTAAAGCACGCTTTTTGGTGGCTAAAAGTGCACTTTCCAATACATAAAGCTTGTTCTTGAAAAGGGTGGCAAGAGGAATGTACTAATTACATTCTCATGGAAAATTTAGAATTCCTAAGGGATATAGATACCTAATCCACATGTATCTCCTCCTTGGAAACATTTAGTAAGCTAGTGGTAACAACTGCCTTACCGCATGTACATGCAAGAAAATTGAATGTACCTAAAAGAAAAAATTTGCTAAGTAGCAAAAACAAAAAACATCCATTTCTCTGGAGAAGCTCTCTAAAAAAATTTAGCATAACAATGGTGGAAGCATCAACTTTGGTAGACAAGTTGTGTCTTCATCTAAAAACCCAGGCCGCATAAACATTTTCAAGGGGGATTCATTTACTAATGTGCCAGTGGCGGAAGAACAATGTTTTTCTGATACAAGAACTATATAGTTAGGTGAATCCATTAAGAAAAAGTCATCCAAGATTTCATAGACAATATTATTGACCCAACCTTGGTAGAAAAATATAAAATCCTTAGGGAAGGGGTATTACAAAGAATGGTCAAACATGGGGAAACTAAAGGTTTTGTATTATGGCTCTGGAATTATGGTTTGCCACAATTCATGTTGCCTACTATACACCCATGTCTAGAGCTAGTGGATGCATGTGCTAAGAGATTTGACAAGGAAACAAGGGTTATAGTTGGTGAAAGGATAAGAGATACAATTAGTGGAGCGACCATCTAAGATATGTTGTGTATCCCTACAAATAGGGGTGTTGAGAGTTTCAAATAGGAAGTGATGGAAGAGTTCATGGAGAACCACAACTAAACAATTAAAATTTTACGAAGGTGAAACAAAAGAGAGGCTAGAAGGAGATCAGCTCCTCTTCCCTCTGTCATGCAGAGAGTTCAAACAAGACGTACAAGCCATTTTCTAAATGTTGGCCTATATTTACGGCTATGATGATGATGAAGGGGTTCATCCTTTTCAAATGGGCTAGGATTTTATGCTTAGGAGGGAAATGAGCCATAAGTATTTTTATTTTTCTAAAGTAATATCCAAGAAGATGTTGGAACAATTGAGAAATCAGGACACTGAGTGTAATTTAAGGTATTTTCCTTTCTTGGCACATTTGATCTTCCATCAAAATTCTAAATTTCTTGAAAGGAATTTGTCACTTTCTTGGTTTGATGTAAAAGGGTCCTACCAACTAATTTTGGTTTGGACCCATCTGCTTTCAAGAACATGATATTATTATTGGTTTGTTGATTATTTCATGAGGCTAGTGCTCGTAGACTTCTCCCCATGCCATTTGAGCCATTTTTCCCCTGAAGTATTGCAATGGATGAAAATCTCACAAACTCTGGTGGATTATTTTCTGGGGGATGAGTTTACTTTCATCAAATTCCATGGTTCTATTCAAGAGCCTTTCAGGCTCCCCAAATTTATAAAAAATAGTGTTTTTTCTTTGGAGGCATGCTATCAAGTAACTATTATCGACAACACCTATGGCACCGAAAGGCACAAGATAGGGATTTACCTAATTATTCTCACCATTTCCAATAGTTAGGTAACACTAATGAAAATGAAGACTTAGGAGGTTCTTAACAACAAATTGGTGTGTTTGGGATTTGTCCTCATTTGTGATGCATGGAGCTATAACCCAAAAGGCACCTCCCAACTGTAAGGCATGAGAGGCAGGATTACTTTGAATCATGAATGAACCCAACCAAAGAGAGGATGGATTTCTACATTGAATAGTACTTCATACCATTTGACCAACCACCATGGCTTGAATTTTATGTGAAGATGATAGAATACAAGAAAAGCCTCCTAGTGGAAAAGTCCCTAAGTACACAACTAAAGTTCCTAGGTTGGTAGAAAGAAAGAAAGTGGATTTATAGAGGTTGTGATAGGAAATTAAGAGCCTCAACACTAAGTATGGGGATGTTTAGCCACACAATGAAAGGTTTGACCAAATTTATGATAAGGAGGCTAACACCAAGGATAGTAATCCTGAGTCTGATCAAGAGATTGAATTAAAAGAGCTTCTACTCTACACTTCCCAACCTTAAGAGCCTTACATGGTAAAAGGGAAAGAAAATGGGTTGAAATAGAAGGAATCACAGGTTACATCTTCCATCAACACCTGAGCAAAAAGAAAAAGGACCTGACGATCCCCAAAGAGGTCTATTATGGCTGTCAAAGGCCAAGTTTCAGTGGGATCGACTGCAAGTCTAGGACTTGAGTGAACCTAGTGCATTAGGAAGAGGAGAGGAAGAGGCAGAGTCTGCTCCACCAAGATATTTGGCTTCAGCAATCCAGGTAATTTTTACTCCCCCTCTTCTTTCGTTTTCCACATCCTTAGTTGTCCCTCCACCCTCATCTGTTGAAAATAGTCCTTTGTTCATGGATTCTAATTTTTTTTTTTCAATGAACTCCCAACCATATTCAACAATCAACCCTATGAAGAAACCTCATGTGCTGAGTGAGCATCATCCACTTCAGTCGTAATTGATTCTTTAATCTCCCTATCGAGGGTCTCCATTGAAAATAATGAAGCGTTCATGTTTCCTATTTCAAAAAATCCATCTACTTCTGAGAAAATGTCTCTCTTTCTACCCACTTCTCCTTTCAATCTAATGGGTGTTCCCCCTCTCAATCTCGATATGGTATCCCACCTTTTTCCATGATAATGCTCCCCTTCACTTCTCTGCAATCTCATATAGCTAAGGCTCCTCCATTTATCACCTCGTTTAGTCTCCTTCTAGGTGCTTCTATTGTTGCACAAAGCATAAACACCCCATAAAGTCTTTGAGGTCATTTGGATGTGATGAAGTTGAAACAATAGGATAGAAAATAGAAATTGTAGATAAAAGTTGCTATATAACCAGCTGCTTGGAAGATTGAGGCTTGTTTCAATGAAGAGAGGAATTCCCTATTTATTTCTACCATGAAGCCTCTAGCATCAAAGCTAGAGGGAGAAATGTGGATGGAAAATTATGACATAAGAGTTGTAGGCCTCGATTTAAGTGAGACTCTCTCATACAAAAAAGTGGTTCAGGCTAAAGCCACTCAGAA
The DNA here is from genome assembly GCA_007258455.2 of Sequoia sempervirens. Lineage (NCBI taxonomy): Eukaryota > Viridiplantae > Streptophyta > Pinopsida > Cupressales > Cupressaceae > Sequoia > Sequoia sempervirens. The sequence goes on along the minus strand of VDFB02193867.1, from coordinate 753,777,043 downwards.
GGTGGTCTATACTTATTATGAGTAGCTCGACAAAATATTAATGAAGTGCAAGCTAGAGTTGGAAAATGTAAAAGACACAATGAATAAGATATAGGAAGAAATCGAGGGAAAGGATGTGGAGATAGCTCATGCATGGTAGTTACAGAGTCAATAGAGGGAAGCAACTAAGTTTCTCAAAGAGGTTCAAAGTGAACATAATCAACTTCATGTGGCCAAGATAGAAAAATTAAAGGGTGAGGTTGTTGTGGGATAAGAGAAAAATGCAAAATATAAAAAAAAAAAAGAGAATATGTGGAAGAAATTGGATAATTTCTGATCTCAAGCTTCCAATGTTGATCCATGTTTTTAGTTTAACATATGTATCTTGATAAATTTCATGCACAAATAGGAATTCTTTGGTGATCACATTATCTCCACTAACGAGATCAATTAATATCCCATTAATGAGCTTGTCATTGATTCCTCTAGCTATGTAAACAGGACCATCAAGTCCATGTTTAAGCATGTCTTTTTGTGAGAAAGCAATATCAAGAGGAATTTTGATTGAGACCTTATGAGGTTTCACTTTGAAAAATGCTACTACTTCATCTATGTTTTCATCATTCCTTCCAACATTCATCACATCATTCTTTGTTTCACTAGCATTGGAAAATAAAATAGTATGTTTTGGCATGGGATTTGTAAAGATTTGTAAATTTTGGTTAGGAGGAGCTACAAAATTACTACCTTGATCATTCACACCTCCAATTTTAAGTTGATTATTATCAATAAGGTCTTGCACAAGATGTTTAAGATGCTTACAATTTTCTATATCATGTCCATTTTTTTATGATAATGGCAATAACAGTTTCATCAAAACCCTATGGGAAATGGTAGGTTACGATCAAACTTTTTAACATGAGGTAAGGAAAGCATATTCTTTTCAATGAGCTGCAACATGATATAAGAAGGGTATTGAGTAGCGGAGTTAAATTTCTATTCATATCCCCAAAGGAAAAGAGGATTTATCATCTTTATAGCAGCCACTTGGTTATTATATTGTTGACTTGGTTGAGGGAAGTTAAGTTGGGTATGTGCAGGATCATCATGGAAAAAAAAGGCCCTTAAGTGCAAAAAATTCAAAAAAATAAGAGTTAGGAAACTTGACGTCAAAATTTGAAGAATTTATCTATATTATTTCAAAAATATGTAAGAATAGAATCTATAGAAAATTGAATGTAGTTTCTAAACTACTAGGTTTGTTTAAAAACAAAAATCTATTTGGTGAAAAATTGAAATTTCAATGCAGTGGTACTTAAATTTCAGGAAAAAATAAGAAGTAGGTGCCTGTCTAACCACCCTAACCACAATAAAGTGATAATATTGTTTTATAAGATTTTAAATATAAGTAGAGGGCTCATGCCCCAATGTGATGCATATTTTTTGTAATTTTTTTCCAAGTAAATAATTAATTATGATTTTTTATTACAACTTTTAAAAAAATAAAAAACTCGTATATCTGACCACCTTAACTTGGTCAAAACTTCATGAAATTCATTTTTTATTTTTTTAGTCCTATAGTATGCAAAGCATAGAATGTGACACATTTTGGATTCAAAAAAAGTGATACCATTTGAAAGCTATAGATGTTTTTCAATCAACTTATCAATTAGGACTTTAGTCATAATTTGAATAGAAAATGAATAATAATTACTTATTAAATTCAAAGTAAAACATAATTTATATCGATGGAAAGTTGAGAATGTCCTTTAAAAACCTTTTTCGTTTCATCGATTTTGGGTACAAAAATAGTCATCAACCACATACCCATTATATTGCTACTTTTTGGCCCATCATGATCCTGCACATACCCAATTGTAAAAAGCCCCTATTTTTCTTCTTGAAAGGATTATAATGTCACAACCCTCTTCGTTATACATAATTAGCCTCAGTTTCATGCTATGCCACATTATCAAAATTAAAATGAGAAAAAATGTTATTTTTAGATTTTCACTATAATTTTATACAAAATTATATTCTATATTAATATTGTAAGTATCTTAATTTGAATTCTTTTGTTTAACACAAATGGAAGAGTGTGTTATATTTACAACATTGTAGACAGTTGTTATACCTAGGTGAAATCATGTAGATTCCATAATTGGATTTTCCTACCAAATGCCAGTAGTGATATGACATTTGTAAGAGCCATGAATATTGGGAGTTAAACTATATCTTGAAAGGTAAGCGTATGTGCAGGATCATGATGGGCCAAAAAGTGGCAATATAATGGGTACTAATGACTTTTTTTTACCCAAAATTGATGAAAAAAAAATTGTTTTTAAAAGAGATTCTTAGCTTTCCACCAATATAAATTATCCTTTACTTTTAATTTAATATGTAATTATTATTCATTTTCTATTTGAATTACGACTAAAGTCCTAATTGATAGGCTGATTGAAAAACATCTATAGATTTCAAATGGTATCACATTTTTTGATTCCAAACCATGCATCACATTCTATTATTCTCAATACTATAGGAATAAAATAAAAAAATTGAATTTCATGAAGTTTTGACCAAGTTAAGGTGGTTAGACATATGAGTTTTCTATAATTTTTAAAAGTTGTAATAAAAAAATCATAATTAATTATTTACTTGGAAAAAAATTACAAAAAAATATGCATCACATCAGGACATGAGTCCTCAACTAATGTCTAAAATCTTATAAAAAAATATTATCATTTTATTGTGGTTAAGATAGTAAAAAAGACACCTACTTATTTTTTCCTTGAAATTTAAGTACTACTCCATTGAAATTTCCAAATTTTCACCAAATAGATTTTATTTTTTTAAACAAACCTAGTAGTTTAGAAACTAAAATCAATTTGCTACAGATCTATTCTTACATATTTTTCAAATAATATAGATAACTTATTCAAATTTTTACATCAAGTTGTCTAACTTTGATTTTTCTTAATTTTTTGCCACTTAAGGGCCTATTTTTTCCATGATGATTCTACACATACCTGTAACTGACATGGGAGTGGAGTGAATATGGGAAAAAAACTAAAGATGGCACTAAAACAATTTCACTCTCGTTATTATTATCATTTTTTTATTTAATGTTTGACTTTTAGGGGGAATAGGAACGGCGATTGGCATATATATGGTGGTAGTTACAAACCTTTTTCTTTAAAGCTCCTGCATTTGTTGCTTCTGAGGGATCGCACACTGTCACTTTTAGGGAAGGCCTCAGCAAAATAAAGTGGGTGGAGAACAATAAGGAAGGGGATTTGGGGACTTAGCTCGAATTGCTCTACAACAAAGCTTATCAGTTCTTGTCTCAGAATTTAGATTATGTTTTTAATTGGGTTGTTCTATTTATCTATTTGTTGACTGGAATTATCAGTCCAGAGTGTTGTTCATTGTCTATAAATTAATGTCAAGGTAGGGAATTAGTGGGGAAACATTGATTTTCATGTGTGTAGTAAATTCTCTTCTTCTTTTAGTTGTTCCCACTAGTTCCTTAATGAGATGGCATTATTATAATTCTCTCCACATTAAATCACCAAACTCCAGACTATAGTACACATTTTTGATTAATACATGGAGGTGGAATTCTCTTTTAAAGAAAGTTGTGACACATTATGCATCTTGTAGCAGAATTGATGCAATGCATGTTGCATACAGTGGCGATGATGTTATAATTCCATGTCCCACCTTAGATTTTGCATTCGGTGTGTGGCAACTCACCACAGACAATATGGTGGGGTTTGTACCATGCATGCACTAGGTTGATGTCGAGTGAAGGCAGAGCTCGTCACACATTTTATCTATGTCAAGAAGCAAAAAAAGTGGGACTCAGTCAAAATGGCTCCGGTTGGTAGCATTCGACATAGGGTTTACAGCTTAGGACAACAACTTCTCATGCATGTCAAGCCATCGCAGATGCTTGAAGCCCATTCCTAAAGAGATGATCAAGTGGAATGACAACAATATTCACTGGGAGAAGCAATCATGGCGCTAGTCTTCAAATAGTGTACATTTCTTCTTTTCTTCCTTTTTATTGTCTCAGGCTTGTCGATCTACATGAAATCAAACATAATTCTTGGCTGGTTAAAATCAGTCTTATTTTATATCATTCTAGTTTAAGAATCAGTCATACGAGCTTCAGTATTTAGGGAAATTTTATGGATTCTACAATCTGTTGGGACTTAAAATTTCATGTAAATTTTAGGTCTCCATATTGAAAAAGAGGATTTTAACACTCATAAATTCAAGTGTAAAAGCAATCTCAGGAGCACATTTTTAAAAACTATAATTTTGGATCTGTTCAATTTCAAGCGAAATCACTTTGCAGACATGTTCATTTATCATATGTGAGTGTCTCTAAATTTTTTTCAGCCTCATACGATATGATTTGACAAATTTTTGAAGCAACAAGATGAAGGGTTTTCTAGAAAATCTACTATCAACATAGTGGAATTTATTAAAATGGTCAACTTTGAGGGTGAATATTAAGCAAATGGACGATAATAATCACAAACAGATTGGAGCCTTCAATTCTTTACACCAAATTCTACCTCCATGCTAGTTTCCAGGGCGTTTGGACATCATTTAGTATTTTTGCAAAATTAATTCCACACTGATTTTGCACAGTTTTATGACTGCATTCCCAGAACAACTGCAAAGTGATCAAGTTTGACTTTGAATATTCTTCAGAGGAAGAGGATTTATGAAAAACCCTTTTGCATACATATTCATGGAACCTAAATAGACTAATCTCCATGACGATGGCTCCCAAGAATCCAATTTGATATTTTTTCAAAAAGGCAAATTGGCAACCTTTAATTAAGTTTGAACAATTGTAAAAAATGGTTGAGTGAGCAACTTCAATTGTGAACAGCTTTCAATCCCAATAACTTCATTCCAAATCAATTCACAAACATACTCTTCTATCATAACTTGACACTTTGGTGTAATATCATGGCTTTTTGAAATCATTTGACCAGTTTCATAAGGAAATTTTGGAGGCCACTTGATCTATTTTTACCACATTGCAAAATGTCAAAAGGCATATTTTTGACAAAAACCCACTTCAATTTAGAGATAAAGCACCATAAAATTTGATCAATTAAGGTTGTTCTCAGAGCAATCTCAGAAAAGAGGCTATGAAGAAGTATTTAACAGAGACGACTCATTTGGATGGCATCAACAAATTGGAAACAGGTCTAGTTACAAAGAGATATTAAAAATATATAATAAAAATATGTAGCTCCAAGGGGAATTGAGGAATGCAAACCATCAAATGTGGAATTATTATCACTCATAATGAATGGAACCTCTGATGTTTTGAGTTTTGTTCAAAATAGGAAAATGCCATCTAAAGAATCTCACAATACATATGAGATCATTTTACACGACACTCCTCTACATTTCCTTTTTATAAAAGATTACCCTGTCTATGCTCTTCTTACAACTATGAACAATGATGCTTAGGAAATATGATTCTAATATGTATGACATCATTGGAGGAAAGAAGGAAGTAAAGTACATTATGGTGTGCCTTGAGAAGGATAGAGAACTGTGTGTTGGCTGGAAGAGGTAGCAAATTCTAAGTCAATTTTGAAGGTGATTATCATAGATGAAATGTCAAAATAAGATTATGTCTTATGGATGATATCACCAAAGAGGGCATTCTATTGATGAGGGAAGTAAGCAAGTAATGAAAACCTTTTGGCTGTGGAGAAGGCTGTCTATTTTTTTCAGTCATCAAAGGATAATGTCAAGATGTTTTGGAAGATTAAGAGAGAGCTTTCAAACAATTCTTTGAGGAACATGTTGAATGCACTTAAGATTATGAAGGATGTCTTAATACAGTGGCACACAGAAACATCACTAATCAAATGTCAGAATAATCATAATATGGAGAGAATGAATGAGCATAATTGAGAAGCTTTCATTTTTAGAAATATTATTGTGCCTATAAAGGAAGATTTGTCTAAGTAACTTCAAGATTTCACCGCACTCCTCCAAAAAACTTGGTAGAAAACCCTAAAAACATGGCACACCAGGGACAAAAACCCTAAATTTATCGGTGAGAGAAAGAAAGATTGAAATAAATCACACTAAGTAAACATGTCACACCGATGGGAAACTTGTCGGGGAGACATTCTACTATTGAAAGAAGAAAATTGAAGTTTTTTCGATGACGCAATGTCTCACCGATGGATTAAGGGCATATGTAAATATTAAATTGTGTGAGAGAACTCTAAGGTAAGAATGCACAAGTAATTTTCTTTGGTAGTATTTAAAATGGAATTATAAAAAATAGCAGGAAAGATTTCAAACAAGAGAGTGTTGAAACTCTATAAGGGTGAAAATTATCAAATGAAGGGTATTTTTTCACTAAGTAAAATATTTGCATGTGATTCACAGAGGGGGTGATTACTTTACCCAAAGAATGTTTTTATGCTAAGTGATACAAGAGAGATGTTTTACCAAGGAAAGTAGAAGTGGGTAATTTTTGTTGAAGGAATATTTTATTAAATATGGTAACGTGAAAGGAGAAGTGAAAATTTAAGTGAATAATAATAAATCAAAATTTATTTTCACGAAGAGGCAAATGCAAAGGAAGTTAAAAGGATAATTATTTTACCTAAAGAGCATGTTGAAGATATAGACAAGTAAAAAGTGAAGTGAAAAATTGCCAACGAAACATTTTCACCCAAGTTAATTTTTCACGAAAGAGAAAAATGATGAAGATTAATTAAAATATTTAATTTTCCAAAAGGAAACTAATTAAATATTTTTATTTTCCAAAACGTTGCAGCGAACAAATATAAAGGGTTATAACCCTAAAAATAGCAATATATATGTACATCAAAATAGGTAGATTGAGGAGAAATAAATAGGGTAGGTAGTTGGATAGGGTGAATTGTTGCAGATATAAATATCATGTTGTACATTGTAAAATATTTTAAAGCTATATAATGGAGAAGAACATATTTATCTAGTGATTCAATTATGGTGTCAATTTTTTGTCGAATTTATTGAAAACATTATCTGGTTGTCTCCAAGGTTGCCATTTCTTGATTATTTAAATTGAAATATCAAAGATATTTATCAATTTATCAAAGCACACTTGCTACTCTTGTGTGGTTCAATTAACTGGTTCCTGCAAGATAGGATTAAATCCTTTTGATTAATCACAAAAATTTGGAAAAGGAAATTTGGATCATTAAGAATCTTAATTTGATAATAATACTCTTGCATGCTTACACAAGCTGTAAATAATCACAAGTGCCAAGAAATTTGAATTTTAGCCATTCAGCAAGTCACCCATTATACAGATCTTGACTCCATTAGCCCAATAGAAGTAGGCACTGGTCACACCATCCACATCTTAGAATTCTATAAAATATTTGTTTAAAAAAACATTCACATTTCAAATTTAATATTAGGAGTAGGAGTAGTCTGCAAGATTTTATCTATTACATTTGTGCCATCATAATAGATCTAGTAATTTTGTCAAGTCATACAACCTTAACACTGCTTTATTCACATAGGTACACCTGCCTAGGTTTGGTAGCACCTGAAGAGTAGAAGGTCTTAACCATTTGACCTTGTCTATTACCCTAAAATGTACCAAGAGATTGGCAACCTCTTGAGCTATTTTACCTACATTTTTGAGAGCTAACAAATTGGCGACTCTGCTGGGGAATTAACTCAGAATCTGTGCCTTAGTCATAGAGTAAAAAATCCAAATAGACTCCGCTAGGAATAGGAAATAATGAACGCTGTCTCACTTTTAAGAAAGTGAGTACTCTGATAAAAATATTTCAACATGAATGCGAGAATATCTCAATATAGGGGAGGTCATACTAGGGATCCTGCTGGAAATAGTAATTGGACACACAAGCATGATAAGCTTGATAAAGGTAAAGGGATAAATGAGGACATGTGCATGATGAAAAAATACAAAGCATTGAGACCACATTGTGAAACCTATGACTGGTGTGATACATGGAGAGATAATTCAAGTGTAGAACCTTGTACCCTAGAAGAACAAAGAAATCATTTTTATAATCCTTTGAAACAACCAGAGTTTGATGCTAGACTCGAAGCAGGACTCAGATATCAACAAGCATGCAAACAAGGAATGGAGAGTAACCAAAATGAGTTTGATGATCATGTGATTCCTCACAAAAATTATGAATCTTTAACTCATAAAGAAGTAAAATCACGATTTGAGTTACACAAAAAGGAGCTTGAAGAACTGAAAACTGAATAGGAGAAACCCCAAATGATACAGGCAATGAGAGACTTCAAATTACAAAAGGCCCCAATTACTTCTTAGACAGCTTGTTGCCCAAAATATGTACCACCTCATCAGTAGGGAAATAATGGTGCAGGGCCTTGCGACCCATCAAAGGCCCCTCACAATCATATAGGGAATCAATACAAACAACCAAATCATCCACCACATATTCCTTCACAATATACATATACACAGCCACCTCATGGTCAGCATTATGTGCCACATCATAATACAAAATACAATAATCCAATGTACCAGTATCAATACCCACCTAATCCCCCCCCTCAATAATTCACAACAATAATCAGGCAATTGGATCTAATAGGGTTTCAATTATACCCCTACCCTATGGACAACAGTTCGAGAAGTCTTGTCCCTAGGTTTACATGTAGTAGTGCAATTACAGTTGAAGATCATTTGAGGAATTTCAATGCTTTCATCCAGGATTTGGATATACCTTATAAGGATTTAAATATGAGGCTATTCATGATGTCACTCATTCATGAAGCTAGGGATTGGTTTAATAGCCTACTAATAGCTTCTATTGATTCTCTCCGAGGATTTCAAGATCAATTTCTTGAGAAATATGGAAATTTTTCTGCACCAAATTGGGCTTCCCATGGGTTATTAGAGACTAAAAAAAAATAGAACTTGCACGAATATGTATGCCAGAATCAACAATTTGAAGAAGCTGAGTATGTACATACTCAAAGCAAAGACTCCATCACATAATCAGAATGTGGAATCTATCCATTAGATGCATTTCTTGACATAAGGAGATATGAAGGAGAATCTGGGCACTCTTTGTTTTGTAGAATGGTAGATGAATGGACTAATATTGTAGATAATAAAAAGTATCAGGACACTATCAATATTGAAATCAGTAATGAGTATGAAGAAATTGATTAGGAAATATAGCTAGAAGATGAGACATGTGAGAGTGAAAATAATTTTTATAATAGCCTGGACGATGAAGATGATACAAAAGATCTCTCCTCCATAACAGATTGTGACAGTGTATGTTATGAAGGATCTGTTGAATATTCAAATGTTGATCTACAATAAGGTCATTCTTGCAGTTCTTTTGGTGATCGAGAAGAAGAAGCAATGGAAAATGCAGGTTCATTTGATAGTGAACAGGTAATAGCTCCAATTGCAGTTAAGAACCATAGGGACACAGTTGATAATAATGAGGTTTGTACACTTGAAAATAGTTCCCAATTTTTTTCAAATCCATTATATGATGAGAAGATAAAAGAAGATCAGATGAGATTTTGCCAAGGTATGCCAGAAAATCAATTTTATGTATTTTCAAATCCACTTTATGTTGAAGATAAAGTGTTTCTTGATAATCAAAGTGATGCACCAAGTTGTGAGAAAAATGAATATGAGATCAACACATCTGAGCTACCATTTTTTGATTAAGAGAAGAATAAAGAACACATCAATAGTATGGTGGATGATGAAGCATATTCACTCAACAGTGAGCAAATCTTAGATCTACTGGAAATGGAGTATATAAAATATACATGTATCAAGATTCAAAAAATTCATTTCCAACACTAATTGGTTCAACTATACATACTGATGATTGTGTAGATTAGGAGTTTGTGTCAATGCCAATTTGTGAGATTGAATAAGTAGAGAATTTTTCAAATATAATCGCCCAAGAAGACATTAATATGGCAGATTTCTCATAACAAAGTGACAGGCATTCAAATTTTTAGCTTTTATTTCAATATTTTATGATACATGATAGTGAGCAAAATGATGAAAAATTTGGGATTAAATATCAAGGATCTTGGTGTAGTGAATGGATTTTAAGGTTATCACATGATAATAACAATTTTTAGATTATGCCTAGGTCTGAAAAAAAATTGAAAAAGAAAAGATGAACAGTGTTGAAAACAATGTTAATGTGAAATTTTCCATAGTACATGTGACAGGGTAAATTGCATCAAAATAAGTTTGTTGAACTCAAAAATAGAACAAGGTATATGATAGAGTAAAATAATGGCCCTTTCTTTTGGTGGCCTTGTACCATCAGTTGTGGTGATGATTTTTTATAAAACCACAATAGTTCATCACAAGAAAGGGAGCTTGAATCTACTGCTTGATGGATAAATTTTTTGGTTTGTTCTTCCAATGATCTGGATTCTTGCAATGATCTCACAATCATTCATCCCCAGACGGAGCCACTGTTGGCACTTAAAAATTTCATGCAAATTTTAGGTCCCCATATTGAAAAAGAGGATTTTAACACTCATAAATTCAAGTGTAAAAGCAATCTCAGGAGAACATTTTGAAAAATTATAGTTTTGGATATGTTCAATTTCAAGCGAAATCACTTTGCAGAAATGTTCATTTATCATATGTGAGCATCTCTAAAAATTTTCAGCCTCATACAATCTGATTTGACAAAGTTTTGAAGCAACAAGTTGAAGGCTTTTCTAGAAAATTTGTTGTCAACATAGTGGAATATGTTAAAATGGTCAACTTTGAGGTTGAATATTAAGAAAATGGATGATAATAATCACAAAAAAATTGGAGCCTTCAATTCTCTACACCAAAGTTTACTTCCATGCCAATTTTTAGGGCGTTTGGACATCATTTAGTATTTTTGCAAAATTAATTCCAAACTGATTTTGCACAGTTTTATGACTGCATTCCTAGAACAACTACGAAGTGATCAAGTTTGAATTTTAATATTCTTCAAAAGAAGAGGATATATGAAAAAACCTTTTGCGTACCTATTCATGAAACTTAAATAAACTAATCTCCACAATGGTGGCACCAACGAATCTGATTTGATTTTTTTCAAAAAGGCAAATTGGCAAAGCTTTAATTCAATTTGAACAGTTGTATAAAATGGTTGAGTGAGCAACTTCAATTGTGAACAGCTTTCAATCCCAATAACTTCATTCCAAATCACTTCACAAACACACTCTTCTATCATAACTCGACACTTTGGTGCAATATCATGGCTTTTTGAAATCATTTGACTAGTTTCATAAGGCAATTTTGGAGGCTACTTGATCTATTTTTACCACATTGCAAAATGTCAGAAGGTAGATTTTTGACAAATAACCACTTCAATTTAGAGATAAAGCATCATAAAATTTGATCGATTAAGGTTGTGCTTAGAGCAATCTCAGAAAAGAGGCTATGAAGAAGTATTTAACAGAGGCAACTCATTTGGATGGCATCAACAAATTGGAAACATGTCTAGTTACAAAGGGATATAAAAATATATAATAATAATGTGTAGCTCCAAGGGGAATTGAGGAATGAAAACCATCAAATGTGGAATTGTTATCACTCATAATGAAGGGAACCTCTGATGTTTTGAGTTTTGTTCAAAATAGGAAAATGCCATCTAAAGAATCTCACAATACATATGAGATCATTTTACATGACACTCCTCTACATTTCCTTTTTATAAAAGATTACCCTATCTATGCTCTTCTTACAACTATGAAAAATGATGCTTAGGAAATATGATTCTAATATGTATGATGTCATTGGAGGAAAGAAGGATGCAAAGTACGATATGGTGCGCCTTGAGAAGGATAGAGAACTGTGTGTTGGCTAGAAGAGGCAGCAAATTCTAAGTCAATTTTGAAGGTGATTATCATGGATGAAATGTCCAAACAAGATTATTTCTTATGGATGATATCACCAAAGAGGGCATTCTATTGATGAGGGAAGTGAGCAAGTAATGAAAACCTTTTGCTTGTGGAGAAGGTTGTTTATTTTTTAAGTCATTGAAGGAGAATGTCAAGATGTTTTGGAAGATTAAGAGAGAGCTTTCGAACAATTCTTTGAGGAACATGTTGAATGCACTTAAGATTGTGAAGGATGTCTTAATACAGTGGCACACGGAAACATCACTTTTCAAATGTCATAATAAATTATAATATGGGGAGAATGAATGGGCACAATTGAGAAGCTTTGATTTTTAGAAATACTATTATGCCTGTAAAGGAATATTTTTCCAAATAACTTCAAGCTTTCACTGCACTCCTCGAAACAATTCAGTAGCAAACCCTATAAAAATGGCACACCGGCGACAAAAACCCTAAATTTATCGACAAGAGAAAGAAAGATAGAAATAAATCACAGTGAGTAAACAGGTCATGCTAATGGGAAACTTGTCAGGGAGACGTTCTACTATTGAAAGAAGAAAATTAAAGTCTTTCCGATGATGCAATGTATCGCCGATGGATTAAGGGCATATGCAAATATTAAATTGCATGAGAAAACTGTAAGGTAAGAATGCACAAGTAGTTTTCTTTGGTAGTATTTAAAATGGAATTATAAAAAATAATGGGAAAGATTTGAAACAAGAGAGTGCTGAAAGAATATAAGGGTGAAAATTATCAAATGAAGGGTATTTTTTCACTAAGTAAAATATTTGCATGTGATTCACGGAGGGGGTGATTACAAAGAATGTTTTTATGCTAAGTGATACAAGAGATGTTTTACCAAGGAAGGTAGAAGTGGGTAATTTTTGTTGAAAGAATATTTTATTAAATATGGTACCGTAAAAGGAGAAGTGAAAATTTAAGTGAATAATAATATATCAAAATTTATTTTCACGAAGAGGAGGAAGTTAAAATGATAATTATTTTACTCGAAGAGCATGTTGAAGATACATAAAAGTAAATTTAGTGAAGTGAAAAATTGCCAATGAAAGATTATCACCAAAATTAATTTTTCACGAAAGAGAAAAATGATTGAAGATTAATTAGAATATTTAATTTGCCAAAAGGCAATTAATTAAATATTTTATTTTTTCGAAACGTTGCAGCGAATAGATATGAAGGGTTATAACCCTAAAAATAGCAAAGTGAATAGATATGAAGGGTTATAACCCTAAAAATAGTAATATATATATGTACAGTAAAATGGGTAGATTGAGGAGAAATAAGTAGGGTAGGTAGTTGGATAGGGTGAATTGTTGCTGAAATAAATATCATGTTGTACATTGTAAAATATTTTAAAGTTATATAATGGAGAAGAACATATTTATCTGGTGATTCAATTATGGTGTCAATTGTTTGTCGAATTTATAGAAAACAATATTTGGTTGTCTCAAAGGTTTTCTTTTTTGATTATTTAAATTGAAATATCAAAGATATTTATCAATTTATCAAAGCACACACATTGCTCTTGTGTGGTTTAGTTAACTGGTTCTTGTAAGACAAGATTAAATCCTTTTCATTAATCACAATAATTTGGAAAAGGACATTTGGATCATTAAGAAGAATTTGATAATTATACTCTTGCACATTTACACAAGCTGTAAACAATCACAAGTGCCAAGCAATTTGAATTTCAACCATTAAGCAAGTCACCCATTATACAGATCTTGACTCCATTAGCCCAATAGAAGTAGGCACTGGTCACACCATCCACATCCAGGAATTCTATAAAATCTTTGTTCAAAAAAACATTCACATTTCAAATTTAATATATTAGGAGTAGGAGTAATCTGCAAGCTTGTATCTATTACATTTGTGCCATCATAATAGATCCATTAATTCAGTCAAGTCATACAACCTTAAGTCTGCTTTACTCACATAGTTACACCTGACTAGGTTTGGTAGCACCTGAAGAGTAGAAGGTCTTAACCATTTGGCCTTGTCTGTTACCCTAAAACGTACCAACAGATTGGCAACCTCTTAAGGTATTTTACCTGCATTTTTGAGAGCTAACAAATTGGCGACTCTGCTGGGGAATTAACTCAGAATCTGTGCCTTAGTCATAGAGTCAAAAATCAATATAGACTCTGCTAGGAATAGGAAATAACAAACACTTTCTAACTTTTAAGAAAGTGAGTACTCTGATAAAAAAATTTCAACATAAATGGGAGAAGATCTCAATATAGGGGAGGTCATACTGGGGGTCCTGCTGGAAATAGTAAGTGGACACACAAGGATGATAAGGTTGATAAAGGTAAAGGGATAAATGAGGACATGTGCATGACGAACAAATAAAAAGCATTGAGACCACATTGTGAGACCTATGACCGGTATGATACATGGAGAGATAATTCAAGTGTAGAACCTTGTACCCTAGAAGAACAAATAAATCATTTTTATAATCCTCTGAAACAACTAGAGTTTGATGCTAGACTCGAAGTAGAAGGAATCATATATCAACAAGCATGCGAAGAAGGAATGGAGGGTAACCAAAATGAGTTTGATGATCATGTGATCTGATGCAGGAGCATCCAATGGTGTAAGGGCAATCTTGCATCACCCAAAAAAGGTTAAATTTCAAGTTTCTTGGTTTTTAGATGCTTTTACATTTTTGGATACCCTTTTTATCATAATGAAATTCCCAATTTATGGTTTTTATTTTCTATTCCTGGGTGGAAAGATATTGCAGTTTTAGTTTCCCAGATTTGCACCTGAAAATCTTTCGAGTTAGATTTGAGGCACTTAGAGTTCTCGGATTGGCCCCAAACCTTGCTAAAATTGGTGTAGAAATTTTTAAGCGCGTTCTTGACTTCAAGACCTTTCCAACGGTTCAAATGGTTTGTGAATCAGAGTCCCGGATCAAAAACTATTGCTCCAAGAAGTTGGCGCACTTTCTAGAAGATACAATTGCAAATGTTCTTTTGACATTTGAACTTCATGTTGTAAATTTTCGGTGCCAAACCGCCTAAACTCAAATTTGAATGTTGTTTTGTCTCCAAACTAAAGAGGAGCTCTATTTATGGGCGGGTTTCTAATTTTTGGGCAACTTTTTGGGGACAAGCTCGCATATTGCGAAAGGGTGATTCTGTAGCTTTCTGTAACTTGCATGTATTCTAGAACTTGGGTATTTGAGATCCTCTGCATGTAAGAAGTTCCATTTTCTAAATAATAAAATTATTCTCTTGTTTGTGGGTTATTTTCTAAGTCTCGAGCTGCACCCTCATCAAGTGGTATCAGAGTAAGGTTTCCTTGAGCGTGTGGACAGATCGTCGATCATGAGGCAGTTCGCACCAAGACCGTGGTTGTGGGTTGAGGTCAAGAAAGATGCCTCTAAGAGTGATGCCTAGTAGGTGTGGTGGTGCCAGAGGTGGTCGAGGCGGGAGAAATGCTGGTGGAAGAAATGCACTGGCAACCCTTCAGAGACAAATTGATGCATTACAAGAGCAGTTGAGAAGAGGGTTAAACCTGAGGGAGGAAAGTGAGGATGAAGGAGAGGAAGAAGAAGCAATTAATCAAGACCAAATACGGCTAATAAGGGCCATTTCAAAGATCAGGAAAAGACCCAGAGAAGAAGTCCCCAGTTATTCCAGAAGTCTGAACCCAGAAGAGTTGATTGACTGGATCAACGAGCTAGAAGAATATTTTGAGTATGAGGAAATAGAGGACCTAGATCGGTTGCAAAAATGAAGCTGAAGGGCCATGCCAGTATTTGGTGGAAATTGGTCTAGTTGGAAAGAAATCAAAGAGGAAAAGGAAAGATCACCAGATGGGATTGCATGGTAGAGAAACTGAAGAAACAGTTCATACCAGTGGACTATGAGTTAGATCTATTGAAGAAATTGCAAGGGTTGAAGCAAGAAAGAAGATCTGTGAAAGAATATATACTAAATATTTTCATAGGATAAGCATTAGAATGGGTCACACAGTGGCCAATAAAGAGAAGGTAGCCCGATATCTTAATGGGTTACGACCGAGAATTTAGGAGGAGTTAAGCCTAGTCAGAATGACCACCATTGAGGATGTGTATCAATTTTCTCTGAAGGTGGAAGAGAAGCTAAACAAAAGATTTGATGGCAAGCAAAAAGGATGAGGAGGTCAAAGCAGAAGGGGTAGTGGAAGACCTTCAGGAAGCCAAAATGATGATGAAAAGAAAAGTGAAGATGTGGGTACCAACCGAAGCCAAAGGAATGACAACTTTTACTGCCCTCGTGATCAAAACAGTGGTGATCAAAGAGGTAGAGGATGAGGGAGATATGGAAAAGGATCTGGAAGTGGTTTCAAAGGAACATGTTTTCAGTGTGGTGAAGAAGGGCATCAAGCCTATGAATGTCCACAACACCAAGGAAGGGTAGACAAAAGGCCAGAAGGTCGTGGAAGGGTTGCGCATGCAGATGAGGCACAATCTAAACATTCAGATGATGTCGAAAGGGGAGAAACCCTAGTGATTAGGAGAGCCCTGGTGATTGAGGAAAAGGAACCATAACAAAGGAAGAATCTATTTCACACAAGGTGCAAGTGTGAAGGAAAATGTTGTGATGTCATTATTGACGGTGGGGGCACCGATAATATGGTGTCAGAAGAGATGGTCACAAAGTTGAAGCTGGAGAGGGAAGGGCACCCACATCCATATCAGATTGCCTGGTTGTAGAAAGACCACAAAATTTTGGTCAATGAGGTGTGCCTAGTAAAGTTCAAGATCGGGAGCTACCATGATGAGGTACTCTGTGATATCATCCCCATGGATACATGTCACATATTGTTGGGGAGGCCGTGGTAGTTCGATAGGCGAGCTATACATGATGGCCATGCAAACACTTATTCCTTGACAAAGGATGGGGTTCATCACAAGTTGAAACCCCTAAAGGAGACCGAAGAAAAGGTATGTAGTAGTGCTAGAATTTGTTATGTAGATGGAAGAAAATTTTTAGAAGGTATGAAGCATTGATTCGTAGAGTGAGTAAGGAGGATAGTGAGAAGGTTCCAAACAAATTTTATGGGATGTTAGATGAGTTTCAGGATATTGTTTCTAATAATGTACCTGAGGGTTTACCACCAATAAGGAAGATCAGTCATTAGATTGACTTGATTCCTGGAGCCAGTTTTCCAAATAAGGCAGCTCATAGAATGACTCCAGTAGAAAATGAGGAGTTGAATAGACAAGTTCAAGAATTGTTGAGAAAGGGTTTGATACAGAAGAGTTTGAGTCCATGTGTAGTACCTACAATACTAGCACCAAAGAAGGATGGGGAGTGGAGGATGTGTACAAATTCTTGAGCCATAAACAGGATAACAATCAAGTATAGATTTTCCCTACCAAGGATAGATGACCTGAAGGATTGTTTGAGTGGAGCTCAGTACTTCACAAAGATTGATCTGAAGAGTGGATATCACCAGATCCAGATTCAAGAGGGAGATGAATGGAAGATTGCCTTCAAGACCAAAGAGGGTCTGTACGAGTGGTTAGTCATGCCTTTTGGGCTAACCAATGCACCGAGCACATTCATGTGGCTTATGAACGAGGTACTAAAAGAATTTATGGAAAGTTTTGTTATTGTGTATTTAGATGATATTTTAATTTTCAGTAAAACATTGGATGAGCATTTGATGCATATTCGGAGAGCCTTTGATAAGTTAAGAGAAGAGAAATTAATGATTAATCTGAAGAAGTGTAGTTTTGTGAAGAGGGAGTTAGTATACTTGGGTTTTGTTGTCTCAGCAGAAGGTCTCAAGATGGACCCAGAGAAGGTGAAGGCTATTTTGGAACGGCCTACCCCAAGAACTGCTATCGAGGTGAGATCTTTCCATGGTTTGGCTAGTTTTTATACGAAGTTCATTAGAAACTTCAGTAGTATTTGTGGACCCTTAACTGAAACAATGAGAGGGGATATAAAATAATTCAAGTGGAGCAGTGGAGCAGCAAAAAATTTTGAATTGTTGAAGCAGAAGGTGACAGAGCAACATATTCTAGCCCTCCTAGATTTCAACAAGGTGTTTCAGGTTGATTGTGATGCCAGTGGTTGTGCCATTGGAGTAGTGTTGAGCCAAGAAGGTAATCCCATTGCTTATTTTAGTGAAAATTTAAAAAATGCCAAGAGAAAGTATTATGTATATGATCAAGAATTTTATGCAATAGTTCAAACATTAAAGAAATGGAGACATTATTTGTTGCCGAAGGAATTTGTTCTATATACTAATCATCAGGCCTTGCAGTACCTAAATAGTTAGGGAAAATTAAATCAGAGGCATATAAAATGGGTAGAGTTTTTGTAGAGTTATACCTTTGTTTTGAAACATAGGAGTGGGAAGTCAAATAGGGTTGCAGATGCCTTAAGTAGGAGGCATACATTGATGACAAAGATGCAGATTGAAGTGGTTGGGTTCAATGAACTTAAGACACTGTATGCAAAAGATCCTGATTTCGTAGAGGCTTAGAAAGCTTGCAAGGAGCCTATTATAGTGGAAAGGACAAGGTGGCTAGATTTCATAATCTAGAATGGCATGTTATTTAAGGGAATTCAATTGTGTATCCCGAGGAGTTCCATGAGGGAGAACCTGATAAAGGAGAAGCATAGTGGAGGAATGGCAGGACATTTTGGTCAGGGATAAGACCATTGCCATTATCAGTGAGCATTATTATTGGCCTCAATTGTCACAGGATGTGAAGAAGTTTGTGCAAAGCTGGTATGTCAGATGGCTAAAGGAGCTAGAATACGATTATATCAGCCCTTACCTGTACTAGAGAGGCCATGGGAGGATATAAGTATGGAATTTGTTCTTGGTTTGCCAAGGACACAATGAGGGAATGATTCAATCTTTGTGGCGGTTGATAGGTTTTCAAAGATGGCACATTTCATTCCATGTCAAAAGACCCATGATACAGTCCACATTGCTGACTTGTTCTTCAAAGAGGTGGTGAGGCTACATGGTCTACCAAAGAGTATTGTTTCAGATCGTGACACCAAATTTGTGGGGTACTTTTGGAGGACCTTGTGGAAGAAGCTGAAGACAGAGTTGAAGTTCAGTTATGCACACCATCCACAAATAGATGGGCAGACAGAGGTTGTTAACAGGAGTCTGGGTAACCTACTGAGATGTTTGGTAGGAGATAAACCCAAGGGATGGGACTTGATCTTACCCCAGGTAGAATTTTCTTACAACAATTGTCTACAAAAGCACTGGTAGATCACCATTCCAGATTGTGTATGGAGGTAGCCCTAGAACAGCTCCAGAATTGAGGAAGATGGACCAAGAGAATAAAATAAGTGTTGAAGCCGAAGATTTTGCAGAACACATCAAGGATATACATGAGAAGGTAAGAGAACATATTAACAAGATGAATATGTAGTATAAGACTAAGGCAGATCAGAAGAGGAGGTATAAGAAGTTTCGGATTGGTGATGAAGTGATGGTCCACTTGAGGAAAGAAAGGTTTCTAGTGGGAACATATAACAAATTGAGGATGAAGAAGTTCGGTCCCTGTAAAATTTTGAAGAGGCATGATTCAGGGAATGCATATGAGGTAGAGTTGCCAGATGGATTCAACATTTCCCTTGTGTTCAACATTTCAGATTTGATAGAGTATCATGAGGGTGGTGCAGAGGAAGTTCCAATGATGGAACAGTGTGGGATTCCAGCACCTACTTCAAAAAAGGAGGAGATTGAAGAAATCCTGGATAGTCGTGTGGGGAGGAGTACCAGGAACAAGTAGTATGAAGAATATCTGGTGAAATGGAAGGGAAGGCCTGTTGAAGATTCATCCTGGTTTCCTAAGGCTAAGGTTGATCATTTGAGTTTTCCTCCACCATCTGAGACATGACAGGGTCACTTCTCAAATTACCCTGGGCGTCTGATGCAGGAGCATCTAGTGGTGTAAGGGCAATCTTGCATCACCCAAAAATAGTTAAATTTCAAGTTTCTTAGCTTTTAGATGTTTTTACATTTTTGGATACCCTTTTTGTCATAATGAAATTCTCAATTTACAGTTTTTATTTTCTATTTCTGGGTGGAAAGATATTGTAGTTTTAGTTTCCCAGATTTGCACCTGAAAATATTTTGAGTTATATTTGAGGCACTTAGAGTTCCCAGATCGGCCCCAAAACTTTTTGAAATAGGCGTAGTATATTTTGAGTGTGTTCTTTACTTCAAGACCTTTCCAACGGTTCAAACGGTTTGCAAATCGGAGTCTCGGATCAAAAGTTGTGGCCCCGGGAAGTTGGCGCACTTTCTAGAAGATACAATTGCAAATGTTCTTTTGAAATTTGAACTTCATGTTGTAAATTTTTGGTGCCAAACTGCCTAAACTCAAATTTGAATGTTGTTTTGGCTCCAAACTAAAGAGGAGCTCTATTTATCGGTGGGTTTCTAATTTTTGGGCAACTTTTTGGGGACAAGCTTGCATATTGCAAAAGGGTGATTTTGTAGCTTTCTGTAACTTGCATGTATTGTAGAACTTGGGGATTTGAGATCCTCTACATGTAAGAAGTTCCATTTTCTAAATAATAAAATTATTCTCTTGTTTGTGGGTTATTTTCTAAGTCTTGGGCTGGCCCTCATCATGATCCCTTAGAAAAATTATGAATCTTTAACTAATGAAGAAGTAAAAGCATGATTTGAGTTATAGAAAAAGGAGCTAGAAGAACTAAAAGTTGAACAGGAGAGAGCCCAAATGATACAAGCAATGAGAGACTTCAAATTGCGAAAGGCCCAGATTATTTCTCATATAGTTGGTTGCCCAAAATATGTACCACCTCATAAGCAGGGAAATAATGGTGCAGGGCCTTCTGACCCATCAAAGGCCCCTCAAAATTAGATAGGGAATCAATACAAATAGCCAAACCATCCATTGCATATTCCCTCACAATATACATATACACAGCCACCTCATGGTCAACATTATGTGCCACATCATAATACACAATATAATAATTCAATGTACTAGTATCAGTACCCACCTAATACCCCCCTAAATAATTCACAACAATAATTAGGCAATTTGATCTAACAGGGTTTCAATTATACCCCTACCCTATGGACAACAGTTGGAGAAGTCTTGTCCCTAGGTTTACAGGGAGTAGTGCAATTACTGTTGAAGTTCATTTGGGGAATTTCAATGCTTTCATCCAAGATTTGGATATACCTTATGAGGATTTACATATGAGGCTATTCATGATGTCACTCATTCATGAAGCTAGGCATTGGTTTAATAGCCTACCGATAGCTTCTATTGATTCTCTCCAAGGATTTCAGGATCAATTTCTTGAGAACTATGGAAATTTGTCTGCACCAAATTGGGCTTCCCATGGGTTATTGGAGATTCAAAAAAATTAGAACTTGCAGGAATATGTATGCCAGAATCAATAATTTGAAGAAGAAGAAGCTGAGTATGTACATACTCAAAGCCAAGATTCCATCACAGAATCAAAATGTGGAATCTATCCATTAGATGCATTTCTTGATATAAGGAGATATGAAGGAGAATCTGGGCACTCTTTGTTTTGTAGAATGGCAGATGAATGGAATGATATTGTAGATAAGAAAAAGTATGAGGACACTATCAGTATTGAATCCAATAGTGAAATCACTAATGAGTATGAAGAAATTGATTAGGAAATATAGCTAGAAGATGAGACATGTGAGAGTGAAATTTTTTTTTATAATAGCCTCGAGGATGAATATGATACAAAAGATCTCTCCTCCATAATAGATTGTAAAAGTGTATGTTATGAAGGATCTGTTGAATATTCAGATGTTGATCTACAACAAGGTGATTCTTGCAGTTCTTGTGGTGATCGAGAAGAAGAAGCAATGCAAAATGTAGGTTCATTTGACAGTGAACAGATAATACCTCCAATTGCAAATGAGAACCATAGGGACACATTTGATAATAATGAGGTTTGTACACTTGAAAATAGTTCCCATTTTTTTTGAAATCCATTATATGATCAGAAGATAAAAGAAGATCAGATGAGATTTTGCCAAGGTATGCCAGAAAATCAATTTTATGTATTTTCAAATCCACTTTATGTTGAAGATGAAGTGTTTCTTGATAATCAAAGTGATGCACCAAGTTGTGAGAAAAGTGAATATGAGATCAACACATCTGAGCTACCATTTTCTGATAATGATAAGAATAAAGAATATAGCAGCAGTATGGTGGATGATGAAGCATATTCACTCAATAGTGAGCAAATCTCAGATCTACTGGAAATGAAGTATATAAAATATACACATCAAGATTCAAAAAATTCATTTCTAACACTAATTCATTCAACTGTACATAGTGATGATTGTGTAGATTATTAGTTTGTGTCAATGCCAATTAGTGAGATTGAATTAGTAGAGAATGTTTCAAATATAATTTCCCAAGAAGACATTAATATGGCAGATTTCTCAAAAGAAAGTGACAGGGATTCAAATTTTTAGCTTTCAATATTTTATGATACATGATAGTGACCAAAATGATGAAAAATTTGGTATTAAAAATAAAGGATCTTGGTGTAGTGAATGGAGATTAAGGTTATCACATGATAATAACAATTTTCATATAATTCCTAGGTCTGAAAAACAAATGAAAAAGAAAAGATGAGCAGTGTTGAAAACAGTGTTAGTGTGAAATTTGCCAATGATAGTACATCTGACAGGGTAAATTGCAGCAAACGAAATTTGTTGAACTCAAAACAAAAAAAGGTATATGATAAGGAAAATAATGGCCCTTTCTTTTGGTGTCCTTGTACCATCAGTTGTGGTGAAATTTTTTTAGAAAACCACACCAGTTCATCACAAAAAAGGGAGTTTGAATCTGCTGCTTGATGGATAATTTTTTTGGTCTGTTCTTCCAATGATCTGTATTCTTGCAATGATCTCTTAATCATTCATCCCCAGATGGAGCCACTATTGGCACTTAAAATTTTGTGTAAATTTTAGGTCCTCATATTGAAAAAGAGGATTTTAACACTCATAAATTCAAGTGTAAGAGCAATCTCAGGAGCACATTTTGAAAAATTATAATTTTGGATATGTTTAATTTCAAGCAAAAACACTTTTCCGAAATATTCATTCATCATATGTGAGTGTCTCTAGAAATTTTCAGCCTCATACGATCTGATTTGACCAAGTTTCGAAGCAACAAGTTGAAGGGTTTTCTAGAAAATTTGCTGTCAACATAGTGGAATCTGTTAAAATGGTCAACTTCGAGGTTGAATATTAAGAAAATGGACAGTAATAATCACAAACAGATTGGAGGATTCAATTATCTACACCAAAGTCTACCTTCATGCCAATTTCCAGGGCGTTTGGACATCATTTAGTATTTTTGCAAAATTAATTCCAAACTGATTTTACACAGTTTTATGACTGCATTCCTAGAACAGCTGCAAAGTGATCAAGTTTGACTTTTAATATTCTTCAGAGGAAGAGGATTTACGAAAAAACCTTTTGTGTACATATTCATGGAACCTAAATAAACTAATCCCCACAACGGCAGCTACCAAGAATCTGATTTGATATTTTTTAAAAAAGGCAAATTGGCAAGCTTTAATTCAGTTTGAATAGTTGTAAAAAATGGTTGAGTGAGAAACTTCAATTGTGAACAACTTTCAATCCCAATAACTTCATTCCAAATCATTTCATAAACATATTCTCCTATCATAACTCAACACTTTGGTGCAATATCATGGCTTTTTGAAATCATTTGATCAGTTTCATAAGGCAATTTTGGAGGCTATTTGATCTATTTTTACCACATTGCAAAATGTCAGAAGGCAGATTTTTGACAAATACCCAATTCAATTTAGAGATAAAGCATCATAAAATTTGATCAATTAAGGTTGTGCTCAGAGCAATCTCAAAAAAGAGGCTTTGAAGAAGTATTTAACAGAGGTGGCTCATTTGGATGGCATCAACAAATTGGGAACAAGTCTAGTTACAAAGGGATATAAAAAAATATAATGATAATGTGTAGCTCCAAGGGGAATTGAGGAATTCAAACCATCAAATGTGGAATTATTATCACTCATAATGAAGGGAACCTCTGATGTTTTGAGTTTTGTTAAAATAGGAAAATGCCATCTAAAGAATCTCACAATAGATATGAGATCATTTTATAGGACACTCCTCTACATTTCATTTTTATAAAAGATTACCCTATCTATGCTCTTATTACGATTATGAACAATGATGCTAAGGATATATGATTCTAATATGTATGATGCCATTGGTGGAAAGAAGGATGCAAAGTACGTTATGGTGCACTTTGAGAAGGATAGAGAATTGTGTGCTGGCTGGAAGAGGCAACAAATTCTAAGTCAATTTTGAAGGTGATTATCATGGATGAAATGTCGAAACAAGATTATGTCTTATGGATGATATCACCAAAGAGGGAATTCTATTGATGAGGGAAGTGAGCAAGTAATGAAAACCTTTTGCATGTGGAGAAGGCTGTCTATTTTCTTCAATCATCGAAGGAGAATGTCAAGATGTTTTGGCAGATTAAGAGAGAGCTTTCGAACAATTCTTTGAGGAACATGTTAAATGCACTTAATATTATGAAGGATGTCTTAATACAGTGGCACACGGAAACATCACTATTCAAATGTTAGAATAACCATAATATTGGGAGAATGAATGCCCATAATTAAAAAGCTTTGATTTTTAGAAATACTATTGTGCCTGTGAAGGAACATTTGTCCGATTAACTTCAAGCTTTCACCACTCTCCTCCAAACAACTTGGTAGCAAACCCTAAAAAAATGGCACACCGTGGAAAAAACCCCTAAATTTATTGGCAAGAGAAAGAAAGATCAAAATAAATCACACCAAGTAAATAGGTCACGCGAATGGGAAACTTGTCGGGGAGACAATCTACTATTGAAAGAAGAAAATTAAAGTCTTTCTGATGATGCAATGTCTTGCCGATGGATTAAGGGCGTATGGAAATATTAAATTGCATGACAAAACTATAAGGTAAGAATGCACGAGGAATTTTCTTTGGTAGTATTTAAAATGGAATTATAAAAAATAATGGGAAAGATTTGAAACAAGAGAGTGCTAAAAGAATATAAGGGTATTTTTCACTAAGTAGAATATTTGCATGTGATTCACGGAGGGGGTGATTATTTCACCCAAAGAACGTTTTTATGCTAAGTGATAGAAGAGAGATGTTTTACCAAGGAAGGTAGTAGTGGGTAATTCTTGTTGATAGAATATTTTATTAAATATGGTACCGTAAAAGGAGAAGTGTAAATTTAAGTGAATAATAATAAATCAAAATTTATTTTCACTAAGAGGCAGATGCAAAGGAAGTTGAAAGGATAATTATTTTACCTGAAGAGCATGTTGAAGATACATACAAGTAAAAAGTGAAGTTAAAAATTGCCAACGAAAGGTTATCACCGAAATTGATTTTTCACAAAAGAGCAAAATGATGAAGATTAATTAAACTATTTAATTTTCCAAAAGGCAACTAATTAAATATTTTATTTTTCCAAAACATTGCAGTGAATAGATATGAAGGGTTATAACCCTAAAAATATCAATATATATATATATATATATATATATATATATATATATATATATATATATATATATATATATATATATATATATATATATATATATATATATATATATATGTATAGTAAAATAGGTAGATTGAGGAGAAATAAGGAGGGTAGGTAGTTGGATAGGGTGAATTGTTGCCGAAATAAATATCATGTTGTACATTGTAAAATATTTTAAAGTTATATAATGGAGAACATATTTATTTGGTGATTCAATTATGGTGTCAATTGTTTGTCGAATTTATTGAAAACAATATTTGGTTGTCTCCAAGGTTGTCATTTCTTGATTATTTAAATTGAAATATCAAGGATATTTATGCTACACCCTTAATATTATTGTACATCAGGTTATGAATAGTCACCTTGTGGCTATCTTAACTCTCTATTAAGTCATATTATCATTAGTATATTGTTATTTAGTTGTTTAGGTCAGCCTAGGTCTTATATAGGTGTGTCTAAGTCGTCCTAGGTGATATCCTTGTTATAAATAGGTATATATAGGAGGTTGTGAGTCTTATTTCATCATCAAGTGTGAAGTGTGTTCTCATTAGAGATATTTGGAGGTTTTCCCCCTCCAAGTGGCTTGTTATTCTCAGTTATTATCGATTATTTGCAACATATTTCATATCATATTCTTCTATTGTGCAAGTTATTTCATAACAAGTGGTATCAGAGCATGATTTTGGCACCATAGAGGCAAGGTTTTTCTCAATTTTAAAGGCGATTTTGGGAAGAGCATATCTTTCAGATTTTGGTGATTTATTTTTTATTTTTAAAGGGTTTTTGAAGAACATATTGAAGAGGCTATAGTCTGGATTTCAAAAGAATTGGAGAAGAATTAAGTGAATTATTGCAGAAATAGGGTTTCTACACTATTTTTTGGAATCTACATATCTCGCACATCTTGTTGAATTGGAGTCTAATTTTATTGGTTTTTGAAGACATAATAAAGAAGATTACAGTAAAAATTTGAGAGAATTTAAGTTTCATTTGTGTGATTTATTTCAACATTAGTGGTTTCCATCATGTCGGGGCCTTCAACAAGGGGTAAAAACAATGTCACTCTGGGGAAAATTCCTAATAAGGATGGTGAAACAATCAAGGATATTACTCATAATGAGGAAATAAATAAGGTAAAGGAAGACATTTCCTCAATTAAGATGGATATGTGTGACCTAAGAGGAGATATATCAGACATATGAAACATGTTAAGCACCTACAGGGCTGAATCAAGAAAGGAGTTCTCAAGCGGCCAAGGTGAAAATTCTAGGTCAGCTACTACTGACACAAGCTTTAGTACTCCTATGGGATCTAGGAATTTATTTCCAAAGGTGGATATGCACAAGTTCGATGGTAAGGATCCTCTAACATGGATAAACTAAATGGAGAATTTTTTTGAAGTACACCAAATCCCAAATGGACAAAAGGTCACGATGGCTTCCTTATATCTAGAACCAGATCAATTCATTTGGTATCGTTGGCTTTGCACTCATCGAAGTAAAAAGGGGCTCACCGTCTCATGGTCAATTTTTACAGAGGAACTCCAAGCACAATATAGCAATAGCATCACAGACAACTTCTTCAGCTAGCTAGCTAAACTTCAACAAACAGGATCAGTTAAGGATTATATTTAGCAATTCCAAAATCTATCCTTAAGGGTGGATACAATTACGGAGGAAAAATTGAATGACTTATTCTTGGGTGGTCTCAAGGATCACATTCAACATGAGGTACGCATGTTTAGCCCTAGTTCCATAAATGAGTCTTTTATCTTAGCACGCAGGGTAGAGGAGAAGTATTTGATTCCTAAGAAGCAAGGGGCTAATGTGACAAGAGAGAAAGGATATTCAACACAACCTACTAAGTTGAATCCACAACAAATTGAGGAGAAAAGAGAAAAGGCTTGTGTTTCAATTGTGATAGAAATACAGTCGAGGACATAAATGTAGTGAAAAGAAATTGTTTTATATTGAAGGTCCCAATGAGGAAGAAGAGGAGGAACCCATACTAGAAGATGAAAGGGAGTCAAATGAGGAATCACATGATTCTCAACCAATCATTTCTTGTCATGCACTCTTAGGTTTCAGTGCTCCACAAACTCTCAAGGTGGTGGGGTTCCTAAAGAAGCAGAAGGTAACAGTGTTGATCGACTCAGGTAGTACTCATAATTTCATCAACAAAAAGTTAGCTACTTGTCTAAATTGTTTCATATATCCAGCTCCAAAGTTTCAAGTTTTGATTGCAGATGGTGGTACAATTAGTTGTTTAGGGAAGTGTCATAGCATTAAATTATCCATGGGAGATTATCAACTTGATACCCTAATGTATGTGATATCCATGGGTGCAGCAGATATTGTTTTGGGAGTGCAATGGCTTACTACATTAGGAACAATTGAGATGAACTTCCAAGAACTATTCATGAGATTTCAATTAGAAGGAAGGCTAGTAGAGTTAAGGGGGTTGAAGGAAAAATCTCCACAAATGGTAAGCTCTCATCAAATGCAAAAGTTTCTTAAGAAAGGAGTGGATGGATTTGTGGCCCAACTATGTTCATTAGAAGTCTATCAATCTAATACTCCTACTCATCCAGATTTGCAAGCTATAATTGATCGTCACTCAGTTGTTCTTGGAGATATGCCTAAAGTACTTCCTCCTAAGAGGGATCATGATCATGCCATATAGTTAGTCCCAGGGAGCCAACCACCAAACATCAGGACTTATAGGTATCCACACATGCAAAAGAGTGAGATAGAAAAGATTGTTGAAGAGATGCTAGAGGTAGGAATCATCAGGCATAGCCAAAGTGCTTACTCCTCGCCTGTGGTGATGGTACATAAGAAGGATAATACTTGGCACATGTGTCCATATTATAGAGTGCTCAACATGTACACCATTAAAAAAAAGTTTCCAATTCCAGTCATTGATGATTTGCTAGATGAATTAAATGGAGCTATGTTTTTTACCAAGTTAGATCTTAGATCTGGTTATCACCAAATTCGGATTAAGGAGGAAGATATTTGTAAGACAAAATTTCAGACTCATGAGGGTCATTATGAATTTTTGGTGATGCCATTTGGTCTTACCAATGCACCATCTACATTCCAAAGTTTGATGAATTCCATTTTTAAGAAGTTCTTGAGAAAGTTTGTGTTAGTATTCTTTGATGATATATTAATTTATAGCAAGAATTGGGAAGAACATTTACAACATGTGGACCAAGCATTACAAATACTTGAAGATCATAAACTCTATGCCAAGCCATCCAAGTGTTCTTTTGGTCTTACAGAGGTGGAGTATTTGGGACACATAGTTTCACATGAAGGAGTAAAGGTGGACCCTAACAAAATTAAGGCTGTCATGGAATGGCCTATTCCAAAAACCATTAAGAAACTAAGAGGATTCTTGGGATTGATAGGGTACTATAGAAGATTTGT
Source organism: Sequoia sempervirens (assembly GCA_007258455.2). NCBI lineage: Eukaryota > Viridiplantae > Streptophyta > Pinopsida > Cupressales > Cupressaceae > Sequoia > Sequoia sempervirens. Next base: position 753,748,045 of record VDFB02193867.1, on the reverse strand, counting down.
GAAGAATTATGGTAGTATAGCAACACTCTCACCACTCTATTGAAGAAGGATTCCTTTCATTGGAATGAGTCTGCCAATACAACATTTGAGAGATTGAAGGAGGCTATGTGTACAACTCCCGTACTTGCCACTCCTGACTTCACCAAGGAATTCATTATGGAATGTGATGCTTCTAGAAATGGGATAGGAGCAGTGCTCATGCAAGAAGGTTGACCAATTGCTTTTCAGATTCATCAATTAAAAGGTAAGAATCAACTAAAACCTATTTATGAGAAGGAAATACTAGCAATACTCCATGCAGTGAAACAATGGTGGCCTTATCTATTGGGTAGACATTTCAAGGTTAAGACAGATCATGATAGCCTAAAATATTTTTTGGAACAATGACTATCTTCTGAAGAGCAACAAAAATGGGTCACTAAGATGTTAGGATATGACTTTGAGATTGTATATAAGAAAGGGAAAGAAAATATTGTCGCAGATGCACTGTCAAGGAAGGATGAGAAAGATGAAGCCTTATTGTGTGCCCTTTCAATATTACAAGAAAATTGGGTGGAGGAAGCCAAAGCAGAGTGGTAAAATGATGTTGTGACAAGTAATCTCATCGATCAATTAAAAAGTGATCCTAGTAGTTCAGATAAGTTTTGTTGGAAAGGAGATACTCTTTGGTATAAAGAGCGTTTGTATCTCTGCAAGAATTCCAACCTTCAAATCAAGATTCTCACAGAGTTGCATGAGTATCTAGTGGGTGGTCATTCAGGATTTTTGAAGACATATCATGGAGTCAAGCAATATTTCTTTTGGGAAGGGCTAAAGGGTAATGTTCAAAAATTTGTGGCTGAATGTTTGGTGTGTCAAAGGCATAAAGGGGAGACAATTAAGACACCAGGTCTCTTGCAACCCTTAACTATTCCTAGCCAATGTTGGGAAGAGGTATCCATGGACATCATCACAGGGCTTCCCAAATCTAAAGGTCATAATGTCATCATGGTGGTAGTTGATCGGCTCACTAAATATGCACATTTCATTGCATTAGCACATCCTTTTACAACAAGTTCAGTGGATAAAGCTTTTTTGGAGAATATCCAAAAGCTACATGGTACACCTAAAGTTATTGTTAGTGATCGTGATCCTATCTTCACTAGTCACTTTTGGAAAGATTTATTCTCATGTTTGGGTACTAAATTGGCTCTTAGCTCTGCATACCACCCTCAATCAGATGGACAAACAGAGGTTGTTAATAAGTGTTTGGAAGGATATCTATGTTGTTTCACTTCAGAGAAATAGTCTCAGTGGGTAGATTGGCTACCACTTGCGGAATGGTGGTATAACACTTCTTTTCATAGCTCATCAAAAATGTCTCCATTTTTGGCACTCTATGGATATCATCCTTCTTCCATCACATCATCAATTAAGGCATCCCCAAGAGTTCAGGCAGTAGAAGACCACTTGCTTCATCAACAACAAGTACTTTCAGGACTCAAGGAGAATTTACCCATGGCACAAAATTGAATGAAACAATAGGTAGACCAACATCGTAGTGAAAGAAGTTTTGAAGTTGGGGATTGGGTCTTCTTGCGATTGTAGCCTTATAAGAAAATCTCACTAAAGCAACAAAGAAAGAATAATAAGTTGTCTCCAAAGTATTATGGTCCATACCAAATCATGCAGAAGATCAGTAGTGTTGCCTACAAGCTTGAATTGCCACCAACAACAAAGATACATCTAGTTTTTCATGTTTCTTGTTTGAAGAAGGTAATTGGGCATAATATTCCCACTCAAACAACACTTCCCAAGCTGGATGAAGAAGGAAGAATCATTTTGGAACCAGAGTGCATTCGTCAAACACACAAAAAGAAGCTAAGGAATAGAACTATCACTGAGTATCTCATCAAATGGAAGATACCACATGGGAAGATGAGGAGTTCATTCAAAAGTTTCCAAACTTGATTAGAATTGAGGACAACGCTTCTTTGAAGAAGGGCGGCATGCTACGCCCTTAATATTATTGTACATCGGGTTATAAATAGTTGGATTGTGGCTATCTTAACTATATATTAAGTCATATTATCATTAGTATATTGTTATTTAGTTGTTTAGGTCGGCCTAAGTTTTATATAGGTGTGTCTAAGTCGGCCTAGGTGATATCCTTGGCATAAATAGGTATATATAGGAGGTTGTGAGTTTTATTTCATCATCAAGTGTGAAGTGTGTTCTCATTAGAGATATTTGGAGGTTTTCCCCCTTGAAGTGGCTTGTTATTCTCAGTTATTATCAAGTATTTGCAGCATATTTCATATCATATTCTTCTATTGTGCAAGTTATTTCATAACAATTTATCAGTTTATCAAAGCACACTTGCTGCTCTTGTGTGGTTCAATTAACTGATTCCTACAAGATAGGATTAAAACCTTTTGATTAATCACAATAACTTGGAAAAGAACATTTGGATCATTAAGAAGAATTTGATAATTATACTCTTGCATGTTTACACAAGCTGTAAACAATCACAAGTGCCAAGCAATTTGAAGTTTAGCCATTAATCAAGTCACCCATTATACAGATCTTGACTCCATTAGCCCAACAGAAGTAGGCACTAGTCACACCATCCACATATTAGATTTCTATAAAATATTTGTTTAAAAAACCATTCAAATTTCAAATTTAATATTAGGAGTAGGAGTAGTCTGCACGGTTTTATCTATTACATTTATGCCATCATAATAGATCCATTAATTTAGTCAAGTCATACAAACTTAAGTCTGCTTTATTCACATAGGTACACCCACCTAGATTTGGTAGCACTTGAAGAGTAGAAGGTCTAAACCATTTGGCCTTGTCTGTTACCCTAAAACATACCAAGAGATTGGTAACCTCTTGAGGTATTTTACCTACATTTTTGAGAGCTAACAAATTGGTGACTCTACTGGGGAATTAACTAAGAATCCCTGCCTTAGTCATAGAGTCAGAAATCCATATAGACTCTGGTAGGAATAGGAAATAACAAACACTTTCTCACTTTTAAGAAATTGAGTACTCTAATAAAAACATTTCAACATGAATGGGAGAAGATCTCAATATAGGGGTGGTCATATTGGGGGTCCTGCTGGAAATAGTAAGTGGACACACAAGGATGATAAGGTTGATAAAGGTAAAGGGATAAATGAAGACATGTGCATGATGAACAAATACAAAGCATTGGGACCACATTGTGAAACCTATGACCAGTATAATACATGGAGAGATAATTCAAGTGTAGAACCTTGTACCCTAGAAGAACAAGGAAATCATTTTTATAATCCTCTGAAACAACTAGAGTTTGATGCTAGACTTGAAGCACAAGGACTCGGATATCAACAAGCATGCAAACAAGGAATGGAGAGTAACCAAAATGAGTTTGATGATCCTGTGATCCCTCATGAAAATTATGAATCTTTAACTCATGAAGAAATAAAAGCGTGATTTGAGTTATAGAAAAGGGAGCTAGAAGAACTAAAAGTTGAACAGGAAAAAGCCCAAATGATACAAGCAATGAAAGACTTCAAATTGCAAAAGGCCCAAATTACTTCTTAGACAGCTGGTTGCCCAAAATATGTACCACCTCATAAGTAGGGAAATAATGGTGCAGGGCCTTCTGACCCATCAAAGGCCCCTCACAGTCATATAGGGAATGAATGCAAACAACCAAACCATCCACCACATATTCTCTCACAATATGCATATACACAACCACCTCATGGTCAGCATTATGTGCCACATCATAATACAAAATACAATAATCCAATGTACCAGTATCAATACCCACCTAATCCTCCCCCTCAATAATTCACAACAATAATCAGGCAATTTGATCTAACATGGTTTCAATTATACCCCTACCCTATGGACAACAGTTGGAGAAGTCTTGTCCCTAGGTTTACTTGTAGTAGTGCAATTACTGTTGAGGATCATTTGAGGAATTTCAATTCTTTCATCCAAGATTTGGATATACCTTATGAGGATTTACATATGATGCTATTCATGATGTCACTCATTCATGAAGCTAGGGATTGGTTTAATAGCCTATCGATAGCTTCTATTGATTCTCTCCAAGGATTTCAGGATCAATTTCTTGAGAAATATGGAAATTTGTCTTCACCAAATTGGGCTTCCCATGGGTTATTAGAGATTCAAAAAAATAAGAACTTGCAGGAATATGTATGCTAGAATCAACAATTCAAAGAAGAAGAAGTTGAGTATGTACATACTCAAAGCCAAGACTCCATCATAGAATCAGAATGTGGAATCTATCCAATAGATGCATTTCTTGACATAAGGAGATATGAAGGAGAATCTAGGCACTCTTTGTTTCGCATAATGGCAGATGAAAGGACTAATATTGCAGATAAGAAAAAGTATGAGGATAGTATCAATATTGTCTCCAAGGTTGTCATTTCTTGATTATTTAAACTAAAATATCAAGGATATTTATCAATTTATCAAAGCACACTTTCTACTATTGTGTGGTTCAATTAATTGGTTCCTGCAAGATAGGATTAAATCCTTTTGATTAATCACAATAATTTGGAAAAGGACATTTGGATTGTTAAGAAGAATTTGATAATTATACTCTTGCACATTTACACAAGCTGTAAACAATCACAAGTGCCAAGCAATTTGAATTTTAGCCATTAAGCAAGTCGCCCATTATACAGATCTTGACTCCATTAGCCTAAGAGAAGTAGCCACTGGTCACACCATCCACATCTTAGAATTCTATAAAATATTTGTTTAAAAGAAATTCACATTTCAAATTTAATATTAGGAGTAGGAGTAGTCTACAAGATTTTATCTATTGCATTTGTGCCATCATAATAGATCCATTAATTCAGTCAAGTTATACAACCTTAAGTCTGCTTTATTCACATAGGTACACCCGCCTAGGTTTGGCAACATTTGAAGAGTAGAAGGTCTAAACCATTTGGCCTTGTCTGTTACCCTAAAACATACCAAGAGATTGGCAACCTCTTGAGGTATTTTACCTGCATTTTTGAGAGCTAACACAATCATCTATGTTTTATATTTTAAATTTGTATTTAAGATTAAAGTAGAGAATGATGTTACACCTTTTCACTTAAACAAGCAAGAACCGATGTAGAATGTGTGTGGTATTAATAAAGAAAGACCATATTTCATTTTAGACTTCATTCATATATGTTTTGAATGAAAAGTGTCGGCCATGTTTTGTCTAGAGAAGCTTCCAAGAGTTTTGGTCCAAAACGGAGTAGCCTTCCTAAACCCCTTCTCCCCCATGGTTCTATGTTCAAGTCGAAAGAGCAATAGCTGATCACCATATTTGCAATAAAAATGTTTTTTTTTAATGACTATCTCTATAGTAATCTTAGAGTTTATTATTTTCATACTCTCACAGAAGCTAGCGTGACTGAAATGCTCAAGAAATATGTGTTACCTTTTATAGTCATTAAATCACAAGATAGGGAATGAAAAAAGTATTTGGTTTTATACCAAGTAGATGCAATAGAATTTATATCTTAACCTTGATTGTGGCTTAATCTAAGATTATATTCAATAATGTTTATTGGAAATTATTGTTGAATTGATTATTTATTAGTTGATAGCAACTAAGCACCATGTTATTATTCATTCTAAACTTTACATTTTAATTTCAATAGTCACTATAAGAAATAATTAAAGATTAACACGTTAGGAATTTAAATTCAATTGAGTGGTACTTTTTTTAATTGCTTAAAATGAATTTAGGGGATATTTGATATTACAAGGAGTTGGTTTGACAAAGAAATTATGAAGCAAATGATTATAGTATAATTATGTTGTGAAAGATTATCAAATAAATGTTAGTGATCTTTTTATATTGCATCTTAGGTAGAATCCCTTGGTGGTTATGTATTTATGGAAATATTGATACTTTTCCTTATGTAATCTATCATCTATAATGTATATGAATATACATATATTTATTAGCTTGATCTGAGTTAAATAAATATCTTTGTTCATAGATTATTTTGTTTCTTTCAAATTTTGTTTTCTACTGGAGGAATTTCATTTAATAACTAGTAGTTTGGACTTATTCTTGGGTATTTGTAACTATATATATATTTGTTTATCAAATGTTGATATATACATATACATCAATTCAATTCTCAATCTTTTTATATAGTAATAAATATAGGACCTATAGAAATTATCTATATATAGAGGGTATATCAGAATAAGATCTTTTAATGTTATTTTATGAAACTATTTTTGGTAGATATGGATAGCCTTGCAAGGGTACAATTATGGATCTGAATACACCTTTGTAGATCATATTTAAAATCCCTTCAATAATAAATCATTGATACAAAACTCTAACCACTGATGAGAATATTTCTTGGCATAATACACTACATTCTAGTTATAAATTGAAAGTTCCGATATTAAATACAAGTAATGTACATTTATATATTTTGCTGCTATTGAACCATAGTTTAAAGCTTAAGGCCTTTTATATAGGGCATTCTACTTATGGTAATTTCTTTTTTTTTTCAAATTAAAATGAGTTATGGATTTTATAAGAATGTATACTCATACATGCATAAGTTGTACCTTCTTAACTATTTTATAATTTTATTTGCTTACTATCAAACTCTCTATGAATCAATAAGATCAAAAGTAAACATTCTTGTTATAATTGCATAGGCATGTGTGCATTTTAGTAGTGCTAGGATTACTTCTTAAAGCGTCATGTGATTGGCTTATGTTTTTTAGTGTACTTGTGTGTTACTCGAGAGGTCATAGGAGGTTAAATTTTCCCATTTGCAAACACTTGAGAATATTTCATGAAATAATTGACATTGTTATAACTTTGTATGCAAGATGATACCTTGGTGAAACTAGAAAATGTATCTTGTAACTTCATGTAGGACAATTGGGCTACTTATATGTTAAGAGTCCAATTCTATGAATATTATGATATGAAATGTGGATAGAGATAACTGTAATGTAGAAGTACCATGTGAGCTTCTATAATTATAGTATCTTGAAAAGTGTATTGAAAATATAAATGGTCATGTCCTAGGGATAGTATGATCATTTCCAAAGAGGCATCTGGTATCATTTCTAGTATGACATCATGTAACAGGTAAGATTTTGTAGCCAGTAAGGCTTCGCCAGTGAGGCACTTTTACGAGTGGTTTTTTCATCCCTATGAGGGTTTTCCACTCATGAAAATCTTTGTGTTATGGTTTCTTTGTGGGTGCACTTATGATCTTTTTTTTCTCTCTTAATTCACATTTTAGTATTTAAAATTGCATGCATTGTTGTGATGATAACTCTTGTGTAAGCCTTCATGGCAATAACTAATCAAGGCACCACCTTGTTTTAATATACTTTAATTCATTGATGTATGATATCTCATTTGATTATAATGATGAAAGTAAATTTGGGAACTTAAGGATATAAATAGCATATGTGTTTTTTGTGACGTTACATTTTGGTATCAGAGCCAGGTTCAACACTCAAACCTCGAGTCTACTGTGCTTAGGTTGTATAGTATATGAACTTGTTGAATTGAATAGAGCACCCTAGTTGTGGGTGAAGATTCTTTTGATGAGTTGGTGATTCTTTGATGGTTAGTTTGAACTGATTAGAAGTTTGGGCACAGTTCAAACATTGAGAGAACTCTGGAGGTGTGAGACCTCTATGTCTTAAGTGTGTTTTCATAAGATACTTTGTGAGAGTGATGAAATGGAGAATTAAAAAGGGTGAATGATGAAGTAAGATGAATAGATATACTTGAACCGATAGGGATCATATAAGGTGACAACCTATGAATGATGAGGTGGTGGTAAAAATAAATTCATAAGAGAAGTATATTATGAAGAGAGATCTCTCTAATGATGTAAAGGATGAATGAGTTGATAAGATATAAGGGAAGGAGAAAAGAAGATTTTTTTGTTGAGAGGAAGAAGTAAAAATTCTTGTGAAGTAAATGAAGTGGAATATATATATATATATATTGGTTGAACCTTTATGAAGGTAAGACACCTATGAGGGTGTGCTTAAGGAAAAAATGTTTGAATCGGTACTAGGGGGGACAAGATGATTGTTGAGAATTGTCTTATTCCTTAAAGAATTGGATCTGATTGAACCCACAAGATCTTTTGAGAATGCAAGGTTCTTATGTATTGAGAATCTTCATTGGAAATTCATGATAGAAGTTGATTTGATCCATAACTTGATCTATCTATTAGACAAGGATGAAGTGAATGATGTGATGAATCTTAAATGCTTGTTTATTTTAATGAAATTAATTTTACATATGTGCTATATGAAAATGGTAATAGCTCAATAATGCACTTCTCATGCTCTATGTGAATGACACAACAACTTGGATGATTGTATGCTTACCATAGAAAATTGTTGCTTTAATTACTCACTTTTATACTTGAATGAGAAATGTTCTCTATGCTTATGTGAGTGAATGTATATTTCATAATATTGTTGTTCTTGTGTGAGTGATGCACTAGAGTGAGTTCATGATTCCTTTGTGTGGATAAAACACTTGAGTAATTATTTCATTGTGCATTTATGTGTGGAATATACTTTTCATACTCATCATGTTTACTAGATCAAGTAGTGATCATTATAATTGTACTACTATAATTTATGCAAATTTCACCCTGTGTGTGAGCAATGCATTTATGAGACAGATGCACTTATCATATCCATTGTATGAAATGTTTTATGGGTATTGTACATTGTGTATCAGACATGTTCCATATTTGTGCGAGTTAGGCACCAGAGGTTATGTATTCTTGTTTATTGTATCATTGAAATAGATGATTTGTAACACCCTTATTGGTGTGTGTACATTGATAATGTTATATGAAATTTCTTTGAGAATTTGTGGATAATCCATGCAATACATGTTATGTATTTATAGTTCACGTTATGGATGTACCTCTATCTCCTTACTTGAAAGTGCGGTATGTGATAAATTTTAAGCTTACCTTTCGGGGTAGGATTCCAAATGTGGATTAATAGAGAAGGTGATCTTCTTTTCCAAGATCAACCAAATTTTCTTCTATAAATGCTTTGGCCAAAGCGAGTTGTACCATTGAAATAGATGGATAATGAATGCCTAGAATTTACATATATATATATATATATATGTTTCATTGCCACATCCTATATGCAAGAAATATGTTCATTCTAGTATAAGATTGCATATAAGGAATTAGGCATACATCGAGTAGGTTGTATTGTTGTGGTAACTTGATTACTAGTGTATGTAGGAATGGAAATGGGTATTGTGGAAGAAGGAATCAAAGTTGTACCTTGCATTTGGATACATGCCAAAGCTTGCGTACAACTAGTGATGGTACAGATGGTATTGTTAAAAATAAGCACATTAGTTATAGGAATGGAAGTCATGGGAAATGAGGTATGCATACTATGATCCATGGGGGGTTGATTATCAACACTATTAGGAAGAGATCTAAAAAAACCAAGATCCACGACAAATAGTATATCGCAGGTTGACATGAATATCGAACTATGTCTTACAATAGTATTGCTAATAGGACACCAAGTTGTAAAGCTCATACAAGTGTTACAAACTTAGTGTGAAAACCCAAAATGGAAAGAGGCTTGAAATGCAATGCAAGGTCCTAGAATGAAATGTGTAAATGCAATTTTCAAATTCTAAACAAGGCAATTTGTTGATTACACTATGCAACAATCTGAAAATGAAATGTTTAAAATACAATTTTGAATTTATAAAATGCACTAAATGAAGCAAATAAAGCTAGATCTAATGAAATGAATGAAATATAAATTCAACCAAGTGTAATAAAGATTTGAGAGTAGAAAACATGAGCATAGAATAGAAGTTTTCAATTTCTAGAAATTCAAATTTAGGTCTGATCAGGGATTCATTCATCCTAGAGTGAATGGGTCCCAGATTAGGTTTTTGAAACTAATTTTTACATATTTTAAGTCTTTTCTAATGATTTTTAGATTCAGGTCTACTACAATAAGTTGTAGGTTCAGATTTTTATAAATACAATGTGAAATGGAAGTTGAAAATGTGACAAAATGATGAATTAAAAGACCTAGTTTGATATAAATTTTACTTTATTTTCAAATGCAATTTTATATGATCTAAATAATATGCAAGAATGACTGAATTTTTTTCTATTTTTCAGATTTAAAGAATACAAACAATGCAATTCTAAAAACCTCAGATGAGAGGAAAATTTTGAATGTAAACTAAGACACCCTAAATAAAATCAATTCAATGAAAATAAATACAAATGAATGAAATATCTAATCTAAGATGGAAAGATACTCCAAAATTAGAAAACTAAAATATTTAATATGTTTGGTTCACCTAAATGAAACTAAGAAAAAGAGGGTGAGCCCAAATGTGATTGATCAAATGAGTACGCCCAATTTTTTACTAGATGTTTCACTCAAATATGAGGGGTATACTACATAAATAAAAATTAGAAAACACACCTAACTATTATAATGTTAAAAAGGTAGGTTTTAAGATGCTCAAATGATCTGTACCTTTTTGAAATTTTTTTGTTTCAAGCCTCACTAAGGACTCATTCACCCAGTGGTGAATGGGTCCTTGTCAGGGTTCTGGAAAAGTGATTTATGGGTTTTGTTCTTCAATATCTACTTGCCTAGATCCTAGGTGTTCAACTCTCAAAAGTTATAAATAAATTCTATAGAGTAGTTCTTGTGATATTGCAAAACATATGAAAACTTTAACAACTTTGACAATTTTGCTCTCCACTTGATCTTCTACCTAAAACCTGCAATCACACATCAAAGAAGAGAAAATGTTAATTTTTAGGTGTATATGTATAAAAATGGTCATGTCTAATTAATCTTGGCATTTAATTAAATATTTATTATTTAATTAATTTTTCTAAACTCCTCTACATATAAATCAATTCAATTAATTTATTTATATCCTTCACCTACTTTATTCTTCCACTTTAATTAAATAAATTCATTTTATTTAATTACCACTTTCTTAAGTCCACTTAATTAATTAAATAAATATAATTGTTTATTTAAATTAATTATCACATTTAATTTTAATTAAATCTTTGATTTAATTGAATTTAATTCTCTTTCTTCTAAAATTAATTAAATACGCTTATTTAATTAATTCCACGTGCCACTTTCCAAATCTTAATTAAATATTTTATTTAATTAAGAAAATCTTCCATGTCACTAATAAATGAATTATGAATTTAATAAATTCATTATTTATCTTCAAAATATTTTCCCAATCTCATAAAAAGATGATTTTTACAATTCATCTTTATCATCTCTCATGAAAGAGGAAATAAATCCTTTTTTTTTCTTCTATTTTTTTCTCTCTAGTCTTCTCCATCTTCGACTGTTTGATCTGCCAAAATTATCACAGTCGTTGATCACATAAGCCAGAAGCTTTTGAAAACTGTATAAATATCACTGTGAATCCAAGCATTGGTTACACACACATAGAGATAGAAACATACGTGCATTAGAGATAGGAAATCAACATTTTAGCATTCATATCATTTAGTAATTCTAATTTCTTTCAATAGCATTCATAGCATGATAATCATATCTTAGTATAGCATGCATTCATCTTTAATCCCATTCTCTAGGAAGACTGTTTGTTGAGCCTAACATATAATCTGATCGCAAGCTGGAATCAACAAAAAAATTGGATATAGAGGATGATAAGATGACATCAAGGAAATAAGACTAAGTTTGCATTCCTTTTATTTGATTTTTTTTTTTAATATAATATCTTATTGGTGCGTTTGATTTGTTTTAAATTTACATTTATTCATACACTCAAAATTGACCACACATTTTTGGTGCCAACCATGGGGCCTTTGCCCCGTTTTTGACATCAACTTGCAGGTTTTTTTGATAGGATTTCACATTTTGGAGTTTGGCCTTTTCTAAAAAAAATCATTTTAGCTCATCTGTGGGTTTTCTTAGTGCATACAGGGTCTCTTTCAGTGCTTCTGTAGGTCTTTCAATGCATCTAGGAATTTTTTAAGTGCATCTGACAACTTCTTTAGTGCATATAGGGAATAGAATTGTGCATCCATTTAGATCATTTCATTTAAAAATTATCTAAAAAAAGAAATTGCATTCTTAGATTAGCGCATTTAAGATTTCTTTTAGTGCATTTAATATTTTCTATAGCACTTATAGGGTATGTTTTAGTGTATTGGCTGATTTTTGTAGTGCATATGTATGATCTTTTAGCACATGCAGGTTGTAACTAAAACAGGGTTCTAAGTCTAACACATTCCACAGACATGATCTTTTCTGGCTTAGAAAGAAGCAACCCTAGGGTAGACACAACAATTTAAAATGAACCAATCCTAGGATAGGCATAGAATTTAAAATGAAGCAATCCTGAGGTAGTCACCACACATTGATTTTGTAGAACTTAAAATGAATCCAATGTTTGTTATGAAGCAACATCTTCACATAGATTAAATCATTGTTATTTGGGATCTAAAAAGAACACTATCTACTTCATCTATGGCAATAGGTCTATGCTCTCCCCTTAACTGGGTGATCAGAATACCAGACTTTCCTTTTCAATTTCTACAATTTTAAGGCTTTATTACATCCTGTAGAGGGCTTGCTCTTGTGGGAAAAAGTACTCATCCAAGAGGAACGACCCAAGTGGGTTCAAACCAAAGCCAGGTTATTCTATCCCACTATAAAATTTAAACCAAATCAGGGGAAAACCACTTTTTCTGGTAGTGTGCAAGATAACCATCTACAAAGCTTTTGTTCTAAAGGTTGGGAGGTTTCCTGAGGGATTTTATTATTGCTGCATTGAACGAAAACCCTTACTACAAACCTAGTGTAGTAGCCAACTATGTCAGATTCCAAACATCCTAATAATCATGGTGCAAGGGGAGGGAAGAATCTACCCCCAAGACACTCACCATATAATTGCCAAGGATCATTTGCTTAAGGGGTCTGGTATCCACTTCCGTCACTCTGAGTATGCGCCTAGAAAAGACAAAAACATGGGTGCCCTTTCGGGGGTGACATGGCTATGTGAGTCAACATAGTTCTAAGATGTGGGTTGTGGTTATTATGATGACCTACTTGAGTACTAAGAGTGAGTCTACTTGAATTGTCTTTTATGTGCAAAACCTATAAAAATACTTTTTGTAAGCATTTTGAACATACACTTGATGTTTAGTATAGTGCTTAAAAACAACTATTTTCAAAGTGTTTGTTGTGTTTTCAATCACATTAATTCAGATAAAAGAACATCCAAAATGAACATGCAAAATTTTAGCTGAAACTAAGTTCAAAACTATTCAGAAAACTACTTTGGAAAACTTTCTTAGCACATCTAGGGTATATCTTAGCACATATGATGTATGTTCTAGTGCATTCACTAGTTAGTTCAACGCATTTAGAGTCTATTTTCACACATTGAGTGTTTTAGCGGATAGGCTGAATATTCTAAAAATAGTTTTTGGTCACTGTCAAAACATTTTTCTATAGCGCATCTGAGACATATTGTAGCGCATCTAAGGTCTGTTGTCACACATTGGACTATTTCTCTAGCACATATTCCTATTTCTACAATGCATATAGGGTACAAACTAGTGTATCTATCACTTTTCAAGAATTTTTACATTTGACAGATCTGAGTTTGTAATATCTTTGGTCCAGTAGCATCTTGACATTTTTCCCATTCTTAGAGAGTGGAAATCAACCAATTTTTTTAGGAAATTGATTGCCAATAAGATCAAGAAACCCAAGAAACATCTAGGTTACAAGAGAACCTTACAATGAAGGAAGTTTTTGTCTAAAATTTGAAACATCTTGCTCCATTACCGTGAGTTTCTCCATAGATACCAATATTTTGCTAGGGGATTTACTGACGAGTATGTTGTAGAGCTTTTATATTCACAAGCCTATTTCCAGAGAAGATCTCTATCACAATGACACAATCACAACTAACCTCTCAACTTTGATTATCTACCACAACCTTCTATTGAATATCCAAAACATCCCAATCAAATCCTTCAGTGAGTTTAATTAGGCTATTTGATATACTTATCATTCTTCAAAAATAAGGATCAAATCTTAAAAGTGTACCTTTCAAACAAATTTTTGGTTATTGATTTAACTTCCCTAACAAGATTTTGACATCCTTCATCATTGGAAGCCACAATCAAGAATTAGGAACATCCTTGATAATATCATAAAATTTTCATCTTATTAGATCAAGACGTCATCATTTTTGCACTTATCAAATTGTGATCTAGGTCTAGAGGAACATTTCAAAATAATATGCCTATTTTTACAAGATCTCAATACAATAAGCTGAAAGAGGATATTCAACAAGAATATCATACCCAAAGAACTCAAGAAGAAGGTGAGAGTAGCAATCCCCTTTATAGTGTGAGTCAAAATCCTCTTTTTAACGACAACATGGGTGAAAGAGAAAAAAATCCTTTCCCTTTCAACAAAGACATGAGTAGAACTCCTGTAGATAGTGATGATGAATGAGATGAAGAACATCACCTTAGAGAAGCTGAGCAGGATCCCAAATTTCACAAAGCTTTAGAAAAGATTTTAGAGCACAACAAAGAGAAATATTTCCTATATTTGGCTGACAAAGGAGCTAAATTGCCTCATGATTTTGATATTGAGAACTTAAAGAGAAGTCTTGATGAAACAACCTTGTCTAATATTAGAGCCTTGTCTCAACATGTTAAGGAACTTCAAGGAAAAATTAAAGACATACAAGTAGGAACCACAATGAAGACATGCTCTTGATGACATTTTTCCTTATCCTTTTGATTGATGCCTCAACATGATCCCATTTCCCAAACATTGTGAAATCCCAAAGTTTGATCCTTACAATGGGAAATCGGATCCAATCAATCATATCAGGGACTTTTGAAATATGACTTTAGAGTTTTCCCATGAGGATACATACTTGATGCGTTTGTTTCCTAGATGTCTTGGAGGCCAATCTATGGAATGGATATTGAAAATCACACCGCCTGTCAAGACATTTGAGGAATTTATTAACAAATTCATATCATAATATTCCTACAACATACAACATCAAATAACCATGATTGATCTCAGTAAGGCTAAACAAAAACCTGGTGAACCATTCATTACATTTATTCAGAGATGGAGAAGATTGTTTGCTAGATACCACATCATGTTCCTGGAAAGGAAAAATATTACCACTTTCATAAACAACTTAGATCAAGAGATAAGTTATTTTCTTAATCTTCATTGTCCTCCCTATTTTTAGAAATTGATCAAAAATGCCATCACCATTCAAAGTTCTTTAATCCAAAGAGGGATAATAAAACTTGACAAGGACAATCCTAGCTCTTTAAATCACCACAACGACAAATCTAAGTTTTTTACTCACAACAGAAACATGGTGAATGATGGCATTGTAGATGCAACTCATTTCTTGACTAAGCCATTTGTCCTTAGTGCTCCAAGTACTCCTCACAACAATAACTATAACAATGTCAACTCGGTCACAAATCAAGGAAACAATCCTCCTCCTCTGGGGAATAACATGAATCAAAATTTTAATCCCAATCAAGGGGATTCCAACAATCAAGGATACTGTGAAAACAAAAATACCTTAAGAAATACATCGAACACGAATCCACAATGATCTTGATTCTTCTTTAGCAGAAGAACTTTTACTCCACTAGGCCAATCTTTAGAATTTGCATTCAAAGAGTTGATGGCTAAAAATTCTCTTACTTTTCTTCCTCACCGTAACTTTGAACCCAGTGTGAAGCCACCATCATGGAATGATGCATACTATTGTGACTATCATCGGTGCAAGGACCATCATACGAATAATTGTAAAGCCTTGAAGAATGCCATTCAGGACTTAATCAAAAATGACACTATCACAATAGAAAGACACCAACAATCAAACAAAGACCACCAAGCATTTCGCAACGCTTTTCCCAACTATCAAAAGGGTGAGTCTTTTGAAAAAAGTGTGAATCATATCAATGATCATATAATCAATCATATCTACACTAATGACAAATAGGTCAATGTTATAAAAGTTAAGGAGAAGTTGGAATATAGCCAAATCAATGCAACAACAAGGGCACAAGGTAAAGTTGTCTTAAAGGGTGCTTCTTCAAAATCCATTGTGACCCTACCTCAAAATTAATATGACTTAGTCAACCAACTTGTAAAAACTCCTGCTCAGATTTCCATCTTAGAACTCCTAAAGATTTCCCCAGAACACAAGGAAATTCTAGAAAAGGCCCTGATTGAAACAACTATATCGACTAATCTGGATGTGAACCAATTTCAAGCCATGGTGGGACACTTTTCCTCACCCACATCTCTCTCATTCTCTGAGAAAGATAACGTTTACATGACACATCCTCATAACTCGTTGCTATATTTAGAAGTCATGATCCACAAGTTTCGTGTTAGACACATACTAATAGATGGAGTTGCTAGCTTGAACATATGTACCATGAATTTAGTTCAGGATTTAGGATATTTTGTGGACTCCATTGATCCCAGAAGAAATATTACTATTAAAGCCTACGATGATGAGGAAAAAGCCTCCAAGGGTTTAATCATGTTGCCGATCAGAGTGGGACCTGTTATCAAGAATACTTTTAGTCAAGTATTAGACAGTGATCTTGCATACAACATTTTTGTGGGTCATCCTTTGATCCATGAAATGCAAGTTTTTCTGTCCACATATCATTAATGTATTAAGTTTCCTTATGAAAGACAGGAGATCACAATACCAGTTGATAATCCAAGCAATCAGACTTGTGCCAACATCAAAGCTAGTCAAGATACTTTGGTTGCCAATAATCGAGAAGCTCCTATTAGTACTTCTCCCAAAGTTGATACACATATCAGTTAGTTAACTAAAATCTTTGACAAGCAACTATGATTCAAGGAAAATGGAGTTGGGGAGTACTATCTCTGTCTTGCTAATCTACCTACATCACCTCATTCATATGGGAAACTTTCTATCACACAACATCAGATATTTGTAGCATCAACATCAACGCAACCACCAATAGAGCCAAATAAAACAATTCTCAATGCCAAGATACCAACTGACCAATATGGTAAAGGGTATTCAATCATGCAAAAGATGGGCTATGATGGAAATGGTCCTATCAGGAAAAGAAAAGGAGTAGTTGAGCCTATTCACCTTCCAGTTGAGCCTATTCACCTTCTAGGACTTGTTGCCAAAGATAAAACAAGACTAGGCTATGATAATAATTCAAAATAAAGAGCATCCAAGGAGTTGCATGATACTATTCTCACATTGCAAGAAGGTTTTGATACAAGGGAAGCATGTTTGACAATAATTTCGTGGATAATAACTCTGACACAGACTTTGGTGAATACGAATGGGACACCATCTACAATGATGAGTTCTAGAGGGACAAAAAGGTGGATGTGATACACAAGTACACCCCAACTCTAATCAAAGGTGAAGAGTCAGGGTCCCAACCATAAGGATCTAAACTATAGGGTAACTATGATTCTAGTGATACTGAGTCAGATTTAATTAAACAAGACTATCATGAGAATAGTATCATCATTGATCTTCCTTGTACCTCAAATCCTATAGACAACTCCATTATGACCATAACCATAGCCAATTTCACATAGTCGAATGACCCATTACCTTTAATCCATCTCCATCTCATTCATTGGGATTTATCTGAACCTATCGATATGCCTATGTTTCCAAGCGATGAATCTATCATGAAACTCCTTTCCATAAATGACATAAATGATTGCTCCACTAGAAATTTTTGGCATAGTCTTTAATCAAGAGAGTGTCAAGTCTCCTAGCTGCAAAAATAAAAATAAAAAAGAAAGATATAATGGTGAAAACTAGAATCTGGCAGTGTTATATCAAACAAAAGATAAAAAAAGAGTGTATTAGATGGCGAAAACCCTTTCAAGGTGCAAAATGATGGGATAATTGAGACTCTTCTAGAGCACTATCATGAGCGATCACCTATCTTGATTGAGTGTACAAAATATGTTAATCTTGAAACTACATAAAAACCAAGGATTCTACAGTTAGTTGCATCAATGACAGATAAAGAAGTACCTGAGTTCATGGAATTTCTTAGATCAAATAAAGTCTTATGCAAACATGCTAGGTCTTGATCCTGATCTTATAATGCATCACTTGTCCATCAAACTAGGAGTTAAACCTATGAAACAAAAACTCAGAAAGATGCATCCTCATGTTGCACTACTAGTTAAAGAAGAACTTAGAAAACTCCTTGATGTGGGATTTATAAGATCAATCCACTATGCAGAATGGATCCCCAACATTGTTACTATTTCTAAGCTTGAAAAAAGTATTAGAGTGTGCATATATTTTAGAGATCTTAATAAAGCATGTCCTAAGGATGACTTCCCTCTCCCAAACATCGGCACTATAGTTGACCTGATAGCTAGCCATGCCATGTATTCACTAATAGATGGTTTTTCTGGTTACAACCAAATCAAGATTGTACTTGAAGACTAGGAAAAAACATATTTCACATGTCCATGGGGGAATTATTGTTAGAACATCATGCCTTTTGGTCTAAAGAACGTTGGGGCTATATATCAAGGGCTATGACTACAATTTTTCATGACATGATGCACACATTCATGGAAGTTTATGTAGATGATATACTGGAAAAGTAATACACAAGAGAAGAACATCTTGAAGTTTTATTTAAATTCTTTACTAGGTTAGAAAAGTTCAAAGTTTGCCTCAACCCTAAGAAATGTGTTTTCAGAGTCACATCTGGAAAACTCTTGGTATACATAGTGTTAGAAAAGGGAATTGAAGTAGATCCTGCCAAGGTACAAGCAATCATGGAAATGACTCCACCAAGGAATATTAGTTAGTTGAGGTCATTACAGGGATGACTTCAATCTATAAAGAGGTTCATCGCACAACTGGAAAATAAAAGTTTACCTTTCACACACCTATTGCATAAGAATGTTCCTTTCAAATGGGATGACAAGTGTGAAATGGCCTTTCAACAGATCAAGCAGTACCTAATGAACCCACCAATTCTCATACCACCAAATCTAGAAAAATCACTAATCTTATATATTGCAGCAATAGAGACATCTTTGGGGGCATTATTAGCATTGGACAAATCTACAGGAAAGGAACATGCAATTTATTACATCAGTCAAATGCTAACAGGTCATGAACTCAACTACACTTTCATTAAGAAAGCTTGTCTAGCAGTAGTCTTTGCCTCACAAAAGTTTCAACACTATATGTTATCTCATACAATAAATCTTGTTGCAAATATTGATCCACTCAAGTATCTACTAAGCAAGGCTATATTGACAGGAGGGCTAGAAAAATGGGTTATGATCCTGAGCGAGTTTGATATCCATTATATTGATCACAAATCAATCAAAGGACAAGTTATCATTGATCAACTGGCTGAAGCACCACTACAATTAGAACATCCCATACACATTGAATTTTCAAATGCTGATGTATTCACTATGGAATCCAAACAACCATGGTCATTATACTTTGATGGTTCTTTCACTCACCATGAACTGGGGGCAAGCATACTCTTTGTCACCCCTCAAGGAAAAATCATTCCTCAGTCATATAGGCTAATGTTTCCATGCACCAACAACATAGCTGAATATGATTCTTTAATCACTAGACTCAAGATAGCATTGGAATGGAGAATCATAAAATTACAAGTCTATGGTGACTCACAATTAGTTATTAATAAAATTAATGATGATTATCAGACCAAAGATGAGAAACTGTTTCCATATAAGAAGATGGTTGACTATTTCAAGAAGTAATTCATAGATATCAAGTTCATACAAATTCCAAGACTTGATAACAAAGTAGCTGATGCTATGGCCACAATCGCATCATTGTTTCAACTCCCAAAAAATTAGGCTCACTATGAATTTTTGGTGGAATAATCATTTATGCTTGCTTATGACACACCTGAGAGCCAAATCATTTGCCACTTAGTAGGATCTGATTCACCTTCGTATGGAAAGATTTATGCCTACCTAAAATATGGCATCTTACCACCTAACTTATCCCTTAAAAAAAGCACAACTTTATCTGCCAATCCTTTTGCTATACTCTTATTGTTGACACCCTCTATCATCGTGGTCTTGATGGCACTTTACTTCGATGTCTTGAACTTGATGAATCTGATAGGCTTTACAAGAATTTCATGGTGGCATTTTGGGTACTCATTCAAGTGGAATGACCTTATCCAAGAAATTGATTAGACTGGGGTACTACTGGCCTACAATGGAAAGAGAATCATTCACTTTCGTAAAGAAGTTCTCTAAATGTCAGATACGTGGAAATCTCATCCATGCACTAGCATAGGAACTACAACCATTCATGCCAACCTGGTCATTCTCTTAATGGGGGTTAGATCTGGTTGGAAAGATTCATCCTTCATCATCAAATAGATACAAGTTCATCATCACAGCGACAAAGTACTTTACCAATTGGATTGAGGAAGTACCTCTCACTAAGGTTATCAACAAACAAATCTCATCGTTTATACTCAACTATATCATTTGTCGATATGACATTCCCAACTCCATCATCACAGATAAAGGATGACCATTCAAGAATCAAGATGTTGATGAACTTTTTGAGAGATTCCATATTCAACACAGATATTCAACACTGTACTATCCACAAGGGAATGGCCAAGCAGAGGCCTCAAACAAGACTATATTGAAATTTTTGAAGAATACTGTGAATGATGTAGGGAAAGATTGGCATGTTCAACTAAATCCCACATTATGGTCTTGTAGAACTAGCATCAAAATTCCAACAAGAGAAACACTATATGCTCTTGTCTACAAAGCAGAAGCCATATTACCTCTAGAGGTTGAGATTCCATCACTTAGGGTCTCATTGAAGGGTCTCACAACAGATGGTGAATACAAAAGTTCCCGATTGGAAGAGCTAGAACTCCTTGATAAAAAGAGACAACGAGCAACTAATCATTTGAAAGCATATCAATAGATGATGTCTCACAGCTATAATCACATAGTCAAGCCACATACCTTTCAAGTCGGTGATCTTATTTTGAAGGAAAACCCACGAAATCAACAAGATAGAGAGAAGAAAGGAAATTTTGAATCAAATTGGTTGGGTCCATAGGTGGTCATAGCAGTATATGGTTTGGAAGCATACAAACTATCAATTTCAGAATGGGACCTATTTAACAAGCCCATCAATAGTATGCACTTGAAGAAGTATTATGTCAGAAGCAGTTATCATCACCCATAAAAATTCCTAAAAAAATAACAAAAACAACATAAGAAGTTGTGAAAAAATAACAAAAATAGCATAAGAAAGTCCTGAAAAAATAACAAAAATAGCATAAAAAGGTCCTCATAAAAAAAAAGAAATAAAAAAGAAATAAGAAAAATGCAATAAAAAAAGATAGTGAAAATCTGGAAAATAGACACTATTTGTAGCTCTCCATCTATTAGTTCATGTTCCGCACTTAGCTTTTTAGCCTTCAATTCATGCATCCTTTCCCCATCATCTTAGGGCCATAACATCATCATATTTCCATCATTTTCCTAGAGTGATAATTTCTTACCATGGCTTGATCATTGTACATATTCATTTTAGCAAGTTGTGCCATACTGGGGGAAAACGTTTACATAGTGGGAAAAATAAACTTTCAGAGTTTACCAAAATAGCTAGACAATGACATAACATCCAATCTTGCAAACAAACAATCAAATCACATGAACAACTATCTAATCATTGATCCATATCATAAGTTTTTTAGCAAATTTCATACTATGACTCATATCTAGATGATCTAAAATCTGAATAATGTTTGGAATAGTAGTATTATATTTTGAACAATGGTTTTTTGACTATCAATATCATCCCTCTAGAGCACACTCGATGATGTATTGAACTAGAGTGGCAAGGAAAGAGGATGATTTTTCTTTGTCTGTTGTCTTGAGGTTAACTATCCATCTGGGTCAAATATGTCAAAAGACATGATTTCCAAAGCATATCATTGATGACAGTTCCAAACTTGCATTAGAATTGTGGTTAATCTTTGTTTTTTTATGCAAGAAATGCTCAGGTCATCTTGGTTCAATTATACCTCGATGCTTGTGTTCACTTGCTATATCAAAAAGCATGAAAGTTGTACTTAGGTCATCATTGGTACTAATTTCCCCTTTGATTCTTGTACATACTTCCAACATTTTAAAATGATCTATTATGATTCAAGAAAGCTAAGAAAGCGCTCAACAAGTAGTTGGTTTCATTTAGTTGCATTTCATTTAGATCATTGTACATATCTGCATACTGGATTTGTGTCAGAGTTTTGAAAGGCTGAATAAAAATATCAACGGTTGTCATGTTCCTTTAGAATATTTGTGGAGGATATTCAGACATTTGTTTCATTATCATCTCTCATCCTTATCATCATTTCATTTAGGTCCTATACATATCATATAGTTTATCATTTATTCTCTATTCATCCATCATTGTGCATTATCATTTCACTTATCATTTTTCATATCATATAATTTCATTGCATACCATTGCTCATTCTCATTTTATATCATCTTCATTTTATTGCATATCATTTTGATCCTTTATCATTTCATATCATTAATTTATCCATTAGGAATTTCATATCACTTTCATAGGGTGATCCCACAATAGTGGTTTACAATTTTTGGCCAAATTGGACACTGAAATAAATTTTTTTAACTAAATCTTCACTTTCGGGTACCTATAGCAGCTAAACCGTGAGGAATTTGAAGATGATTCAAACTAGAGTTTCATGAAATTTTGTCTATAGATTCTAAATATATTTTTTTCAAAATTTTTGGAATTAGATTGCACTTCTTTTTCCATCTCCCTCAAAAACTAGTTTTTTTCAGAAAACAATATTTTTAAAAAGTGATGCTCACCGTATAACACATAACTCTTTTTCCATAAAGGATTAAATTCTAATTCTTTCGAAGTTAGATTTGCAACTCTAGTATCTAGTGCTTCCACTTGGTTAGATATTTTTTATTGAATATTTTTTCTTTAATCAAGTTTCAAATTCAAACCAATTATAATTCAGACATAGCACGACTGTATAACGCGTAAATTTTTTTGTATGCATGAAAATTCTATTTTTTTTTCTTTGTTGGATCAAGGACTTCAATATCTAGTGCACTAATATTTTTTTATTTATTTTTAATAATCTGCTATTTTCCACATGTGCAGAACAAAGAGCTTGATTTTCAGTGAAAAATATACATTCATGAGAAATAAAAATAAAATATAATAATAAAATTAAATTCATTTAAAATTATACTTTCTGGGAAGCTTATAATAAGGACTACATACTTAAAAAAATAAATAAATAAATGAATTCATTTGATCCCCCAAAAGGTAAATCAAAAGTGGTTTTTATTAGCATTTTGATAGGTGTAAAGGAGACTCTATTATAGGTATGGTTTAAAACTAGCGGGGTTCTATCCAAGGGGGTTTTATTTAAGGTAGTTTGATGAAACCCTCTTCAATTGGAATTCTTTAAATGGAAACTTTTAAGGCTTAAATCATTATATTTTCTAAAAATATGTGATTTCAACAAAAATCAGTTCCTCCCAGAAATTGTAAACCAGATTTGTGGGATCACCCCATATCATATTATCTATTCTCTTCATCTCATTAACATCTTATCATCTTTATATTCATTTCATTTTCATTTCTACATAGTTGCATATCATTTGTCATTTCATCATCATTTTATCATTACATTATCATTTTTCATTTCATCATCATTTCATTACATTTCATTACATTATTTTTTATCATTTCATCATCATTTCATTATATTTCATTGCATTATCATTTATCATTTCATCATCATTTCATCATTACATTTCACTACATTTCATTTATCATCTTATCATTCATTTCATTATTAATAATCATGTTCATTTCATCCCATTATTTTATCATTTGTCACATTATATTCATATCATATCTTTCAATCATCTATCATTTATATATCATATCATATCATTTTCCCACAACATCTGACCCATTTCACATATCATTTCAGATCTTTTCCCAAATCATATACATACTACATATTCATGATGCATCTCATAAACATAAACATCCATTTTTCATCACATCATCATTATTTCTTGCATTTGAAAAATCTAAAAACAAACATTCCATGCATACATTACACATCATTTTTCATAAACATATCATATATCTTATGGCACACTTTCATAATCAACATCCTAGGTCATCCACCTGCATGACATCATTAGTATAGATCAAAAATCACCATCATATCATGAATCATCCTACATAACATGTTAGTCATCAAATCAATAAAATGCATATCGAAATCCATACTATATCATGTAGAAATACATGCATATCATATCATCACATCACAAACACACATCACCAAAACTAATCGCCACTACATATCATTGCTCATCAAAAATACATACAAATGTCCAATGTCCAATGAAACTAAAAAGTATAGAGAGATACATAAGATATGATAACAAAAAATGAACATGATCCAAAAAATGATATGTGAAGTACATCAATAATACTACATCAATAAACATCACATATCAAGGCTGATTGGTTGAGCTCCCTAATGGAGCTAGTCTAGAGGATGGTGTCCTACCACTACCCCCTACGTCAGGATTCTATCGAGGCCATGTGACCCCTCTACTATGTGTCATCATTTCTGATCTGCTCCTAGATTTGCTATGGGACCGAGGGTAAGGCTCTCTACAGTTGGGAGGGCACAACTCCTCGTATCTGATCCGATAATGCTCTGCCTCCCTAGAAATCTTGAATCCCTCTGCAATGGCATCTCACAAAGATGCACTCTCCATAGTGACCATGAGTCTTTGAGCAACACCCTCTACCTCTACTACTCTCCATCTAAAAGAATCTCTCTGCTATCAACTAGGCCACCTGTGGGTCTGGGGAAAGAAGAGGTACCTATTCATGTACCTATCTTTGCACTTGTTCTTGCAAAAGCTATGCCTATAACTGCTCTTCCAAACTCATAGCATGAGCCAACTGGCTCTATAACTATGCATGTTGCCCATGAAGCATCTATACCTAGGACTGCAGATTATCTATATGCGCCTGCTCTGCTGTAGAGGAGACCCTAATCACTGTCCACCATTTGGTACTAGACCTCGGCCTCTGCATGATCTAAGTACCACCCAAGATATTTGTCCTTTGCCTCACTGGTCTTTGCTCCTCCCCTCCACCATCTCTGTTGTCATCCCCACCACCATCATCTAAGCTCTCCTCATCTCCACTCTTCACCTCCTCTCCACTCTCCTCCTCATCCCTTCCGCCTAGTTCCTACTCCCCCTTGCCACATCCTCCTGTCTCCTACCCCCTAGATGATGTTCCATCAAAATGAGTGTTGATTCATCTAGACATATCAAACAAGGGAATGGGTGTGTGAAAATAAGCAAAATACTCATCCGACATCCTTGCATCAATAATATCTAGCCTGTAAGCCCATGCCTTGGGCTGTAAACTAGTATACTTTGTATATGCTACCTAATAAGAAATGAATGGCCCCCATCCAAGATCATCCTTGCACCGCCCATAGTGAGCAACGCCCTAATGCATCCCTTGTGTATAGCCATATTGTCTCTGTACTCACAATTCAAAAAATCTCTCTATAATAAATGGGGTCTGCCCTATCAGATACTGAGGCATACATACAAATGGTATCTCCAGATGATTGGTATTCCATTCCTCACAATATATATATGGCCTCCATATCATAGAATCAACATCATCAAGAGTCTGTCGCCAATACTCCAACTTGCCTAGCTTGAGCTGGACAAGTGCAATAGAATATGCATACACATATGGCCTACCTAGTGGGCTCACTCAAGGAAAAAGTGGTCTCATAATAGCAATATGTTCCCATGCCCAGACCTGGAGCAAGGTAACACCTCAAGATAAATTGGATGATCTGCTATATACTACCTAATGCAAGTCATGGTATAAATGAGCTAACATACTACTCCCCCAGGCATATCTCCATTGTTGGTCTATCATCAACTCAATGATCATCCACCACCCAATTGATAATCCCTTTGACCAGCGGTTTGAACAAAGAAAGCCTCCAATGAATGCACCAAAAATGGTAGGTAAGGCTAGATATCCCCTAAAATCTTCCCATGGCACCCAATACCCTACTATTTGTGCATCCCCAAACACCCTCCTAAGTGCATCTGTACCACCTAGCTCCTTATGGTCATAAACCACAAGATCACCTACCACTAGAATCCCCAGAATCCTATATACGTCCTTGGGGGTCACAGTCATCTCACCCATCAGAAAATGAAAGGTGTTATGCTCCAAATGCCATCTCTCTACTAGCATAGTCAATAGTCTGTTGTTGACCCAAACTGGTGGCATAGACAATAAAGGTCTCAGCCCACATCCCACTATCAACTGTATGTCTGTAGGTGTCAAATCTCATATTCGATCCCACCCTACAAGGAAGTGCTCTCTGATATGGAGGTTTTTGAAACCCTCCTATTTTTGGTCATCACAAGGATAAATCAATTAGACTCATATCATCGACCCATATCAACATCATACAAATCAATCAGACTCATATTTATCTATCATTGACCCATATCAGTGAACCATATCAAGTGAATCATATCAAGTGATCCATATCAATTGTTCTACCTAAGTGACTCATATTATGAAATCAATGCTAAATCAATGCTATCTCAATATCAAATCAATTTACTCTATCATCATCTACTATTTGTTTTCTATCATAGAAAGAAAATTTATCAGAAGTCATATCAAGCTTCTACTCTTTGTTTTCTAAAGAAAATTTATCAGACAATCCATCACTCATTCTACTCTTTATTTTTCATTCACTGGAAAAAAAGTTATTTGCTATCTACTCTTTGTTTTCTATTTTTGGAAGCAAAGTTATCAATTCATTATTTATCAGATTTTCTATCATTTTTATCCATATCAACATCATGAAAAGACAATTTTTTTCTATCTATTAACCAAATAAGCAATATTTATCATAATTTTCATCACACAAGGAATTCTGCCTAAATTTCTTAAAAGCGCTAATCTGCGGCCTCTATGCACTAAAACCCCAGATGCACTAAAGTTGCCCCCAAATGTGCTAAATCACCATATGCACCATTCTATGCCCCAAATGCGCTAAAGTTTCCATCCTATGCATTATTTCCATGTATGTACTAAAACCCTACGCATATGCACCATTTCATTCTCCAAATGTGCTGAAACCCTATATGTGCTATAGTCCCAATTTTCTACAAGGATCTTATATGCACTATTTCACCTATCGAATGCGCTAAACTGTCTACTTCTTAAAAGTGCTAAATTACACCCTATACATGTGCTAAAAGAAATTTTGAAAGTGCTAAAACTCCTACTCTATGCGCTAAAATGGGATGTTCAACCCTAAATCTACTCTAAAATACATCAAAATTCAATTCAAATAAAAAATTCTTACACAAAAGAGGGTGGGTGGGCCCGCTTGAATCTATGTTGGTGATATGGAATCTCCATCTTGCCAAGTCAGCGTCAGAGCACAAAATCACTAAAGTCAAAAGGTGAAAATGACTTGCCCTTTTTACCTCTTTTACCTTTTAAAGGTCAACCAAGGTAGGTTTTTATGGAATTTTTATTTTTATTTTTTATCTTTTTCTTAAACTTTGACTTTATTTTTCACACTAGGGCATCTTTTCATCAATTATTAGGAGCTAAATCACTACATCCCTCTCATCATCTAAATTTCATCATCAAATCAATATTTTTCTCATCATCAGTGATTTACCTCCCGAGGGGGCATCATTAATATTAGCAACATCTTTCAATTAGAAACATATCAGAGTCAAATCAAAGGCATATCAGAAACACTTTTTTTTTAATTAGGGGCAAAATCAAACACAACAAATTTCAAAATCAGGAATATTTTATTTGAAGCAATGCATTTCACACATCACTTCAAAGAGGGGAAAAATGTATATGCATAAAAATGGTCATGTCTAATTAATCTTGACATTTAATTAAATATTTATTATTTAATTAATTTTTCTAAAGTTTTCTACATATAAATAAATTCAATTAATTTATTTATATCATTCACCTACTTTATTCTTCCACTTTAATTAAATAAATTCATTTTATTTAATTACCACTTTCTTAAGTCCACTTAATTAATTAAATAAATATCATTATTTATTTAAATTAATTATCACATTTAAGTTTATTTAAATCTTTGATTTAATTGAATTTAATTCCCTTTCTTCTAAAATTAATTAAATATTTTATTTAATTAATAAAATATTCCATGTCACCAATAAATGAATTATGAATTTAATAAATTCATTATTTGTCTTCAAAATCTTTTCCCAATCCCACAAAAAGATGATTTTTACAATTCATCTTTATCATCTCTCATGAAAGAGGAAACAAATCCTCTTTTTTTTTTCTTCTATTTTTTCTCTCCAGTCTTCTCCATCTTCAACCGTTCGATCTGCTAGAATTATCATAGCCATTGATCACATCAGCCAATTAGAAGCTTTTGAAAACTCTAAATATCACTGTGAATCCAAGCATTGGTTACACACACACACATAGAGATAGCCACATATGTGCATTAGAGACAGGGAATCAACATTTTAGCATTATTATTAGTTTTAGCATTCATATCATTTAGTAATTCTAGTTTCTTTCAATAGCATTCATAGCATGATAATCATATCTTAGTATAACATGCATTCATGTTTAATCTCATTCTCTAGGAATGGTGTTTATTGAGTCTAGCATACAATCTAAGAGCAAGCTAGAATCAACAAAAACACTAGAGATAGAGGATGATAAGACAAAATAAAAGACATAAGACTAAGTTTTCATTCCTTTTATTTGATTGTCTATTTTGATATAATGTCTTATTGGTGTGTCTGATTTTTTTAAAATCTACATTTATTCATACACTCAAAATCGACCACACATTAGGTAATAAGGGTTTTCCTTAGTCAAACCCCATTTTGGTAATTAAACCTTGTAATGAAATAATGCATAAAGGAAAGATGAATGAACAATGTAATTCTACTACTCACCAATCCTCAATTAAACCTTGGAGTACAAATCAACAATCTAGCATGAAGTGACTTTAAGGAATGTAGATCTTGATCTTGAATTTGGATAGGAAATAATGCTTGAATTGGATCTTCAATGCTACATCAACACATTATCTCGACAACATGCATGATGCACTATACCTTTGACATGATGATATGACCTTTTATTTCTACTATAAAACTTCAATAATTTTCCTTTGAATGCCTCTGAAATGCTCTCATTGGTGTAGGAGCACCTTGGTCATCAAATGCTTTTCAAATTTGTAAAAAGATGAATGTTCAAAATTGCATTGTAAAGGTCATGAGTTCATGAGTGAATCAAAAAATGTAATGGAAAAATGATGTAAAAGGTTATATGTGGTCTTATTTGAACATATTTAAGGTCATGGGTAAGTCCTAAGGGGTCAAAGTGGAAAAACAATGTAAAACTTGCAATAATGCAATGTCGTCAAGTCACTAAATTGATCAAAATAGGGAGATTAGGTAGTAAGAGATAAAAGGGTAGTTTCAATCAATGAAGGAAGTTGGGGAGATAGTTACTAAGAGGGAAACCTCTTTAAAAATCTTGTGAAGGTCGAGCAAAGGGATTCCATTGTATTCTTGAAGAAGTATTTTCAAATAAAAGCACCCTATTATAATCTTCCTATGTTTCCTTTCTATTTTGACAATTTTTGTGTAGCCTATACTATATTTTAGGCCTTGATCTTTTTTGATTCAAGTAGAGTAAAGAAATAGCTTCCATTTAAATTTATTTAGAGGGATATTCATTTAGTTTTTCAACTATTAGAGCACATTTTCTAAAGATCGGTCTAAAACCCTCAACTTGGGGTTTTAGAGTCAAATAGGGGAATGTCCTCTACTCCATTGAATTAGGATTTGTTATGGTTTTATTATATTGTTTTGTGCAGGGGAACAAGAATACATTGAGGAAGAGTTGTTGTTACAAGGTATTTGAAGTGTTTTCCAAGCATGAATTGATGCTACAGTCATAGGTTGTGAATAAAAAAATCTTGTAGAGGCTTGTAAATGGTGTAGAAGGTGTAGGAAGATGTATTCCAAGGTGTTGGAAGTGGTGTCTAGTGTATTGAAGGTCTGTAAGTGAGTTATTCAAGAAACCCTCCCTGTTTCTTGTGTTTTCACCCTATAAAAAAGGGTTTAATTAAACAATATGTTTTCAATCCTTTCTATCCTTAAGAATTGAATAATCTTGAGTTTGGAGACATGTAACATTACTTTTTGAGGTTGTAAAGTGATTTGGGGTGGTGTAAAGGTGACTCCCTTTGTAAAGTAGGCCTATTCTAGTAGCCTTTGACAGTGTTTTGACTAAGAATATGATGATGTCTTTAAGGAAGGTTAAGGAAATCCTTTCTTATGTTGATGTGGACATTAGAGATCCTTTAAACATATACTTATTTTTTGGTATTTGACCTTGGTTTATGGGATTCACCTGCTTTAGGGTATGAAGCCTATTTAAGAAGTGGTGCTTGTTTACATGGATAATGGTAATTTGATAAAGCAGTGACAACATGAATTGCTAGTGGTTGGAAACTATTGCATTCATGCTGATAAAGATGTTTCAAAGTTTGGAATAAGGTATAGAAGGTAGTGTATGTTTTTTTTGATGATTTGGGAACCTATTTGAGAAATAGTGCTTTGATTCCAGAGATAATAGAAATCTGATAACATTGTGTAAAGAATGGTTGCAAATGGTTGAATATTGTCTTTTGATGATGTGACAAGTTGTTCCTATGTTTAGACAAAGTGTAGAAGGTAGGTTTGTAGGGTTTGAGGGATTGGACAAGGAAAGCCTTGTAGAAGAACTTGGTTATCTGTTAGGATAGTCATGTGACTGATGGAAATCACCTTTGATAGTGCTTTGTAAGTACAACATGGCTCATTTCAGTCAAGTTATGATATGTACAATATTTTGGAGGTCTGAGAAAAGGATATTCACATGATGAATTTCTTTGTAATCATATTGCCTAGTTTGGAATACAATTGAAAATGAAGGTTGACTTGGTGAAATGGTTGATTGTGTTATTTTTCCTTAGTTGTGAGTTGAATTGGGAAGTATATGTTGAAGTATTGATTTAGTGCCTTAATCTAATCTTGATGTTGTAATAGTAATTTTAATGACCTTTTTAGTTGTGGTAAGTGGCTTGTTGATAGCCTTAAGAATTTGATGAATTTTGTTGAGATGGTAGTTGAGTTTTGAGTTGATTTCTAATGAAAGCTAAGTGAAATGTTGATATTTATATATTTGATCTTCTCTTGATTCTATTTGGGATTGAAATACCTTGAAGAAATGATGTTGTTGAGTGGTTTGGTATGATGCTCTGCATCACTCATGCTCATAAGTTTTCTATAATTCTTGAATACTTGAAATCTTAGATCTGCTAGTTATGAAACTATGTGAAATAACCTTATATTTATACTTAACTTAAGATTTAATCCTAAAATTCAAATAACACAAGCTGACATCAGATCTAGGATTTCAAATAACTAAAATATTTCTAATATTATGTTCAAAAAGGAGTGTCCTAAGTTAAGGAGAACCCATTTGCAATAGGGTGAATGGGTCCTAGCATACTTAACTAGGACCTATTTTGGAGAATGTGTAATAACATGCAAAAAGGGGGTCCTAAGACCTAGTAAAGACCCATTCGCCAGGTGGAAAATGGGTACTAGGTCACTATCCTAAGACACAAAACATGCAAAATTAAGTGTTGTGAAATATTATTAATGATTGTTGGGCTTTATCCCTCAGAAATGCAATAAATTAGGCTTGGATTTGAATTTAACGGGCCAATTAACTTCAATTATCTTCAATTAAATAATTAAATCCCTAGATTAATGTGAAAGTGTAAAGATACACATTACAACACCCTAATTAAGGTATAATTAATTCCATTTTATTAATTCATTCCCAAATTAAGGAAAAAGGGATACTTTTTCTATTACTACAATACCTATCTTTTGATTGGTCCCACATGTTATTCAGAACTAGATATTAAATAAAAGTGACCATTAGATGCAATACCATAACAAAGGATCATCAAGATCCTTACACTCCTAGCCCTATAAACATGAACTTCACATTGCATGATCAAAAGGAGGAGTATCATATCCATGAACCTTATACTCCTTTAGATGAGGTTCTTGATTATTTTCTAGATGAATAGGGTAATCAATTTCAATTTGACACTCTCATCATTGATGAAATCAAGGAAACTAGTCATGATACCTATTACATTCATGAAGAAAATTACCCCATCCCCAATCTCATAAAAAATAAAGAGGATCTAGGGGGATTGCAGAAAATGTATTTTGATGGCTCTAGAAATAAGAATGGTGTTGGTGTTGGTGTAATGTTGGTATCTCCAAGTAACGAGAAGTATTACTTCTCTTTTAGGTTTCAGTTTCGTAACACTAAAAATGTGGCTAAATATGAAGCACTTGTCAAAGGTCTCCAAATTGCACAAAAAAGAAATAATAATTTCTTACAAGTATTTGGTGATAGTGAATCAGTTGTTCATTAGGTTAGATCTCAAAGCTCAACTAAGAACAATCTTTTGAAATGCTACAAATATAGGGTTTGGTATTCGATAGAAGTCTTTGAAGGTTTTAATATCCAAACAACTCGGAGAAATAAAAATAACCATGATTATAGACATGTAGAAATTTGTGCTTAGCTTAACATACCAACACATATTATAAACAAAAGAGAAAGTCTCTAAACTTGTGAAAGGTATTCTCTTTGTGGAAACAAAAAAAGTATCCCTTTTTTTCTTGATTTGGGAATAATTGATGATAAATTGGATTTAATAAATCCTTGATTCAGTGTTGTTTGGTGTTTTACACATCCACACTAGGTCTGGGACCCTTTCAAACTAAATAAAATGCATCTAATGATGTCTTTTAAAGGGTTGTAAAAGACTCACACTTCTCTATACTTAATGGACCTATTATCCCCTCATTCAATGTTGTAAAATGAATTTAATGGCATTCTCACATTAATCTATAAAGCTTGTAAATTAAAATTAATCTTAATCTAGTGTTGTAATGTGTTTTATACATTCACATTGGATGTTGTGCCTTTCTAGGCTATTTGGACCTCATTTAATGATGTAAACTATATTAAATCATAATTTCACATTGAATTTCGTGTCCCAATCCCTAATTGACCTTTATATCATTATTAATAGGCCCCTATGACCCCATATTGTGCATCTCGAGACATAATTTGATCAAACAACTGACAAAGTCACCATATAAACCTGATTCCTTAATTCTTGGCATTCTAGGTAGCAAAATGGCCCCTATGGGACCCATTCACCATTAGCTGTGAATGAGTCCCATCTAGGTGGGACCCATTCACCCTTCATGGTGAATGATGTTGGATATTGCTGATATGTGGTTATTATTGATGTCAACACTATTGCCATTAACGTCTTTAAGGTTGTATATGTCGAGGATATTGAGAAAATTGTAATAAAATAAGTTGTAGGTTGTTGATGATGTAGTGAAGTTCAGTATGGTGGCTATCTCAGTATATTGATGATAAGAGGTTGTCGATTAAAGGGTTTGTTGACAAGTATATCTATTTTATCCACGTGAAGTTTTAGAGGTTGATGTAGGAGCATCCAGTGGTGTAAGGGTAATCCTGCATCACCCAAAAATATGTTTTCCATTATGTTTCCTTTTGTTAGCATTTTGTAGATTTTTTTGCATTTCTGGATACCCTTTTCATTAAATAAGAGTTCCCAAATTTTAGAATTGCATTTCTTCATTTTCTACTCAATTTATATTTTTAATAATTTTTGAGTTTAAAGGCACGAGGTAGAAATTTATGGGAAGATTCAAGATAGAAAATAAGCACTTTGGAAAAAGAATCGGGTCACGATCATTCCTGGTTTGAAAGTTATGAAGTTTTAGTTTTTTCTTTTTGCCCTAAAAAACCTTCTAAGTCTAGTTTGAGGCACTAAATGGTCGTGTACAAGTCCAAAAATTGTTGAAAAAGGTAGAGTGAATTCTTAACATTTTTTAACTTCAAGACCTTTCTAATGGTTCAAACGATTGAAAAAACGGAATCTTAAATCAAAATTTGTGGCTTCCAGAAGTTGGTCAATTTTTGGAAAATTGCCAATTTTTGAATTAAGACTTAATATTTGAATTTCAAATTGTAATTTCTGGTGCCAAACCACCAAGACTAATAATTCAAAAGTTTTTTGGCTCCAAAATTAAAGGATCTATTTATGGGTGGGGTTTTCTTATTTTTGGTAGCTTGTTGGGAAAAAGAGTGAACATTGGGAAAAAGGGGAACTCTATAATTTTTTGTAAGAGCATGCATTGCAAACCTTGAGGATTTGAGATCCTTTGCATTTAATCTTTTCATATTATGAATAATAATAATAATATTTTTTGGTTGCGTGTTGATTTTCTGTGTCTCAAGTTAGCACCCTCGTCAGGTGGTATCAGAGCAGTTTTTCTTGAGCGTGTGGATAGATCGTTGATTGTGAGGCAGTTCATACCAAGATCACGGTTGTGGGTTTGAGATATTCAATATGCCTCCAAGAGTGATTCTTGGTAGGCGTGGTGGTTCCAAAGGTGGTATAGGTGGAAAAAATTTTGGTGGAAGAGATCTATTAGCGACTGAGGGTTTCCAAGCCCTCTAGAGACAAATTGATGCATTGCAGGAACAAATGAGAAGAGTGTTAAACCCAAGAAGGAGAGGAGAAAGTGGGCATGAAGAAGAGGTGGAAGATTTTGATGTAGAAAAGGAAGAAGAAGTGATTAATCAAGATCAAATTTCATTGATAAGGGCCATTTTGAAGATTGAAAAAAGGCCTAGAGTAAAAGTTCTCAGTTATTTTGGAAGTCTAAACCTAGAAGAGTTGATTGACTGGATCAACAAGATAGAAGAGTATTTTGAGTATGAAGCAATAGAGGACCTAGATCGGGTTAAGTTTGCAAAAACAAAGTTGAAGGGCCATGTAAATATTTGGTGGAAAGATGTCCAACTCGAGAGAAATTGAATAGGAAAAGGAAAGATCAATAGTTGGGATTGCATGGTGGAGAAACTAAACAAGTAGATCATACTAGTGGACTACAAGTTAGATTTTCTAAAGAAATTACAAGGGTTGAAGCAAGGAAATAGATCTATGAAAGAATATGCAAAATATTTTCACAAGATGATCATTAGAATAGGCCATGCAGAGGCTAAAAAGGAGAAGGTACCCCAATATCTTAATGGGTTATGGTTGAGCATTCAAGAGGAGCTAAGCCTAGTCAGAATGACCACCATTGAGGATGCATACCAATTTTCTCTTAAAGTTGAATAGAAATTGAATAAAATGTTTGATAGAAAGAAAAAAGGATGAGGAGGTCAAAGCAGAAGGGGTAGTAGATCTTCTGGAAGCCGAAATGAAGATGAGAGGAAAAATGGAGATGTGGGTACTAGCCGAGGCCAGAAGAATGAGAGCTTTTATCACCGTCATGATCAAAATAGTGGTGATAAAAGAGGTAGAGGACACCGAAGATCTGGGCAAGGATCCAAAAGAGGTGGTTTCAAAGGAACTTGTTTCCAGTGTGGTGAAGAAGGGCATCAAGCCTATGAATGTCCACAACACCAATGAAGGACAGACAAAAAGTTGGAAGGTCATGTAAGGGTTGCACATGCAGATGATGCTGAAAGGGGAGAAGCCCTAGTGGTTAGAAGAGCCTTGGTGACTAAAGAGAAGGAACCAAAACAAAGGAATAATTTGTTTCACACAAGGTGAAAATGTGAAGGAAAATGCTATGATTTCATTATTGATAATGGGAGCATCGATAGTCTGGTGTTAGAAGAGATGGTTATGAAGTTTATGTTGAAGAGGGAAATGCATCCAAATCCATATTGGATTGCCTGGTTGTAGAAAGACCACAATGTTCTAGTCAATGAGTAGTGCCTGGTGAAGTTTAAGATCGGGAGCTATCATGATGAGGTATTCTATGATATCATCCCCATGGATGCATGTCACATGTTGTTGGGGAGGCCATGGAAATATGACAAATGAGTTATACATGATGTCCATGAAAACACTTATTCCCTTATGAAGGATGGAGTCCACCATAAGTTGAAACCCCTGAAGGAGGCCAAAGAAAAGGTATGTAGTAGTGTTAGAGTTTTTTATGTTGATGGAAGGAAATTTTTAGAAGGCATGAAGCATGAGCGTATATGCTATGCATTGATTCCTAGAATGGATAAGGAAGATAGTGAGAAGGTGCCAATAGAATTTTCTGGATTATTGAATGAGTTTCAAGATATTGTTTCTAATAATGTACCTAAGGGTTTACCACCAATGAGGAAGATTAGTCATCAGATTGACTTGATCCCTAGAGCTAGTTTGACAAGTAAGGTGGCTCACATAATGACTCCTATAGAAAATGAGGATTTGAATAGAAAATTTTAGGAATTGTTGAGAAAGGATTTGATTCAAGATAGTCTAAGCCCATGCATAGTACCTGTAGTACGAGCACTAAAGAAGGATGGGGAGTGGAAGATGTGTACAGAATCCCAGTCCATAAATAAGATAACAATCAAGTACAGATTTCCCTTGCCAAGGATGGATGACTTGATGAACTATTTGAGTGAGGCTTAGTACTTCACAAAGATCAATCTGAGGAGTGGATATCACCATATCCAAATTTGAAAGGTAGATGAATGGAAGACCATCTTCAAGACCAAAGAGGGCATGTATGAGTGGTTAGTCATGCCCTTTATGCTAACCAATGCACTGAGCACATTCATACAACTCATGAATGAGGTACTTAAAGAGTTTCTGAGGAGTTTTGCTATTGTGTATTTAGATGATATTTTGATATTCAGTAAGTCACTAGATGAGAATTTAACACATATTTTTAGATATTTTAAGATCTTGAGAGAAGAGAAATTATTGATTAATCTGAAGAAGTGTAGTTTTGTGAAGGATTTAGTGTACTTGAGATTTGTTGTCTCGGAAGAAGGTCTCAAGATGGACCCAAAGAAGGTGAAGGCTATTCTAGAATGACCTACTCTAAGAATGACTATTGAGGCGAGATCTTTCCATGGTTTGGTTAACTTTTACAAAAATTTCATTAGAAACTTCAATAGTATTTTTGTACCCCTGACTAAAACAATGAGAGGGGATAGGAAGGAGTTCAAGTGGAGTACGAGGGCAGTGAAAATTTTTGATCTATTGAAGCAAAAGGTGATAGAACAACTTATTCTAGCCCTCCTAGATTTCAATAAGGTGTTTCAGGTGGATTGTGATTCTAGTGGTTGTGTCATTGGAGCAGTTTTAAGCCAAGAACGTAAGCCCATTGCCTACTTCAGTGAAATTTTAAATGATGCAAAGAGAAAGTACTCTGTATATGATCAAAAAATTTATGCAATAGTTTAAGCATTAAAGAAATGGAGGCATTATCTATTACCAAAGGAATTTTTTCTATATACTGATCATCAAGCATTATAGTACTTGAATAGTCAGGGAAAATTAAATCAAAGGCATGTAAAATGGATAGAATTTTTGCAAAGTTACACCTTTTTTTTAAAGCATAGGAGTGGGAGGTTGAATAGGGTTGCATATTCATTAAGTAGGAGCCAAACATTGTTTATGGAGATTTAGATTGAAGTGGTTGGATTCAATGAACTTAAAAAATTATACCCTGAAGATCCTAATTTTGTAGATGCTTGGAAAGCTTGCAAGGAGCCTGTTACAATTGACAGAAAAAAGTGGTTGGATTTCATAATCTAGGATGGCATGTTGTTTAAGGTAATTCAATTATGTATTCCAAGGAGTTCCATGAGGGAGAACCTGATAAAGGAGAAGCATAGTAGAGGAATGGCAGGACATTTTAGTTGAGATAAGGCCATTTCCATTATCAGTGAGCATTATTATTGGCCTTAGTTATCATAGGTGAAGAAGTTTGTGTAGAGTTGTAGGGTTTGTCAAATGGTTAAAGGAGTGAGCTAGAATACAGGGTTGTATCAACCCTTACCATTACTAGAGAGGTTGTGGGAGGATATGAGTATGGAATTTGTTCTTGGTTTTCTAAGGACACGAAGAGGGAATGATTTAGTGTTTGTGCTAGTTGATAGATTTTTAAACATGGAACATTTCATTCCATGCCAGAAGACCCATGATGCAATCCACATTGCTGACTTTTTCTTCAGAGAGGTGGTGAGGTTACATGGTCTGCCAAAGAGTATAGTCTCAAATTGTGACACCAAATTTGTTGGATACTTTTGGAGGACCTTGTGGAAGAAGTTGAAAATGAAGTTGAAGTTTAGTTTTGCACACCATCCATAGACTAATGGATAGATTAAGGTTGTGAACAAAAGTCTGGGTAACCTACTAAGATTCTTGGTAGGAGATAAACCTAAGGGATGGGACTCGATCTTATGCTAGGTGGAATTCACTTACAACAATTCTATCAACAGAAGCACTGGTAGATCACCCTTACAGATTGTGTATGGAGGCATTCCCATGACCACTCTAGAATGGAGAAAGATGGACCAAGAGAAGGTCCAATGTTGAAGACTTTGCAAAGCACATAATGAATGTACATGAGAAAGTAAGAGAAAATATTAACAAGATGAATATGCAGTATAAGGATAATGAAGATCAGAAGAGGAGGAATAATGAGTTTTAGATTGGTGATGAAGTGATGGTCCACTTGAGGAAAGAAAGGTTTCCAATGGGAACCTATAACAAATTGAAGATGGAAAAATTTGGTCCCTATAATATATTGAAGAGGCATGATTCAGGGAATGCATATGAGGTAGAGTTTTTAGATGGAGTCAACATTTCCCCTATGTTCAACATTTTAGATTTGATAGAGTATCATGAAGGTGACACAGAGGAAGTACCGACAATGGAACAGTGTGGCATTCCAACACCTACTTCAGAGAAATAGGAGATTGAAGTAATCTTGGAAGCCATGTGGGAAGGAGTACTAGAAACAGACAGTATGAAGAATAACTGGTGAAGTGGATAGGAAGACCTGTGGAAGATTCATCTTGGTTGTCTAAGGGAGAGGTTGACCATTTGGGTTTTCCTCAACCATCTAAGACGTGATGGGGTCACTTCTCAAATTACCCTGAGTGTTCGATGTAGGAGCATCCAGTGGTGTAAAGGAAATCCAACATCACCTAAAAATATTTTTTGCTTTATGTCTCCTTTTGTTAGCTTTTTGTAGATGTTTTTGCATTTCTAGATACCCTTTTTGTCAAATAAGAGTTCCCAATTTTTAGAATTACTTTTTTGTTTTTTCTGCTCAATTTCTATTTTTAGCAATTTTGAATTTGAAGGCATGAGGAGGCATACATTTATGGGAAGCTTTAGGATAAAAAAATAAGCACTTTGGCAAAAGAATCTGGTCAAGATCATTCCTAATTTGAAAGTATTCCAGTTTTAGATTCTACTTTTTGCCTTGAAAAACATTTTGAGTCCTATTTGAGGCACTAAACGGTCTTGTATGGGCCCAAAAATCATCAGAATTGGCAAAGCAAGTTCTTAGCACATTCTTCACTTTGAGACCTTTCCAACGGTTCAAGAAACATAGTCTCAGATGAAAATTTATGGCTTCTGGAAGTTGGTCAAATTTTGAAAAATTTCCAATTTTCAAATTAAGACTCAATTTTTGAATTTCAAATTGTAATTTCTAGTGCCAAACCACCAAAACTCATCATTTGAATGTTGTTTGGCTCCAAAACTGAAAATGAGCTATTTATGGGTGTGGTTTTTTAATTTTTGGTAGCTTTCTAAGAAAAAGAGTGAACACTAGGAAAATGGGAACTCTATAATTTTCTATAAGAGCATGTACTGCAAAACTTGAGGATTTCAAATCCTCTACATGTAAGCTTTTCATATTCTGAATAATAATAATATTCTC
Organism: Sequoia sempervirens; assembly: GCA_007258455.2. NCBI lineage: Eukaryota > Viridiplantae > Streptophyta > Pinopsida > Cupressales > Cupressaceae > Sequoia > Sequoia sempervirens. The sequence goes on along the minus strand of VDFB02193867.1, from coordinate 753,707,839 downwards.
TAGTTGTGTGTTGAATTTTTATGTCTTAGGTTAGCACCCTCTTCAGAGGTTCACATGAAGATTTGATTGAGTTATGAGTATCTATGTTATGACAGTTGTTCTATTGCTTTAGTAGGTATTCCTAAAAGAAGATGATGTGATTCTAGTAATTTGAGTTGTTTTGGATGCTTTTGTGGTGATTCATGATTCTTGCAGATGTTTCTAGATCATTCTCTATCTGTGTTGTTGGTCTGCATTGATCGTTGTGATCATGATTGGTGATTTTCTTCTATGAATTCATGTTTTTCATGATCATGGCCGACATGGTGATTGTAGTGTGTTGTGGATCTTCAAGGCATAATTTTTTAAGGTGTTTCATGTTTGAGACATGTTTTTTTGGGTCCTTACTATGTTTTGGCTAACATTGTTTGGTGTGCATTGATAATTGTTTATGGATTGGGCCGACAATTTGTACATGTTTCATATTTTGTTGGGCTACCATGTAGTTGGTGTTATCCTTAGTTGTGGATATATATGATTGATTGTGTTGTGCAATGTATGTTGTGTGATAAGTGCAAATAATGTTCTAATATTTTTAAAGTAGAAATAAATTGTGAAGAAGAGTGAGCAAATGAAAGTGTTTATGTGCTTAACCAGAATTGAAATTAGGCATTAGAACATGTTATTTTCTAGTTCAAAATCTTTGAGATGTAATTTGAATGTGACTATAAGATAGTGAGTCTTCCTTTGAGAAATAATCCTTTTATATTTCAATAGTGTACTCTAGGTAGTGTGCTTGAATGCATGTGCATTCCCATTTGCAATACTTTTAATAGGGTATAATATTATGGATTAACCTCCATTGTGGTTTTTCCCCTAATAGGATTTCCACATAAAAATCTTGGTGTTATGTGTGTTTTGATGTGGTGATGGTTTATTCTTTCATGTTTATCTATCATATCTAATAATAAGTTTAATTTGTATAATTTTTGTGACAAGTGATTCACCCCCCCTCTCAGTTTCCCGCCTGTGTGTTGCCAACAATTGGTATCAGAGCAGGTTCCTTCGAAGATGCTTGACCACTCGAGGTTAGATGGAAACATATAAGAAGGGGGTAAGTGCACCAAGATGGTTCCCAAAAAGGGGGCTTGAAAAGGGGGCTTAAGTGGCCACTTTTTTTTTTAAATCAGGAAATACTGAACTTGGACGTGAAATTGAGGATAGCTACACCCAAAATTTTGAGATGGAATAAAAAAAAGGATTGAAGTGCTCCAAGTCTACTTTCTAAACTACTAATTAATTTTGAAAATGGTTGAGATTAAGGGGTTCAAAAGAGGGATGTACATAAATTTCTATTGTTTTTGTCAAAAAAATATAACATAGCAACTCTTGTATGACCCTAGCATGGTGAATTTTTCTTAATTATTTTTAAAATCACTATGGTCAAAAGTTAGCTAATAGTTTCTAGTTGATGCATGATTTTTCTGATAATTTTTTAATGAATATTTGATTTTTTACTAATTTTCTAAGTGGGCACTTCCTAAAAAGTAGAATTTTGGCTGTGCTCCCCCTACAAATTTTGGAAAGTAATAGATTTTTTCTAATTTTTAATTTTAAAAATTTGTAGAATGGAGTCTAGTTTCTAAAAATGTAATTTATTTGAAATTTTGATGAATGGTTAATTTATAACAAAAAAACCACCAAACACTGCTTTTTGAAAAAAAATAGACATACAAACAAAAAAAATTATGGATGAAAGGCCTAACATTGTTAGAAAATAAAAAAAAATACATCGTTGGAAAGCTAAGAGAGAACTTAACATTACGCATGTGTTCTATTTTGTCGATATTGAACCAGATGCAATCCTGACGGTGAGCACATACCAGATTATGTGAAAAATTGTAGAATTTGCATAAAACACGTCTCTGGTCATTGGGAATTCCCTCCAGGCCTTTGGGTTGGTATTCCAAGGAAAATACCAAAGATGAGACTCAGGGATTCCCAAAGAAAAAATATGATGTGAGCACATTATAATGTGCTTGCATTATGTGTTAGTTTTGACATCTTTTGCTTCTCTAGGGAACATTTCTAGCAACACATAACACACTCACATTATGTCTTCCTTTAGTTAAATGCCACTTTATTGAATGTTTTTTGATATGTTTGTATGTATATGTATGCTTGTCTGTCATGTATGTATGT